>BPTQ01000001.1:87310739-87383640 GCA_019973895.1 Chrysanthemum seticuspe | reverse complement strand
GTGACGAAATTTTTGGTGGACGTTCTCTATATACCCATCTAACTTTTCACTGGAGGGATAGTCGATCTGAGCTCTCAATAAAAAGTTATAAAGTGTCGAATATGGCTGCAGAAGGAGGTTTTGAAAGACGATTTTGAGGGTTTTCAGGAATGGTAATGATTAATGTTTATACTAGCTTTGGTGAGTCAATCATATGATTGATGATGAACCCTAGTAGGGATACATAACACACAACATCAAAAAATTGTTGTGCAAGTTTGGACATTTCTTGGAAGCATCAAGTTGTTGCAATATGATTTGAGTCAACTATAACAACAGGTCATTATGGTCGTTTTTCTTTGAATGTGGTTTAAGGTTTATCAAACACTCTAATTGAAGTTGAAATAGCAGAAACAAGAGAAGATATCCATGATCATACTGGTGTTAATGTACATCTTGGAGATAGTTGTGTCATGCAGCAGGTTTAGATGAAAGCAGTGGTACCATGAAGCAGCACGATGTGATTCAGATTTGGATTTACAATCTGTTTCATGTTTTAGGGTTTTTTGTATGTTCGGTTTTCAATGGATACACACTGAAACCCTAATTTCCCAATTCTTTTATACGTTGATATATTGAGGGGAAGTCCAGATCTGTATGGCTTCTGATTATGTGGTGATCAAGTTATATAAGGTTATAGCATTACTATTACAGTACCCTCGTTAAGGTTTGTTTGCTTTCAAGACCAAACCCTATTTTACACTTTTGATGGTACGAATGATTTAGGAGGTTACTGATGATATGTAATTTTTAGGAATAATTAAGACCACGCATCATGTTAGTAAGGTTATTGGTATTTATACTTACTACTGCTATCCTGATTGTATCTACTGCTCGTGCTTTACAACTGCTTTCGAGTGTTTCCACTGCTAGTTATCCACTGCTAGCATAACGTTACTACTGCCAAGCTTATCGGTTACCACTGCTACTATTTGGTTTCCACTGCTAGTGATACGAGATATTACTGCTTGTTTATATAGATTACTACTGCTCGTGTGAATACATGGTTTGTTGTTCGAATAAGGTACGTTAGTGTTTCTGCTGCTACTTTTCATATCCGCTGCTCGCACTCGATACTACTGCTATGACAAGTGTTGCTCGAGTGATAGTGATAAGCAAGCTCATGTCTTGCATGGCGAAATGAATTCGGTTTCGAAGTAAAATGGTTCAATGGTTGTGAGCTTTTGCTGACTTACTACTGCTCGTTGGTCGTTCATTTACTGTTGGTACTTCTAAATTACCTACTGTTGGATGTTGTCATTACTGTTGCGACCTACTGTTAGGGTTTGTGTTATCACAAGGATGCTTTTAATGCTACCTTTCATGTGTTCCTACTGCCAGTTATGTACTTATTACTGCTACTTTTGAGATATTTCTGCTCGTTGAGTAATCAGAAGGCACTTTTTAGTACTATAAAAAGGGATATGAAGTAGCTTAAAGGTAATTTGCTATTGGTTGCATGATTACTCGTGGGTCTCAAAACTAATGTGATCATATGTACCAAATTGCATGATCTCTCACGTGGGTTTTTCAATATGTTTGGTAATTTGGGTGAGTCAACGACAGCTTGTGACATGAGATGGTACGAGGTTAAATTGGTACCATGATAAATAATAGAGTATATTGTTGGCTTGGCTAAGTTAATGGGTAGATTATATATTGTTATATCAAAGTGAGTTATTGGATTTATGGTGATGTTATTTGGTTTTGGACTTAAGGGGAAGTTAAGCATGATAGATTTTTGGCGACACACATAGAAGAATTGGTTTACACACACAAGGAGTTTGGATTTTTGTTCTTAAAACGTTTTAAAAAGGCTCGTATTTGGTTTCTACTGAAGAATTGATTACGAAGATGATTGATCATATCCTATTTGATATTGTAGTTGAGTTACACAGATTCGTGCTCTTATCATATCTCAAAGTGGGTGTTACACTTTGGAGATAACTTGTTCGTGCTTCAATTATTATGACAACGAATTGACGAATAGTAGATGAAGGTCTTCGTCAAGGATTGCGGTCTTCCTATACACCAAGATTGGATATACGTTCGATGTCATCTATAGTGCAAGACATAAGACATAAGTTTGGGTTATTCTACTTCTTTATCAAGTTTGTTATATTTTGTTTTCTTCACAAGTGATCATTACAAGGAGCTTACAGATTTGATGTTCATGCACCACTCAAGGGGAAGTTTTTGATTCTTACTACTATTGATTAGTATTACTACTGATGGTTTAGATTTCTACTGTTTCAAGTTCATTTTTAGTTGCGGAAAACTTCATGGAGGGTAATTTGAGACAGTGAATGATGAATTGGATGTGTGGTATTGGTTTGTAGTGGATAAGATCATATTTGCATATATTCTCTATTTGTTGATAACAAAAAGGGGAAGAAATATTGGAGTGGCATGGCATGGATTAAGGGGAAGACAAAGGAAGACAAGAATGTTTCATTCATGGTGAGATTTAATTATCTCAATTTCTGCTACTTCGTCTAGGGAAGTTCGTACAAGAACCGTGTTTGTTTTGTCATCATCAAATAGGGGAAGATTGTTGGGTTTATTGATTCGATGATACAAAACAATAAGGAATGAAACATCAAGGGCTTAAAGTGACAAAGAAGAAATCTACAAAAAGATGGAAGGACTTGCTTGCAAAAGAAGTTTTATTTATTAGTCCTTCGTAGTATCTTGTAAACTCTAATTCTCTAGTATATAAAGAGGACATAGGGTGTCGGTTTTAATATACAAGTCTTCCAATATGTAGTCATTAAAGGTGTGTGTGTGTAACCTAGACGTGTTCCTATAAACGTCTAGGGATAGAGTTTGTTTAGTTTAGCCTCAAGGATCTTTGATCCCTGTTACAAGTTAAGTGTAACCGTATTATTCTGATCAAATAATATTTGAGGCTTGGAGTGATTATAAAGAAAAACCTTGTGTCAATAACATATGATTTGTTTTAATTCCGCTGCGTGTACAATTTTATTATCTATGTTATTGTTAAACCCTAAGGCTCAAAACGATCTCAAGGAGTCCTATCAAACTCCACAGTTGTCCTATATTTGCATGTTTTATCCATGAGTAACTAAGTTATTCTAAATTGTCGGTTGTCGATTAATGATATGGGAGTATCATTAAACTAAGACAAATCTGAGAGATGTGGTAAAATATACTTGAAAGTATATTGATGAGAATGCATACCAATTTCAGATGAATATTGGACTTATCCCAACTACATAATTTACTTTGTGGATATTGTTATAAGTAAATTGTGAATAGTTATCCTCAGACTTGAGATACCAGATAAGTGTCATAAATGTAGTGCATTTATGTGGGGCAACTAAACGTTATACGTAACTGGTAGTCATAAGGGTTGTTTCCAGAAGTGTTACAAAGTTTGTGGGTTAGTCTTGTAGTCAAGATATAATTTGTTCCTTCAAATTTATTTGGAGTTTAATACTGCTGGGCCCCTCGTAGGGTTCATAAGATGTTTGTGCAGCCGCACCCAAAATCTCCCCTGAATATGTTCAGAAGATTTGGTAATCTTGGTCAGTCACTTAAAACGAGAAACAGAATAGTTTAAAAAAGAATGACTTAATTCCATATCTTTATTTAACATGGTATTATACACAAAAGGATAATAATAATGAGAAATCATTAAAAGGTTTTCCAGGAGCCTTGCTCGAGTTGTACTAGAGGCTCGAAGTGTTGCAAGACGCTAACCGATGTGATCACTTTATTAAGATATATCCAAGTGGGAGCTGTTAGTTTTATGGATATAAATTAGTAGTCGTGAGTTAGGATCGAACTCGAGACCGCGGGATTGCACGCTTTACGTATGAGAATTAAAGTTAATAATTAAATATAAATGTTATATTTATTTATTTATTAATTACACGAAATAATATAACGGACGTTAAGTTAAGTAAGTGTAATGGACTAACGATCGTTAAATGTTAATTGGAAGGACTAGATAGCAAAATAGAGATTGGGAAGGTTCCGGAATCCCTTGGGGATTACTCAACCGATCGGCTAGGGGTGTTTCCCAACCCAACCCAAACTCAACTTGTTCACCAAGTAATGTTGAGTATATATACAAGGCTTAGGGTCTTGGTTTTGCATCTCTTGTACTCATAAGCTAAAACCTAAATAGTGTTTGTGTGTGTTTTTGCTATAACCGATCGATCACCACCTCAAGGGTGTCGATCCACTTGTTTTCCAAAACCAAAATATTTCGTGTGATTAAAACTAGCATTACTTTAATTTGATTTAGTACGTGTGTATAAGAACGTGGTACTAACATACTTTTGTTGGTATCTTGGATTGAATTACAAAATCGCTAAGGGGTAATTCTTATAATCCTATAAACCCTAATTAGGGTTCATCACTTGCTAGTTTTGTGGATTTGATTCTTGTTCAGCTAGAATAAAAAACGTATGCATACTTTATGTTTACGTTAATTAATTATTTATTAATCGTTCCTATTCGCTTCCGCATGTTTTCTTTGATGTGTATGTGTTTTATATTTGATTGTCATGATATATAATTCCAACAAAAAGTTCATGGGTAAACAGTCAAAATATACCATCAGTTTGTATAGCCTATTTTAAATTCTTAATTTGAAACTCTCATTGGCTTAAGTATCCAGGGTAAGGATCCAGTGAGAAGAAAACTTAAAATGAGAAGAATAAGAAATAACTATAACCTCATATTTGAGATGCATCGACTTGAATTAGATGCATCTTTATTCATTTAGATGCATCATAATTAGTTTCGAAAGTTATTTTGAAGTGAAAACGATGCAAAGTAGTACTAGCAACAAATTTGACCCGCAGAGGATGAAAGATACATAGGATTCGTCTAACTTGAGAAAACACATCTAATATATGTATATGCATCTAATTTTTAGTTATAAAATATATTATAATGCATCTAAAAGATTAAAGATGCATGCATCTAATTCAAATTGATGCATCTCTAATGTGTAGTTATAGTTATTTCTCATTCTTTTTATTTTAAGAATTCTTCTCATTTGATCCTTAGTCTAAGTATCCAAAATATAACAAATGAGTCGGTTGGATAACTAGATTGACTTTGATTGCCTACTAACAACCCAACGTATTAAATAGCTTGTCATAATAGATCGATGGGCAAATGTTTTAAAAAGGTACCATACTTTATTATTTATTTTTCTGGGTAGTAAACAAATTTTTTGCTCATGCGGGTACTTTTCTTTCTAAATAGGCCTTTTTGAAAGATTTTGCGACATTTTTGCCCCTCAAAAATATCACAAAGTACCGTTAAGAAGGACGAATTTGAAAGAAAAGTACCCCTAAAAGCAAAAAAAAATTGTTTGCTATCAAAAAAACAAATAGTAACAAGTATGATACCTTTATAAAACATTTGACCTAGATCAATTGAGTTGCTTGTTAATGGATAAAAGGTGTCTTCTACTCCACTCTAGACAATTTTGTCTTTGTGATAGCTAAACAAATGGGATGGTTTCAGCCTCCTATGCTTCATGAGATACCCTTGGTTTTATATACAAAGTATCAAATGAAAAAACTAAAAGTACTAATGAACATAAAACACTATAATAATATTTTGAGAACTACTCCTCTTATTTATCATTGATTTAGTCATGTGTTTCAAGATCCTTATTAAGCATAAAATTATGCACATGAAGTAGTCATGTCAATCACTACTCCTTTACAAATTATCAACTGAACTAAAAGAGAAAACAGGTTCACCACAATTGAAAATGTTTAAGCTTCAACTCCTAATGCGGATTGCACATGTTTCACCACTGGCCCACTGCTTTGGGTTTACTTTAGCTTGCATCAATCGCGTGAAACCAAAACTTAAACGTGTTATAGCACAAGCATAGATAGATGGTATTTGCTTTGAAAATCAAGTAGTAGTAGAAGACATATTCAATGCCTATATCGATCTCAAAGATTAGAATAATAGTTGTTAGTATATTTAGTTATAGTCAATGCATCGATGGAATGATTATTTCCACAAATCGTGTTTAAAAATATCATTAATCCTTGCTTAGTGGCCAAATCAAGGTAGCTCAATAATTATATATATATATATAGAGCTGATATATATTGGGGATTTAATTGACGTAAACTATTTTATGTAATTCTAAGTTACTAAAGACTAATGGTAATTCTTGTTAAGCTCCGGGTGCTGGTTAGGAGGTGCGCACACTCATTTGAGCAAACATGATTTCGACCACGACAATAAGTGAGATCAAGGGGCAGCGCTCTGGGTTGGTCTAATGAACATAAGAACCATATTACACCCAGGGGTAGTGCCCGTTCCATGGTACACCAAATCACCAATCATATTACCATGCCAGCATACACAGCGGGTGGGTGTCTTGGCCAATTGACACAATGGATGGATTCCAGCCAATTGCTTTTCAACCGAAAACAGTTGTCAAGAACATTATGTTAAAACATGATATTTGGTAACATTTGAACACACGAAAATTCACAACATCTATCTGTTTTGCTCTGAGTTCTTTTCCCTAGAAACTGAGTGTATTAACTATTTATCCCTATAGAGATTTCTTGTGAACCCATGCATTAAGGGTCGAAATAATTTATTTAAAAAGTTAATTCTACACGATTCAACCAATTTTCCAAGATTATCATCTAAACCATCAACCCCAATCTATAACAAAATATGGGAAGAAAAAACCCTCAAAGCAACCTAAATGTCAAAATTATTACTTGTCATTGTGTTTAACTCAAAGTCAACTTTAGGACGAGTGTGTCGGTTCTAAGATGATAAGGATCGTCTGAACTTTAGCATGTAACAATTTAGTTCAAATCTAAATTAATTATATGTTTAATCTATAATTAGCAAGGAAGTTTGATGATACACATCCAGGCAATTATATAATAACAATGTTGTTGATGTAGGGAAAGATTATCTCGAGATAAGTCACAATAGTTTCTAAAAGAATGACACGATCAACAGCAAAAACATATTTATCGAGCTAGTTTCTACCTTAATTATCTCTCATAATTACACAAAACTAAGGGATCAAACGCTCATCGATATAGCTAATCAGTGTTTGTGGTTTGCTTGCAAAAAGGCTATTAAGACTAAACATTATGATGTTTATAAAAAGTGAGATCAAATGTAGAATCAAGTAGATTAAGTTGCCAGCAGTCGAGCACGACCTAACGTGTTCAAGGGTTTTCTTCCGTAAGAAGTACGTTACCCTTAATTTGATTGAGTCTTTTGGCAGCCACATCCATATGTGCACGACGTGCACCTCTTTTTTACTCCCCGAATCACTACTACACAAACAGGTTTTTCCCACGGTAAAATCCGTGGGAAATCCCGTGGAAAAAGGCCCTTTTCCACAGATTTCACACGAAATTATTCCGTGTGAAAAAACCCCGTGGGTAAATATTTTCCCACTAATTTTCCCACGGTGCGTTGACTTATTTCCCACGAATATCATTGTGGATAATCCGTGGGTTTAATTTCCCACACATTTCTCACGAAATTTCCCACAGTTTTTAGTAGCCATTTTCCACACACATCCGTGGTTTTTTTGCCACAATTTTTCAACGGTTTTCACACTACAATTTTTCCCACAAATTTCTCACAAAATTTCCCACAAGTTCTAGTAGCTATTTTCCACACATATCCATGGTTTTTTTGCCACGGTTTTCCAACAATTTTCACACTACAATTTGTAACGGTTTTATCACTGATTTCCCACAGAAAAATAAAAATTCCCCAAACAACTTTGTGGGAATTTTGTGATTGATCCGTGGGAAAAACGTGACTAAATTCCTTGGTATTTGTATTATAATAGATTTTTTCGAAGAAATACGAAAACTAATATTTAAAACACTTTCGATGAACATAATAAAATTATAAGCTCAAAAACAATTTCGATTATCAATGTAAACAATTTCGAGATACTACAAAATTACTAGCTAACATAATAAAATTAAAAACTAAACCCAGTAGTTCTAACAATTCCAAGATACTACAACCCAATTTTACATTTGTTTCAAAACTTTGCAAGGTAAACAATCCGTCCCACACATTTACTCACCTCTGTCACCATCTATACATACATACATACAAACCAAGTTCTCTTTATACACACATAATACATATATCCATTTTATCTATAACTTTAAGTAGAAAACCCAGCGTGATGCACGACTTGAGTAATAATGAAAGTTGTGATGGGGTCTTCTTGTTCTCCTTTCTTTAAACTTCTTTTGTATAACCAGCATCAAAAAACAACAAACAGCTTGCAAGCTATTTAGATCTAAAAAAAAAATATAGTAATTGTTAGATCTAACAAAAAAGAAAAGAGCATAGTAGACTTTTAGATATAACAAAAACCCAAAATGTCCTTACATAATGCATATACGACAACAAGATCTAACAGAAATAAACCATGAATGGTTCGAGTGTGTGTGGTTCAGCGACCGTGCATTTTTATTTGAGTCACTTGCAGTGGTGGTCTGAGTATATGTTTTTGGACGATATAATGGTGCTCCGGCCGGAGACCGTGGATGTTGGTAGTATGAGAAAAAGGTATAAATGTGTTTGAGAGAGATGTGTTTTGGTAATGTAAATTAGAGAGATGGAGAAGGAGAGATGAGTTTGACTGTTGATTTTCTTCAAGTTAGTGTGTGTGGGGTAATATGATATAAAGGGATACATATGTGTTTGTTGTACTTAAGATGTTAAGTTGAATTTTGCCCATTAAATTTGCCATGTTGGCAATCCTGGTGAAGTCATCTAAGGTGTTAAATGACTCCTTTACAAACAAAATAATTAGTTATGATTTTTGGTTTTAAGTTGTTCTAATTTGCTAGTTATGATTAAGAAACTATTTATTCTAATTAGCCTAGTATATTACTGATAGTTTGTGACGATGACTTTGACGTACTTCAATTTACTGTCGTTTTGTGGATATAATTCATTAATTTGTGATGATGACTTCGACATACTTGGACTTATTGTCAAGAAGTGCCCGGTTTTATGGTAACGTAGTAATTGGATTTATAAGTCGTGTTAGATATATAATAGAGTAGTGGTAATATATTGACTTGAAGTGTACTTGATATATGGACTATTTTTGGTCAACCAACTTTTAACAACATACATGCATAGAAAATGAGTTAGGCTTTATTTTCCCTGTCACGTCAACTTTTTTTCTCCAGCGACTTTCAGGCGATTATGTGCTCCGATAAGGGCGATCAAGTTCTTTTTTTTTTTTTTTAAACATTTTTAACACAAAATAAAATTTCATTAATAATTAAAACGTTACATAATAATTCAAATAAAATTAAAACATTACGAAACTTATTAAAACATTATAACACTTATTAAAAATCTAGGTTGTGGCGTGCTTTGATCGCCTCTTTGAGTTTCTGCATTGTTTGTTGTCGTACTGCGGGCAAAGATTCGTCGATTGGCGTGCAATAGAACATGAGATCTACATCATATTTCTTTTGTCGCTCTAATTCAAGATTCGTCGATTGGTGGTGTTTTCTTAGACATTTTTGATAGAGAGGATTGTGAGATTTGTGAGTTTAGTGTGTAAATAAGTTGTATATTTATAGGATAGTTTTAGTAGTATTTTTTATTTTATTTTTAAACCGAACGGTCAAAAAGTTTAAATTTCAAACGGTTATACTTTTTTTTTTGTTTGGACTTCAACGACTAGCAACAAGAGGGAGTATATTTTTACTTTGTTCTCGATCGTCCAGCCGACCAACTTCTTTTTTTTGTACTCGATCGATCGCCTCCACAGCTAGGGGATCGAGATGAAATCGATCGCCCTATGCACTCGATCGATGGACGATTCGTCCTACTGCATTCAGCCTTACAAAGCACGAATGATGTCTTTTATACAATGAGAAAAGTCTTCAATTTCTTCTATTGCTCTATCATATCGAGACTATTTTAATAGAAACATTTAAACTTAAAAGTGAATAGATATACAAAAAGACCACTATATTATAGTAAATATTTTTGAATAAGCCATATAATGGTAAATAACGTTCTTGGTCTTGTTTAATAGATGTCGAGTGCCGCTTTTCTCTATCTGAGAATCTCCATCTACTATAAATGGGCAAGCTAGAATCTTTATGTCAGGTTGTTAGTTCAAAAGACTTTCTCTTTACGTTACCCTTTGCATATTCATTTTTTCGAAAGCCCAGCCCCACTGATCTTTTGGATCTACGTTAGTCCTATTTCGGGTGCAAAGCCTCCGGAATAGGACTAATGCAGATCCAGAAGAATGGGTCTGGGCTTTCGAAAGATGAATATGCAAAGGGTAAGGTAAAGAGAAATTATTTTGAACAACCAACTTGACATAAGGATTCTAGCTCGCCCACTTAGAGCAGATTTATTTCAACTAACATGTACTCTAGTTATTTCAACTAAATTTTTGATCTTAAAATTTTTGTTTGTTAGTTATCTTATAACGTAGGTGACAGATTTATTTTGGGACGTAAAAAGTTTTTACTAAGTATAATATCGACTTTAACATGCAGTGTACATATACGAGCAGGCCTAAGCAACGGGTTAAACCCGACCCGAATATGCTTAACTGGTTCGGGTCGGGTCGGCCTTTTTGACATCCCTAGTAGCAAATGACTTTTTATCATAGTTATATATACTCATATCATACATGTAGCATGTCTCTGCTAAAGTTATGAATTCGTTAAGTCAAATTTGATGGTAACGTAGTAATTAGATTTATAAGTCGTGTTAGATCCATATGCATTGATTTGATACAAAAAAAAAAAGTTATACCTTATACCTAACCTACACATTCACTTATGATACTCATATAAATAGTTACATTAATAAACGAAATCATATAATATGTTAATAAAAACACATGTGAACACATAATAAGTAATGCGAGAATGTGTAAGTATGCAGAAACATAAACACAGTATTTTTGTGGGAAATTCGCGGGTATTTACACACGTGTTTCCCACGAGTTTATCAAATCAGTATGTAATATGTGGGAAAGTACCCACATATTTCCCATGGATAGAATTGTTTTCTTTTTTTTTGATATAGTTGCACGTTTAAGAATATACACGTCCATATACCTAGATAGAAAACATCTATAAATACAATGAAGGCCATAAACAGAGATATGTAACACATACTTGTAAATATCCACACATATACAACGGTTTGTTACAAGAAAAGGTTATACCTCAACCTACACATACACTTGTGATAGTGACATAAATAGTTCCATTAATATAAAAACACGTATAATATGAAATTACAAACACTTATGAAGACATACTAAGTAGTCCGGGAATGCGTAAGTAGACAAAAACAAAAACGATATTTTATGTGGGAAATTTGTGGGTATTTACACACGTATTTCTCACATATTTATTAAATTAGTAGGTAACCTGTGGGAAAGTACCCACATATTTTTCACGGACATAATCGTTTTATTTTACTTTTTTGATATAGTTACATGTTCACGCATATACACGTCGATATACATAGATACAAAACATCTATAGATCCAATGAAGGTCATGAACAAGCATACAGAACATATATGTGTAGATATCCACATACATATACTGGTTTGTTACACAAAAAAGTTATTCATAAACCTACACATAAACTTGTGATACTGACATAAATAGTTACATTAATTGATAAATACATATAATATGAAACTACAAACGCATATGAAGACATATTAAGTAATGTGAGAATGTGTAAGAAGACAAATTACAAAACGATATATTATGTGGGAAATCCGTGGGTATTTACACACGTATTTCCCACGGATTTATTAAATTGGTAGGTAATCTGTGGGAAAGTACACACATATTTCCCACGGACCTAATCATTTCTTTAACTTTTTGCCACATACTTTTGGCCGTGGCTAATATGTGTGAAATGTGCCACAAGTTTTCCACGGGCGTCTAATAAACACAAATAGTGTGAATATGGTCGCAAATCTGTGGGAAATTTGCGACGAATTTCCCACAAAAACTTGGTCAACAATTTAGTATGTAAAGAGTGAGAAATCCGTTAGAAATTTACTACATATTTCCCACCGAAATTTGGTCAACAATTTGGTGTGTAAGTTGTTGGTACCCCGTGTGAAATTTCACACAATTTTGTTTCTGTGGGAAAATGTTTGTGGGAAAAACCAGTTTGTGTAGTAGTGAATGTTTGCTATATATGTTTAAACGCACATTCCATTAATTGAACGTTCAAATGATACGGATAAGCGTAATGTCTTGGTATATATAGAAAGAACCGATGGGCGATGACAAGACCAATCATACAATAACAGTTATGCATGTGATTTAATGTGAACATAATCGTTTACAATATTTAGTAAAAAGAAAGATAAACTTGAAATATTAGGTTAGAGTTCTTCAGTAATTTCAAAAGAAATTTACGCAGTCAAATCGTATCCCTTAAACAATGCAAATTGAAAGTGTGAACGGTTATAGTAAATTGATTCGTTAAACTATTAAATTAGAGCGTTTATTGTAAGTTGACTACGCAAGGAATAGACTAGAAAATTCCCTCACTACTTCAACTCACATGTACTATCACACCACTGGTCTATAAATATATGTCTTTGATTAGCTAATATAATACAAAATATTAGAAAAAAATCAGAAGTTTTACACCTTTAGAAATGAAGAAATGTGGGAGTTTGGTCTTAGTTTTGATGTTGTTGTTGGCTATGGCTACTGCAGGACCAAATGCTCGACAATGCAAAAAAGAGAGGTCACTAGCCCTCAACGCGTGCAAAAGCGTGATGTATGGCAGACTTCCATCGGCGTCTTGTTGCCAAAGGGTTCGTGTCACTCATGCTAAGTGTATATGTCCCGTCATTACTGCTAAGTTGGTTGCTCTAGTCAATGTGGATCTTTTGACGAAACTTATCACAGGTTGTGGACGCAAAGTTGCTCGTCGCTTCAAATGTGGAAGTAAGTTCTTTTATGAGTTTATCTCTCTCGCTATCATGTATGTCAACATTATGCATCTATCATACTTTGTTAAACTCACTAGATATATATGTAATCTCATTGGTAAGTCCATCTTGCGTTACGATGTAAGTGTACATTTCATCAAGTTTATAACGTTTGATCGATTTTGTAATTTGTAGGTCTCACGACACCATGAATAACGGAAAACTGTGTATGATCAAACCTGGATCGTACTATCTAGGTGCATTTGAGAAGAGGTGGATGAAGCTCAAAATCTATGTTTATATATCTGTCTAACTATTAGGTATTGTAAACACGTCAAAAGTTCAATAAGTATACCTAGACAATGTTCTACATATGTCATTTAATTTTCTGTAACTTGAAATAAGTCCTAAATTCAATACGAAGTCTGGATTACTTTGTCAATGCTCAAATACAGTAATACATATCCAAAAGGGAATTTATTGAAAAGTAGTGTCTCGTGAATTAACGTACAGCAAACTCCTATCATCTAATAGAAAGTAGTGTCTCGTGAAGTACAGTAACACATATCTATAGAAAAATTTGATGAAAGGTGTCACCGTGCATTTTTCACGTTTTATAAGATAAAAGAAAAAATGCTTTCGATAATCATGTTTCAAATATTAAAAACACCAAGAATACCATAGATTTTCTTTATTCGACACAAAATACAATCTCTCACTCACACACCTAGATTTTTTTTATTCGACACAAAATACAATCTCTCACTCACACACCCTACCCTTGTATATGTAGTTTCACTCTCTTTTGATTTTAACACGCCTCACTAATGTAGAGAGGGAAATCACCTCGGACCAAAATTATCGAATACGATAACTATTATCGGTGCTTAATTAGCTTCATAAACTGCAAATTATGTTCATCAAGATCTCATGAGGAAGTACTCTTTGAAATCTTGTTTGCTCTTATATCGAGTGCATTATTGAGCGAAAAATCCCATCACTAATATGTCGACGTGATATTGCATGCGATAACACATCCAAGGTGCGGGGTTTATGTGGATCTTAGTTCAATTATCTAGTAATTAATTACTATAGCTAACGTTCAAGCTAATACAGATTCCCTAACTAGTTTCTAACCTACTTTCTAACCGTAGTAATCACATGCAATCAATCAAAGAATCAATAAATAAGAATTATAAACTAACAAGTTTCATGCAATCCTACATTAATACTAAGTGGTTTAGCCTAGCATAGCAATCAAAGATAAAGTAAACATATAATCAAAGCAAACAAGCATAAACATGATTGAATAATTAAAAGGATAACGTATCTTCATGTTAAGTAAGGTTTGCAATGCATAACAATAGAGAGAAGGGCTAATAACCTATTAAAGCACCATACTTGTCACAAATGTCAGTTCGACGTAGCGAACAAAAAAAATAGCTCTTTTGGGTAAAGGGGAGTAATCCTGCACCCTGGTAAATATATTAACCAAAAGAAACGTTTAAGAACAATGGATATGAGTGAAATCTCATATCTCAGCCCGTTACATAGGCATAAATCTTACATAACAAGATACTACCTATTTTCTAAACAAGAAAACAAACCACTACTCAAATGATAACATAGGACATAACGAAAGAAAATTACTTCCTAGGACCTTGTAGCTTGGTGCCATACATTGTATTAAAGGCATCCAAATTCCCTGGAAGATCATAAACCTGCTTCGCATAGTCATCGTAGTCATAGTTATCAAACTCATCTTCAAACTCTTGGCCACCACTACCGAATAGATTAGCAGCCTCATCAAATGGGTCAGCAACCACCTCATCATCAGAATCAGAAACCACGGTATCTCCCACTTTAGAGAAAGGATTAACTCTCTTAGTAGAAGGGGCGGGCGGATTACAAGAATCACTAGTATTAGGAGTCACACCCGACTCCATCTCTTTCAAATCACTCACAAGGGGTTCTTGTGATGCAGTACCTGTCTTAGTAGACTTATCTTTATTAACTTCCATTGTACGACCAGAATCCACATCCTTGTTGGTGTCATTAAGAGCATCAAACTGGTTAGATGTGGAGATCGTTGTTCCACTCGAACTAGCCACATCAGAAGCATTCTTCTTAATGACTTCCACTTTCTTAGGTTCAGGAGGAGTCTTTTTGGGTTGATATTGAAATTGCTTACCCACAACAGGTTTAGTAAACCCTCCTTGACCCGGAATGGTAGACCCACCTTGCTTTCCCTTCTTCTTGTTATTAACCGTCTTGAAACCATCATTAACACGCGTAGTAGGCTGAGCAGGAAGTTCAACAACTTTAGGACATTCAATAAGAGTATGACCAAAAATCATACATTTATCACAATGAGGTGGTTTCCACTCATATTCAACCCGTATCTTCTCAATAGTCGAACCCGACCCATCAAGTAATGGTATCTCAACAGTAAGGCTGTCCCTAAGTACCTCATCCGACTTCACTTCAATCATGCATCTAGCAAAACTACTACGGCCCCACGAGTCCTTGCACATTTGGCTAGTGAAAGCATCTAACCTTTTCGGCGTGCCTATCAATGTGGCAAGAAGACTAAGGCCATCATCAGAAAACATAGCAAGAGAAACATCATGGAATTTAACCCACACCGGGATGTTGGTCAAATCCTCTTTAAGTAAGTTGGTGTTCAATGTCCATGGTTTAAGAATAACAGGTACATTTCTAATCAACCAAGGACCGTTTTCAAGAACATCATCAACATCTTTCTTCGAATTGAACTTAAAAAAGAAGAACCCCTTTGCATTCATCATTACCTTTTGTATACCAAACTTAGCCCACGCATTGCGTACAAAGTAATCAACAACAGGAAAAGCAAGTCGTTGACCAAGGAAATACCCATATAAAGTATTCTCAAACCTAGAGTTCACCTCTTAAACCACTTTCATCGGGACAGAAAGATCCACACCATTAGCTTTCTTATTACACTCCAACCTATGAAAGTTTGACGTGTGTTTCTTAGGTTCAGTAGAAGTAACACCAGCATATGATGTAGATGGTTGTTTCAACGCATATACACCAACCTTCTCAATACCAACATCCCCATGTGCATTCGTATCAACTTTATCATTAACATTATTAGGACTACTAGTAGCACTAACGGTGGAAGCCATAGGAACACACGTATCTTGAGGAGGTTTCGAATAATAACCAATAGCAGTAAGCATCTCCTCTAGCTCCTTCTGCGACTGCGGCACCTTAAGATACTCAAATGGATTAGCCCCAGTAGTCGTAGCATCCACTGTCACAGCTGGTTTTAATGGTTTCCCATCGTCACCCACAAGAACAAGTTTCCCCTCAAATGGAACACACGTATCTTGAGGAGGTTTCGAATAATAACCAATAGCAGTAAGCATCTCCTCTAGCTCCTTCTGCGACTGCGGCACCTTAAGATGCTCAAATGGATTAGCCCCAGTAGTCGTAGCATCCACTGTCACAGCTGGTTTTAATGGTTTCCCATCGTCACCCACAAGAACAAGTTTTCCCTCAAATATTTGTTTTTCAATAGCACAAATTTTCAATAAAGTATCATGACCCTCAGGCGTGCTATGACTAGGTGCATCATGACTAGGGCTCGAACCAAGTGAAATCGGCTCCACTTGTCCATTAGTACTACGTTCATCAACATCAATGTTACCACTCACAGTAGTAGCCTTCTCTCCCGATCTTGTCATAACAGTCAACTAAAGCGAACGAAACAGAAACAACACGAAGAATAATAGGTCTTGACTTTGGAAACAAAAACCAGTAAAACCCTAGCTATAAAGCTAGGGTTTATTAAACGATACCAGCGCAGCAATTAAACCATTATGATGATCGGTTCAATAAGTACAAGAATTGGAAGAAATAGTAATGGAGAACCTGGTATAAACCCTAACTAACGATCGCAAGAAGGAACCCTAAATAGTCACAATCAATCCGACATCAGAGGCAAACTGATAACAAAAGTTATAAGGATGATTGAACATCAGGAAGACTGAAAAACGATTTAGGGTTATTTGTTATAGATCGCAGATCGCCAGAGGGTTTAGGGAGAGTCTTTGGGGGCACCAACTTTTAAAAAAAAATAGCTTTTCTAGACATTAAACTTGACATTTTTGTCTTCAATTGAGTAATAAAGATAAAATACAAAATTGTGATGACCATTTTACCCTTGAATTTTTAAAAATTGCATCCATTGTCCAAAAGGTAAATTACATAAATGATCCCTCTATTACATAAATTGCATCCATTGCATCCATGATCCCTCAAATTACATAGATGCAAACTAAACTCAGAAACAAGTATAAAATTAACATCCAAAATGAAACATTAAACCATCATATCATAATCTCCAACTACAAAGAGTACCCTTTTTTTAACTTTTCCTACACATAAACTTCCATTTTAGTAATGTTTACATACATATCTTACAATTCAGATAAAGAAATTGTTGTTATATATTTTTCAGAACATTAACATAAGTAGTTAAACATAGTCTAAAGTCAAGAAAGCAAACAATCACAAAGAGACCAAAAGTTAACTGTTCAGCACCTTCTTTTGATAGACAAGCTAACATTGTTCACATCTGTAACAGAAATGGGATAAACAGCAAATGTCTTCGAGCCACTTCTCACAATATTAGCCCCGAGCACCTGCAATAGCAAATAACCTTTATCTTTTAGATCATCCACATGCGCTAAGAAACAATACAAACTCAAAACCAAATGTTAGTCATTTACCTCACATCTTAGTCTAAAAAAAGAATCATCCAGTGATGAAACTTTTTGGACATTATTGGCAGAAATGACGGGAAAAAAAGACGGTGTACTTGTCCCACTATTTGTTCTTCCTAATGACTCTCCACCCTCAGAGTCACCACTTGAATCACCCGATTTCGAATGTCCTTTTGAAGAACCCAAAACATCCAACCCATCTTTTAATAAGAAACTCTTTCTTTCAATCTCGAGCCAAACATCCTTCTGTAAACAATTGGTGACTAATCCGTGATAGGACTCCTTCGTTGCTTGATTTCTTTGCCGCCGTTCTTGTTTTTGTTGGTTAGATGGTTTGGGTTTTATTTTAGGGTTTCTGAGTTTAGTTTTGGGATAATCGAGGTTTGGGTTTTAATTTGCATCTTGTTTCTGAGTATTGTTTTGGATTTAGGGTTTGGGTTTTCATAGTGGTTAAATTTGCATTTCAAGATGGTAGAGAAATGATTTATTGGTAGAGAAATGATTTTATTTTAATGGTGGTTAAATGATTTTATTGCATTTCTGAATTTCTTTTTACAGGTAGAGAAATGATTTTATTATTTGTTAGATTTGCATTTCAGGGACCATTTATGTAATTTAGCTTAAGGACGATGGATGCAATTTTGGCAAACCCACAAGGACCATTTATGTAATTTGAAAGGGTAAAATGGTCATAATACCCAATTGTTGACAAAAATGTCAAGTTTAATGTCTAGAAGAGCTATTTTTTTTGTTCGCTACGTCGAACTGACATTTGTGACAAGTATGATGCTTTAATAGGTTATTATCCCTAGAGAGAATTGCATCTAAAATCGGCTAGGGTTTTGTTCCCAAGAGTTATAGCACGAATTATGATAACAATGCAAATATATACATAGAAAATCCATTGTGACGGCATCAGCCTTTGGTTGTGACGTCATCATCTTGCCGTCTTCGATTTAGGGTTTTTTTCACCGACTCACTCTGACGGCGTTAGGTTATAGGTTGTGACGGTGTCACCAAGGTTGTGACGGCGTCACCTAGTCCGTCTCTATGCACTGATTGGTCACGAAAATTTTCAAAACTTCACTTTCTTGGCACTTCTAGCGACGGCGTCAGCCATGTCAGTCACAGCTTTTAAACTTTTGTCTTTTTATCCAATCTTCGTCCAAATGAGCCTAAATCTTGTACGTTTTTAGAAAATGCATAATCAGATACCTAAAAGTTAAATAGAAAGGATTTTAAGTAATAAATGATAAAAATACGTGAAATCAATGGTTAAATGACCTATAAAAATAGTATAAATTTGCACCTCATCACATCCCTTAAACCCAAAGCAGAAAGATACAAATAGTATAACAACTACATCCCAACCACGCAGTTTATATTTTGGTTTATGGCTCAGGCTCATGTCTTGCATGATTTAAATAGAGCAGAAAAGTACTAATAATAATGCACATGTGATAGTAATTAAGTTATAGCTTGCTAGGACCTACTACACATGCACCGCATGTGCAACACATCCTAATAGTACATGCAAACCACGAGTTTCACCTGCATCATTGCATGCTAATGCAACTTTTTTTGTTGCAAATGTGAAATTATATTAATCTACAAACATAGTACAACTTAAGAAGATATAACACTGATTAAGACATGTCCCTAATCAGAAACAAAAGAAAATAAACCATATAACCAATATATGATAACACTACATACTATATCAGATGAAACTAAACTCTCAAAGAGCTCTTCACAGCATCATCTAATCACAATACAAAATTTGAATTCACCTTTATAAGCACCAATACCATCTACCTACATTTCCATTATACCTTCCCAGCAAGACCACTCAACCACCATCCACAGTGATCAAAATAGGACAGGTGAATGGCATCACTAGGAACCCAAACCCCTCCAAATCAAGGGCTATACCAAATGTGCTACATTTCCATCTCAAAAATGGCTTCACACATTTGGGAACACACGCTTTGATGGAGGACCAACCAAAACCTCCTATGGGTAGTGTATAGCATGGACCAAGTAGGTTCATCTTTCACTCCTCACTATTCCATGCTTCATACACTACCCCTCCTAGCTCACTTACCCTTCCAAATAGGAAACCTACTTTATGGAATTAAAGACTACATACATCATAATAGGACAACTGCTCAACATTTCCACCCAGGACCAATGTCAAGACAGACTACACTATAAAGATATAGAAGACTAACATTCCAAAATACAAGGCCATCTATTTTAAGTGAGCTAATGAAAAACCTCAGACTACATGATTTGCAGACATAGAGTAAATGGTAAAACCATGATTTTGCATACCATTTAAATCATTATTCTGCATAAGACCATATAGAGCATTTCAACAGGGGACTACTTTAAGAGTGACACTTGAGATCTCAGTCATTATCCAGCCCATGAGTATTGTTTTCCTTCCACATACTCAGGAAGAGACAAAAGGTAACTAAAAAGTTCACATCAGCTTATTGTGCCAAACACCCCCTTCTGACACAAAATTTCATACAAAGCATGAAACTACATTTTGGCTCTTACCAAGTCCAATCAGATTACTGTTCTCAAACACAATGTAGCTTCATCCTCATATGTGTATGAATAACAGCTTTCTGATATGAGAGATAGAAACCAAGGTACTAGCCATCTGATTTAACCCATACTATCCACATTCCTTTTCAAGGATAATTTCATAATTCTTTATATTCATAGAGACTTTCCATTGCTTGCTCTCTTCTTACACTTGTTTAGAGTTCTTCACATTTAGGCTGGCCAACTTCATTTTAACGCACAGTTGTTGATTTCAATCATCAGCTCTTGATTGCTTCTTTTGACATCAGAAAACAGTCTTTTATTTCTTTCTTTCCAAATGTAATAAATGCAGGCAGCAATGGCAATCCTTTTCAAAATGCTATTATAGATCTGTTGCAGGGCAAATCCACAATATCCTTAATGATTTCCTCTCATTTATTAGACATAGTCTCCTGTTTAATCCTCACCTTCATCATCTCCCAAATTCTACTTGAGTATTGGCATTCAAAAAAAGATGCTCAATTGAGTCAAGGCATGAATCACAGAGGAAACATTTCATCAGTCTTCTAGGATACTGTTAATACAAATAAACCATAAAAACGTTTATTTATATTTTACGATCTTCTAATGTTTTGTCGATAACAAACGTAAAATCATTTTAACGAAATAAATAAAATACGTAAAAGCTTTGAGCCAATAGTTTACTAACACACTGTTACTAAACATATCAAAACCATTAAAGCATGTTTAGTAAATAAGTTATATAAAAGCAAAGACATTTTTATAAAACACTTACAAGTAATATTGTTTACTTACATCTTATAAAAATGTATATGTACTTTGTATATGTTGTAATGGGTAAGTAATGGGTAAAAACCAAAGTCCATAACCCATGACCCAAGACCCATGATCCATTGACTAGTTACAATGAATCTTGTTGCGTAAGAACCAAAGTCCATAACCCATACCCATGGAGCATGATCCATAACCTATGACCCATTGCAGACATCATGCATGAAGTCATGTTGGATATTATACATGATCCATAACCCAAAGTCCATGACCCACGACCCAAGATCCATAACCCATTGACTAGGTACATTGCATCATGTTGGGTATCCATGATCCAAAGTCCATGACCCATGGTCCATAACCGATAACCCGGTTTGCAACCCAAAATCCGGACTAAACTGACCCAGTAGCCGGATCCCAGGAATTGCACTGCCCGGATCCCTTGGGTGAGGGATCCGCCGGAACCGTAGGAAAGTAGGCTTGTTTTGCCTATAAATAGTGAGCCATTTATCTCTTGCTCACAACCACTCTTAGATATACTTTCTCTCTATATTCCAACCTCTCTAACCACAGATTCAAAGGATCATTCTATGTAATTTTATCTTCATATGATTCTCTAGGTTCCTCTTAAAGGCGACATCACCACCTCTTGAAGACGTGCAAGTTCAAGGTCATGAGTTGCTAAGCTTCGTCATCATCAAGACCAGTGAAGTGCATCTTGTTGATAGTTCTTTCCTCCCTCCATAGAGTGTCGTGTTGAAGGCATTAGTGAATGGTGCTGAAGGTGTACATCCGATATGGTGCGTTGATGTACAAGTTGTGTAATTTGGGTTAAAGGATATTAATATCCTTTCTAGTATTGTAAAAAGGAGTGTATCTCGTATGGGTAGTAGTGTTGGGTAGTAGTTCCTCCTTTGTAATGGAACTCGGTATCTAGCCTTGTACCGGATAAAGTGTAGGCGACGTTGTGATAGGTTTGGTTCTACCTCGTGGAAGAACTCGTTGTCTAGCCTTGTACGGATAAAGAGTAGGCGACGTTGTGAAGGCTTCTCCGCCACATTAAGGAGATTGTGTTGTGTAGTGCTTAGAAACTATCGAGTTAGGTACTCAGGGAGTGAAGTAGGGCAAGGAAGGTGTCCTTGTAGCTGAACCACTATAAATTCTCTTTTCGTGGTTTTGTGTTCCTTTACTCTTTATTTCTTGCATTACTTATTTATATGTCTATCTATCAATATCCAACACACGATCTAAATGGATTGACATAAGTCGATCTAAATACTTTAAAACAAAATTTTAATCGGCAAAACTATTCAACACCCTCTTCTAGTTTTCCACAGATACCACTTAGCAATTCTTTCTTGAGTTGCCAATCTTCCCAAAATAGCAAGCCAAAAGATAAAGGAGTGTTTGGGAATGCAATTGGAAAACCAAACAACTTTACACCAATGGACTTTGGCATCACTGTTTCTCCAATCTCTCCATACCCTATTGACTGAATATAGGTTATCCATATTGTACCATCATTTACATAATTATTCAAGACTGACATTTCTAATGCAACTTGTCATTCACCAAGAATGACATTTCTTAATCTATTGTTTCTCATGGTCAATTTAGAAAATTTTACTTTTAAAAATTATAAACCCTAATTCGGGTTTCCTAAGATATGAATTTTTAAAAGTTTGTGACTTAGGTAACAAGAAACCTTAAATCACCATATTTATATTGAGATAATTTTTATTATGGGTTTTTCTAATAAAAAATTTTTATTTTTTAAATTACCCGGTTAGGTTTTAAATATTTTAAAACCCTAGTTTTCATATTTAGGAATCCTAGATTCCAAATTAGGTACAAGTAAACTTTTATCAGTTTATAAAAACTAAATGCTTGGTCACCAAGATTCAGGTCAATTGAATTTTATGATCTCATCTAGCTAGAATCGCTAAAATTGACCCACCTAGGTTTTAGGTAAACCTTAATCAGTATTCCTTGTTCCTCAAGCTATCTTATTTACCATATGCTTTAATTTGTTAACCAAGGGTTTCCAAAAATAGTGTAGTATATTTTTAGTTAAGTTTGCACCTTACCAAAAATATCCAAAATCCTAAATCATGCATGAAAACAAAACTGCTTGCATACAATAAAAATAATCTAGGTAAACCTAGTCCTTTTGATTTACATGATAACACGGGTTTTCACATTTGATCTCGGATACCCTTGTATTCTCATAAAGTCAAGTCCTTTGGGGTTTAGAAAACATGGATCGACCCTATGTGATCCAAACACAAAAACACTAATTTATCACAAAAGTGATTAAACCCTAGTTGTCAACAAAAAGTAAAACCCTAAAAACCTAATAAGTATAAATCGACCAATAAAACTAAATTTTCAATTTTTATGATAATAGAAGCAATTATAAAGAATCCAAGCTATGTTATATATTATTAGGGTGACTCTGATACTACTGCATGGTATTGGTGGTCACCCGCATGACTTATAAAACATGCACAACAGGAAAAAAAATAAGTAAAGGTCATGTAGACCAAACCCTAATGAAAAATCGCGAGTTATATAACGTACTAACACGTATAGAAGGTGTTTAGGAATACTTACTTGTGTTCCCGTTGTTACGTAAGCTCTATGACCTTTACAACTTGCACGAAATTGCCTTTATCTTGTTCTTATTTTTTATATGACTGAGTTAGGGTTTCTTGAGGTGACTCGCCAGTTGGATTGCGTCAGGTATCCACCAGTACTACACACGTAGAACTAGGCTACGAACTTACGTAAGTTAGGTTAATAAGAACGTGGGTAACAAGTGGAATAAGGCTAGTCAACTTACGAAAATCGAAGAGGGTCAATTTACAGTCCGAACCAAAGGATTTCAACCCTTTGGCTGGTTGATCGAACGAGAAAGAGGAAGATGGAAAGGATTTATGGTTTATAGGATTGTTGTGAATTATATAGAAAGCCTTTGGTATTTATAAGATAACAAGAAATATTCTAGAATCCCTTGTAATTATCCTTAAGTGAATACAAGTTTGACAAAGAATCAGACTTACCCCATCATGGGGTTCGGCCGAATACCACAAATCTTAGGGCTTGTGGTTTTGCCTTTTATTCACTTATAAATTGATCCCTGATAATATATACACCCTGAATAATTATCGTTTTACCCCCTCTATGAGAATATTGTCATATTTTCATTTCCTCTTCATTGTCATTTCATTTTATCACTCTTTCTCATTTCCGTTTGCATGTTCCTTTTATTGTGCACCGTTGTGACCCTTCGGCATTTCCATGAAGGCCATTTGTGAAAGACGTTGCTCTTTGCACCCTAATCCTTTCAATGGATGGTGGTGCTTATCCCAAGATTATCGTTGTTTTTTAAGTTAATAAGTTACATCAGTTCATTTGGATTTGGATTTTGAATTTTGATAATTAGTTGAGATGAATGTGGAACCAAGATCACCATTGAGTTAATTAGAATGCAAGCCAAGAACAGCAAGTAAAATCACAAATCAGTATGCCCCTTTTTCATTCTCTTGAATTTTCTCAATCACAAAATTGTATGTTGTCTTGATTCGTGATGTACGGGCGTCGTACAATAGGTATTGAGGGTGTACAAGTGGCGGTAGTTGTGGTGGTTGTACATGTGACAATGAACATGGTAGTGGTAGTTGTGGTGCTGGCCGAAAATGGTAACGGCGCTAGAGAGAATATGTACATTTACCAAAACTACTGCTACTTGTACAATTATGGCATGTTTGGATATATATTGCAAAATCAAGTAATCAACCAACCAAGTACATTCGACTTGTAACATATGTTAACTCATTCAGAGAATTAATCTACGTGACTATTTATTCATACAATTTGACTCACTGTCAAATACATAAATTCATCTACCTTGTGTAAATAAGACTAAATGTATGAATTTCCACTTGACCCACTTGCTAGGACCTAACTTATACTTGATAACTTCTTTAATTAATAAGTTGATCGCAATTTGCAAGAAACGGCCGTTTCTACAATAGAATATACTTTCTCGACATATAAATAAAAGATGAAAAGGGACCTTGTTCAGGTTATCAGGAGGACTTCAAATTTTACTTTCACTTTGATATATGCAATTTAATTGATATTTCAGTGGCCGTTTTTAAATATTTTATGGTCATCGTAAGTTGTTCACTGAACAAGGTTTGAACCATGATTTCTTCTGACACTAACGACCTGTCTTACCACTAATGACTGATATTGTGGATATAATATTTTCTCGTATAAAGGTTTACTAGAGTCTCGGGGCACAACTATTTGATTAATACGACCTTATATTGAAGGGGCGTTTGTGTCCCAAAAACGAGAATTCACGTACAATTATATTCTAATGAGAGGTGATATGCACATTCTTATTTTTATTTATACGCATCAATCTGTGTAATAAATAGTTGTATATTTATTATATGTTATTTCTACTCTCGCAATTAATCCCCTATTCTAATACTCAGCATGTCCGTTTACAAGTAGTGTGGAGTGACACATATCGAAATTAGTTTAGTGGCCCGTACATGTAGTAGGTAAGAAGACCAATTCAATCTTGTTTCTATCAAAATATTATACAATTTTAAAAGTAACAAAACATCACTATTTGATGAGGGTTAACGAACTAAATTAACTTCATTAGCTCGTTGAATTCACCACCATTAATTAAATCCAAAGAATACCTAACTTTTGTGTTTAATATACCCCCAATATGTACAATAGCAATATTGCGGTTTTCATTTGATGAACCAAGCTCTTCCCGTCAAGATAATAATTTTTTTTTATTATATTGCATAAAGTTTTAAAAGTTCCTATCAACTATATTTTTCATTAATCAAAATTCATCAATATCATTGATTAAAACACAAAGTAAACATCTATTATAAAGTACTAGGCGAGTACCCGCGCCTGGCGGCAGCAGTTCCTAGCGGTAAACAATTAACGATATGCGATATTATGGCAAGTGTTTTGTTTAACATTCAAAATAGAACGTGAAAAGATGAAAATGTAATTGCAAACGGTACGTAATATCCGATAATTCAACTCTAACAAAAATTCTTAACATCTTTTGAAATTCAAGAATGGTATGAGAGTATATGGTATAACAGTTTTTTTTTCAAACAATGAATACTTTCTAAAGTTATCATGCAAAGTAATAAAAATCAAGTTTGACATTTCTTTGCGAACCATGAATACTTTCCAAAGTTAACATGCAAACCACATTTTTCACTTTTCACGTTTCACATTTCATCTTTTCAATTCTTGATCATTTTTTTATTTTATGTAGTATAGATATAAAAAAAAAAAAAAAAAAAAATGAACATTCAATCATTTTGACAATGAAAGAGTATATTCAAGGCGTCGACCACCAACTCCTTACAATTGTTGCAGCATTGATTTAAATTTTGACTAAATGCCCTGTTTGTGATAAGGCAAATGAGGATTCCCAACACCAATTTATTTATTGATTGGGTCTTTTGGTCTACACATAAAACATTACGAATCTTAGACTTGTTTTGACGCAATTGTCCAAACAACGACTTGCGCGATTTGGAGATACTGGAACAGGTTTTGTTTCAACCTAAAACCCCTAAATAAAAACTCACTCGGTGAAGAAATTATTGGAATCAACATAGCATTAGAAAGTTGAATCCTACCCAGATTGTTTAAATTAGTAGTCCATTAAACTCTTGTATGATCTCTTTCTAACTTGTTTTACTCTATCATTTTGCTGGTTTCTTCCAATAACATTAGTCGTTCAAATAAAATAGCACGCTTGTTATAAATGCCCTCTCTTCCTAGACGTACATCACTGCAGTTGTAAACTAAATAACATATCAGCATTGATCAACAGATCACCATGAATAAAAGAATGAACTATACACAAAACGATAGAAATTTTCATATCTTCGGGTCTACAAAAAACTAAAACATAAAAAATAAAAATAATGGGTATATATATTTTAACAGTGCTGGCTAGTTGACTTGACTTGGAACATTAACAACTACAAATTAAATGTGAGTTGGTGTATGGTTTTTTCCTCGAAATTATGTATGTTGTTTCTTAACAATGCTCACTTGGTATATTTTAAAGGTATGATTTGGTGACCTATCTAGATTTATTCTAATTAATTTGTTTTTATTTAATCTTATCTACCAAAGGTCTTCGGATCTTACATCATAAAATGGTGTTTAGGATGGTTACTTAAACTGTAATCAACATATTTTCTTTAGCACAAGTAAACAATTAGCAGCATTTGGATGGAAAATCAATCGACTTATTTCATAGCGCAATAAACAGATGTTGGTATTGCTTATTAAGAACTAGCAGATAAATAGTTTTAAGTAAGCAATATGAGACACTCTAGCTAGTTTGTGTAGGACGTTCCGGACTTCCGGTCTCATTGCTATTACATAACTATCTCTTACCCTTTAATACCTCCAACCAATCGACTTATTTCATGGTTCACGCGACAGAGGTGGCTCATGTTTGTTGTGGGCTAAAGAGAAGTTTTGTAACGAGACGTTTACGATTAAAGAAAAATTGTAAGCCTGGAGAATAGTTAGAAAACATATATTTTGTTATCGGTTACCAAAAGGTTTACTATATTCATTTCATATTTACAGTTTATACCCGTCAACTTTATCTAATCTTTTATTTTTGTGTTTGAACTCGTATAAACTAAATTTTGCACATAAGATATTGATATAACCCTGCCGCACTTCTCTTATTATCAAGTACAAATAAATACTAATTTATCCCATCAACTTTATCTAATCTTTCAATTTTGTTATTAGACTCATGTAAATTAGAATTTTGCACATAAAGTATTGATTTAACAAAACGAATTCAAAACAACCTTTGCTAGACTCAAAATTCCAAATTCTTTTAGCAATGCAAAGTTTTGTAAATAGAAGGCTTTGAAATATAGCAGCCATAAAGATAAGGCCGTAATAAATATGTGACCAACTGTACTCAGCTTTAAGATATGTGAAGCCTTAAATTTTAGGAGTTAAAAGCTTTAACTTTAGTCAAACAACATAAAGTAAATTACAGAGTACGGAAAAAACTTTTCTATGTTAAAAAATAAAATAATAATAAAATAAATAAATAAATAAAAACTCTCGAGAAAAAAAATTAAAAGTTATAAAGTTAGATTTTAGAACCCCGTGTACGTACGTAGTTTGGGCAAATAGAATAACAGGTTATAATATTTCAATAACTTTGTTTTTAAGTAAAATATTGTGATAACTTATAAATTTATAATTTTGTAATTTTAAGATTTTTTTATAAAATTATATTAATACTTTAATACTAGTTATAATAATCGTGTACGCATGAGTTGTTATTTTTCATTATGTGTTATTGAATTAATATTTTGTATTATTTTTTGTTGCACGAAAGATTTGAAATTGTTTAACTTGCACGGTCTTTAAGTTGATCTTGTTTAAGTTTAACTATTAATATTATGTTCTAGACATTATGTGTGTTTGGTAGTACATAATGACTTATGTGTCTTTGTTATGTAAAATCTCGTCTATTTATTTTCATCTCACAGTAACGTGTACGCAGTGCCTTTAATTTGATATTTATTTTCTTGTTAATGATAATTTAATATGATTTTTAAACTCTTGAGCATGTTAAACTTATAAAGACAAATAACATGAGTTGTTATTAAATGCGGATAGTTAAAAGGAATATTTCTTTTGATATCCTTACTTAATCTCATAAAGAGAAATAATATGAGTCTTTCATGTAAATATTCTTGTGTATTCATTTATATATCACATCAATTCGTGTTTTCCTTTTTCAGATTTATAATTTCGTGCAAATATATTAGTTTAATACATACTGATAATATTTATAAATAATAACAACATATTGTATTTTTTTTTATAAAATATAAAATATACAGGGTATAAAGTATATGGGAATTTTATTATATTTATAAAGTTATCAAAAAAATATAAAAACCGATAAATATACTTAATTTTCATTTATTTTAAATAAATTTTAAAAACTAAAGTTTAATTTTTTACCCCTTCCTTCTATAACCTTTTTTTTCCACAATTGGCACATATATTTTTTTAACTCATTTATAAATCAAAAATAATAATAATAAAGAGTTTGATCAAATTGAGTTTTAATTTGACTTTTATTAGCCAGTAAAATTGCTCAATTTTATCCGTAAATAGAATGATGCACTACAATTGGCCCAATTGCAAATTGATGGTTTCTTATTCCACTTTCTGGAATTATCTTACTTATTCTGTCCTAAAATAATTGTCTCCGGATAAATAACACACAGTTTACGATAAATATAATTATTATCGTTTTATCTCTTTTGTTTTTTGCAAAATGATTGTTTTACACTTTTATCTTTAACTAATTATTTAATGTTTTCTTTGTAGTTTGTAATGATTATTTAAAGTCAAGGGTAATAACGTAATATGTTAAACTTAATCAAACTTCTCTATTTATATTTAATAATGGATAACTAAATTGGTATAAAAAATTTTAAAAAATAAATAAATTAATTAATTAAAAGACAATTAATTTGAGACTGGTAGAAGTATTATCCTTTCGTCTTAAAATTATTGTCAATAGATAAACATTATATAATTTAATAAAAATGAAGTCACTTTAATTTTTAACTACTCAAATAAAATATTCTCTCACTAAATTCTCCAGTTTTTACTTAAAAAATAAAAATGGATAATTATTTTAAAACATTTAAAAAAATATAAACTATTATTTTGAGACGAGTAATAAGTCCAAAACATCACGTGACGCCACCCCTCTATAAATACAAACCAAAAATCAGAGTAGAAAGAACAACAAATTTTACATACATATTTTTAAAATGAATACTAGTGTGAATTTGGTTTTAATCTTGATAGCAATAATGTTCTTAACCACAGCTCGTGCCGCGCCAACAGCTGCCGAGTGCAAGGAAGAGAGAAGACTTGGTATTAACGAGTGCAAAAGTGTAGTGTATGGAAGGTCTCCATCAGCTTCTTGCTGTCAACGAATTCGGGTTAGCCATGTTGAGTGTGTATGTGCGGTTGTCACACCTAATTTGGCTGCACTTATTGATGTCAATCGTTTTATTAGACTTATTCAAGGTTGTGGACGTAGAGTACCTCGTCACTTCAAGTGTGGAAGTAAGTTTCTTGTTATCTTTTTATAATCTGTTAACGACGTTTGATTTATGACTAATGATTATCAATTTTTCAGGTATTACAACGCCATGAGGGTGTATTGAATATGGTGGAACAAGACTATACTAGATGTATGTCGTGATCTTATGTTGAGTGCAGGTGTGTTTAGGGAATAATGGAAGGAAGATTTGAAACGTGTGTCTGCGTATTACTGTAATATCTATATAGAGTGAGTTTTGATACCGTATGTACTACTAGTTTGCTATTAACTTGTGTATCATCAGAAATGAAAGCGTGATTATAACACCAATTAGTATTTGGTCATAATCATGAACAAACTAAGCAAGGAGATGATGATAATACTTTACAAAGAATCACTAAATATGCTTCATGTGGAAACACGAAAGCATGAGTAACATTACAATTTATTAGGCTACATCAACAGATATAATAAGGGATACAACGCATAGTTTCATTTAGTTAGGATGCACCATATCAGCCTTAAGATGGATGAGCGCCTAACTCGATTAATCTTCTTCCTAGAAAATTGAGAAGCGCCTAACTCGGACTTGATGTTTCATTAAATCAAAAGCTTTCATTTAACAAATTGACGAGACTATCATTGACATAATATATCTATAAGAGTTGGATTTTTAAGCAAGTCCGCATATTTTTATTTATTTTTAATTAGGGTACGGTAATTATCATATATTCTTTCGATTTACATAGAGGTGCAAGGCAAACGAGTTGGATTTGATTGAAGAGAAATGATAAGGATGCCTAAAAAAACATGCCTAATTATATGTCTAACACTATGTGGCAAGAGTTTATTGGTTTGTGAAAAAGTGGGTCTGGCTGCTACAACCAATAAACTTTTGCTACATAGGGTTAGTCATATAATTAGGCATGTTTTTTAGTCATCCCTATCATTTCTCTTGATTGAAAAGATGGTATCAATGACGTATTGCATTGTTTTGTTATATGCAAATGGCATACATGTTTGGATGGATGTGTGCCAACTGCCAAACTTTCGTTTTTATTTTTTATTATAGTTGTTATATACCCACAATACAATATAATTCTGCAGAACACTATCAACTAAAAGTTGCATACTTCTTGACTAAAACACAAGATGTGAAAAGAAACTTAAAGACAAGTTCACAAAAACTAATATTTTAGACAAAGGGACGCGTTTGATGTTACAAGCATAGTGGTGGTGGTCGTGATGGTGCTGAGTGCTAACTATGCCAGAAATGAACCTGACAAACATGTATAACCAAAAGCTGCCCAAGGTTTAACGATTAGCAATGGACGTTTGCAAATTAGCTTTACGAGGAATAGCCACCCAGAGCACGCATTTAGGTTCATTAAAAGATGTAGAAGATTCAGTCCTCTAACAAAAAGCACAAGTGTTTACTTCTTTTGTTCTAAACTTTTGGTGGATCTTAATTTAACAGAAACTGGCTTTTCATTGCTCAAATACAATAGATTATTAGCAACACTTTGAAATATTAAACGAATACAGGGTCTGGTCAGGACTTGGGTCATCAATAGCTGGCTATTAAAAATCTCTGGACCTTTAGGCCATAAGGTTAAATGCAAAAGATGAATAAGAGCAAAATATCAGGTCTGAGACCAGATAACACATCAGAAAGTGCCTAAACAGGACAATCTTCTTGGAGACGCGCTGGTGAAAACTAGTTAGGACAAACTGAAAAGATTGCCAAACACCATATCGTTACCGTACAACTATGAGCCATTAGCATGCTTAACGACATACATATAGACGAATACTCCCTACAGTCACTTGGCACAATACAAAAAAATTTCGAACCATGGCAAAGTTTCAACTACAAAAAGTGCATATATCCGACAATCCGACATGAAGGCATGCAGAATATTGATGCTAATTTCTATAGAATGAAAACAACACCAACTATTGTTTTTAAGCTCAAGAAATCATAGAATATAAGTAGTAAATTGGTTGACATTAAATATTTTTATTAAACCAACTATAACTATACGAGACATTTTGATGTTGCAAGAACACAATCAAACAAGTTATGTAGGTACACATTTATATTAAAAGCACTAGTAGTTCAATAGATTGTTGTTTTAAAAATAAGACGCACATAAACCTAATCGAAAAATCAATCTTCATATTGTCACTAAACTTAAAGCTTAAAATCAACATTGAGTTAAGCCATTTAGTTGTTTTCTGTTGTGTTCTTTGCTGATTTGTCTTCGGCTTGAATCTCACAACTTGGAGCAAAGCTTGACTTGCCTACGACACTTGTTTTGTGACTTTGTTGACCTACCAAAGTCGAATTTTGTGTAGCATCATTGTTGTTTTCAAGCCCATGCATCTTACGCACTTGATGGTGGTGATCGATGGTCGATTTAATAGCCCTTGCCATGGTTTGAAGGATTCTTTTTGTTGGTTTTATGGATATAAATTAGTAGACGTGAGTTAGGATCGAACTCGAGACTATGGGATTGCACACTTTACGTATGAGAATTTAAAGTTAATAATTAAATATAAACGTTATATTTATTTATTTATTAAACGAAATAACTAACGGACGTTAAGTAATTAATGTAATGGATTAACGGTCGTTAAATGTTTATGGAAATGGATTAAATTGCAAAAGTTGAGAAGGTTCCGGAATCCCTTTATGGATACCAAACCGATCGGCCAAGGGAGCAAAACAAGGAAAGAAAAACCAACTTGTTCACCAAGTTTAGTTGGGTATATAAACAAGGCTAGGGTTTTATTTTTCCATCTCTTGTGCTCATTAGCTAAACCCTAAAAATTGTTTTGTGTGTGTTTTTCTTCTCCAAACCGGTCGAACACCTTTGTGGGTGTCGATCCACACTTTTTCCACAAACCAAGTTATTTGTTTGATAAAAACTAGCATTACTTTAATTCGGTTTAGTACGTGTGTACAAGAACATAGTAATAACATACATTTGTTATTATCTTGGATTGAATTACAAAACGGTAAGGGGTAATTCATATAATCCTAACTAAACCCTAATTAGGGTTCATCCCAATTGCTAGTTTGTGGATTTGATTCTTGTTCGGCTAGAATCAAGAAAAGGTACGCATATTCTTTTATGTTAATTAATTGTTCATTAATAAATCCTATACGCTTCCGCTTGAATACTTTGATGTTTTGTGATTATTTATTGATTGTCATGTTATATAATTCCAACAGTGGCATTGATGAGTGTCTAAATACTCATCATTTTTATACTGTTAGAATGCCAAAAACATCTGAAAACACTCAGAAATGCTTCAAAATGATGAAAATATCACAAACAAGTGTTTTATATGTTTTAAATGCAAAAACATCAAAATCTGGTGAAAAACGTATCAAGTTTGCATAATTGGCAGTTTTAGTCCCCCAAGTTACAAAAGTTGTCAAAATTAGTCCCTGGTAATTCAAAAACTTGTAAAATATCATTTTAGGTCCTTAAAATTCAAAAGTTGTCAAAACAAACCCTTCAAAGTTTAAAAATCACAAATTGACAACTTTAGTCCCTGAACTTTGGAAAAATGTCAAAAATAGTCCTTGGTTAATTTAAAAAGTGAAAATTATCAAGTTTTAACCTTGTTCTATTTATAAATGACAAAAATGGTCCTTATGATAAACTTTTTGAGAAATTACAATATTGGTCCCTCAAGTTTCTATATTGGCAGTTTTGGTCCCTGGATTTGTAAAAATGGAAATTTTCAACAATGGTCCTTGAACTAATCTTACTTGGCAGGTTTTACCCTTGTGATAAAGTTTGGAGACTTGTAAAAATCAGACCTTCAACTTTCAAAGAATTGCAAGATTGGTCCTTGTTGTTAACATAAGCCAAACGGATCCAATATAACAACCCAAGCCCAAATCCAGTCCAAACAGTACCCGGCCCAATATTTAAAAACGGTTAAACCGCGCTCACTGTTCACCTTCTTCACCCACCCCTGTAACTCAAAACCAGAGGTGGTTTTCTCACCTCCACCTCACCATTTCCACCTCATCCACCATTTCCAGCTCACCCCCCTCCTCTCATTAGCCCACCTTGCATTTAATGCATCCCCACCATTGAACCTTTACTGTTTATCTCACAATATCTGTTTTCTCTGAAAAATCAACCTAAAACCATGCCTACTTCACAAATTGTCTCCTACACCTCACATAACACTCCAAACTTCTTTAATTGGTTTGAAACTGTCTCAAGCTACCTTATCTCAATTTTGGCGCCAAAAGCAAGTTTAATGGCTAAGATGTGTTTGACTGTTTCAATGGTTGAGATTGTTGGTGGGATGTGATCAGAAGCTTGTGGAGTATCTCAAAAAGCTATAAAGAGAGAGGAAGAGGCAATGGAAGAAGATATCTAGTGTAATTTTCAATTTTACTGTCGTTTTTACTTAACTTTCAAATTTCAGTGTTTATTTAAGCTTCAAGCTTTGTAATTTATGTTTTTAAGTTGAAATAAAACTTTTGTAAGCAATCAATTTCAGTTTCAAGCTATATCTCAAGTTATGCAATTTTCTTCTTATTCAAAAATCTCAAATATGTTGAACTGTTGTTAGAAGTTGTTACTTTGGACTGAGTAAGTCATATAAGCTCCTAAGAAAGCTTATTGAAGCTTTTAGAAACTTTAAAATATAGTTTAGAAGGAAAAACAGAAAATTACCAAAAATACTAAAAAAATTCAGTGAAATTCAAAAATCACAGGATTGATGTTCAAGAAGGCTGGAGCAGGATAAATAGTGGATGGTCTTGGGTGTAGTGCTTATTGGTAAGCTATAGGATATGTTACTTGGTCCTAGTTCTCAGTTTTTGAACTCAAGTCATTTGTAAGCAGTTTGATCATTTTGGCATTTCAATATTACAGTTGTTCTTTAACTTAAATTCCTGTTTGTTTATGTTTATTGGTCATATTTAATCACAACTAATCAATAAAATAGATAGGTTGTTCTTTTAAATCTGTATTTAGAAAAGAATCTCATCTTGACAGTTTTATTAGCATAGTTGTAATTTCTCTGTTCTAAGTGGTTATTGCTGTCATTTAATGTTTCTTTAGTCCTAATAATTGATATTATAAAGTTTGTTATAAGTAGAATGTTTTGAATCTGTGATTCTCTTTGAAAAAGTTCCAAGACAGTATCATATAGGTGTGTTTGGTTAAGCTGTATTAACTGAGTTCTAGTCTAGTGCAGTGGTATTCTCTTCTTGGTTCATGCTTGTTAAGTCCTTTTGGACTCATACCTGTCTTAGTCTGCACCTACAATACACCTAAAGTCAAAATTCCTTAAATTTCTCTTTAACTCTTTAACTGTTGAGATCTTAGCACATCAAACTTTTGTTTTGTGTTCAAAAGTCATCAACAAAGCTTGCATAGGTTTCATTTCAACCATTTACATCAATCTAAGTAATTAAAATCAGTGGCAAAGTTCAAGAAAGTCAAAGTTAGAAATCTGTCAAAAGTCAAGATACTTGAAAAAATGGTTTTGAGCCCAACTGGGTAGATTTATCACAGACTCATATTTGGATCAAAACAAGTCAAACTTTGGGTTTTGTAACTTTTCTTGGTCTAGTTTCTTATAAGCATTTTTTCAGATTTTTGTTAATTTTTCTAAAGCTTCAAATAAGCTCATCAAAAGCACTTATGTGCCCTGCTCCAAAGCTTGTTCAGAACTGAGATTTTCCAAGCTTTTTGCTAAGCTTGTACTGAGCTCATAAGAGCTTCTCAGGATCTGATTTTTGGTTCTAAGACAGTTAACCTGGTCCTTTTCAAGTTCCAAGTTTTAAATTTGCATTTGCAGCTTATTTGATAAGCCTGCAAGAGCTTATCATTTTGTCCCATAAAACTCAGCATTCACTGAGTTTTACTCAGTGAATTCTCAGGTTTTGAAATAGCTTCTCACAAGCTCATTTTAGCTTGTTTTGATTTCATCTTTTGTTTCTAGGTAGCCAACCAGGTCTTTTACAAGTTTCAATAAGTGCTTTTTAGTTTTATCTTATCTGGTAATCTGTGCAATAGCTTAAAGTAGTATACCAGTTTCTGTTTTCATAATCAAGCTCATTCTTCAAATCTGTGTTAACTTGTAATCCAGAGGTTCAAGCTTGTTGTTTTTGGTTGCAATAGAGTCCTTTTAGCTTAATATAGCTTCTGTGTAGGTTTGGTAGCTTTTGGTTATAAATTGGCTTTTTCTAGTGCTTATTAATAAGCAGTTACAACTACAGTTGCTAATTTCTCCAAACAAGCTCATGTTTTTCTATTTTTCTTAGATTCAGTAGATTAAAATAGACTTTTCCTGAAATTTTCATAATTTTTCATAACTGTTTGCTATTTTTCTTAATTAAAAACAGTTTCTAGGCATTTTTAAATAGCTTTTAATACAAATAAATTATAAAAAGTCCAAAAAAATGATTTTTCAATTTTCTTAGGTTAAGATAAATATAAAAGTAATAAAAAGTATTTTTTTCATAATTTTCTTAGTTTAAAAAGTATTTTTTAGCATTTTAATTAGTTTTAAATAGTTTTAAATTAATAATAAATACATATAAAGTCTAAAAAAATATATTTTTAGTTTTAAAATAAGTTTTATCATATTTTAGATTTTTCCAAGTTATAATTTCATTTTTCTAGGTTAATTTTGTATTTTCTTGTATTTTAGTGCATTTTAAATACTTAATAAATAGTTTTTAATTAATAATAATTAAATAAATAGTTATAAAAATAATTTTCTTTTTCTAATAATTTTCTTTTATTATTAGGATTGTAAAAACATCATTTTCATATTTATAGGTCTTTTATTTCTTTAAAACTCACTTTTTATTTTGTACGTAGACGTAATTTTATTTTAAACGTAAGTTTTAAGTTGTAGGTTTTAAACGTTCATCGCCTTTAAAAATAGTGATAGCGTTTATTTAATAGATTTTATCTTTTATTTCTTTTAATTTGCATTTAAGTCGCTTTTATTTGTTAATCTTTTCTTTAGGTATAATTTTCCATCGAAAACCTTAATGATCACTATCCTTAGTGATCATTCTACCATCTGATTAAGTGTTTTAACACCAATTCATCCTCCGTGGGACATAACGACCCGGGAATCCCCTGTATTCCTCTGATCTTAATTGCATTAGTGTTTGAGCAGTTTTTAGTCTGTTAGACTTGACTGTTTAGCACCAATCAAATTTTGGCGCCGCTGCCGGGGAGGCTGTAAGCGTGTTTCTAGCATTATCAGACCCGTACTTGCACATATACCACAGTTTGTACAAAGTTTTCTGTAAAGTTAATATAAATCAAAAAGTTCATTAACGCTTTTCCTAAAGTGTTAAAAACCCAAAAACAATATAAAACAACAAAACAATCGTAACGTTTTCTGTCTTGTGTTTCTTTTAAGGTGATTCTTAAAGAGACACGATTTGGTTAAACGAGACGATACCAAAAATATTTTCCAAAAGTTTTTAAACCCCATCAGCACAAATCATACCTACGTCTTTTCAGTGGTACTTAATATATACATAAAAATCAACCACCGCAAATCAAGGCAGTGCACTACCTAACTGGGGGTGCGACCATTAATAAATTCCCGAACATCAGATTTAAAACTTGCCTTTGTGTCACTTGTGATTTGGTGTACCTTTTTCAAAGAAGCCAGTTCATTTGTGATTATTGGTTAAGTTCACTTGTGTTTTGCCTCATTTGTTTTGAAAATTGATTTTTATACTTAGTGCATGCGCACTCGTTCTTCCAGTTCTACAAGTCCACTTTCCGAACTTGGAAACATTCCTCGCAGACGTAGAGGACGTTCAGCTCCTTCAGCCGTGACTGAGGAACGTCTACCACCACCACCACCTGTCGAAATGGCAGAAGACAAACCGATGAATGAGCTTCTCCAAGCACCCATCGAGGGTTACGGAGATGCCATTGTTGTCCCAGCCATTGTGGCTGATACCTTCGAACTCAAAACCGGGTTACTTAATCTAGTAACCCAAAGCCAATTCTACGGTTTTGAGCGGGATGATCCTCATGCACACATTCGATGGTTCAATAAAATTGCATCTACCATCAAGTACAAGAATGTCCCATCCGAAGCTATCAAGCTTCTTCTGTTCCCATTTTCTCTAGAGGGACAAGCCCGGAATTGGCTTGAGAAACAACCCCCTCGTTCTATAGAGACATGGGAAGATCTTGTCACCAAATTCGTTAACGAGTTCTATCCTCCATCCCGAACCACAAGTCTTAAGAATGAGATAATGAAATTTTCTCAGAGATTTGATGAATCATTCGGGGAGGCATGGGATCGTTACAAAGAATTGCTCCGCAAGTGTCCACATCATGGTTTTACCGAGTTAATGCAAATGGATACTTTCTATAATGGTCTGAGACCAGCTGACCAAGACTCTCTGAATGCCTCCGCGGGAGGTAATTTCCTTAGCAAAACCACCAAAGAAGCCTTACAAATCATTGAAAACAAGTCCCAGGTCCGTTCTTTCCGCACTAAGACATATCAAACTCAGTCTAATGCTGGACCTTCTACTTCATCTCCTGTGAGTACATTTAGCACCGATGCTAAGATTGATAAACTCACAGACATTGTTCAGGCTTTGGTTCTTGCTAACCAAAAGAAAGTCACCTTCACTCAAACACCATCACATGGTGAAGTGAAGAAAGTTGAAGTTTGTGTTACTTGTGGTGGTCCTCATGCATACTACAACTGTACTGCCACCGATGGTAGTCCGTTTGAAGCAAATGCTATAGCCGGTACTTCAAATCAAGGAGGTAATCAATACCGTCCTCAGAATGAACCAAGCTACCGAGCTAACACTTATCAGGCACCACCCGGTTTTAACCAGAATCCTAACCGGAATCAGAATCAACCTAGAATGAACCAAGGTTATCAAAACCAAGGTAATTTCTATCCTGGACCCAATCAAGGTTTCCAACAACAAGGGAACCTTCATCAAAACAATTTCAATCGTGGGAATCAATTTCATGGGAATGTGAATCCTAATCAAGGGAATTTTCAACAACAAGGTCATAATCAAAACATCCGACCTCAAAATTTCCCTCCTAATCCACCTCCCATCATTACTCCTCCAGGACCATCATCTGATGAGTTACTGAAGCAGTTCATGAAATCCCAAGATGAGATGAACAGATTGTTGGTCAGTCAGATCGCTGATCTGAAGAAGTCTTTAAATGATCGACCCTCGGGCTCAGGTACTTTACCGAGCAACACGATCGCTAACCCGAGGGGCGATGCTAAGGCGATCACGACCAGAAGTGGTGTTTCATACAATGGACCCGCTATTCCTACTACCTCTTCTTCTCTTCCAAAGGTAGTGGAAAGTGAACCTCCGACTCACAATGGACCTACGACTCCAATGCCCCCTCCTCCTGTGGCAATGAGTCAAGTTACCAAGGAAACAACGGACAAGGTGCATTATTCTAGCCCAAGTAATACCGCACAAGTCCCACCTTCGGTAGTCCATCCTCAAGTTGTCCAGAAACCCAAGTCTAATCCAGGAGTTGTTTTTGAACCACCTGTAGCTCCCATTGAAAATATCAAATCCAAATCTTCTATTCCATACCCATCACGTTTGAATGAGCAAAAGCTCCGCGAGAAAGCTAGTCATCAAATGGACAAATTTTTCCAAATTTTCCAAGAGTTACATTTTGACATAAGCTTTGCGGATGCTATCATGCTGATGCCCAAGTTTGCATCAACTCTCAAACACATGTTAAGCAACAAGGAAAAGCTGTTTGAAATGGCTAAAACTCCTCTTAACGAGAACTGCTCTGCAGTTATCCTGAAGAAGCTTCCAGAAAAGCTTGGAGATCCTGGGAAATTTCTCTTACCTTGTGTATTCCCAGGAATGGTTGAATGCTTTGCCCTAGCAGATCTTGGTGCAAGCATTAATCTTATGCCATATTCAGTATGGAAGAAACTTTCTCTTCCGGAACTTACTCCTACATGCATGACTCTCGAGCTTGCAGATCGTACAATATCCCGTCCTCTTGGCATTGCCGAGGACGTATTTGTGAAAGTAGGAAAGTTCCATTTCCCAGCTGACTTCGTGGTTGTTGATTTTGATGCCGATCATCGGGTTCCTCTCATTGTTGGTCGAGGATTCCTGAGAACGGGCCGTGCTCTCATAGATGTATTTGAGCAGGAAATCACATTACGTGTTGGTAATGAAGCTGTCACTTTTAACCTTGATCAGACTTCGAGGTACTCCGCAAATTATGATTCTGAATCGGTTAACCGAATAGATATCATTGATGTTGCTTCTGAAGAGTACTCGCAAGAAGTTCTTGGTTATAATCATAATTCTTCGAGTGATAATCTCACTCATTCATCTCAACCCATCATCGCCAATTCTACTCCTTCTCTCACCCCATTTGAGGAAAGTGACTTCATCTTAGAAGAGATTGAAGCCTACTTATCCAGTGATTCTGTACCATGGGAAATTGATCACGCTCCAATTGACATTGAGGGAGACATACTTCTCATTGAGAAGTTGCTTAATGATGATCCATCATCCACTCCTCACTCTAGTGATTCAATTCCTGATGAGATTAATCAAAATAAGATTAATCTGGAGGGAGATATTCTTCTTGAGAAGTTGTTAAATCATGACATTTCTCCTCCTCTCCCTTCCATCAAACTTCATAACAAGGAAGTCAAGTCAGTTGAGAAAACTGAAGAATTTCCTGAGGTTGAGCTTAAGGACTTACCACCTCATCTCGAGTATGCATTTCTTGAAGGTGATGATAAATTGCCGGTCATTATTGCCCGAGATTTGAGTAAAGATGAAAAAGCTGCTCTCATTAAAATCTTGAAGTCACACAAGCAAGCAATTGCTTGGAAACTCTCCGACATTAAGGGTATTAACCCTGAATTTTGTACACACAAAATCTTGATGGAGGATGACTTTAAGCCCGCAGTTCAACATCAGAGAAGAGTAAATCCGAAAATCCATGATGTTATCAAACAGGAGGTTATCAAACTTCTTGATGCAGGATTGATTTACCCAATCTCAGATAGTCCTTGGGTTAGCCCAATTCATTGTGTTCCGAAAAAGGGTGGCATAATTGTTATCACAAATGAAGATAACGAGTTAATTCCAACTCGTCTGGTTACGGGATGGCGTGTTTGCATTGACTATCGCAAGTTGAATGACGCCACTCGTAAAGACCATTTTCCTCTGCCCTTTATGGACCAAATGCTTGAGAGATTAGCAGGGAATGAATACTATTGTTTCCTTGATGGTTTCTCGGGGTACTTTCAGATTCCCATTGATCCAAAGGATCAAGATAAAACCAAATTCACCTGCCCATACGGAACTTTTGCCTATAGACGTATGCCTTTTGGCTTATGTAATGCTCCTCGCACGTTCCAACGATGTATGATGGCCATTTTCCACGACATGATCGGGGAAACAATGGAGGTGTTTATGGATGACTTCTCGGTCATTGGGGATTCGTTTCAATCATGTCTCTCCCATCTAGACAAAATGCTTCAAAGGTGTGAAGACACCAATCTCTGTCTAAACTGGGAGAAAAGTCACTTTATGGTCAAAGAAGGCATAGTCCTTGGCCATAAAATTTCAAAGAACGGGATTGAGGTAGATAGAGAAAAAGTCGATGTTATTGCTAAATTGCCTCATCCTACTACCGTTAAAGGTATTAGGAGTTTTTTAGGTCATGCCGGTTTCTATCGTAGATTCATTCAAGATTTTTCCAAAATCGCCCGGCCAATGACCCATCTTCTTGAAAAGGATGCTCTTTTTATCTTTTCACCCGAGTGCATCGTAGCTTTTGAAACATTGAAGAAAAAGCTTACTGAAGCACCCATTCTCGTTGCTCCCGACTGGGATTTACCCTTTGAGCTAATGTGCGATGCAAGTGATTTTGCTATCGGCGCAGTCTTAGGGCAACGAAGAAACAAGCATTTTCAGCCTATTCACTACGCAAGTAAGACTATGACTGAAGCTCAGACTCATTACACCACCACAGAAAAAGAGCTATTAGCCGTGGTGTATGCATTTGAGAAATTTCGGCCGTACTTAATCTTGACCAAATGTGTAGTGTATACGGATCATTCGGCTCTTAAATATCTCTTTGCAAAACAAGATGCAAAGCCGAGATTACTCCGTTGGGTTCTCCTCCTCCAAGAATTTGATATCATCATACGTGATAAAAAAGGAGCTGAGAACCTGGCTGCTGATCATCTGTCCAGATTAGAAAACCCTCACCAAGATGTTTTCGAGAAAAAGGATATTAATGAAACATTTCCTCTCGAGACACTCAATGCGGTTTCTTTTCGTGGAAACTCTTCTACCCCATGGTTTGCGGACTTTGCAAATTACCATGCGGGTAACTTCATTGTGAAAGGGATGTCGACCCAGCAGAAGAATAAATTCTTCAAGGATGTTAAACACTATTTCTGGGACGACCCTTTCTTATTCAAAATCTGTGCGGATCAAGTCATCCGACGGTGTGTTTATGGACAAGAAGCTCTTGACATTCTCAAAGCTTGCCATGCTGGACCCACCGGGGGCCATCATAGTCCAAACTACACCGCCAAAAAGGTGTTTGATTCCGGGTTCTATTGGCCCACAATCTATAAAGATGCCCACGATTATGTCAAAACTTGTGATGCTTGTCAGCGTCATGGAAATATATCTCAAAGGAATGAAATGCCACAAAATGCCATTCAAGTTTGTGAGATATTTGACATCTGGGGTATTGATTTTATGGGGCCATTTCCATCTTCTCGTGGTAACAAGTACATACTCGTAGCTGTCGACTATTTGTCGAAATGGGTTGAAGCGAAAGCTTTACCTACAAATGATGCCCGAGTAGTTGTGAAATTTTTGAAAGCTCTCTTTGCCAGATTTGGAACTCCTCGTGCAATAATCAGTGATCGTGGTACACATTTTTGTAATGACCAATTTGACCGTGTCATGCAAAAGTATGGTGTTACCCACCGTCTATCTACTGCATACCACCCCCAAACAAGTGGGCAGGTGGAAGTTTCAAATCGTGGTATTAAAAGAATACTTGAAAGGACAGTAGGTGAAAATCGTGCATCCTGGTCGGATAAACTGGATGACGCACTCTGGGCTTTTCGTACAGCTTACAAAACACCAATTGGGTGTACTCCATACAAGCTAGTGTACGGAAAAGCATGTCATCTTCCGATTGAACTAGAGCACAAGGCTTACTGGGCCTTAAAACATGCAAACTTCGATATACAGACAGCCGGCGATCACAGAAAAGTTCAAATGAATGAACTAAATGAACTTCGTGATCAAGCTTATGAGAACTCTTTGATCTACAAACAAAAGACAAAGAAGATTCATGACTCTAAAATCAAGAACCGCGTTTTCAACGTTGGTGATCGAGTCCTTCTTTTCAATTCCAGATTGAAGATTTTCTCGGGAAAGCTTAAGTCCCGCTGGTCTGGTCCATTCACTATTGCTAAGGTTTATCCTTATGGTACCATTGAGTTATCTCAACCTGATGGTCCTAATTTTAAAGTAAATGGTCATCGATTAAAGCATTACTTTGGAGAGGACATTCCCCCTGTGGTTGTCCCGGATCTACAAACATTCCCCATAAACCAATGAATGCGGGGATCGAGTCAAGCTAGTGACTCGGGAATCAAAAACTGTAGCACACACATATGGGTTTTCATCCATATTTCTGTCTTCTTACCCCCTTTCTACCACCCTAGTGTGGGGGAGTTTCCCACACTGTTGTATATTCTCATTTTATCTCAAAAAAAAAAATAATAAAAAAAAATAAAATAAAATCTTCTTTTTAAATAATGGCCGTAGTATTTCCCTTTTATGTTCTTTGTTTCGGCATAACCGCCGGTACTTTGAATATTGAGGGCAATATTCATTTCTAAGTGTGGGGGGGAATTCTCACGAATTTCATGTAATTATTTCACCCAATTCCCCCGTTTTTGGCCAAAAATTTTTTTTTGGAGTAAGTGTTTTTCACTTACTCAGCAAATGGTAATCAGTCCACCATGTCTAACCCACATAAGGATTGGCTAATCCAGGAGCAAACGGCTCTTGGTAAAGATATCTCAAATCCGTTTATGGCTTGCAATTTGCCTAAAATTGTATGGTGTTCAACTCACCATATCTTTAAACTAGTGAAAAGTTGGCTAGCCCGCAAGTTTATGGCTTGTGGTAAAGGCAGTTGAAAATCCATAATTGGTAATCAGCTCACCAAAGATAATATTTATAATTTATCTAAGAGTTGGCTAGTCCAGAGCAAACGGCTTCTGGTAAAGACAAATCAAATCCGTTGACAGCTTATGATTTGCTCAAAATCATTTGGTTATCATTGTACCAAGGTTCTTACTTGAACTGAAACAATTGGCTACTCCAGAAGTAATGGCTTTTGGTAAAGAGATAAAATCCATTAAATTTTCTCAAATCATTGCTAGGGACTAGCAATATCTTAGTGTGGGGGATTGATGAGTGTCTAAATACTCATCATTTTTATACTGTTAGAATGCCAAAAACATCTGAAAACACTCAGAAATGCTTCAAAATGATGAAAATATCACAAACAAGTGTTTTATATGTTTTAAATGCAAAAACATCAAAATCTGGTGAAAAACGTATCAAGTTTGCATAATTGGCAGTTTTAGTCCCCCAAGTTACAAAAGTTGTCAAAATTAGTCCCTGGTAATTCAAAAACTTGTAAAATATCATTTTAGGTCCTTAAAATTCAAAAGTTTTCAAAACAAACCCTTCAAAGTTTAAAAATCACAAATTGACAACTTTAGTCCCTGAACTTTGGAAAAATGTCAAAAATAGTCCTTGGTTAATTTAAAAAGTGAAAATTATCAAGTTTTAACCTTGTTCTATTTATAAATGACAAAAATGGTCCTTATGATAAACTTTTTGAGAAATTACAATATTGGTCCCTCAAGTTTCTATATTGGCAGTTTTGGTCCCTGGATTTGTAAAAATGGAAATTTTCAACAATGGTCCTTGAACTAATCTTACTTGGCAGGTTTTACCCTTGTGATAAAGTTTGGAGACTTGTAAAAATCAGACCTTCAACTTTCAAAGAATTGCAAGATTGGTCCTTGTTGTTAACATAAGCCAAACGGATCCAATATAACAACCCAAGCCCAAATCCAGTCCAAACAGTACCCGGCCCAATATTTAAAAACGGTTAAACCGCGCTCACTGTTCACCTTCTTCACCCACCCCTGTAACTCAAAACCAGAGGTGGTTTTCTCACCTCCACCTCACCATTTCCACCTCATCCACCATTTCCAGCTCACCCCCCTCCTCTCATTAGCCCACCTTGCATTTAATGCATCCCCACCATTGAACCTTTACTGTTTATCTCACAATATCTGTTTTCTCTGAAAAATCAACCTAAAACCATGCCTACTTCACAAATTGTCTCCTACACCTCACATAACACTCCAAACTTCTTTAATTGGTTTGAAACTGTCTCAAGCTACCTTATCTCAATTTTGGCGCCAAAAGCAAGTTTAATGGCTAAGATGTGTTTGACTGTTTCAATGGTTGAGATTTTTGGTGGGATGTGATCAGAAGCTTGTGGAGTATCTCAAAAAGCTATAAAGAGAGAGGAAGAGGCAATGGAAGAAGATATCTAGTGTAATTTTCAATTTTACTGTCGTTTTTACTTAACTTTCAAATTTCAGTGTTTATTTAAGCTTCAAGCTTTGTAATTTATGTTTTTAAGTTGAAATAAAACTTTTGTAAGCAATCAATTTCAGTTTCAAGCTATATCTCAAGTTATGCAATTTTCTTCTTATTCAAAAATCTCAAATATGTTGAACTGTTGTTAGAAGTTGTTACTTTGGACTGAGTAAGTCATATAAGCTCCTAAGAAAGCTTATTGAAGCTTTTAGAAACTTTAAAATATAGTTTAGAAGGAAAAACAGAAAATTACCAAAAATACTAAAAAAATTCAGTGAAATTCAAAAATCACAGGATTGATGTTCAAGAAGGCTGGAGCAGGATAAATAGTGGATGGTCTTGGGTGTAGTGCTTATTGGTAAGCTATAGGATATGTTACTTGGTCCTAGTTCTCAGTTTTTGAACTCAAGTCATTTGTAAGCAGTTTGATCATTTTGGCATTTCAATATTACAGTTGTTCTTTAACTTAAATTCCTGTTTGTTTATGTTTATTGGTCATATTTAATCACAACTAATCAATAAAATAGATAGGTTGTTCTTTTAAATCTGTATTTAGAAAAGAATCTCATCTTGACAGTTTTATTAGCATAGTTGTAATTTCTCTGTTCTAAGTGGTTATTGCTGTCATTTAATGTTTCTTTAGTCCTAATAATTGATATTATAAAGTTTGTTATAAGTAGAATGTTTTGAATCTGTGATTCTCTTTGAAAAAGTTCCAAGACAGTATCATATAGGTGTGTTTGGTTAAGCTGTATTAACTGAGTTCTAGTCTAGTGCAGTGGTATTCTCTTCTTGGTTCATGCTTGTTAAGTCCTTTTGGACTCATACCTGTCTTAGTCTGCACCTACAATACACCTAAAGTCAAAATTCCTTAAATTTCTCTTTAACTCTTTAACTGTTGAGATCTTAGCACATCAAACTTTTGTTTTGTGTTCAAAAGTCATCAACAAAGCTTGCATAGGTTTCATTTCAACCATTTACATCAATCTAAGTAATTAAAATCAGTGGCAAAGTTCAAGAAAGTCAAAGTTAGAAATCTGTCAAAAGTCAAGATACTTGAAAAAATGGTTTTGAGCCCAACTGGGTAGATTTATCACAGACTCATATTTGGATCAAAACAAGTCAAACTTTGGGTTTTGTAACTTTTCTTGGTCTAGTTTCTTATAAGCATTTTTTCAGATTTTTGTTAATTTTTCTAAAGCTTCAAATAAGCTCATCAAAAAGCACTTATGTGCCCTGCTCCAAAGCTTGTTCAGAACTGAGATTTTCCAAGCTTTTTGCTAAGCTTGTACTGAGCTCATAAGAGCTTCTCAGGATCTGATTTTTGGTTCTAAGACAGTTAACCTGGTCCTTTTCAAGTTCCAAGTTTTAAATTTGCATTTGCAGCTTATTTGATAAGCCTGCAAGAGCTTATCATTTTGTCCCATAAAACTCAGCATTCACTGAGTTTTACTCAGTGAATTCTCAGGTTTTGAAATAGCTTCTCACAAGCTCATTTTAGCTTGTTTTGATTTCATCTTTTGTTTCTAGGTAGCCAACCAGGTCTTTTACAAGTTTCAATAAGTGCTTTTTAGTTTTAGCTTATCTGGTAATCTGTGCAATAGCTTAAAGTAGTATACCAGTTTCTGTTTTCATAATCAAGCTCATTCTTCAAATCTGTGTTAACTTGTAATCCAGAGGTTCAAGCTTGTTGTTTTTGGTTGCAATAGAGTCCTTTTAGCTTAATATAGCTTCTGTGTAGGTTTGGTAGCTTTTGGTTATAAATTGGCTTTTTCTAGTGCTTATTAATAAGCAGTTACAACTACAGTTGCTAATTTCTCCAAACAAGCTCATGTTTTTCTATTTTTCTTAGATTCAGTAGATTAAAATAGACTTTTACTGAAATTTTCATAATTTTTCATAACTGTTTGCTATTTTTCTTAATTAAAAACAGTTTCTAGGCATTTTTAAATAGCTTTTAATACAAATAAATTATAAAAAGTCCAAAAAAATGATTTTTCAATTTTCTTAGGTTAAGATAAATATAAAAGTAATAAAAAGTATTTTTTCATAATTTTCTTAGTTTAAAAAGTATTTTTTAGCATTTTAATTAGTTTTAAATAGTTTTAAATTAATAATAAATACATATAAAGTCTAAAAAAATATATTTTTAGTTTTAAAATAAGTTTTATCATATTTTAGATTTTTCCAAGTTATAATTTCATTTTTCTAGGTTAATTTTGTATTTTCTTGTATTTTAGTGCATTTTAAATACTTAATAAATAGTTTTTAATTAATAATAATTAAATAAATAGTTATAAAAATAATTTTCTTTTTCTAATAATTTTCTTTTATTATTAGGATTGTAAAAACATCATTTTCATATTTATAGGTCTTTTATTTCTTTAAAACTCACTTTTTATTTTGTACGTAGACGTAATTTTATTTTAAACGTAAGTTTTATGTTGTAGGTTTTAAACGTTCATCGCCTTTAAAAATAGTGATAGCGTTTATTTAATAGATTTTATCTTTTATTTCTTTTAATTTGCATTTAAGTCGCTTTTATTTGTTAATCTTTTCTTTAGGTATAATTTTCCATCGAAAACCTTAATGATCACTATCCTTAGTGATCATTCTACCATCTGATTAAGTGTTTTAACACCAATTCATCCTCCGTGGGACATAACGACCCGGGAATCCCCTGTATTCCTCTGATCTTAATTGCATTAGTGTTTGAGCAGTTTTTAGTCTGTTAGACTTGACTGTTTAGCACCAATGTCATTGGTTTTAATGAGTAATTAATTACATAAACGCGTAATAAAACATATAATTGTATGATGTTTGATATGTTTGATCTAGGGTTTATGTTTTATTTGGTTTGGTCGTTTTTTTTTTTTGTTAATTGGGGCGTACCCCATTTTTTTTAAGTCGACATACACATAAATTTTTTAGGGTTTTGAAAATTGTTTGCTAACCTTATTAAAACCTAGAATTAATACATAATTACGTGCTTAATTCATGAATAATTTGTTATGTGTCATGGAATTTTATATGCGATCTTGTGACTTATTTGTATAATTGTTATGATATCCATGATTATACATGCATGTTAGTCATGGATAAGTTACTTTGATATTGTTTAATTGTTAAGATATATTTATTTACGATAAATCTTGAATTGGGGAAGACTCCAATTACATATATTAATGAATCAATTATGTGCAATTTGATATATTATTAATTATGGGTTTACGCAATCGATTCTTCGATGTATGTGGCTCACTCTCAATTGAGAGAGTGAAAGCCCTAATTAATATATACATTAATTTAACCTAGACATTGATTATTAATAGGGTTTTATCGAATAAGTTGCATGTGGCTACTTGTTTACACGTATAAATTGTTTATTATGTGTGCATTGTTTTGTAGTAGTTTATTTTTTTTATTACTTGTTTGTTTATTATGTTAGACAGTTTTAAGCAAAGGGTAATTTTGAATAGAAAAATAATACGGACTAAACAATGGCGAAATTTGATTTGTTTTGGAAGAGTTAAGTTTTCAATAGTTTAATTGATTGGTGACTTTGGTACAAATGGTCTGAACGGCTCACCCACTAGAATGAACTATAAAGGGGTTAATTAAGAAGTGCGCACAGTCACACTGAAAGGATGTCTAAGGTTATGCTTCAGCGCTTACCTGGTCCTCTGCCCCCTGTATGTTCGAATGGAGCTACTTAGTAAGCCATAATATGTACAAGCTCATCTTAAGGGCGAATTAGTTTTAATTCCATGCGCCACTTCGGTGGTAATTATCCGAAACACTAAGTGTTTACACTTATGCAAAAGTACGGTATAATGGACGATAATTAACACTAAATTCCTTGATTGGTGAACCCAATACCTCAGTCAAGACTTTGATAATTTGATCTTTATGAATTGGTAATAAAAAGTTTTTTATTAAAATTATGCTACAAGATGAATGCATGACATCTTTGTACATATTTGATTTGACCACATAAAATCAAAACTAGTACCCTTTTAAAATTAAGAATATGCCATCTAATTAAAAGGAACACTTGAAGTTGCAATTTACGTCATGACAGTACTTGGCTAGATTGTGATGGAGAGGTAAATCTCTATGTAAAGTCAGACCTTACATGGACATATTTGCAGTTCTTTAAGTTAGACACTTAAGTTGAGTAGGAAGTGAGACCTGGACTCAATGGCATAAGATGGGATGAAACATGTTTATATTTGCAATAGCGTTGGAAAATATAAATCCCATAATGATCTAGGAATTGGAAATTGTTTGCCAATTATTGTTCGACAGATTACCTTATTATGTGCTTTCGTTACTAGCAGATCAACTGATGTAATGGAACTACGATAATTTGGATCCTAGTTTTCGAGAAAATTCTATGGTTATATGAATATTACCTTGGGTATTTTATTTTCTTGAAAAATTTAATTATCGAAAATACTAAAATTGAATTTTGCTAATTCTTTAAATGTATTAATGCAACATTAAATCGTAAACGTAGGTTATTCATGTATTGGTAAATTGATCTACACCTGTAAGGGTTTTTGGTAGAGTCAACTTTACTAAAAGAATAAACCTAGTCCTCTTTTCATAAGAAAGAGTGAGATTCAATCCTATTCCTTTTCATGAATGAAGAAAGGTATGATAGGACAATTAGAATTGTCTAAATTCTAAATACGTAACTCGTAAGCAAATTTTAATAGTTAAGAAAATTGCATATTTCTGAGTTATTAAATGAGAAGCTAGACTATTTTACTGCAAAATTGGTAAAAGACAAACTAGTATATTTTATCTAGTTGTTTTGTTTTGACCATTTAAAAGTACTACTTACAATTGTTGGAATAGTATAACTATTAAGAAAGAAATTGCATGCCCAATTTTTCAAGTTAATAGCATTGATGAATAATTCATCATCTACATAGTAGAATACATTCTTTTAAGTACACAAGTAATTGTTATGTATGGACTTTCTCAAAGGTGTAGGGAAGTAAATAGAACACTATTTTCTTTTACTGGTTAATGAAACACTTTCAATGTTGTCAAATCCAGTGGGAGTGTTGTGTTCTTATTACTGAATAAGGAATTAATGTAATGATCTCTTATTCATTGGGAGTTACAAGCTTTGTCATCTTGGTAGTAACCCAGATTATCTCTAGAATGTCTTAAGATAATTACTTTCCACTTGTAGACACTTATGTTTTCAAGGATAGTCATGTACGTTTCCTTATTAGACAATGAAGGGGTTCTACATCTACTAGTTATGCTAATATCAATGACACAATCATATTAGTCACATAAACAAACATATGTCGTGTTGTTTATCTGCTACATGATGTTGTTCCATGCACAAGTGGGAGAAATCTATATTGTTTTGTGTGCAAGGTACAACATATTGGTATATGATTTAATGGATTCTCTTGACTGCAAGGTAAGAGACCAACATTCTAATATAACTTGTACATATCTAATTCAAGAAACACTTGGTGTTGAAATTTACGTCATGTCAGAACTTGACGAGATTGCAACAACAAAGTAAATCTCTATGTAAAGTCAGACCTTGCATGGACATATTTACAGTTTCTAAATTAGACAAGTATTTATAACATGTGTCAAAATGATATATAAGACTACTTCAAATTAAATATTTATGTATTATTAGAATGACATAAAATTAAATAAAGTAATCTAATCCTACTTCAATTTGTTTATTTATGTATTTTGGAATGTCATAAATGAAAAATAATGTAGTCCTACATTATTGTGAAGCAAAATAAATTAACTTGAAATTACTATTGAAACCAAGAGTTGTGTTCATAATTACTTTAGTTAAACATGTTTATGATTCATTGTAAAGACATAAACATAAAGTCTTTTAAGACTTATAATAAAGTAAGACGTTAACTTGTTATGTTTTTTAATTAAGACATATACAAGAAGTCATTGAGTTGATCAATGATTTATAACGTATAATGGGATTATAACAGTTTATGTTTCTTGTTGAGACATGGATATGAAGTAACTTGGTTAAAAGGTACTTGTGTTATACAGCATGCAATTGGCTTGGAAAGTCTATTATACCATTAAGTTGACTTAGTTGGTAAATAGGTAAGCCAAAAGGAATATGGTTATCTTATATATTGTTAGATTGTCTTACAATATTAATTCTAATGAATACCATGTTCAGTTAGGAGAATCAAACTCTATTTGATTTGTTTGATTCAAGATAACCATAACTTATTTCTTAAAAAGTAACAAGGTTAGAAAATTGAGTATGGATTGAATATACTCAATATGACTCCAACCTAGAAGATTAATAAAACACCATTTTATTATGGAATGTGATGAATCACATTAAGTTTTAAAATTGAAGATTCTGAATTTGTTAAACTACTTATGAATAGGTTATTAACAAAGTAAAGTCAGAAATTATCAATGTGTATTTGTAATGTCCCAAAAAGAGAATAATGTAGTTTTTCTCTAAATTGCTAAGTATATATAGATAGTCTATATATTACAAAAGGCAAGTGGGAGTTTTTTTTTTTTTTTTTTTTTTTTATCTTGAAAGATAAAATTACAAGATACATAATCTTCTAAAACACACTAGTAAATATCATGATGAGGTTAGACATGTAAATGATAGACCTCATGATGATGGAATTTTCATTCATAGATCTGCAAGGATATTTCAGATATTTGATTTATATGCTGAGAAGAACATGAGTAACAGGATTATAGTAAACCTGATAATCATTATGATGGATTACCAAATATTGAATTGGGTAAATTACTCATACTATGAATGTTAGAGATGCTGTCCATAAAGATAATAAATTTTGGAAATTTGGTTTATCTTAATAGTTAGACTAGAGAATGGAAATGTGTTTCTTCAAAGAGATGAAAAACCCTAGTGGTTTGAATTTCTGTGTAGAAATCATATGGACAATATTGTACACATATTTAATGCATGTTTCATGACAAGATTATTGATCACACTTAAGCAATTAATTATGATTGAATATTCTTTTCTAGACACATTAAATATATAAAGATGATAATTGTCATACTTGTTTTCATTAATTTGAAATATGACAATGGAATATCAAAACTCTTTCTTGAAAAATTACTTGAGCGAGGACGGTAAGTAATTGAAAGGTTTTTTGAATTCGTATAATCTTTGAAAGTGTACGAAGTGCAAATAATTCATAAATGGATAAATGCATGCATCTATGAAATTATTCTTATGTTTAATTATTAAATCCCATTTTCGATTTATAATTAAAATAAGATAAATTTTAAGTATTCCTGAAAGCTAGTGGAATATTATGTTAAGTTTCTTAAATCTTATATGTTGTATAACATATAGTAAGTAACATTCCTTGTAAGCTAAATGTTAAGTCTTAGATTGGAATGAAACTTCACTTGTAAGATTTAATAAATTAAAACATACAACCTTGAAATATATGTTTATTGTTAATAAACATGTGCAGTAAAATAAATGATTCTAATAAAACATGATATATCATTTGGGAAATTGATAAATATCTTTTGACAAGATAGAACATGAATGAAGTCTAAGTTTGACCTGTAGATTCATCATGTACATCATGTTGTGTATATTAAAATTGTTGTATCATTCTTGAATAAGAAGTGATTTGACAACATTGATATCTAACTAAAAGTTATTAGATAACTTGTGTAATGAATATTCTAAAAGAATTACATCCTCAGCCTGGAATTGCTCCTAGATTCTATGGATGAACAATATGTCAAATGTTGTGCAAATTGTCATCAGTTTTAAACTTGATAGTTTGGAAAGCATCAAACATTACACAATAAGATATTAAAGTTTACGGAGTTTTAATGAGCATATTGTTGTTTGTATACAATTATGCTGATTTAATTGAGATGGCACTCAATACTAGTCGTGGTAGGATTTCATCCTTGTTTATAGCCATGTGAACTAGTTGTGCTAATAAGAGCACAGTTGCATTATACATTAAAAGAATAGGAATACTTTAAACTTTAAAATGTTTGAAAGTTTAAATTGTCATAAATTGGTGATAGAGGATGTCACACACTTTATGAATTATTATGTGGATTGTTGAATGCACACATACAAGGACTTCATTAATTGAATTCTTGAAATAAGTATTCTCAAAATTATGATAGATCAAGTTGGTTGATTTATGCCTTGTCAACAAGTATGATTGTCATTACTTGAGGCATAATTCATCAAACTGGAATTTTCATGCATTGATCTATTTGGTATTTGGATAAGGGATGTTAAACAATTGTTATAATAAATCAAATACTTGGTATGTTTGATTTTATAATATATTGTATCCTATATTTGCATGTTTAATCCATGAATAAATTTATTTACTCTAAATCGTCCGTTGTCGATTAATGATATGGGAGTATCATTAAACTAAGACAAATCTGAGAGATATGGTAGAATATACTTGAAAGTATATTGATGAGAATGCATACCAATTTCAGATGATATTCAATGAATTGAATATAGGACTTATCCCAACTACATGATTTTACTTTGTGGATATTGTTATAAGTAAATTATGAATAGTTATCCTCAGACTTGAGATACCAGATAAGTGTCATGAATGTAGTGCACTTCTGTGGAGTAACTTAACGCTATACGTAACTGGTAGTCATAAGGGTTGTTTTCAGAAGTGTTGCAAAGTTCATGGGTTATTCTCGTAGTCAAGATAGAATTTGTTCTGTTAGGAATTAGAAATTCCAGGTATTAAAGAGTCGGTCACCTCAAGTATATGTAATCGTTAGAAAGCTCGTAGTCGTAGTTCTTTTAAGTTAAGTAGTTATTTAGTTAAGTAACACCGTGGAGGACGGACGGGTCTTTACCCACTGTATGCCTGATCCACAGCCCGTAGTGTGGCGAATTATGTAAGACTATAAATACTCTCTACCTTCCAAGGTAGAGAGTTGGAGCTCATAATAATATCTTTCACTTTCTCTCACTAAGTTCCCTAAACCTCTAACTTTCTCTCTCTAGAATTCCATCTTATTCGCCACCTTGTGTTATGGTTTGATGTGTATGTGAAAAGTTATATCTTACAATTGGTATCAAGAGCCATGGTTAGATCATATCTTGCACATCTTTGGATTTATAGTGGTTTTTAGGTGGTTTTTGAGTTTGAAAAAGTTTAGTGGTTTTTGCATCATTTGGTTGATTTCTTGTGTTAAAGTTTGAATTTTGTTGGTACTTTTATGTTTAGAATCATCAAAAGTGTTTAGGTTTTCATTTGGTAAGCTTGAATCATCTTGGTTGGGTTGTTTTTGGATTGAAAAGTGAAGGTTATTTGGTTTTTCAACATGGCGAATTAGCTCTCGGACTTGTTTTCTTGGTAGCGACTTACAGTTATAAAATCTAGCGAGTTAGAGCTAGCGAGTTACAGTACAAGTAGTGGAATCTCCACTACGGTTAGCGACTTGTGGTAGCGAATTAGTCTGTAGCGAGTTGCTCTTTAGCGACTTGCATATCTAGCGAATTGTGTAGCGAATTACTGCACAAATTTGGCTAGCGACTTAGTCTGTAGCGAGTTACTACTTAGCGAATTGCTCTTCTGTTGGCGACTTGGGATTCTAGCGACTTAGACGTGTAGCGAGTTAAGGGTTAGCGACTTAGTGCACTAATTTCTAGCGACTTAGTGCATTATTTGGTAGCGAGTTAGCATCTTATCATCTAGCAACTTGAGTGATTGTTTACGGTTTTCTCTTGATTTAGTAAAATCCCGTGAAAGAATCTATTTCCCGGTTTAATCATAGAGTCATAAAATCCCGTATAATCTGTTAACATGTCTACCAACATTCCCACTGTTCCCACTGTCATCTCCACTGTTGCCGAGGATGTTCAAGCAGCTGGCTCAGATACTCGTCCACCAATGCTTGACAGAACTGACTACGATTCTTGGGCTCAACGAATCAGATTGTATTGCCTTGGAAAGGAAAATGGTGTCAACATTCTCAAATCCATTGATGAAGGACCATATCGGGTTGAGACGACTAGAGACATACTTGATACTAATGAAGATGGTACTCCTGTCTACGGAATGGACAGACCTAAGATGTACAATGAGCTTGATAATGAGGAGAAAAAGAGATTCGATGCAGATATCAGGGCTTCAAACATTGTTCTTCAAGGTCTTCCTAAAGACATCTACAAGCTGATCAATCATAACACTGATGCAAAGGCTGTTTGGGATAACGTTAAGATGCTTCTCTCAGGTTCAGAATTAACTATGGAAGACAGGGAATCCCAACTCTATGATGAATTTGAGCACTTCAAGATGAAACCAGATGAGAGTGTCTATGAGTACTATGTGAGATTTCATAAGTTAGTGAATGACATGAGGAACATCAAGATGACTATGCCTAACATTCAGTTGAACTCAAAGTTTGTGAACAACATGAATCCCGAATGGCACAAGTTTGTCACATCTGTGAAACTCACTAAAGGATTGAAGCATACAAACTATGAGCAACTCTATGCCTTCCTCCTTCAGAATGAGAGACATGCTATGTTTGAAAAATTGATTCTCAATCAGTTCAAAACTAACCCAGGAGAGACAAGCTCATCTAATGATTCAACTGCCTTCTACTCAAACATTGGAATCACAACCAAAGCATCACAAGTCATTCCCTTGGGTAATGGTAATCACAAACTCATCCCTGATCCTCAGTTCAAACAAGCTGATGCTGATGCACGCGTGGATAACATCGTTAATCAACTAGCTCTACTCATTAGTCAAAACATGAACTCTCTCCCACAAACCAACAACAACCTACGAACTGCATCTAACCCACATAATCAAGCCACTGTTAAAGATGGAAGGATCGTGGTGAAACCAGTTCAGGAAAGACAGTATGATCAGGGGAGAGGTGGAGCTGGGAGAGGTTATGTTGGAAACCAGAATCGAGGAAGAAATGGTAACCAAGGTCAAGCTAAGCCAATCAAATGCTTTAACTGTGGTGGTGAGGGACACTTTGCAAGGAACTGCACATCTCCAAAGCGTCCACAAAATGCCGAATACTTCAGAGATAAGATGCTGCTGGCTCAAGCTCAGGACAATGGTGCTACTTTGAATGAAGAGGAACTGCTGTTTCTTGCTGAAGGCAATGCCAAGACCTATGATGCAGATGTAGATGAGCAGCCCATTCAGGAGATAGGTCACAATCATCAAAATGCCTTTCAAGTCGGTGACTGTGATGCATACGATTCTGATGTAGATGATGGACCTACTGCACACACAATCTTTATGGCTAGCATCTCTCCAATGGCTTCTTCCAAGATCTCTTCTTCACCACAAGCTGGCCCATCCAGGGACAAACTCATTTCTGAGGTATTAAAGCTATATGATGATGCTGATGTGCAACAGATGCATGACAAAGTACAACCAACCGAAACTTTTGAATCAAATATTGAAAATACGGGTAATATCAATATTGTCCCATATGATCAATATGTGAAACAAAGTGAAAGTGAAGTTGTACCTAGTGATGCATCTTCTGCAGTCAACAATGACTATGCTTTTGATGAATTCACTGCATGTGCTCCTGATGATTCCATTATCTCTGAACTAAATGCATATAAGGAACGTGTTGCCATTTATGAACAACGTGCAAAATTTGAGTTGACCACTCGTGAGCAGGAAATGGATGACCAAGTACGTACAGTAATTAGAAAAAGTAATTTTAGAGAAGAAGTATTGAAACAAGAATTAAATTCTTTGCAAGAAAAACTTTCTAAAACAGCTAAGCAAAAACAAGAACTTCAAGAAAACGTGAAAATGCTTAAGCAAGAATTTAATGCAAAAGAATCAAAGCTCTTGAGAGATTTTTCTAATCTGAAAACTTTGAAAAACAAACTTGAAAACAAGTTGTACATACAAGGAAACACCATTCAGACTGCTCACATGGTCACCAAACATCGAGTATTAAGCGATAAGCATAGCATTCCCCTTGTTGAGGAACCAAATCCTGAGGTAATCAAAAAGGCTAGAAATACTCAAAAGGTGATTTATGATGGTAATGAAATTCTTAAGCCTAGGCAGAAACCTAGTTGCGTTGAGTGCACGGAGGAAGATAAGAAATCAGATGAAGTCACTAGGGAAAGGATGAACAAAAAACTAGATGACCCCAAATGCAAAGAGAAGAACATAAATATCACTCCTCATGATTATAAGAAGGAAAACTGGATTGCATTAAACAAGTTTAAGCCTCAGACTTTGTTGACTCCCGAACAAGTCTTCTGGAAAATGGATTTAGATAAGCAGAAAGCCGAAAATATTGTAAAAACAAATCCTCCCCTTTGGAAAATGCCTAAAGCTACTGTGTATCCTCCTAACACACCAATGCATCTTGTTCCTAGAACAATTGCCACTAAAAGCAATATCTTAATTAGCCAATACGTTATTTTTCAACTATTTGTTGATTTTGAGAAAACTTGCAAGAAAAGGATCACACCCACTGGCATAACTGAAGGAGAAAGGGGTTTTGAACAAATGAAAGAATGTTATTTAACTGAGGTCATGCCCTTCTTTAAACTTTTAAAGGATCACTTTGAGAGTCTTAAAAAGGGGATAGAAACAGACATTAAGGGGATGGAAAAGGAATTTGATGCAATAATAGTTGAAATTAGTGATTATGAGCGTGCATTAAAATATAATGAGATCGAGAGGAAGAACCTGCATACATTGAATGAGAATCTTATTACTGAATGTGTTGCTCAAGATGTCTTTTTTACTGCTTCAAATTGCTCTATTAATGCTTCCAAATTTCATGAACTATCTGTGGCCCTGAAAGTCTCCCATGATCGTGTCATTGAGCTTGAAAAAACTAATTCTAAACTTAATGAGAAAATTGAACTGGATGATCATGACAATTTGGTTAAACATTTTTCTAAACTAGAAGTTGAGTATTTTAATCTACAACTAAAATATCAACATCTCAAAGAAAATGTCAAAACTTCAAATTTCAAGACATCTTCAGATGTTCCAGAGTTTGATGCAGTTTTTCAAATAAACAAACGAGATGAACAGATTCATGCTCAGTGTAACACGATCAGAAAGTTGAAAGCCCAAATCTCTCAATTAAAGGGTCAAACGAACAATATGACAGGTTCCCAAATGCCTCCTTCTTTAGATTCTCAGAATTCTCAAACGTTTCATCTTCAAAACCTAGTAAATGCTTTACAAAAGGAAAACGAAAGTTTCCTTGAAGAGAATGAAAAGGTTAAACGTCATTTCAATGAGTTGTTTGAATCAATTAAAGTCACTCGTAACAAAAACAACGAACAAATAACTTCATTTCAAAAGGAAATTGAGAATCTGAAGAGTCAGGTAAAAGGGAAAATGCCAATGATCAATGCGGAGAATGTTGTATCTAAGGTTCCCTCTGGTAATAAATCTACTTTATCTGTGACATATGTCCCCCCTCACCTAAGGAACAACAAACTTGCCATTCAAACATATTTCTCATCCCTTAAGGATTGCTTAGAATGCCTGCGTGAGATTGTTGAAGAGGATAAGCTAGAGAAACCTCATGATAATGCAATTGGACATGCATGCTTATATGCCAAACGATCTCATGAAATCTTAGAATGTTTGATCACTATATGCCCAAAGACATTAGGTGAGAGAGTTAACCCCTTGATTCCATGCTCAATGCCTAAGGCCAAACATGACATGCACTCGATTCCCAATAGTTTGAATGTGAGGAGTAGTGCACCAGTGAGTAGTTCAGATTTTAGATCTGTCAATACTAGGAAAGTGAACTCAAATGTGCCTTCTAGGAGTACTAATCTCAGTACCTCTAATGTTAAGAAAGTGAACCTGAGTGCACCTGCATGTAGTTCAGATCCCAGCACATCTAAACAGGTGGTGCAAAGAGTAGTAAAACAAACTAATGTTCCCATTCCCTCTACAGGAGTAATCAGTGACATTAAAGGGAGCAGGTCAAAGTCTCAAGACAATACAAGGAATGATAGGACCTCTCAAGCTAAGAATGTGCACTGGAAGAGAGTAGAAGAACAATCTAGGAACCTTAAGTTTGAATCGAATAAAACGAATCGTGTTGATTCTAGTATTAGCCATAGGCGTACTGTGATTAATTCGAATTCTGATGCTATTTGCAAACCTTGTACTAATGATTGCTTGAATTCTGTTTCTAATCATGAATGTGATGTTAATGTTTTGCCTAATGATGTTAATTGTCCAGTTAATGTTGTTAATGCTAAAATTCATGCTAAAAAGGCTAAAAGGCAAAAGCGAAAGAGAGTTAGAAAACAATGGAAACCCACAGGAAGAACATTCAGCAGAATAGGCTTTTATTGGATACCTGTTGGTCATAAGACTAATCAGATAATGCCCACTAGAAAATGGATGCCTACTGGTAGAACTATTCCCTTAAGAAGTGGTCACACTGTAAATAGGGCTTATACAGACACTAGTATTGCATCTATTCACAATGATTCCATTCCTTCACTGTCTGATATGAATGCTTCTATTTCTGATGTGGCGGTCCAACTGTTGCTACTAACCAAATGGAACCCATTCTTGCATGGGGATCCCAAATATCCAGTTATCCATTCTTGTCTGTGTTCAACTGCAGATCGTTCAAATCGTTCTGTGGTACCTGGACTCAGGCTGTTCCAAGCATATGACTGGAGACCGGTCACGGCTCATGAACTTCGTGAGCAAATTCATCGGGACTGTTAGATTTGGTAATGATCATTTCGGTGCTATTATGGGTTATGGAGATTATGTTGTTGGTGATAGTGTCATCTCCAGAGTGTATTATGTGGAAGGTTTAGGTCATAATCTGTTCTCTGTTGGTCAATTCTGTGATTCTGATTTAGAAGTGGCCTTCAGAAAACATACCTGCTTTGTTAGAGATCTTAATGGTAAGGAACTGTTGAAAGGAACTCGTGGCTCAAACCTTTACACTATCTCTATCGATGACATGATGAGAGCTTCACCAATATGCTTGTTATCAAAGGCTTCAAAAACAAAGTCATGGTTATGGCATCGTCGTTTCAATCACTTGAACTTCGGCACAATCAACGATCTTTCCAGAAAGGACTTAGTTGTAGGTTTACCTAGACTAAAGTATGAAAAGGATCATCTTTGTTCAGCATGTCAATTGGGAAAAAGCAAGAAGTATGCCCATAAACCCAAACCTACTAACTCTGTCACAGAAGTTCTTCATATGATTCATATGGATTTATGTGGACCAATGAGGGTGCAGAATATCTTTGGGAAGAAATATGTGTTAGTTGTGGTTGATGATTATTCTAGATTCACTTGGGTCAAGTTCTTAAGGACAAAGGATGAAACTCCTGATATCATCATCAAACTCATCAAACAGCTGCAGGTTAGACTAAACAAAACTGTCAGAATTATCAGAACAGACAATGGAACTGAGTTTGTCAACAAACAACTTAGTGAATTCTATGAAAGCGTTGGAATCAGCCATCAAAGAAGTGTTCCACGAACCCCTCAACAGAACGGTGTAGTTGAAAGACGAAATCGTACTCTTGTTGAAGCTGCTAGAACAATGCTGATCTACTCAAAGGTTCCAATGTTTCTCTGGGCTGAAGCAATTGCCACTGCATGCTACACACAAAATCGCTCCCTGATTCACACCACTCATGGAAAAACTCCATACGAACTTGTCCACAACAGGAAACCTAATCTATCTTTCCTTCGTGTGTTTGGTGCATTGTGCTATCCAACTAATGAGGGTCAAGACTTGGGTAAACTTAGAGCTAAAGCTGACATTGGAATATTTGTAGGATATGCACCCAACAAAAAGGGATACCGAATCTACAACAAAAGAACCCGAAATATCATGGAAACAATTCACGTTACGTTTGATGAGCTGACCGGTCAAATGGCTCCTGGACACTCCAGCTCAGGACCCGCACTTCAAAACAGTCCTATTGGTTCATCTCTTGTTCCAAACTCCTCTCAAGAAACTCCATATGTACCTCCATCTGAAGATGATGTAAAGAAACTGTTTGATCCCATGTTTGATGAACTGTATGAGTCTACTACTAATGAGGTGCTGATCCCTACAACAGAGGATGCTCATATTCCAGTGAATGAAGTCAATTCATCAGTCTCTATATCTGTAAGTCAAGAAGCACCTGCTGCTGATCCTTCAGTCTCATCAACAAATCATCTCTCTTCAAATGTACATCATGGAAATGTTTCTGGCACCAATGATGAAGTTAATCCCTTTGCAACTCCTGAAGATGCTCCATTTGAAAACATATTCGCTACTCCTGTATCATCATCAAAACCATCTTCTTCAGGAGACATCGACTCAGCTACTTCAGTTCCTCAACAAATGCCACATGAACACCTCAGAAAATGGACTCACGATCATCCATTAGACAACATCATTGGAAATCCCTCTCGTCCTGTATCAACCCGGAAGCAACTCGCAACCGATGCCTTATGGTGCTTCTTCAACTCCGTACTATCTAAGATCGAACCAAAAGACGTTAAAACTGCCATGAATGAAGATAGCTGGTTCAATGCTATGCAAGATGAAATTCATGAGTTTGATCGTCTGGATGTATGGGAGTTAGTACCTGCTCCAGACTGTGCTATGATTATAGCTCTAAAATGGATCTTCAAAGTAAAACTTGATGAGCATGGTGATGTGTTGAAAAACAAGGCTCGATTGGTTGCTAAAGGATATCGTCAAGAGGAGGGTATAGACTTTGAAGAATCATTTGCTCCAGTTGCTCGAATCGAGGCAATCAGAATCTTTTTGGCTAATGCTGCAAGCAAGAACATGGTGGTATATCAGATGGATGTAAAGACGGCATTTCTGAACGGAGATCTTAAAGAAGTCGTCTACGTCAGCCAACCTGAAGGATTTGTGAATCAAGAGCATCCTACTCATGTTTATCGTTTGAAGAAGGCTCTTTACGGTTTAAAGCAAGCTCCAAGGGCTTGGTATGATACACTCTCAAAGTTTCTTCTTTCAACTGGATTCAGCAAAGGAGCAGTTGATCCTACATTGTTCACCAGGAAGTCAGGCAAACATTTAACTCATGTTCAAATTTATGTTGATGATATTATTTTTGCCTCGACTGACCCAATGGAATGTGATCGTTTTTCTAATGAAATGAGTTCAAAGTTTCAAATGTCAATGATGGGACAAATGTCATTTTTCCTGGGATTACAAATTTCACAAAGTCCCGGAGGCATTTTCATAAATCAATCTAAATATGCAACAGAGATTTTAAAGAAATTTGGATTTGATTCAAGTGACCCTGTTGACACCCCCATGATTGACCGAACCAAACTAGATGAGGACCTCTCAGGGATCATGATTGACCAAACGAAATATAGGAGTATGATTGGATCCCTGATGTATCTCACTGCTAGTAGACCAGACATTTTGTTCTCTGTGTGCATGTGTGCTAGATACCAGGCTAAGCCTACTAAAAAGCACCTTGAAGCAGTTAAACGGGTCTTTCGGTATCTCCAAGGAACCATCAATATGGGACTATGGTACCCGAAGGACACCGGTATGTCACTAACGGCCTATGCAGATGCTGATCATGCAGGTTGTCAAGATACACGTCGAAGTACGTCAGGAGGTGCTCAGTTTTTGGGTGATAAGCTTGTGAGCTGGTCTTCAAAGAAGCAAATGAGTACTTCTATTTCCTCTACAGAGGCTGAATACATAGCCATGTCATCTTGTTGTGCTCAAATCTTATGGATGAGATCTCAATTATCTGACTATGGCTTTGAATTCAACAAAATACCTCTGTACTGTGATAATAAAAGTGCTATTGCTCTCTCATGCAACAACGTTCAACACTCAAGAGCAAAGCATATCGACATTCGACATCATTTCATCAGGGAACAAGTGGAAAAAGGTGTGGTGGAACTATATTTTGTGAGGTCTGAATATCAGTTAGCAGACATCTTCACCAAAGCTCTTCCAAGAGAACGTTTTGAGTTTATTCTTCCACGTCTTGGTTTGAAAAGCCTTCAACCAGAAACTCTCAAACGTCTTCAGGAGGAAGACGAGGAGTAAAGGTCTATCTTCATCTATCTCATGTACATATATATTTGAAAAACAAAATACAAAAATATAAAACTTTCAAAATCCATAAAAATTTAAAAAATTCGAAAATTCTTAAAAAAAAAAAAAAAAAAAAAAAAAAAAAAAAAAAAATTATTATTGTCATTTTTGTCATGTTTCTTCCGGTTCGATAATATCTACGGTCTTTGTGCTGTCATTCAAAGAATGACACGGGTCTTTAGATGTTGTTCGAATTCTTTAAAAAAAAAAAAAAAATAAAAAAAAAAAAAATAATAAATAATAATAATTTTGGGAGAAAGAGAAATGGTTTATTGTCATTTTCAGGCAATAACCCGCTTTTTAAAGAAAGAACAGAGCCATGTTTTACCATGTTTTCAAATTCCTATGCTCTGATTCTATAAACTCCTATCTGCTGAAAAACAAATGCTTTGCAAAATAACTCGGATTCTATTTTTGATAATCAACAGGACTTATATGTCAAAATCTCTATCTCTCAATCAACAACCTATGTCATTGATTGAGGGGGAGAATGATTTCAATTAAATTAAAAAGTTATTTGGCATTAAAATTGTTTTCAAAAGATATACATGCATGTTTTATAAATGGAGTTTAAAGTCTCAAAATCCGATCCGTATCAGTTAAAACACTTTCACAATCAAGTCACAATTCTCCTTAAAAGCTTTCAAAATCAATTTAAATCTATACGAGATCACAAATTACAAATGATTTGATAATTATGATCGGGGGAGAATGTGTGATTTAAATTGGATTTAGACTGATAATTAGGTAAATGGTTATAATAGGATGTACATGCTATCCCGCCCACATGTGACAAACGATTTCAATTTTTCAATGCACATGTTGAGGGGGAGCATCTATCTTAAAACCTTTGATTTAAAACGTGATCATTTATCCCAATGTGCAGGTTCCCTCTAGTATGTGCAAAACTCTTTTCAAACCTCGAGGCACATATTGAGGGGGAGCAAATTTATGGAAACCTCATCCTTCCCGGAATTGCTATATCTACTTGATTTGTTGAGGGAAGTGATGTTGATATCTTTTAGAAAATGGTAATCAAAAGAAGTTAATTCTTTCTCCTGCCTCCGTGTGCAAAACATTTTCAATACTTGATGCTCATGTTGAGGGGGAGTTCTTGTTCTAAAAATATCAAAAACAATTCAGGTACAAAAAGCTTTGATAATATATCACAAGTATCTGAATTGATTTTCAAATGGTTTTCAATTGGATCCATTGGCAGATGAACAATACCAAATAGACCGACCAACTTTACTTCATGTACGGTGATATAAGGATGATAAGGTTAGGTATGTGTTCCCATGATCCGCCAGTACCGGAGGGATCTACCCAGGGACAATCCACTAGTTAGTATAGAAGTCCTTAGGTATGATGATAAAAGGAGAAAAATGAGATATGGGAAGAGTGCGGACTAAGACTGAGCTAGTACTGGAATAAACCCAACAAGGTTCTAGCTATGAAGTCTCGGTAAGCACTGAAGGGGTTGAAGAATTAAAAAGAATTGAATGTAAATAGGGTGAAAACAAATAGCCCTCCATTAATTCAACCTTAGGGCAGAAACCGGGTTCACTTCATATGCTACTGATGGTAACATCGGTATTGAAGACAAGACGTCATGGACCCAGTGACGCACTGCACTTCAACTTTCCAAACCACTCAAGTTCCTCTTAAAAGGGCTTGTTTCATTCTCACGGGGAACCGACATTATCTATCGACTTTCTCTTAGAGATGGTTGATATTGAAGAAGGAGACCCTCTCCCTAGTCTCCGTTATAGGATCCAAATATGCACAAATTGAGTCTAGAGCCACGAGATCATCAATAAATCTCATTAGGACACTTTCAATGAAGACTCTCTGTTTCACACAATGTGGAAAGAGAGATTATATCTTGAGTCCTACGCATTATCCTTGTGGTATTGCCAGAACATCTGAGTGATGTGTTCACATGTTCACAATGAAGATGGAAAGCCTTCTGGAGCCAACATCAAACAAGCTCCTGGTAGGTGGCATGTGAGATCTATTATATAGATCAACCATGTGACAACTGAACAGAAACAATGGGGCGATTCAATCTCTTGAATCAATCCTGGTTCAGGTTATGGATTGACGGATACCTTTGAAAAACCGGTCTTTGTGCTTAAAAACTCCTTTCTTTAGCACATCGACTGTGTACTAATTTTTCAAACCAAAAGGTATTTTTATGATTGATAATTGATTTTCAATAAAACCTTCGTTGTATTGCAAAAACAATTTCTATTGAGCAATACACGATTGCTTTTCAAATCTCTTTTCATCAATCAGTGGACTTAAAATTCGCTGGTTCACTCACTCCGTGTTGTCTTCTTTGAGACGTTCCGGTTTGAGAACAGCTAGAACAGCTGCGAAACCCTGTCAAGGAGATTCTTAGGAATCCTACCTGATCACAGGCAGTACTTGTACTGATCAACGGGGAACCGTGGGCCGTGTACCTCAATTCAACGAAAGTGATCAAAGACACTTTCGTGCGATTTGTTGCTAACTGTTGTATGCAGGTACGCCCGACGTTTGCAGCTGATCAGAATGAAGCGGTCAATCCACAGCCGCATGCTCACTTAACACATTCAACTCAAATGAAATCATGATTAGTGCATCAATGACTCTGATATTTTCACTCCATGCTTCTGCTACGCTGCTGCCAATATCGTGATTCAACAAATGCTTCCGTTACTCTGATGAGAAGATATCATGATCCAGAATGTGAGCATGTCGGTCCCAAAGTCACAACATCACAAAATACCAACACCACAAAGGATGTGTCAGAGATTGTTGATAGCCGATGATCTCAAATGATGGCTCAGAATTATTATCACGTGGATCAGTAAAAGACCTCCACTTGGAATAACCAAACATGCAATGTGAAGAATCAATGACTACGAACTCAAGAGCAAAGGACTACATCAAGAATACTAGATCACTTGTTAATGTTATATCTATTTGTATTCTTTGTAATTTTGATACATGTTTGAGGTGACCTCCCTTAGGGGGAGATTGTTAGGAATTAGAAATTCCAGGTATTAAAGAGTCGGTCACCTCAAGTATATGTAATCGTTAGAAAGCTCGTAGTCGTAGTTCTTTTAAGTTAAGTAGTTATTTAGTTAAGTAACACCGTGGAGGACGGACGGGTCTTTACCCACTGTATGCCTGATCCACAGCCCGTAGTGTGGCGAATTATGTAAGACTATAAATACTCTCTACCTTCCAAGGTAGAGAGTTGGAGCTCATAATAATATCTTTCACTTTCTCTCACTAAGTTCCCTAAACCTCTAACTTTCTCTCTCTAGAATTCCATCTTATTCGCCACCTTGTGTTATGGTTTGATGTGTATGTGAAAAGTTATATCTTACATGTTCATTCAAATTTATTTGGAGTTTAATACTGTTGGGCCCCTCGTAGGGTTGACAAGATGTTTGCATGGCCATGCCCAAAGTTCTCCCCTGAATATGTTCAGAAGATTTGGTAATCATGTTCAATCACTAATAACGAGAAACAGAATGGTTGAATAAAGAATGACTTAATTCCATATCTTTATTTAACATGGTATTAGAAACAAAAGGATAATAATAATGAGAAATCATTAAAAGGTTTTCCAGGAGCCTTGCTCGAGTTGTACTAGAGGCATCGAAGTGTTGCTAGACGCTAACCGAATGTGATCACTCTATTAAGATATATCCAAGTGGGAGCCGTTGGTTTTATGGATATAAATTAGTAGACGTGAGTTAGGATCGAACTCGAGACTATGGGATTGCACACTTTACGTATGAGAATTTAAAGTTAATAATTAAATATAAACGTTATATTTATTTATTTATTAAACGAAATAACTAACGGACGTTAAGTAATTAATGTAATGGATTAACGGTCGTTAAATGTTTATGGAAATGGATTAAATTGCAAAAGTTGAGAAGGTTCCGGAATCCCTTTATGGATACCAAACCGATCGGCCAAGGGAGCAAAACAAGGAAAGAAAAACCAACTTGTTCACCAAGTTTAGTTGGGTATATAAACAAGGCTAGGGTTTTATTTTTCCATCTCTTGTGCTCATTAGCTAAACCCTAAAAATTGTTTTGTGTGTGTTTTTCTTCTCCAAACCGGTCGAACACCTTTGTGGGTGTCGATCCACACTTTTTCCACAAACCAAGTTATTTGTTTGATAAAAACTAGCATTACTTTAATTCGGTTTAGTACGTGTGTACAAGAACATAGTAATAACATACATTTGTTATTATCTTGGATTGAATTACAAAACGGTAAGGGGTAATTCATATAATCCTAACTAAACCCTAATTAGGGTTCATCCCAATTGCTAGTTTGTGGATTTGATTCTTGTTCGGCTAGAATCAAGAAAAGGTACGCATATTCTTTTATGTTAATTAATTGTTCATTAATAAATCATATACGCTTCCGCTTGAATACTTTGATGTTTTGTGATTATTTATTGATTGTCATGTTATATAATTCCAACACTTTTATGGTTGGAGATTGTGTTGTCTACGTAAGATTTAAACGTGTTTAGTTCATTATCTTGTTCCTTAGACGCACTTTCAAGTCTTTTGATTTCACGATGTAGTTTCTCTCACTCAGAGATAGTTTGCTTTCTTCTCCTCTTGACGTTCTTCAACAAATGAGGTTTTCCCTCTTGGAACCACTCGTGTGCATACTCTCGACAATCCCAAGACATCTTCTTAAAGCCCTAATTCAAAATTTCAAACAAACGTTGAGTTATACATAGGCTATAATAAGTAGTGGATCATACTATAATCAGAAATGTTTTGTACATAATTACTTTGCACATTAAAATTACTACTTTGATGATTAACTTTTTTTAAGTGTATGTATTAGTCATTTTCATAATGTGTTTGTGACTGGTTTTAATATGTGAAGTAACTAGTATAGATATTAAAATTCTTACATAGTTGTTGAGTTGAGTAATGAAGCTGTCAAAGTTATTGCTTTTCGACATGAGAGGGAGGACCTTGTTGATGAATTCGTCAATGTTCCATATAGCAAAACTCTTAGCACCATCCGAAACATCGAGATTTGGAACCCATGAAATGGTGGATTCGGTCTCTTTGTTACAAACCATATTGTAAAGTTTGTTCACAAAAGGAGGCAAAGCGCCATTGCGTACGCCCCTCACTGGTTCCACCAACAATTCATCACCATCACCACCTTCATTTCCACTGCTAAAACCCTCACTAAGGTCACTCACCACTATTGTTTCATCAACATCAATGCCTTCCATTGAACCAAAGTTAATTTATGTGGGAATTGGAAGTTACAAGTATACAAATGGATGTGTTTTGTGCTCAATTTATAAGCATTGTGATAAGAGATTTTGGTCCTTGTATCACACTTAACCTCAAGTGTTTGAAGCCTTGAAGGTATGATGTTATTCCTTTGCTTGGGAGTTGAGAAACTTGTGAGTTTTGTACTTTATAACAACTTTTACAGTACAATCACTAATTTGGTTATATTTAGAACCAATAGGCAATTAAGTTGTCAAAGATTTGACCGGATATATTTTCATGGATCGGTGTGAGCTTAAATAATAGTCTAGACGTTTTAAAAGTTGATAACTAACGATATAGTATTATAATCTTTCAGATAAAACAAGTTGAGATATTGTAAACATTTTAAGCCACTCTTTGAACCATTTGATAGGTTTCACCATTTTTACTTCAAGTGTGATTTTCTAAACGTACTAATGTAATATTTGCAAATTATATAATTTATATTTTCCGTTTATTCAGTAAGATGGACATTAGTCAAATAATATTATCTTGTTTTTTTTAAATGACATGCTGGTTTTTTTCTATCACACTTTTTCTCATGTCTTTTTGAGGTACAACATGCATTCCTTGACGGGAAGGAATGAACTTTGTGGGTATACTATACATGTTTTTATTCATGCAAAGTCTAGAAGTTTTAAAACGGGTTGTGTTAAAATAACAGATCTGATCTCAAAATCAACCACAACACAATCAAATCACCCAGCCAACCATCCCTTGGTGAAATCTTTTATTAACTGAATATACAAGAAGATGAGTTCACAAAGCGTGTGCTCACCAAACAAATACACAAGAAAAAGATAGTCCCCTTCAGAAGGATCCTATCTATCCCACTACAATGATTATCATACAAAGAAGCCTCACTACACCACTCAATAATACCTACCAAACTATAAACCTGATCAAGATGATCAGAATACACCCAAAATACCATTACCAAACCAAACCACAATCTTGAGAGAGAGAGATACGAAAGTATGTGTGAGAAAATTGCTGGGTATTTTTTCTTAGCCTATGAGGATTAATAGCCCAACACTTTGAGGCCCATCTTGGGTCCATTTTAGACTCTTTATTGCTGCTTATGTTCAGAAGTTAGAAGGTGTGTGAGAGAAGTTTGGAGGGAATTAAAAACAGAAAAGAAAGAAGAATTTCGGTGTAAGATATCACCCAAACCCAACTGCAATGTTTTTCCGATCACCGGAGATTGCACCTTCGGATCGTCACGATTTTCGGACTGCAGCTTCCTGACATTGAAAGGAAGGTTTTGACCGTTGGGATTTTGATTTTGAGGCCTGGAAGTAGGGGTGTAATCGAGTCAAGCCTAGCTCGAGCTCAACAAGGCTTGAGTTTGGCTTGAAACAAAAATAGTAGGCTTGAGCTTGGCTTGATAGCTTGTCAAGCTTTAATCATCCAGGCTTGAGCTTGGCTTGAATAGGTTTCGAGCAAAGCTTGAGCTTGGCTTGAAAAGCTTGAATGTATACAAAAATATTGTATTTGATAGACAAAGTCATCAAAAAATATATATTTATAAAGTAATACAAACTAAAACCACATTTAAAAAACCAATTTAATTAATTCAACAGTAATAAAACCAACAATAACATTTTCGTACTAAGTCCAACATTAAAATAAAACATAAGCCAAAGTACTAATTAATGTTGTCATCGATATACTAAGTATAAACAAAAGCTAAAATTATCTAATAGTAGTATATATTTTGGTCTATTAATATTCACGATTCATAATTAGAAACTTGTATTCTCTTCTAGATATAAAGCAAGTAAGCAACATCAATGGTCTAAGATATCGCTGTTACAAATAATTATAACTTTATTTACCATATAGAAGTCCTTCAAGAGTATATTAAATAATTCCTTATGAAATAAATCCTTATAATTAGAATAATATTCAAATTAGCCCTTAGTTACTTATATGAATTTAATGTAAAAAGATATATATACAAAGGCTTGATAAAAGCTCGAGCCAAGCTATTAAAAGCTTGAGCTTGGCTTGTTATATGTTTCGAGCCAATTTATTGGGATTGAGCTTGGGCTTGAGCTTGATAAAAGCTTGGCTTGATCGAGTCAAGCTCGAGCTCGAGCTCGAGTTGCTTGATAATAGTTTGGCTTGATTACAGCCCTACCTGGAAGTGCGGTTTTCATACCTGGGAAGATTGCATCAGATTTGGTGATATTCTTCCTTTCTTCTTTGTTTGTTCTTTGATTGTTGCCATATATCTTGATGTTGATTCCGAGATTATGATGTTTGTTGTATACCTCTAGTGTTATCTAGAGAAGACTTTGTGTACCTCTCCTTGTTGATAGTGGATTTAAGCGGCACTAGGTGTCCCGTGGTTTTTACCCGTTTTGGGGTTTTCCACGCTAAAAGATTGATGTTCTTGTTGTGTGTCTGATTATCTTTACTATCTGTTGATTGGGTTGATTTGATATTGTTTGGAGGCTGATTAGAGTTGATTTTAGTTTGCCTTATTTGTTCACTTCCTCATAGGTTCATACGGGTTTGGGTAAGTGCTGTCAAACGAAGGTTTTGCTTCCGCATTTGTGTTTATACCGTTGTGACCCATTTTACTTACCTGTCAAATTGGTATCAGAGCTTGGTTCTTGGTTTGGGGACTTAACCTGTTTGAACGATGGAAACTAATACAAGTAGGATGGTTAGTTTGAATGGTTCGAATTATCATGTTTGGAAAGGAAAAATGGAGGATCTCCTTTATGTTAAAGACTACTACTTGCCTGTATTTTCTACTGAGAAACCTGATAACAAAACAGATGCGGGATGGACTATTTTGCATAGACAGGTTTGCGGGTATATTAGGCAATGGGTTGATGATAATGTTTTGAACCATATTTGTGAGGAGACACATGCTCGTACTCTTTGGAACAAACTTGAACAGTTATATGCTCGAAAAACTGGAAACAACAAGTTGTTCTTAATCAAGCAAATGATGAGATTTTATCCTCTGGGTAGTCATATGAAATTAGAGTAGTAAACGAACTAATTCTTGTTGAACAACAAAGGTCAAAAAGCTCGTATATTGACAAGTTCAAACAAGGTTTCTCATGCTCGTACACAGAGGAGTGTTTATACCAAGTTTTGTAATAGTAGTTGGGTAACGGATTATATGGGCGTTTGGACAGATACGTTTTATCAGGTAGGGCGTAGACAAAACAATAGTCCAAAGAGTCATCTTTTATGTCCGTTCATCATCAGAAATTGTATTTCCTCTAGGAGGTAAAAAGGAAAGGTTTGTACTATTAAGCTTGGTAAGTTTGATTGGTAGGATGAACATAATCAAAGGTAGCAAGTTTGTCCAATTCAGGGGTTTGGTTCTTGG
>BPTQ01000001.1:87288174-87301904 GCA_019973895.1 Chrysanthemum seticuspe | reverse complement strand
ATTTCGGGTAATCAGTACCCACGGTTTCACGGTGACGGTTACGAAATGATTATATGACAAAAAGAACTTCATGTAAGGTAAACGAACTAATATTTTCAAGATATACATAAAGGTATGATACTTAACTCTTTGACGTTACTTTTAGACGAATTTCAAACGTTTTTACTTTTAGACGAATTTCAAACGTTTACATTTAAAATAAAGAGACATTGTTTATTGTGTGGAGAAATGAACTCATTGTCGTGGTCTTGTTGCTATACGGTTTTTTTATGTCACTATCGATCAAATTAAACAGTTTCAAAAGTTCTTCAACCTCAAAATTATACGTTAAAGTACCGATGTGAGACATTTTTACCAATGTAATTTGTTATTCTTGTACTATTTATGATATTTAACAAATCATCATTACCTTCTTACTCTTTTGAAATTGCATATTAAAACTCCAACTTCTTGAAAACTTTGACAAATTAAACTAGCTATCACTGTATTTTTTTGGCATATCGTTGTTCTGGTGCTGTTACTCAAGTAAAGAGGTGTGTTATTTGTTACAGAGAAATAAAATTTACATTTGCAAACTTTAAGCAGATTTTCATTTTTGCAAACTTTAAGCAGATTTTCATTGCAGTTTCTCAATTCATAGTATGGAAATACATATAGAACTTTTATAATCAAGCAAATGGAATGTACTTCAAGAAAAACAGTATATTAGTAAAGCATTGGCAGTGGCACTTTGGCACCCATGACTAATGGGCTTTAACTATACTTGTTTTATCATTAGTAATAACTAATAACAGTTTAGCTATCTCATTATTTTTACAATCTACTAATGTGGAACATGATATTACAAGTAGATCAACGGCTTGATTGTGAACCCCCTACATTAAGTTGGAGGGGGTAATCATTTGCTTTACAAGAAGAGATATACACACATGTTGGTAGATATATCGAATATGGAGCAATTAAAAGTAAGTTAAATGATTAAAAATAAAATAAAATGGTGAAGAGAATGACAACAAACAAATATAAAAAAGTTTTAGACAAATGTTGTCACTACGAATATCAATACAAATGTTTGTAGTGACAAAAATACCTAAATTAACTATCTCATAGTACTTGAGCTTATAAACACCTTGTTATTCTCACTTTTATGTGGGATAAGTTATCGAAATAAAAATCATTTTATACAATAATCGGAACATAAGATCATAAGTGGATCAATAACTTGTTACATGACAATAAATGTTAACAATCCAGATATGTTATTTTACCATTTATCTCTACTACCTTATGCTGTAATGCATTTGAGACTATTTCATTTTTAACAAGGCTTAAAATTCAGACTTTTAAACTTGCTTGTTATAAAAATATTGTCTTTTGATAGTCATCAATATCACTAAAAAATTGTAACAGCCCATTTAATCTTCATTGTAACAGCCTTCAATAATTATTAAAAACGTGTAACCGCTAAAAATCATTACTATCAATAATGATCATTAAAAATATGTAACCGCATCCACCATATAAATTCACACAAACCATTTCATATCTCTCACACTCAAAAATAGTCTCTCAATATACCCTCACTTTTACTCCTCAACTCTTACCGGTAATTTTTTTTGTAGAGATTCTTTATATGTTTGTTAGAAAAATATTTAATCGAATAACATTTGCTCGTCAAAAAATATAGTCACAGGATACCCGCCGCCGCATTGCGCGAATACCCTGCTAGTTGTACAAGAATACAAGATTGTTGTCATATGCCATTTAACAATTCAAAGTAACCACGCAGATGACATTACTAAAAACACGAATACACATATTGTTTTTCACAGATTTATACATCTAACAACTTCAAAACTAATCACACTAGCTTGAACTAAAATCTAAACCAAGGTTTTCAAGATCGGGATCCTACCCAGGATCGTTTTCGTCTTTGCAAGATCGTGATCGTAAGATCGGATCGGGATCTTAAGATCATACTCTAATTTTATTTCTTAATAGTTTTTGTAATATTATGCAAATCTACAAATTATTATACATTATAAACACAAAATACTATGAATATTTCATAGAGATGTTGTCCTAAATTATGATTATGAAATGTTTAAAAAGATTAACATGTTGTTTTTTGAATTCTACAAAAAAAAACAACTCATAAATTTGTAGTTTTTTAGTTTGTAATACAAGAAAAGTATGATCGGTTCGGATTAGATCTTAAGATCGTATGTTCAAGATCGGGATCCTATAAGATCTTAAGCTTGCAAAGATCTTATGTAGGATCTGGATCATTTTTTCTTTGCAGTATCGTAAAATCGTAAGCTCTTAAGATCAGGATCGGGATCCTGACAACTATGATCTAAACAAACCTCATTAAACATATCAAATTACAAAGTACAAACGATCCATATTCGATCCATGCTTTTATGGTCTCAACTACACCTTCCACAAATGCCTCAATAATCTATCTCTCACACTCGACTATCAAATGATTACGTCTCATCTAATCATCTTCGTATCCATTCTCATCTTCCCAATCTCCATATCAACCTAATCAACATCACCACATCCGACATCGGACATCCCTCCGCCTCTCCTCTTCTCCTTCCCCTTATCCACATTTCTCACATTAGGTATTGAATAATTCACATTCTTACAATCTTCGGATCGATGTGGGGCATTTCTACCAATTTAAAACATAAGATCACAAGTAGATAATTTACTTGATCGATTCCGAGGCAAATAAGAGCTCCTAGATTGAAAACTCCTTCATACCATGTGGCCTAAATTAAATGCTTGTAACGTGACTTCCTACGTAAGAAATATATGGTAATATTAAAGAAGAATGATTTAGATGATGATGATGTTTTTTATACATGCCTTCTAAAAAGATTAATTGTTGAAGCATAATCTGGCGCGGGCAGGATTCAATGACTCTCCTTGGGCCGTTAGTCGTCTTCTCGAGCCCTAGTAGACCTGTCAACAAAGAGAACCCGTTAGGAGTGGACCCGAGGCCGTAGCCCCGGGGTCCACCTCCGACGGTCAAGTTAGTATCGGTGTGATGTGATGAGTTAGGGTTAGGGTAACCTGTCATCCGTCCTTGAGAAGGAGATCCAACCCTATATTTATAGGGCATGGATTAGGGTTTAGGCGTAGAGTGGGCCGCATCTGCCGGGCCTGACCCATTCTTGGCCCAGTCCGGACCATGCGTCCACAAGCCCCCCAAGTTTAGTATGAGATAGCGCATGGCTATGTTATGCTTAAACTTAAGTTATGTTCATGGCGGCGTAGGTGAAAGTGGATCCCGCATGCTGCATCCTGGATAAGGGCGTACCTTTTGTACCGATAACGACGCAACATGGTGCGACAGAAGACGTGTTTCTGTAACAGAAGTGCGCGCTGTGCGCGACAAAGAGGTGCGACAGAAGACGTGCTTCGGTAGCAGAAGTGCACGCTGTGCGCGACAAAGAGGTGCGACAGAAGACATGCTTCTGTAGCAGAAGTGCGCGCTGTGCGCGACAAAGAGGTGCGACAGAAGACGTGCTTCTGTAGCATAAGTGCGCGCTGTGCGCGACAAAGAGGTGCGACAGAAGGCGTGCTTCTGTAGCAGAAGTGCGCGTTGTGCGCGACAAAGGAGACGTATGCGCATAAGGAAACAGTGGTAGCATATATCCTGGTAGCCCCCCAAGTTTGATGGTGCTACTTGTGTAGGAGCATTAAACTTATTTAATCTGCGAAAAACACTGAATGCAAAGATTAAAAGTATATGCCGCGAATCGCAGCATATAAAACCTAATTAATTGAAACAATAGACAGCACATAGCATGAGTAATATATTGCGCATAAGAAAAGTGGCAGTGCGCACCCGTCGTGAGATGCGTACCGACGAAATAATTAATTGTGTTTTTTTTTAATGTATAAAATAAAAACTCGGATGGATGTACCGTGACCGCGACTAATAGACACAGATAGATTGATCGTAACCGCATAGACCCGAACGTTTGTGGATGATCGCAGATGTTTATACCACGGCCTTTGGTCCAGTGCGCATCATGGCGATTGACTAGCATCGTGGTATTCGCGCGTACGCGTTCTCTGCGAAGATGTCTGAACGCACGGTCTTACGCGGGTAGATTTATCGCGACTGCGTTATTCGAGCGCAAACAGGCATACCAACCGTAAAAACAGTATCTGCGCGAATTAATTCGCGTCTAAAAAATAAAATAGTTCCGATCGTGCGGATATTTTTCTTAAGTCCAATCATGCGGACTAAAATATAAAATAAGTCCGATCGTGCGGATGATTTAAAATAGGTCCGATCGTGCGGACTTTTTTCTTTTTATCAATCGCAATAAAAGAATATGCAATTTAACGTGATAACGATCTTTTGATAAATAATATGGAATCTAACGTACTGTTTTATGCCACATTTAGATTTGACCATAAAGTTATACAGCAAATAAAGCAAATACATAACGTAATGTTTATTCCACGTTTAGATTTGACATCGTAGGATGCTTTTAAAGATGCTTTTAAATAAATAATAACTTGATATTAAATGTTACCGACTTGATGGGAAAGCAAGTTGTACGAGCTTTATGCTTTTCGGTAATATGAGAACACGAAACATAGTTTATTCGTGGTCCCACGGATGGCGCCAACTTGTTGAAGCATAATTTGGCGCGGGCAGGATTCAACGACTCTCCTTGGGCCGTTAGTCGTCTTCTCGAGCCCTAGTAGACCTGTCAACAAAGAGAACCCGTTAGGAGTGGACCCGAGGCCGTAGCCCCGGGGTCCACTTCCGACGGTCAAGTTAGTATCGGTGTGATGTGATGAGTTAGGGTTAGGGTAACCTGTCATCCGTCCTTGAGAAGGAGATCCAACCCTATATTTATAGGGCATGGATTAGGGTTTAGGCGTAGAGTGGGCCGCATCTGACGGGCCTGACCCATTCTTGGCCCAGTCCGGACCATGCGTCCACATTAATGCTTGTAAAAAATGTGTATGAAAATAGCTTATGTTTACGAGAACCAGCACCGAGACTTCAGTTATCCCAAAGTCAAACGACGTGGTAATCATTTGCTTTACAAGAAGCAATATACAAACTTGTTGGTAGAAATTTTAGATGGTCTTTTGTATTTACTTAAATAATTATACTTATAGAAAAAATAAAACATCAAAGAGATGATATCTATACTACATTATAAAGTATTTGAGACTTTCTATTAAAGGAAGTCTTAAAATTTTAAGACCAAAAACATTACTATAAAAGGAAAAGTAGAAAATGAATGTAAAATCTGAAAATTTAAGTCTCATTAAAACCATATGTAACCGCCCTCCAATAATGATACATTTTAATGAAATTGTTTATAAGAAAAGCTCACTATAGTTAAACCACCAATTTAATGCTAAAATTTGAAAAATACAAATGTTTACCATTTACACTATTAATAATTTAGACTATCTACTTTTAAAAAACATTTATCTACTACTTTATAATAAGGAAGTTTAAAATAAAAAACATTTGCCAAAAATAGTTATCTGGTACCCACCGCCCATTGCGCGGGTACTCTTCTAGTATTTCATTAAATAGCAATTAGAAAAACTAAAAAACTTGAGTGACAACGATTACAAGAACCCCAATGTTGCAACAGCGTCACAACAAGATTAACTTATGATTTATAACTGAACTTATTAACATTCCATCACTTTTACTTTTTACCTATGTGGGACAAGCTACTAAAGAAACTTATCCAATCATGTATACAATATAACCACAACATGGGATCACAAAGGGTTCAATCAATATTCAATAGTTTGTTACATTAAATAAGAAAAGGTTATAGTTCAGTAAAAACTGTCCGAATATGTATTCGATTGGATTCAGAGTCCAGTTTCCTCTTCGCCTTCCCCTTATCAACATTTCTCACATTTGGTATTGAAAGATTCACATTTAAGGTTCTTTGAAGGAACCATTTTTCTAGCTATATATATTCAATATCTCCCTCTATGTAATGGTTGATTGAGATTGTAGATGGCATGATGCAAATAAAAAGTTGCCTTAGTGTCAGTTTATGACGAGAAACCAAGAAAACGAAGATTAACAAGACACAAAGACAATATTAAGCACCACCTCATCACTTTCATCACTACCAAAGAAGATTGAAGGGAATAACAAACGAGCCGAGCTTCATAGCTACTCACAACATCTTCGATAGTCTAAATAGTTAGAAACATCCACCTCTTCTCATCGTCGACCAAAGTCTTTAGAAGCTTCAACCACCCAAGGACCAAAAAACCTTGGTTTCGGTAATTCTTGCCACAAAAACTTATCAATGTATATGCATATACTGATATACAAATACGACATACATATGACTTGGTATAGATTCAAAGATATATATGTTTCTAGTGGAAAGGGGTATTAATTAATCAGATCCAATTGGGCAGACACTTCATCTTGAAAACAGTGTTTTGCTAAAGAAGCAGCCTAGTTGTTTGAATATGAACAAAATATTCAAGTGCTTTGCAGTGTCTCAAGCTACATGAAAGGTTCAAAAAGAAGAAGAAAAGTAGATCAATTACTTGATTGTGAACTCCTTCGTACCATATACTTACCTAAAATGCTTTACAAGAAGAAATATACACACATGTTGGTAGTAATTTTAGATGGTGTTTTGAACTTAATTAAACAATTATACTTAATATTAATAAAATGTGCAGTAATAGAGAGGATATATCAAATATGAGCAATTAAAAGTAAGTTAAAAGATAAAAAAGAAATTTGGTGGAGAGAATCACAACAAACAAATGTAAAAAATAATGAGTGAGTTTATCAATACAAATTTTTTATGGACAACAGCACTCAAAAATGACTCTTCAATAATATTGGAAATGGGGTTCATACTTATTTCTGGAGGAGTCTTGGAGGGGTGATGCAACCTTTAAGGATTTATTTCTTAGAATTTATGCTCTCGAGTTGGTTAAAGATATTTCAGTGGCGGAGAAAATGGCGCATCCTTCTATTTCTATTTCTTTTTCCTTCAGGCGTGATCCAAGATTGGGTTCGGAGCTTACGCAAATGGCATCGCTGCAATCTCATTTGGAAGGTATTGTTCTTTCAAATATGTTTGATAGATGGATATGGACGCTTTCAGGAGATGACGAGTTTTCTGTTTCATCGGTTAGGAACCTCATTGATGATAAAACTCTTGGAACGGTTGGATCCAAAACTCAATAGTGTAAGTTTGTTCCGATAAAGGTTAATATTCTTTCTTGGAGAGTTAAACTTAACAACTTGCCAACGCGTCTAAATCTTTCTCGAAGAAGTATGGAGTTGCATTCGATTTTTTGTCCTTCGTGTCAGTGACGGAGCCAGTAGGGGGGCTGGAGGGTGCTCGGCCCCCCCTAACCGGCTAAACTACCTTAGATATATTAGATATATATGAGTGAAGATGAAGGAGAAGATGAAGGTGATGGTGATTTGCCGGAAAAAAAAGTCCGGCCAAAGATGATGGAGAAGATGAAGTGGTTGACATGTGAGAGAATTAAAAAAACAAGAAAAAGAAAACGTGTATTGAAAATTGAGAAATATAGTCACAGCTATACTAGTATACTTTATGTTCTATGTGTCATCTAAGAGGGTCTAGATTATAGCATTTGCTATATTTTGTCTTGTGATTTATTTTAAAAATAAGCTATTTTTAAACTATAAGAATTTCGTTTGTCTACGAAAATTTGACAATTGTTTAGTTTGTCTAATGCCTGTTATAAACTATGACATTTTTATTATATCTATTGTATTTGTAACTATAGCATTTAAATCGATACAATCTTACACCATTTTCCTAACTATTTGTAGTAACCCTGACCCAATTTGATAAAATCGTTTACCAATTAACTTGTTTTGGTTGATTTTGTCTCGTCGGATAAGTAATTCTTTGTTATTACCAGAAAAATATCAGTGAGCTGTATGTTGAACGTTCTGTTGAAGGATTCAACTTCGATTCAACTTCTAAAACAAAAGAATTGGTTTTTTTTAACCCGAAAAAAAAAAAGTTGAGCCCCCCTTAACCCAAATTCCTAGCTCCGTCCCTGCTTCGTGTAATATTGCGGTAGAATCGACGAATCATCTTTTCTTTGCGTGTCCCATGATGAAGAATTTGTATAAGGCTATTACCAGATGGTGGGATGTTAAAGTGTTGGAGGTTTCTAATTACGAAGAATGGTGGTCGTGGCTTAATAGTCTTCGGCTTTTGCCCAAGATTAAGATGGTTTTGCAAGGCGTTTTTTACATTACTTGGTGGTTAGCTTGGAAGTTTCGGAATCAAATCATCTTCGGTCCTAATAACATGCAAAAAGGGCGATTATTTGATGATATTATTGCGTTTTCGTTTTCATGGTGTAGATCTAGAAGTAAGTCATGTTTTAGTTGGATAAATTGGTTAAAAAACCTTTCGCTTATTTCCTTGTAATTTCTTCTTCCTAGCGCCTTGCTAGTTTAATTGAATTGGATGTTCATAAAAAATAATACTTGACCTTATAAACACCTTGCTATTCTCACTTTTTAGCTATGTGGGATATTATCATAATAAAAATCATTTTATACAATAACTTGTTACATGACAAAAAATGTTAACAATCCGAATGTGTATTTTAATTAAGTTTCGACTCTAACCTATTTGGATTGATTCCCTTTTCGGTTATGTTATTTTACCATTTATTGTACAAGATTGTTGTCATATGCCATTTAACAATTCAAAGTAACTATACAGAATACAGATGACATTACTAAAATCACGAATACACATATTGTTTTTAATAGATTTATACATCTAACAACTTCAGAACTAATCACACAAGCTTGAACTAAATCTAAACAAACCTCATTAAACATATCAAAATACAACCTACAAGCAATTCATATTCGATCCATGCTTTTATCGCCTCAACAGCTCAACTACACCTTTCACAAACGCCTCAATAATTTGTCTATTAGACTCGACTATCAACCAATTACGTCTCATCTTCGTATCCATTCTCAGCTTTCCCAATCTCCATTTTCTCCATCTTCATAAACTTGTCTACTAAACAACCTAATCAACGTCACCACATTTGACATCCCTCCGCCTCTCCTATTCTCCTTCCCCTTATCCACATTTCTTACATTTGGTATTAAGTGATTCACATTCTTACAATCTACCAATGTGGGACATTTCTACCAATGTAAAACATAAGATCACAAGTAGATAATTTACTTGATCGTTTTCGAGGCAAATAAGAGCTCCTAGGTTGAAAACATCTTCGCACCAGTAACCTAAATTAAATGCTTGTAATGTGACTTCCTACTTGAGAAATGTACGGTAATATAGAAGAAGAATGATTTAGAGTTGATTTAGATGACGATGTTGTTCTTTATATATACCTTTTAAAAAAGTTAATGCTTGTTATGTGTAGGAAAATAGTTTAGGTTTACGAGAACCAGCACGAGACTTCAGTTTAGAGGTGGCAATTTGTACTCAAAATCAAAAAAATATGTTAAATGGACAAACTTTTAAATATTTGAGCACATTTGGCTCCCCTATTTTTTTTTTAAAAATGGGCATGTATTGCCCATTTAGAAGTGGTTAATAGAGCTGCTTCTATTCTAAATTGTGGCTATGACTCTCTCCCCTTTATATACTTAAGGCTCCCGGTTGGAAAGAAAATGAACCGTGTGGAGAGTTGGTGTGAGGTTATTGATCGCTTTACAAATCGTCTTGCCTCGTAGAAATCAAAAATTCTCTCCATAGGAGGTCGCATGACTCTTACAAAAGTTGTCTTGGGTAGTCTGCCATTATTTTATTTTTCCATTTTTAGAGCTCCATCAAAGGTTCTTCATAAGTTAGAAAAAATTTGTTCTTGCTTCTTTTGGGGCTTCAAAGATGGAAGTAAGGGTATTTCATGGGTCAAGTGGAGCAAAGTCTGCTCTAATAAAAATGTTGGGGGTTTGGGGGTTGGTTCCTTAAAAGCTTTGAATCTTGGTCTTTTGGGCAAATGGAGATGGCGTTTTCTCAATGAACAAGAAGCTTTATGGAGAAAGGTAATATCGGTTCTTTATGAAAATGATAGTGGTTTCCAAAATATAACAGGTGCAGGCCTAAAGAAGGGTATATGGGATGGCATTGTAAGCTCTTCTTTAGCTATTGATGATGTGGGATTGGCCTTTAGTCATTCGTTCATAAATAAGGTTTCTAATGGTGACTCGACTTTGTTTTGGAAAGATTCTTGGATAACCCCTTGTCCTTGTCTCAAGCTTCGCTTCCCGCGATTATATGCATTGGAAACTAATAAAGAAGCCAAGGTTATAGACAGATGGGTGAGGTCTAATGGAAGTGGCATCAGGTCCTGGAATTGGAGATCTCAACCAAGAGGTCGTGCTCTTGATGACTTAAACTCTATACACACACTTCTAAATGGTGCACAAATTGATGTTGGTTCCCCGAATAGATGGGTTTGGAATTATGACTCTAAGGGTATGTTTTCAGTTAAGCGATTAGCATCCTTAATTAACAATCATATTCTTTTTGAGGATTCTTCTATTCCTCATCACATATGGATTCCATGGGTTCCAATTAAAGTAAATCTTTGTGTCTGGAGAGCTGCTATTGATAGAGTTCCTACCTATACTAATTTGGCTAGGAGAGGTATCGCGCTTGATTCCACAATATGTCCAATATGCCATATGGAAGAAGAATATGTTTCTCATCGATTCATAACATGTTCATTCTCAAATACAATATGGAAGAAATTAGGGAGATGGTGGAACATACCACTTCCTCAGGTTTTCGATCTCAACATAATTGCGCGTAACTCAGTTGTCTCGGGAGGTGGAAATAGTAGCATCGCTAAAGCTTTTCATGGTGTTTGTTTCATTCTTGTTTGGTTAATATGGAAATGGAGAAACAACTATGTTCATGCCTCGGTGGACCAAAAACCAAAGGTTCTCGCTGAGGATCTTTTTCACAACTTCAACGGTATTCATTACTTTGGATAGCAAACCGATCTTCAATGGCATCAAATGACTGGTCGGCTTGGATATCACACCCGTCAAGTTGCATATCTTGACCGGTTGTTTATTTAGGCGCAGTTTTGGGTTTGTTTAATTGGATTCTTGTATTGTATGACATTTATTGGGGTATTATTTGGCCCCTGCTTGGGTCCTCTTATAAAATCTTTGTCGTTTCTAAAAAATTGCCCATTTAGAAGTTAAATGAACATAATGGGCACATGTTTTCTTGAACATTAGATTGTTTTAAAAGAAAAACTGATATTTAATTTTTTAAATAAATGAGGTGTTACGTTCGAGGAATTTATTTCGTCATTTTAGGCTTTTTTAAAAACGATTCGTATAACATGAGCCCGTTTCACCCGTGCCCGTTTAGCCCGCGTCCGTTTGGCCCATAGCCCGTACCCCCGGCCCGCCCGTTTTGCCGCCTCTACTTCAGTTATCCCAAAGTCATACGACGTGGTAATCATTTGCTTTACAAGAAGAATCATACAAACTTGTTTGTAGAAATTTTAGATGGTCCTTTGTATTTACTTAAATAAAAAATAAAACATAAAAGAGATGATATTTTTCATTAAATCTATATTACTTATAATGGAGGGATGACCCTCTCTCTTAATTTTTTTTAAGATGTCATTAATGTGTTTTTTAAGCATTACAAATTTTAATGCATAATGTACACAATAAATAGCTTTAACTAATTTATCTTCCACAACATTTTAATGCTTCATTTATTATTTCTTTTTAAATTAGTTTAGTTTTAATGCAAAAATGCACATATAAATGAATATGATTTTAAAATGCATGCGAAACAACAAAGTTTTAAAACTATTATTATATCGTAAGAGTGTTTCGAGAACCAATCTACATAAATTTTGAATTATTTTAAATAAAATTAACCACAAATGTAAAAAACGGTTTTTTGTAAAAGTCGGGACAATTTTTTTTAAGACAAATGATGCAAAGATGTAATTCACAAGTGATAATTCATTTGATTTTATATATATTACACATATCTATATCTATATTTACTTATAATGGAGGGATGACACTCTCTCATAAATTTTTTTAAGATGTCATTAATGTGTTTTTTAAGCATTACAAAGTTTAATGCATAATGTACACAATAAATAGCTTTTACTAATTTATCTTCCACAACATTTTAATGCTTCATTTATTATTTCTTTTTGAATTAGTTTAGTTTTAATGCAAAAATGCACATATAAATGAATATGATTTTAAAATGCATGCGAAACTACAAAGTTCCAAAATTATTATTATATCGTAAGAGTGTTTCGAGAACTAATCTAAATAAATTTTGAATTATTTTAAATAAAATTAACCACAAAAGTAAAAATCGGTTTTTTGTAAAAGTCGGGACAATTTTTTTGAGACAAATGATGCAAAGATGTAAATTCGAAAGTGATAATTCATTTGATTTTATACATATTACACATATCTATATCTATACTACTTATAATGGATGGATGACCCTCTCTCCTAATTTTTTTTAAGATGTCATTAATGTGTTTTTTAAGCATTACAAATTTTAATGCATAATGTACACAATAAATAGCTTTTACTAATTTATCTTCCAAAACATTTTAATGCTTCATTTATTATTTCTTTTCGAATTAGTTTAGTTTTAATGCAAAAATGCACATATAAATGAATATGACTTTAAAATGCATGCGCAACTACAAAGTTCCAAAATTATTATTATATCGTAAGAGAGTTTCGAGAACCAATCTAAATAAATTTTGAATTATTTTAAATAAAATTAACCACAAAAGTAAAAAAACGGTTTTTTTTTAAAGTCGGGACAATTTTTTTAAGACAAATGATGCAAAGATGTAAATTCACAAGTAATAAATAATTTGATTTTATACATATTACACATATCTATATCTATATCTATACTACTTATAATGGAGGGATGACCCTCTCTCCTAATTTTTTTTAAGATGTCATTAATGTGTTTTTTAAGCATAACAAATTTTAATGCACAATGTACACAATAAATAGCTTTTACTAATTTATCTTTCACAACATTTTAATGCTTCATTTATTATTCCTTTTTGAATTAGTTTAGTTTTAATGCAAAAATGCACATATAAATGAATATGATTTTAAAATGCATGCGAAACAACAAAGTTCTAAAACTATTATTATATCGTAAGAGTGTTTCGAGAACCAATCTACATAAATTTTGAATTATTATAAAGAAAATTAACCACAAAAGTAAAAAACGTTTTTTTGTAAAAGTTGGGACAATTTTTTTAAGACAAATGATGTAAAGATGTAAATTCACACGTGATAATTCATTTGATTTTATACATATTACACATATCTATATATATACTACTTATAATGGAGGGATGACCCTCTCTCCTAAATTTTTTTAAGATGTCATTAATGTGTTTTTTAAGCATTACAAATTTTAATGCATAATGTACACAATAAATAGCTTTTACTAATTTATCTTCCACAACATTTTAATGTTTCATTTACTTTTTGAATTAGTTTAGTTTTAATGCAAAAATGCACATATAAATGAATATGATTTTAAAATGCATGCGAAACAACAAAGTTCTAAAACTATTATTATATCGTAAGAGTGTTTCGAGAACCAATCTACATAAATTTTGAATTATTATAAAGAAAATTAACCACAAAAGTAAAAAAC
>BPTQ01000001.1:87237918-87285535 GCA_019973895.1 Chrysanthemum seticuspe | reverse complement strand
ATGTTCATAAACAAAATAATGCGCAAATACATTAATTAATGAGTAATTTTTGATTACTGAGCACTACGGTGACAACCTTAATCTATAGTTCTGTAAGTTTATTTATTCCCTTTTAAACAGTTTATCTGGCGCGCGGGACTACGTATAGTGAAATACCTGGTGTGAAAAAACGGAATGCCTTTACCTGAACAACGGGTTGCTGAAAGAACATCGGTTGGTCTACCACGGTGCACAGGCTGTTTCCATGTTGTCTTCATGTATAAAACTTGCATAAACAGTACATAATAAAAAACCCGTTGGTTTTACATAAAAGCCTGGTGTGTGAGTACGTGTCTGACTTATTAATATTACTTTTATAATACAGCAATTGTAAATTGACCATATTATCCTCGTGTATAAATACAAGTTGCCCAATAATATATAGTTGCCCGAAAATACATTTTGGTTGCCCAAAAAATAATACATGACAAATACGTTCAAAATATGTACTTCTGTTGTACCTTTGTCGGACACGTGGCACCATCTGGTTGGCTACAAGAAAGTCGTTGGGCAACAAGTCCATTTCCGTAAGGCAAAAAAGTGTGGTCCATAAAGTGATATGCATCAGGGCGCGCGGTCTATTTGACAAATTTTCCCTTATTTATTTGAATGTCTTGATATCTAATTCCAACAGTGGCATCACGAGTCATTAGTTTTTAATGAGTAATTAATTACATAAACGCGTAATAAAACAAATACTTGTATGTTGTTTGATATGTTAATCTAGGGTTTATGTTTATTTTTTTGTGGGTCGATTTTTTTTAATTGGGTCGTTCCCTATATTTTTTTTAATGTCGACACATATAAAATTTTTAGGGTTTTGAAATATGTTTGCTAACCTTATTAAAACCTAGAATTAATATATTAGTTACGTGATTAATTCGTGAATAATTTGTTATGTGTCATGGAATTTTTATATGCGATCTTGTGACTTATTTGTATAATTGTTATGATATCCATGATTATACATGCATGTTAGTCATAGATAAGTTGCTTTGATAAATTGTTTAATTGTTGAGACATATTTAATTACGATAAATCTTGAATTGGGGAAGACTCCAATTATGTATATTATTGAATCAATTATGTGCAATTTGGTATATTATTAATTATGGGTTTACGCAATCGATTCGTCGATGTATGTGGCTCACTCTCAATTGAGAGAGTGAAAGCCCTAATTAATATATACATTAATTTTAACCTAGATATTGATTGTTAATAGGGTTTTATCGAATAAGTTGCATGTGGCTACTTATTTACACGTATAAATTGTTTATTATGTGCGCATTGTTGTTTAGTAGTTTATTTTTTATTTGTTACTTGTTTGTTTATTATGTTAGACAGTTTTAAGCAAAGGGTAATTTTGAATAGAAAAATAATACGGACTAAACAATGGCGAAATTTGATTTGTTTTGGAAGAGTTAAGTTTTCAATAGTTTAACTGATTGGTCACTTTGGTACAAATGGTCTGAACGGCTCACCCACTAGAATGAACTATAAAGGGGTTAATTAAGAAGTGCGCACAGTCACACTGAAAGGATGTCTTAGGTTATGCTTTGCGCTTACCTGGTCCTCTGCCCCCTGTAAGTTCGAATGGAGCTACTTAGTAAGACATAAAATGTGCAAACTCATCTTAAGGGCGAATTAGTTTTAATTCCATGCGCCACTTCGGTGGTAATTACCCGAAACACTAAGTGTTTACACTTATGCAAAAGTACGGTATAATGGACGATAATTAACACTAAATTCCTTGATTGGTGAACCCAATACCTCAATCAAAACTTTGATAATTTGATCTTTATGAATTGGTAATAAAAAGTTTTTTATTAAATTTATGCTACAAGATGAATGCATGACATCTTTGTACATATTTGATTTGACCACATAAAATCAAAACTAGTACCCTTTTAAATTAAGTTATATGCCATCTAATTAAAAGGAACACTTGAAGTTGCAATTTATGTCATGAGAGTACTTGGCTAGATTGTGATGGAGAGGTAAATCTCTATGTAAAGTGAGACCTTACATGGACATATTTGTTGTTCTTTAAGTTAGACACTTAAGTTGAGTAGAAAGTGAGACTTGGACTCAATGGCATAAGATGGGATGAAACATGTTTATATTTGCAATAGCATTGGAAAATATAAATCCCATAATGATCTAGGAGTAGGAAATTGTTTGCCAATTAATGTTCGACAAATTACCTTATTATATGCGTTCGTTGCTAGCAGATCAACTGATGTAATGAACCTATGATAATTTGGATCATAGTTTTCGAGAAAATTATATGGTTATATGTTTATATTACCGTTGGGTATATTTTATTTTCTTGAAAAGTTGTATTATCGAAAATACTAATACTTGAACTTTTTTCTGTAGAAATGGCTCAAAATAACGATAACACTAACACTGCACTAAGTTCTGCGTTCAAAAGTTTTTTTGATCGAGAAAAGTTGACTGGCTCTAAGAATTTCAATGATTGGCACCGCTCTTTGAGAATTGGCTGTAGAGTTTCTGACAGGTTGAAATATCTTTATAAACCTTGCCCTGAATAACCAACTGGTCCTGATGCTACTCAAGCTCAAAAGGACGCTTGGCAACTTGAGTATAAGCGTCATAATGATGTGGCTTGTCTTATGTTGGGAATGATGGAATCTGCTCTTCAAAAGCAGTTCGAACATTATTTCCCATATAATATGCTCAATGAACTTCGAACTATGTTTGAGAAGCCAGCTGCCGTCGAGATTTATGACTTGACCGACGCGTTACACAGCTGTAGGCAAGGTGAGGGTAAACCCGTAATTGCTCATGTACTGGAAATGAAAGGTTACATGGACCAGCTAAAAGCACTTGGCAAAACTTATGATGATGACATGGCTGTGAATCTGATTAATAGATCCCTTAACAAGGATTTTAATGGTTTTGTCAGAAATTTCAATATGCACTGCATGGGGAAGACAGTTACTGACCTATACGCATTGCTAATTGACTATGAGAAAGGGTTGCCTCAAAAAGTTCCTACTGTCCAGGTACTTGCTATTCAGGGTGGAAGGATTAATAAGCCAAAACCGCAGTGTGCGAACAACAAGAAGGGGAAGGGTAAGGGAAAGGTTGACAAAAGCAAACAGGTGATGGCCTATCAACCTCAACCCAAGAAGAACCCTACTCCTAGGAAGGAAAATCCTAAAAAGGATCAAGCATGCCACCACTATAAGAGCGTTGGGCATTGGAAGAGAAACTGTGCTCTCTATCTTGATGAATTGCGGGCAAATAAAATGAAGTAAGAGGGGTCCATGGGCGCCGGTTCTTCTGGTAATTTATTTGTCATTGAATTATTTACTCTAAATCATAATAATTCCTGGGTATATGATACGGGCTGTGGTATTCACATTTGTAATACACTGCAGGGGTTTAGAGTGGAAAGGAAGCTTGCCTCTGGGGAGCAATATATGCACGTGGGAAATGGCGCACATGCAGCTATTGAAGCCATAGGAACGTTTAGTTTAGTATTGCCTTCGGGCTTAGTACTATTATTAAACAATTGTCATTACGCACCTTCTATAATTAGAGGTGTTTTTTCCTTTTTAGTTTTGTTGGATGATGGTTTTACTCATACTATTTCACGTAATGGAATTGATGTTTCTTTAAATGGTGTATTTTATTTTAAAGCAATTACTGTGAATGGTGTGTTTGAAATTGATGTGATTGGAAATGAATCTAACAATAATAATAATTCGATGTTTAGCATTAACAAGAAGATAAAATTAGACTTGAATTCTTCTTATCTTTGGCATTGTAGACTTGCTCATATAGGCAAGGCTCGCATGCATAAGCTGCAACAAGAAGGGCTTTTGCAAAATATCAATGATGAATCATTTGATAAATGTGAGTCATGCATATTTGGGAAGATGACGAAGAAACCTTTTCATAGCAATATAGAGAGGGCTTCTGATCTACTTGGTCTTATTCATACTGATGTGTGTGGACCACTTAGACATGTGTCAAAGAGAGGTGCTAGCTACTTCTTAACCTTTACTGATGATTTCAGCCGTTATGGTTATGTTTATTTACTTAATCATAAACATGAGGAGTTTGAAACATTTAAGGTTTTCAAAGCTGAAGTAGAACTCCAATTGGGAATGAAGATTAAAGCTCTTTGATCCGATAGAGGAGGCGAGTATCTAAGCCAAGAGTTTAAAGATTACTTAGCTGAGAATGGAATTGTCCAGAATCTCACTTCTCCATATACTCCACAACAAAATGGTGTATCTGAGAGACGAAATCGTACATTGTTGGACATGATACGATCTATGTTTAATCTTACCACTCTACCTTTATCCTTTTGGGATTATGCTTTGGAATCAGCTGTTCGCATTCTAAATATGGTTCCCACAAAGAAGGTTGATAAGACACCATATGAAATATGGCATGGTAAAGCTCCTAACCTGTCTTATTTAAAGGTCTGGGGTTGCGAGGCGTATGTTAAACGTGACTCAGCAGATAAACTCCAACAAAGATCTGTAAAGTGTATCTTCGTAAGATACCCTAAGGAAACTATGGGTTACTACTTTTACTATCCAACTGAAAATAAAGTAATTGTTGCTAGGTATGGAGATTTTCTTGAAAGAGATCTCGTATCTCAAGAATTCAGTGGGAGAGTTTATGATCTGGAAGATGATCAAGAAGATGCATTACCTTCTGAAAACACTAACGTACTTCCGGTAGAACCTGATAGTCTGGGTCCTCCACCAGAAGTTGAAATGATTCCCGTTCGTAGATCCGTAAGGAATACGCGTGCACCTGAACGTCTATGTCTTAACGTAGAGGTTGAGGAAACTAAGTTAGGAGATCTTGGAGAGCCTACTAGTTATAAAGCTGCCATGGCAAGTCCTGATAAGGAAAAATGGCAGGTTGCAATGAATGGGGAAATGCAATCCATGAAAGAAAATGAAGTCTGGGTAGAGGTCGATTTACCTCCAAACGCCAAGGTGGTTGGAAGTAAGTGGCTCTATAAGATTAAGACTGACATGGATGGCAATGTACACGTCTATAAAGCTCGTCTAGTTGCGCAAGGTTTTACTCAAACTTATGGCATTGATTACGAGGAGACCTTTTCTCCTGTAGCGGACATTAGAGCTATTAGAATTCTCATAGCTATAGCAGCATACTATGACTATGAGATATGGCAAATGGATGTCAAAACCGCCTTCTTAAATGGTTGCTTAGATGAAGACATCTATATGAAGCAACCTGAGGGGTTCGTGAATCCACAATTTCCAAACCGTGTATGCAAACTTCAACGGTCCATTTATGGATTGAAGCAAGCATCAAGGCAATGGAATAAAAGATTTGATGAAGAAATCAAAAGGTATGGATTTATTCAAAATTTTGATGAGCCATGTGTATATCACAAAGTTAGTGGGAGTGATGTAATTTTCCTAATTCTTTATGTCGATGACATATTAATTATGGGAAAAGACATTCCAAGTATGCAAAATGTTAAGGCATATCTTGGGAAGTGTTTTTCCATGAAGGATTTAGGAGAAGCTGCATACATTCTGGGAATTAAGATCTACCGAGATAGGTCAAAGCGGTTAATTGGTTTAAGTCAAAGCGCTTACATTGATAAAATATTGAAGAGATTCAATATGCAAAATTCCAAGAAAGGATATTTGCCGATGGAAGTAAAGCATGGCTTATGTAGCAATATGTGTGCTTCAACACATGCTGAGGTGGCACGCATGCATAAAGTTCCTTATGCTTCGGCTATAGGATCTATTATGTATGTTGTGAGATGCACAAGGCCAGATGTGGCGTTCGCTCAAAACATGACCAGTCGATATCAACAGAATCTGGGTGAACTTCACTGGATTGCTGTTAAACATATTCTAAAGTATCTTAGGAATACGAAAGATATGTTTTTAGTGTATGGAGGAAATCCAGACACAGAACTTGGTGTTACAGGTTACTGTGATGCGTCCTGGCAGTGTGATAAAGATGATACGAAGTCTTAGACGGGTTATGTCTTTGTCATCAATGGAGGAGCAGTTGACTGGAAGAGCAAGAAGCAGAGTACGATTGCGATGTCTGCGACAGAAGCCGAATACATAGCTGCTTCGGAAGCTGCAATGGAGGTTGTTTGGATTAGGAAATTCATTTCAGGGCTTGGTGTTATGCCTTCAATTGAATCACCTATTGATATGTATTGTGACAATTCTGCTGCAATCATATTTGCCAATGAACCTGGAGTCATGAAGGGCACCAGACATTTTCTACGGAAGTATCACTATGTTCGGGAACAAGTCCGTGAAGGTGAAATAAATCTACTGAAAGTTCACACAGATGATAACTTAGCTGATCCGTTCACTAAGGCTTTAGCTAAAGACAAGCTTATTGGACTTGCCAATGGAATTGGACTTCGTTTAGCTAATAGTTTCATGCATAACTATGATTAGTATTTGGATAAAGGATATTGTAAAACATTTATTATTTTGATGAAATAAAGTTTGGATTATATTTATTTTCATTTATAATATTGTTGTCCTATATTTGCATGTTTAATCCATGAGTAACTAAGTTATTCTAAATGTCCGTTGTCAATTAATGATATGGGAGTATTATTAAACTAAGACAAATCTGAGAGATGTGGTAGAATATACTTGAAAGTGTATTGATGAGAATGCACACCAATTTCGGATGATATTCAATTAATTGAATATAGGACTTATCCAAACTACATAATTTACTTTGTGGATATTATTATAAGTAAATTATGAATAGTTATCCTCAGACTTGAGATACCAGATAAGTGTCATGAATGTAGTGCATTTCTGTGAAGCAACTTAACGCTATACGTAACTGGTAGTCATAATGGTTGTTTTCAGAAATGTTACAAAGTTTGTGGGTTATTCTTGTAGTCAAGATAGAATTTGTTCCTTCAAATTTATTTGGAGTTTAATACTGCTGGGCCCCTCGTAGGGTTGACAAGATGTTTGTGCGGCCGCACCCAAATCTCCCCTAAATATGTTTAGATGATTCGGTAATCTTGGTCAATCACTTACAACAAGAAACAGAATAGTTTTATAAAGAATGACTTAATTCAATATCTTTATATAACGTGGTATTAGAAACAAAAGGATAATAATAATGAGAAATCATTAAAAGATTTTCCAGGAGCCTTACTCGAGTTCTACTAGAGGCATCGAAGTGTTGCTAGACGCTAACCGATGTGATCACTCTATTAAGATATATCCAAGTGGGAGCTGTTAGTTTTATGGATATAAATTAGTAGACGTGAGTTAGGATCGAACTCGAGACTACGGGATTGCACACTTTACGTATGAGAATTTAAAGTTAATAATTAAATATAAACGTTATATTTATTTATTTATTAAACGAAATAACTAACGAACGTTAAGTAATTAATGTAATGGACTAACGGGCGTTAAAGGTATTTGAAAAATGACTAGATTGCAAAGTTTGGAAGTTTCCGGAATCCCTTTGGGGATGTGATGCACCGATCGGCCAAGGAAAAAGGAAACAAAGCCACAACTTGTTCACCAAGTTTGCTTGGATATATATACAAGGCTAGGGGCCTTGTTTTTGTATCTCTTGTATTCATTAGCTAAACCCTAAAATTGTTTTTTTGTGTGTTTTTGCTCTATAAACCGATCGGCTACATCTTGGTGTCGATCCATCACTTTTCCACAAACCAAGTTATTTGTTTGATAAAAACTAGCATTACTTTAATTTGGTTTAGTACGTGTGTACAAGAATGTAGTAATAACACACTATTGTTATTATCTTGGATTGAATTACAAAACGGTAAGGGCTAATTCACATAATCCTAATCAAATCAAATTAGTGTTCATCCGTTGCTAGTTTGTGGATTTGATTCTTGTTCGGCTAGAATCAAGAAAAGATACGCATATTCTTTTATGTTAATTAATTGTTCATTAATAAATCCTATACGCTTCCGCTTGAATACTTTGATGTTTGTGATTATTTATTTGAATGTCTTGATATCTAATTCCAACAATTTGTAACAACATTAATAAAAGAATGCACAAAGATAAATTTCATGATATTTTACTCTACTACATAGTCGTTAACACAATAGAGAGTAATTTGTTATTTTCAGCCATCAACGATTCATTTAATTAATGAAATTGATCGTGCATAAAATCTTTGGATTGTTAGTTGTATCATCAGCTGATGACAACATCAATACAATCATGGAGTTTATAATGAAGGGTGCATGTACCTGCATACCAAAACTGGCGAAGAAGGAGGTTATTCAGTTTCTATGGCAGCATGTTGCTCGCAAGGCTCCGTCATAAACTAATGAAACCGATAGGTAAGCTGGAAAATGAGCCCAGTTCAAACATTACGGCTGAAGATAAAGAGTTTAGTGGGAGCTTCGGCTCGGATATTGTTCAGATGGATGTCCTGACAAAACCAAGGACCAAGCTAAAAAACATCGAATGGTTTGGACTGATGACCTTCATAGTCTATTTGATGTTGTGAAACATCTTGGAATCCAAAGTATTAACTATTTCAATCCATATTTTGACCCCTTTTCAATGAAAACAATAATCTATACTACTATATAAAGTGTTTAGGACATTCTAAATAAAGAAGTCTTAAAATTTTTAAGACCAAAAACATTTCTAATAAAAGTAACCCACTAAACTTGTAAACAACAGTACAATTAATATAGCACTTGGTACAAAACAATGATGCATAAATCATGTAACTTGTAACATTCGTGTATATTAATGTCAGAATTAATGATATCATTAAAATACTCTCACTAACAAGTACAATTAATATAGCACTTGGTACAAACAATTATGCATAAATCATCTAATTTTTCTTTTTCATTAAAACACTCACTAAATGAATTTTACAAATCATTAATAATATAATTAAAATACCCCATCACTCAAAAATACAATTAAAATATCAAATGGTACAAAATAATAATGCATAAATTATTTTATCATTTATATTTTAAAAATACACACTAAATGAATTTTACAATTTATTAATGATATTAATAAAATACCTCTTCACTCAAAAGTACACTTAAGTATAACACATGGTACAAAACAATAGTGCATAAATCATCTTATCTTTTCTTTCTTCTTTGAAACACTCACTAAATTAAATTTACAAATCATTAAGCGGATCATAGAAACAATCTTTTATGTAGTCAAACTTTCCAACACCACCTTTTTCGACCACGCAACGGACCGCCATTTACCACCACAACTTAGCAATATAGACACCACTAGATAGTGCTACAATCGCTATTTTAAATAACCATTTATGTTTAAACAATATATAATATTACACGCCCAAAACGACTACCAATATCGTTGACCATCGTTTTCGCATCGTCGTTGCATCGTGATGTATGTATGCTATTTTTAAAACCAATTATGTGTGGTAATGTTGTTCCATTAAGTTATCGCCATGTGTTAAGTTAGCATCATGAAAAACATATAATCGGGTAGGCACCCTAATATAAAAGCTTTTTATTTAATTACTAAATGCATAAGTAAAAAAACAAACTAATTTCTAATTAATAACCTCTGTCGGACATTCTTTTTTTTTTCCTTTTTTGAAAGAAATGCATCGAAAAAACCTTGCTATCGCCAAAAAAAAAATAACCACATAGGTACCTGCCGCTGCAACGCGCGGGTACCCAGCTAGTATCCTAAATGGCTAAATGGTTCTTATACTTCGTATTATTTTGTTAATTACTTTTGTAATATCTTTTTATACTTATAAATAGAGTTAATTGCATTTTTGGTCCTTGTGGTATAGCCAAATTGCAGGTTTGGTCCCTACAACTTTGAAAATGCAATGATACTCCTCATTTTAAAGTTTGGATTGCATATTTGGTCCCTAGATAAAATGAAATGACTAAAATGCCCTTTGCCTTATTCAGAGAAGACAAGGGTAATTTAGTCATTTCACATCGATCAGGGCCAAAAATGCAATCGAAACTTCAAAATGGGAACTATCATTGCACTTTTAAAGTTTTAAGGACCAAACTTGCAGTTTGGCCATACCACAGGGACCAAAAGTGCAATTAACTATATAAAAAATGAATTAGAAGGTGTTTGTAGATAGGAGTGTCAATTGGGTTGACTCGACCCGAACCCGATAAGGCCTTATAAGATCGAGTTGATTCGGGTTCAACTTAGCTTATCGGGTTTTTCAAGTCAACCTGATAGCCTTATAAGGTCAGGTTAGGGTTTAAATTGGTTCGTTATCGGGTTGATCCGATAAATCCAATAAGCTATAATGTCCCATTAACAAATTTATGATTTTGAATTCATGCAACTTTATTATAGTCCATTAGTCACAATTCGTGAATAAATATATAAATTGGATCTTTAAACTTAGTTCTAGTTTCCATCAGTAGCTTAGTTGCTTTCTATATTTTATGAGGTGGTGCTACAAGAGGGAAAATAAAAACATAACTACTGACCCAAATATTTCAGGCCAAATGGCTACTTAATATACTTTGAACTGCTCGTTTATTTGCGTTATATTTTAGGCTTTAGGATATAAAAATGTTGTGTTGGTTTTCTTTTTAAATAAATTTCATGTTTAGTGATATTTTAATAAAACAAGTAAATTGTAGGATGAGATTATCATGTAACCCGATAATCGGATAGACCCAACCTGACAACCCGCAACCCAATAGACCCAAACCCGATAGACCCGATAGCTTATTGGGTCAGGTTGCGGGTTAGTTTATATTTTTTCAAAACTCGATAGACCTGGTCCGATAAGCCTCAAACCTGACCCGATAATCCGATTGACACCACTATTTGTAGATCCACCCAACCTAGTTTGGACTAGTCATTTTGACAAGTACAATTGATTTTTACAACCAACTTGGTTCGGAGTAGTCATTAAATGATAACTATTTAATTATTGAATTTTTATACATTGTTGAACTGTCTCTGTTGGTAATAAGAGGTTATTAATACTGCTTATAAATTATTTAGACATTTTTCTCATATTTAATTTTTAAGACTTTTTAAAATAAATTTTAAGCAAACACAAGTCAAAAAACATAATTTACAAGTATATAAAGCACAAATCAAACTAAAAAACACTACTTCTTACATACAGTTAATAGATAATTTAAAACACTCTTTACCAATATATACAATTATCTAAGCACAATGTACAAATACAATATTTTTAAGCAAATACAAATAAAAAAACATAATTTACAAATATTTGAAACACAAATAAAACTAAAAAAATATTATTCAACACATACAATTAATAAACACTTTAATTCACACTTTCATCAAAATATACAACTATTTAACCACAATGTACAATCTAACTAAGCTTCCAAATCATAAATATGAAATCCAGCAGCCCAAAACAAAATAAGATTTGTTCGCCGAAAAATTTAATCACAGGGTACCTGCCGCATCGCGCGAATACCCTACTAGTATACATTTATGGAAACTTGAATAAAGTTTCATGCATTGTTGTTTATCTAGGATTTGACCATGAATGACCATATAAGATCTTGATACCTAAATTAATTATAGAACCAAACATGTGTATCGGATTTGATAGCATAATTGATACCTATTTTCATTCTACCTTACTATAAAACGAGGTAGGCGTCGGCCCGCCGCGTTGCGGCGGGGCGTTGTTTTACAGCATCGAACGTTGCACGGTATCATTCTATAAGTAGAAAAGTGATAACAATACTACCACTAAAGTTGGTTACTACATACGTAGGTTACAACATACATAGTCATCATTGCTTACTAAAGCTACTACATATATACAGAACATACTACAATGTTTGTTGCGTGTTTGTGACGAAACCTGTAACTGTTATACCTGCTATCATTCTTGATGCTTCATCTTCTAGACAATTGGCGTGGCTGTAAATTTGGTGTCATCCTTAAATAGTTCTTTGCTGGTCAAACTTTTCGGGACTTCACTTATTGACGCAGAAACTTGTACCCAGTGACTGTTCTTCTGGTGGTGGTGTTGATATCTGTAGCATTTCCTTTGTGAAAGCAGGCGCCTGTGCAGGACTGGGAGAAGTGCCTGTTATTATTGTATTGTCTACACATCGTCACTGCAATTTAAAGTGACACTAATTTTCTTACGCTAATTTAAGCTGCAGCAATTAGCCAAGAATAATAAAAATATAATCTTGAGTAGAAGGGGATGTTTAGAAAAGCCCAATGTAATACGACGTCGTATTCCTTGGTGCTTAGTATATATAGTAATGAAAATGTGTACCCCTCAACCACGAAATTGCTAACTTTATCAAAAATCACTGGCGTGTATGCTATTCTCCCTGTTCTTCTGTATGAGCCTGACCAAACTCGATATCTTTTCAACCCAAATATGACCTTGACTCACCTTTGTTTACGTTATTTTCGTCTTTGAACGACTGTAACTTTCTTTTTAGTACCATGGTTGTCCTGGATTAATTGTAGAGATGTGAACCGCTTCCTTTTCCTCTTCCTTACCCATTTTCAATTGCTAACTTTATCAAAAATCACTGGCGTGTATGCTATTCTCCCTGTTCTTCTGTATGAGCCTGACCAAACTCGATATCTTTTCAACCCAAATACCACCTTGACTCACCTTTGTTTACGTTATTTTCGTCTTTGAACGACTGTAACTTTCTTTTTAGTACGATGGTTGTCCTGGATTAACTGTAGAGATGATTGCTTCATCTATAAATTTGACTCGCTACATAGGATAATTTACAATAATATTAGTTTCCGAAAATGGGTAATGCGAAAACTTATCTGTTTACAGGTAATTTTGGAGATTCAATTCCAACATTGTAGCGAAAGATAAACGGGTTCTGGTTTTTTCTTGTTCTTCATCCTGATATTTCTGCCTTCGGATATCCAGTACCAGTGTTGTGTAAAGGAGTTCATTGTACCTACGCAATAGTTTGTTCATAGCTAACATGTGTACAATGTTATAGCTAATGTGTTAGGGTATTTTTTTTGGCTTACACATTTAAGTATTTAGAGGACCTCTGGGATAACAGTGAAAACATTATGTCCCACTTAGCAAGCTCAGCAAGTGCATCTGCAGCCGCCGCCAAACAGCAGTCGTCGTCGCAATGGCAAGTGCCATTGTCTGCCTTTCACTTATTGCATGTTAAGTAACCTGTAATTATATAAGGAAAAATATAAATGCTCAAAAACATGGTTATCGAGCTAAAAGTACAAAGGAGATGAAACAAATCATAAATTGTTATATTTACCAACGCAGTCTGCGTCTTTCTTTTATCCGTGATATTAGTGAAGCCGTTTGGTTTAATATGATGAACGTGAGTAACTTGGAAACCTAAAAGTTAAAAAGAAACTTCTTTAGAAAAATCAAAATTTTAAAAAGTTACAGTCACAACCAAAACCTCAAATACAATCATGGTTACCGTTTTCAACCTCTCTCAAACCATGTTCTGAATCTTCTGTATAAACAAATAAGACTACAAATAATTAGACGAACAGATGGTTGGTCGTTCGCTTTACTCGACTCAAAAACCACCGCTTCAAATATACATGTACTTTAGCTTAGACTCCTACAGATGGTGTCATATACCACGATTAGAAACCAAAAGAAATCCATAAATTACATAAGTAAATTGATACTAAGTTATATTTGCTTACATGTTCAAGAACGTCCAGGAATCGATTAACTTGGCGATCCTTCAGATGAGCACGTATAAGTGGCCTGAAAAAAAGGTAATCAAAAGAAGAACCAACTAAATTTACAGACCTAAAGATGACATACGAAGCATATAAACAATAGTTCTTTCGAATCTTTTTTCATACCCATCGAGCTGGAAACAATATACGCCATGACTCTTTATTCGTAAACTCCGTTTCTTAAGTTAATCAATCCCACTAACCTACAAAATGCAGATTGGAAACCTTGTGACTTTCAATCAACACATAATTGTAATAAAGTTAACATGCCAATTATATGCTCTTTATATTAATACTGGAAACTAAAATCTAAACACTAAACAAATTACAATTCATATTCATAGTTAAAAAGATGTAGTACCAATTTAGTTTATAATTTTATATTTAGTATTCCAGTTAGCCACGAATCAAAAGGTTTATAGTAATAGTTAGAAACAAAAACCTGATGAAACCAAAAACCCATAATTTAGAGAAAGTAAATCTACCGTAGTTATAATAGCAATCAATATCTCGTGAATAAGATATTGAGTACAGATAACACCAAACTTTCCCAATCCCTGTAATCCCGAAACCCCACTTTCATCACTATTGTCTTGTTGTGAGTTTAAAAAAAATACATATTAACAACCAAACGGAATCTGCAAGAAGCTTCAAGGAGAAATAATTGAGGCATACTTGAGTTTATTATCATTAATACCAAACTCACATTTTCATAAACAATTCCACACAGCTGCTTAATACCAAACACTTCCAAATTCATATCAACATACCAAATTTATATCAACATACCAAATATCACACTTCTTCAAATAATTAAAAGCCACGTTGTCCATAGCATCATTATTACCATTTCAAACAGACTCCAAAAGATACCTATCATCCATACCATTATACCATAAAATTCTAAAAATCAGCATGTACCAAATAACCCAGATCATTTGACAACTTTCAGTCGTCCTTCCGCTTCTTGTAGCTCCACTTGATGAGGTAAGTATGGAGTTTTAATAGAAGTTTTGACATACATAAACTCTAATTAACACCTAATAATATTCGATAATTTCAATGTATTAAAAAAATAAGATGAAATAATACCTGGATTCACAAAACATGACGGAATAATCAGATTCAGGAACCGGGGTTTGATTCTTACCCTAACATAAACACCAACAACAAATACGAAATATACCAACATCCAAGCAGTCATGTCCTGTTCTTCTCCATCACTCTTTCCACCTTTAACCTTAACAACCCTTCCAGTGGAACGCCACGTATACGAACGTAATCACCATTTAGAAACGTATGTGACGGTTTAGAAAGAGGGGTTGTACCTCCGATCATGTTGTTGTTGTTGTACCTCCCACTTCCGTCAACAGTGTTATCCTGTGTTCTTCTAGGTTCTAGGTTCTTCTTTTATCTTGATTTGCATCTTTTACAAAAACCAACGGGCGGGCTAGCAGGCATTGGGCTGGCTGAAATGGGCCACGGGTACTGTTTACCTTAAGTGACGTCGTTTTAAAGGGCCACGGGTACTGTTTACCTTAAATGACGTCGTTTTAAATTGTTTTTAATATATATAGTAATATATACCAACAGTGTTTCCGTTATGTAAATCAAACAGCGCCTAAGAATCACATGAGTGGAGAAAAAATATCTGAATTTTCTTAGAAAAGTGACTAGTACACACTTTCAGAATATTCATGACTCGTTTGAATCTCCAATAGAATAGTCTAAACGAGTTATAGAATGTCCTCATAATAATCCACTTACAAAGCAAAGTGTGTAGAACTTTGCTTACAATTTAGAGTATTATAAATACAGGCGCTCTTTGAAACAACACGTCTTAATTTACTTGCAATCTCTAATATTGTTGTTGATTGTTAAACATCCACCCCCTCCCCCCGCCGCCGCCGCAAAAAGCTATTTGATAAAATGCCTCAATAGTTAATATTGTTTTCTTCTTCCATCTACCATTTGATGGAAACAAGGTGAACTGGCCTTTGTGTGTGCGTACTAAAAGTAATAGAAGTAGTAGAGTTTGCCTAAGAGAGATGAATCAAGTGGCGTCAATGTATCATATCATACTAGGCGGCCTGAGTAAAATTGAACCAAATTGATCAAGAAAAACCTAAATCGACTCCTTTCACAAAAACCCTTTACCCAAACAATCGTTATCATCATAATTAGTATGCCTAAATGTATGTCAACATCTCATCGGTGACAGCAAAGGGATCCACTTTTTCATAAACCAATAAACAACTTCCACATTCATGATCCATTTAGGCATAAAATTAGGCACACATTTAGACCTCTCGATCATTTTTCAAACGTATATATAACCAACCGCTTATGAATTTTAGTTTTTGATCAAGTCAACTATTCCACCTTTTATATATTCTTTTTTCAATAAAGGACTTTAATGAAAGGGGTAGACTGTAAATTATGTCCTTAACGTTTGCCATTTTTGCAAAAAATGCCCTTGAACAAAAAACTATGCGAGTTATGTACCTAACGTTTGGGCTTTTGGTGAAGAATACCCCTGAGGTTGCACTGTTGTTGCAAATTAGCGATTTTGGCTAACGAGTGTTACAAAATCCTGTTAGTCAAAGTGAAAGGCCATGTGAAATGACTATTTTACCCTCGCCTAATATAGGGACACTTTTTGCAAGGACATTTTTTTGAAGTTTACTCTTGATTCTAGTTTAAGTTCCCAATTACACTACCACCACACGACCACCACCACCACCACCCTCTACCACCAGCATCAAATCTTTTTTTTCTTTCTTTCAAAATCTAAACGCACCTTTGTTTTACAATACCTTTTTTATGGTAATCATTTTATTTCTTACAGATACACAAATGATTTTGATTATTTACCATGGGAATAAAACTAATATGATTATCACTTTTATGGTCATTCAGTTCATAAAGATCATTTAGATTGTCATCAAGAAACATTACACAGTGATAGCAAAAGGAGAGAGAGAGAAGTCGTTTCCATTACAAACATGCCCACAAGTAGTCGTCTACTTTGTCATCATCGCCTTGAGGAAGAAGGATGCACTCAATCAAGCGCCTTTGGCCATGCCAATGGCTAGCACATAAGGTGAATCTTCCCGACCAAGACCCCGAACGATACTAGACTCCCCTCTATTGCAACGGCCAAGCAAAAGAAAAACGCGTATGCTTTACCTTTCTCGAGCAATGCCGCTGTCATCAGACTCAAGTATCCAAGTAGTGATAAAAAGCATATTGACCATCCATTTAGGATGTTATTCTCTAGGAAATTGGTCTCGATCACAGGGGAAACATATCCGATGATCAGAGACATCATTGTTTTGTGAAATTTATCAAACCAGTTCTTGAAAAAAAGGATCTCCTTGGGAGGTTGATGTTTTCTTCCAAATATTGCATCCCATTTCATTTCTTCCTCATAATAGTCGGGAATTATTTCCCCTTCCTACAACAAAAGGACATAGGATTATTGTACATCAATATTCAATTTGCTAATTGACAATGTATATTATTTGCCAAATGCAAGCTTAAGAAATCTATGTCATTCATTTACTGAAAATAAGATTATTCTCATTTCTTTTACATAAAAATTATTTTCAAGATCTATATGCATGTTGGAATGCAATACATTAACAACTACTGTGACATTAACAAAAAGAGACATAAAAGTAAAAACGTGTAACTTTTTAAATAACAAATGCTATATATTTACCTCAGCCATTGGAGCTTTTTTACAAGATTTACCGCGTTGCCGACTCTGCCCAGTTATCCGCATATATAGTCAGAGGTCTTGCTCCATTAGTAATGGCTCCATCAAGTTTATTGCTTGGGTCGATCTACAGTTTGATAATATATCGTTAGCAAAAAAACTTATAAAACTATTGTTAAAAAAACACCATTTATAAAACGTACCTTGAGCCATGTACCCGTTTGCTTTTCCAATGCCAATAAAGCAGGTAACAGCTAAAATGAAACCAATATCTTAGCATAGGACAAGGATCCTCTCAAGTTGTAAGCACAACTTGACTCAAGTTGGGACAATACGAACAAAATACTATTGTATATAGTACGCGTAAAATACTATTGTATTTATATTTATTACACGTAATTTCATTGAAATCATATTAGTATTATTCTCATGGTAAATAATCAAAATCATTTGTGTATCCGTAAGAATAAAAATGATTACCACAAAAAAGGTATTGTAAAACAGAGGTGCGTTCAGATTTTGAAAGAAAAAAAAAGGATTTGATGGTGGTGGTTGTGTGGTGGTAGAAGGTGGTGGTGGTGGTGGTCATTATGTGGTGGTAGAGGGTAGTGGTGTGATCGTGTGGCGGTAGAGGGTGGTGGTATAATTGGGAACTCAAAATAGAATCAAGATTAAACTGCAAAAATGTCCTTGCAAAAAATGTCCTTGTAGTAGGTGAGGATAAAATAATCATTTCACATGGGCTTTGACTTTGACTAACGGGACTTTGTAATGCTCATTAGCCACAATCGCGAATTTGCAACAACAGTGCTGCCTCAGGGGCATTATTCACAAAAGCCCAAACGTTAGGTACACAACTAACATAATTTTTTGTTTAGGGGTATTTTTCGCAAAAATGACAAATGTTAGAGACATAATTTGCAGTTTACCCTAATGAAAGATAAGCTTTAGTTATGCATAGTTTACCCGTGTTTTATGTAAACTTATTTGACAAGTATATAACTTTATTAAAAATTTAATAGGTTGTCTCTTCACATATTCGTCAAGTCCTTGTTATGCAAAAAAACATCAGTTGTTCTCTTCTTTTCTCCATGTCTTAGAGGGCACGATATGGTAACGTGCACACCCGATTTTGATGGTATAATACGCTACCATATGAATAAATATTTCAAAACGGTTTGTATTATGTCCTCCAGAGACAGACCCATTTAGGAGCCGGGTATGGCACGTGCACACCCGATTTTGAGACACGTAGTGTAATCTGTTATCAAAAGTGTCATTTTTAGTATGCGCAACCTCCAACAAGTCCGTGAAGGTGAAATAAATCTACTGAAAGTTCACACAGATGATAACTTAGCTGATCCGTTCACTAAGGCTTTAGCTAAAGACAAGCTTATTGGACTTGCCAATGGAATTGGACTTCGTTTAGCTAATAGTTTCATGCATAACTGTGATTAGTATTTGGATAAAGAATATTGTAAAATATTTATTATTTTGATGAAATAAAGTTTGGATTATGATTATTTTCATTTATAATATTGTTGTCCTATATTTGCATGTTTAATCCATGAGTAACTAAGTTATTCTAAATGTCCGTTGTCAATTAATGATATGGGAGTATCATTAAATTAAGACAAATCTGAGAGATGTGGTAGAATATACTTGAAAGTATATTGATGAGAATGCATACCAATTTCGGATGATATTCAATGAATTGAATATAGGACTTATCCCAAATACATAATTTACTTTGTGGATATTGTTATAAGTAAATTATGAATAGTTATCCTCAGACTTGAGATACCAGATAAGTGTCATGAATGTAGTGCATTTATGTGAAGCAACTTAACGCTATACGTAACTGGTAGTCATAATGGTTGTTTTCAGAAATGTTACAAAGTTTGTGGGTTATTCTTGTAGTCAAGATAGAATTTGTTCATTCAAATTTATTTGGAGTTTAATACTGTTGGGCCCCTCGTAGGGTTGACAAGATGTTTGTGCGGCCGCACCCAAATCTCCCCTAAATATGTTTAGATGATTCGGTAATCTTGGTCAATCACTTACAACGAGAAACAGAATAGTTTTATAAAGAATGACTTAATTCCATATCTTTATTTAACGTGGTATTAGAAACAAAAGGATAATAATAATGAGAAATCATTAAAAGATTTTCCATGAGCCTTACTCGAGTTGTACTAGAGGCATCGAAGTGTTGCTAGACGCTAACCGATGTGATCACTCTATTAAGATATATCCAAGTGGGAGCTGTTAGTTTTATGGATATAAATTAGTAGACGTGAGTTAGGATCGAACTCGAGACTACGGGATTGCACACTTTACGTATGAGAATTTAAAGTTAATAATTAAATATAAACGTTATATTTATTTATTTATTAAACGAAATAACTAACGAACGTTAAGTAATTAATGTAATGGACTAACGGGCGTTAAAGGTATTTGGAAAAGGACTAGATTGCAAAGTTTGGAAGTTTCCGGAATCCCTTGGGGATGTGATGCACCGATCGGCAAAGGAAAAAGGAAACAAAGCCACAACTTGTTCACCAAGTTTGCTTGGGTATATATACAAGGCTAGGGGTCTTGTTTTTGTATCTCTTGTATTCATTAGCTAAACCCTAAAATTGTTTTTGTGTGTGTTTTTGCTCTACAAACCGATCGGCTACATCTTGGTGTCGATCCATCACTTTTCCACAAACCAAGTTATTTGTTTGATAAAAACTAGCATTACTTTAATTTGGTTTAGTACGTGTGTACAAGAACGTAGTAATAACACACTATTTTTATTATCTTGGATTGAATTACAAAACGGTAAGGGGTAATTCACATAATCCTAATCAAATCAAATTAGTGTTCATCCGTTGCTAGTTTGTGGATTTGATTCTTGTTCGGCTAGAATCAAGAAAAGGTACGCATATTCTTTTAAATTAATTAATTGTTCATTAATAAATCCTATACGCTTCCGCTTGAATACTTTGATGTTTGTGATTATTTATTTGAATGTCTTGATATCTAATTCCAACAATTTGTAACAACAATGATAAAAGAATGCACAAAGATAAATTTCATGATATTTTACTCTACTACATAGTCGTTAACACAATAGAGAGTAATTTGTTATTTTCAGCCATCAACGATTCATTTAATTAATGAAATTGATCGTGCATACAATCTTTGGATTGTTAGTTGTATCATCAGCTGATGACAACATCAATACAATCATGGAGTTTATAATGAAGGGTGCATGTACCTGCATACCAAAACTGGCGAAGAAGGAGGTTATTCAGTTTCTATGGCAGCATGTTGCTCGCAAGGCTCCGTCATAAACTAATGAAACCTATAGGTAAGCTGGAAAATGAGCCCAGTTCAAGCATTACGGCTGAAGATAAAGAGTTTAGTGGGAGCTTCGGCTCGGATATTGTTCAGATGGATGCCCTGACAAAACCAAGGACCAAGCTAAAAAACATCGAATGGTTTGGACTGATGACCTTCATAGTCTATTTGATGTTGTGAAACATCTTGGAATCCAAAGTATTAACTATTTCAATCCATATTTTGACCCCTTTTCAATGAAAACAATAATCTATACTACTATATAAAGTGTTTAGGACATTCTAAATAAAGAAGTCTTAAAATTTTTAAGACCAAAAACATTTCTAATAAAAGTAACCCACTAAACTTGTAAACAAAAGTACAATTAATATAGCACTTGGTACAAAACAATAATGCATAAATCATGTAACTTGTAACGTTCGTGTATATTAATGTCAGAATTAATGATATCATTAAAATACTCTCACTAACAAGTACAATTAATATAGCACTTGGTACAAACAATTATGCATAAATCATCTAATTTTTCTTTTTCATTAAAACACTCACTAAATGAATTTTATAAATCATTAATAATATAATTAAAACACCCCATCACTCAAAAATACAATTAAAATATCAAATTGTACAAAATAATAATGCATAAATTATTTTATCATTTATATTTTAAAAATACACACTAAATGAATTTTACAATTTATTAATGATATTATTAAAATACCTCTTCACTCAAAAGTACACTTAAGTATAACACATGGTACAAAACAATAGTGCATAAATCATCTTATCTTTTCTTTCTTCTTTGAAACACTCACTAAATTAAATTTACAAATCATTAAGCGGATCATAGAAACAATCTTTTATGTAGTCAAACTTTCTGACACCACCTTTTTCGACCACGCAACGGACCGCCATTTACCACCACAACTTAGCAATATAGACACCACTAGATGGTGCAACAATCGCTATTTTAAATAACCATTTATGTTTAAACAATATATAATATTACACGCCCAAAACGACTACCAATATCGTTGACCATCGTTTTCGCATCGTCGTTGCATCGTGATGTATGTATGCTATTTAAAACCAACTATGTGTGGTAATGTTGTTCCATTAAGTTATCGCCATGTGTTAAGTTAGCATCATGAAAAACATATAATCGGGTAGACACCCTAATATAAAAGCTTTTTATTTAATTACTAAATGCATTAGTAAAAAAAACAAACTAATTTCTAATTAATAACCTCTGTTGGACATTTTTTTTTTCCTTTTTTAAAAGAAATGCATCGAAAAAATCTTGCTATCGCCAAAAAAAAATAATCACACAGGTACCTGCCGCTGCAACGCGCGGGTACCAGCTAGTATCCTAAATGGCTAAATGGTTCTTATACTTCGTATTATTTTGTTAATTACTTTTGCAATATCTTTTTATACTTATAAATAGAGTTAATTGCCTTTTTGGTCCTTGTGGTATAGCCAAATTGCAGGTTTGGTCCCTAAAACTTTGAAAATGCAATGATACTCCTCATTTTAAAGTTTGGATTGCAATTTTGGTCCCTAGATAAAATGAAATGACTAAAATGCCCTTTGCCTTATTCAGAGAAGACAAGGATAATTTAGTCATTTCACATCGATCAGGGCCAAAAATGCAATCGAAACTTCAAAATGGGAACTATCATTGCACTTTTAAAGTTTTAAAGACCAAACCTGTAGTTTGGCCATACCACAGGGACCAAAAGTGCAATTAACTATATAAAATATGAATTAGAAGGTGTTTGTAGATAGGAGTGTCAATTGGGTTGACTCGACCCGAACCCGATAAGGCCTTATAAGATCGAGTTGATTCGGGTTCAACTTAGCTTATCGGGTTTATCAAGTCAACCTGATTGCCTTATAAGGTCAGGTTAGGGTTTAAATTGGTTCGTTATCGGGTTGACCCGATAAACCCAATAAGCTATAATGTCCCATTAACAAATTTATGATTTTGAATTCATGCAACTTTATTATAGTCCATTAGTCACAATTCGTGAATAAATATATAAATTGGATCTTTAAACTTAGTTCTAGTTTGCATTAGTAGCTTAGTTGCTTTCTATATTTTATGAGGTGGTGCTACAAGAGGGAAAATAAAAACATAACCACTGACCCAAATATTTCAGGCCAAATGGCTACTTAATATACTTTGAACTGCTCGTTTATTTGCATTATATATTAGGCTTTAGGATATAAAAATGTTGTGCTGGTTTTCTTTTTAAATAAATTTCATGTTTAGTGATATTTTAATAAAACAAGTAAATTGGAGGATGAGATTATCATGTAACCCGATAATCTGATAGACCCAACCCGACAACCCACAACCCGATAGACCCAAACCCGATAGACCCGATAGCTTATTGGGTCAGGTTGCGGGTTAGTTTATATTTTTTCAAAACTCGATAGACCTGGTCCGATAAGCCTCAAACGTGACCCGATAATCCGATTGACACCCCTATTTGTAGATCCACCCAACCTAGTTTGGACTAGTCATTTTGACAAGTACAATTGATTTTTACAACCAACTTGGTTCGGAGTAGTCATTAAATGATAACTATTTAATTATTGAATTTTTATACATTGTTGAACTGTCTCTGTTGGTAATAAGAGGTTATTAATACTACTTATAAATTATTTAGACATTTTTCTCATATTTAATTTTTAAGACTTTTTAAAATAAATTTTAAGCAAACACAAGTCAAAAAAACATAATTTACAAGTATATAAAGCACAATTCAAACTAAAAAACACTACTTCTTACATACAATTAATAGATAATTTAAAACACTCTTTACCAATATATACAATTATCTAAGCACAATGTACAAATACAATATTTTTAAGCAAATACAAATAAAAAAACGTAATTTACAAATATTTGAAACACAAATAAAACTAAAAAAATATTATTCGACACATACAATTAATAAACACTTTAATTCACACTTTCATCAAAATATACAACTATTTAACCACAATGTACAATCTAACTAAGCTTCCAAATCATAAATATGAAATCCAGCAGCCCAAAATAAAATAAGATTTGTTCGCCAAAAAATTTAATCACAGGGTACCTGCCGCATCGCGCGAATACCCTACTAGTATACATTAATGGAAACTTGAATAAAGTTTCATGCATTGTTGTTTATCTAGGATTTGACCATGAATGACCATATAAGATCTTGATACCTAAATTAATTATAGAACCAAACATGTGTATCGGATTTGATAGCGTAATTGATACCTATTTTCATTCTACCTTACTATAAAATATATACCAACAGTGTTTCCGTTATGTAAATCAAACAGCGCCTAAGAATCACATGAGTGGAGAAAAAATATCTGAATTTTCTTAGAAAAGTGACTAGTACACACTTTCAGAATATTCATGACTCGTTTGAATCTCCAATAGAATAGTCTAAACGAGTTATAGAATGTCCTCATAATAATCCACTTACAAAGCAAAGTGTGTAGAACTTTGCTTACAATTTAGAGTATTATAAATACAGGCGCTCTTTGAAACAACACGTCTTAATTTACTTGCAATCTCTAATATTGTTGTTGATTGTTAAACATCCACCCCCCCCGCCCCCGCCGCCGCCGCAAAAGCTATTTGATAAATGCCTCAATAGTTAATATTGTTTTCTTCTTCCATCTACCATTTGATGGAAACAAGGTGACTGGCCTTTGTGTGTGCGTACTAAAAGTAATAGAAGTAGTAGAGTTTGCCTAAGAGAGATGAATCAAGTGGCGTCAATGTATCATATCATACTAGGCGGCCTGAGTAAAATTGAACCAAATTGATCAAGAAAACCTAAATCGACTCCTTTCACAAAAACCCTTTACCCAAACAATCGTTATCATCATAATTAGTATGCCTAAATGTATGTCAACATCTCATCGGTGACAGCAAAGGGATCCACTTTTTCATAAACCAATAAACAACTTCCACATTCATGATCCATTTAGGCATAAAATTAGGCACACTATTTAGACCTCTCGATCATTTTTCAAACGTATATATACCAACCGCTTATGATTTTAGTTTTTGATCAAGTCAACTATTCCACCTTTTATATATTCTTTTTTCAATAAAGGACTTTAATGAAAGGGGTAGACTGTAAATTATGTCCTTAACGTTTGCCATTTTTGCAAAAAATGCCCTTGAACAAAAAACTATGCGAGTTATGTACCTAACGTTTGGGCTTTTGGTGAAGAATACCCCTGAGGTTGCACTGTTGTTGCAAATTAGCGATTTTTGGCTAACGAGTGTTACAAAATCCTGTTAGTCAAAGTGAAAAGGCCATGTGAAATGACTATTTTACCCCTCGCCTAATATAGGGACACTTTTTGCAAGGACATTTTTTGAAGTTTACTCTTGATTCTATTTTAAGTTCCCAATTACACTACCACCACACGACCACCACCACCACCACCCTCTACCACCACCATCAAATCCTTTTTTTCTTTCTTTCAAAATCTAAACGCACCTTTGTTTTACAATACCTTTTTTATGGTAATCATTTTATTTCTTACAGATACACAAATGATTTTGATTATTTACCATGGGAATAAAACTAATATGATTATCACTTTTATGGTCATTCAGTTCATAAAGATCATTTAGATTGTCATCAAGAAACATTACACAGTGATAGCAAAAGGAGAGAGAGAGAAGTCGTTTCCATTACAAACATGCCCACAAGTAGTCGTCTACTTTGTCATCATCGCCTTGAGGAAGAAGGATGCACTCAATCAAGCGCCTTTGGCCATGCCAATGGCTAGCACATAAGGTGAATCTTCCCGACCAAGACCCCGAACGATACTAGACTCCCCTCTATTGCAACGGCCAAGCAAAAGAAAAACGCGTATGCTTTACCTTTCTCGAGCAATGCCGCTGTCATCAGACTCAAGTATCCAAGTAGTGATAAAAAGCATATTGACCATCCATTTAGGATGTTATTCTCTAGGAAATTGGTCTCGATCACAGGGGAAACATATCCGATGATCAGAGACATCATTGTTTTGTGAAATTTATCAAACCAGTTCTTGAAAAAAAGGATCTCCTTGGGAGGTTGATGTTTTCTTCCAAATATTGCATCCCATTTCATTTCTTCCTCATAATAGTCGGGAATTATTTCCCCTTCCTACAACAAAAGGACATAGGATTATTGTACATCAATATTCAATTTGCTAATTGACAATGTATATTATTTGCCAAATGCAAGCTTAAGAAATCTATGTCATTCATTTACTGAAAATAAGATTATTCTCATTTCTTTTACATAAAAATTATTTTCAAGATCTATATGCATGTTGGAATGCAATACATTAACAACTACTGTGACATTAACAAAAAGAGACATAAAAGTAAAAACGTGTAACTTTTTAAATAACAAATGCTATATATTACCTCAGCCATTGGAGCTTTTTTACAAGATTTACCGCGTTGCCGACTCTGCCCAGTTATCCGCATATATAGTCAGAGGTCTTGCTCCATTAGTAATGGCTCCATCAAGTTTATTGCTTGGGTCGATCTACAGTTTGATAATATATCGTTAGCAAAAAAACTTATAAAACTATTGTTAAAAAAACACCATTTATAAAACGTACCTTGAGCCATGTACCCGTTTGCTTTTCCAATGCCAATAAAGCAGGTAACAGCTAAAATGAAACCAATATCTTAGCATAGGACAAGGATCCTCTCAAGTTGTAAGCACAACTTGACTCAAGTTGGGACAATACGAACAAAATACTATTGTATATAGTACGCGTAAAATACTATTGTATTTATATTTATTACACGTAATTTCATTGAAATCATATTAGTATATTCTCATGGTAAATAATCAAAATCATTTGTGTATCCGTAAGAATAAAAATGATTACCACAAAAAGGTATTGTAAAACAGAGGTGCGTTCAGATTTTGAAAGAAAAAAAAAGGATTTGATGGTGGTGGTTGTGTGGTGGTAGAAGGTGGTGGTGGTGGTGGTCATTATGTGGTGGTAGAGGGTAGTGGTGTGATCGTGTGGCGGTAGAGGGTGGTGGTATAATTGGGAACTCAAAATAGAATCAAGATTAAACTGCAAAAATGTCCTTGCAAAAAATGTCCTTGTAGTAGGTGAGGATAAAATAATCATTTCACATGGGCTTTGACTTTGACTAACGGGACTTTGTAATGCTCATTAGCCACAATCGCGAATTTGCAACAACAGTGCTGCCTCAGGGGCATTATTCACAAAAGCCCAAACGTTAGGTACACAACTAACATAATTTTTTGTTTAGGGGTATTTTTCGCAAAAATGACAAATGTTAGAGACATAATTTGCAGTTACCCTAATGAAAGATAAGCTTTAGTTATGCATAGTTTACCCGTGTTTTATGTAAACTTATTTGACAAGTATATAACTTTATTAAAAATTTAATAGGTTGTCTCTTCACATATTCGTCAAGTCCTTGTTATGCAAAAAAACATCAGTTGTTCTCTTCTTTTCTCCATGTCTTAGAGGGCACGATATGGTAACGTGCACACCCGATTTTGATGGTATAATACGCTACCATATGAATAAATATTTTCAAAACGGTTTGTATTATGTCCTCCAGAGACAGACCCATTTAGGAGCCGGGTATGGCACGTGCACACCCGATTTTGAGACACGTAGTGTAATCTGTTATCAAAAGTGTCATTTTTAGTATGCGCAACCTCCAACAAGTCCGTGAAGGTGAAATAAATCTACTGAAAGTTCACACAGATGATAACTTAGCTGATCCGTTCACTAAGGCTTTAGCTAAAGACAAGCTTATTGGACTTGCCAATGGAATTGGACTTCGTTTAGCTAATAGTTTCATGCATAACTGTGATTAGTATTTGGATAAAGAATATTGTAAAATATTTATTATTTTGATGAAATAAAGTTTGGATTATGATTATTTTCATTTATAATATTGTTGTCCTATATTTGCATGTTTAATCCATGAGTAACTAAGTTATTCTAAATGTCCGTTGTCAATTAATGATATGGGAGTATCATTAAATTAAGACAAATCTGAGAGATGTGGTAGAATATACTTGAAAGTATATTGATGAGAATGCATACCAATTTCGGATGATATTCAATGAATTGAATATAGGACTTATCCCAAATACATAATTTACTTTGTGGATATTGTTATAAGTAAATTATGAATAGTTATCCTCAGACTTGAGATACCAGATAAGTGTCATGAATGTAGTGCATTTATGTGAAGCAACTTAACGCTATACGTAACTGGTAGTCATAATGGTTGTTTTCAGAAATGTTACAAAGTTTGTGGGTTATTCTTGTAGTCAAGATAGAATTTGTTCATTCAAATTTATTTGGAGTTTAATACTGTTGGGCCCCTCGTAGGGTTGACAAGATGTTTGTGCGGCCGCACCCAAATCTCCCCTAAATATGTTTAGATGATTCGGTAATCTTGGTCAATCACTTACAACGAGAAACAGAATAGTTTTATAAAGAATGACTTAATTCCATATCTTTATTTAACGTGGTATTAGAAACAAAAGGATAATAATAATGAGAAATCATTAAAAGATTTTCCATGAGCCTTACTCGAGTTGTACTAGAGGCATCGAAGTGTTGCTAGACGCTAACCGATGTGATCACTCTATTAAGATATATCCAAGTGGGAGCTGTTAGTTTTATGGATATAAATTAGTAGACGTGAGTTAGGATCGAACTCGAGACTACGGGATTGCACACTTTACGTATGAGAATTTAAAGTTAATAATTAAATATAAACGTTATATTTATTTATTTATTAAACGAAATAACTAACGAACGTTGAGTAATTAATGTAATGGACTAACGGGCGTTAAAGGTATTTGGAAAAGGACTAGATTGCAAAGTTTGGAAGTTTCCGGAATCCCTTGGGGATGTGATGCACCGATCGGCCAAGGAAAAAGGAAACAAAGCCACAACTTGTTCACCAAGTTTGCTTGGGTATATATACAAGGCTAGGGGTCTTGTTTTTGTATCTCTTGTATTCATTAGCTAAACCCTAAAATTGTTTTTGTGTGTGTTTTTGCTCTACAAACCGATCGGCCACATCTTGGTGTCGATCCATCACTTTTCCACAAACCAGGTTATTTGTTTGATAAAAACTAGCATTACTTTAATTTGGTTTAGTACGTGTGTACAAGAACGTAGTAATAACACACTATTGTTATTATCTTGGATTGAATTACAAAACGGTAAGAGGTAATTCACATAATCCTAATCAAATCAAATTAGGGTTCATCCGTTGCTAGTTTGTGGATTTGATTCTTGTTCGGCTAGAATCAAGAAAAGGTACGCATATTCTTTTATGTTAATTAATTGTTCATTAATAAATCATATACGCTTCCGCTTGAATACTTTGATGTTTGTGATTATTTATTTGAATGTCTTGATATCTAATTCCAACAATTTGTAACAACAATGATAAAAGAATGCACAAAGATAAATTTCATGATATTTTACTCTACTACATAGTCGTTAACACAATAGAGAGTAATTTGTTATTTTCAGCCATCAACGATTCATTTAATTAATGAAATTGATCGTGCATACAATCTTTGGATTGTTAGTTGTATCATCAGCTGATGACAACATCAATACAATCATGGAGTTTATAATGAAGGGTGCATGTACCTGCATACCAAAACTGGCGAAGAAGGAGGTTATTCAGTTTCTATGGCAGCATGTTGCTCGCAAGGCTCCGTCATAAACTAATGAAACCTATAGGTAAGCTGGAAAATGAGCCCAGTTCAAGCATTACGGCTGAAGATAAAGAGTTTAGTGGGAGCTTCGGCTCGGATATTGTTCAGATGGATGCCCTGACAAAACCAAGGACCAAGCTAAAAAACATCGAATGGTTTGGACTGATGACCTTCATAGTCTATTTGATGTTGTGAAACATCTTGGAATCCAAAGTATTAACTATTTCAATCCATATTTTGACCCCTTTTCAATGAAAACAATAATCTATACTACTATATAAAGTGTTTAGGACATTCTAAATAAAGAAGTCTTAAAATTTTTAAGACCAAAAACATTTCTAATAAAAGTAACCCACTAAACTTGTAAACAAAAGTACAATTAATATAGCACTTGGTACAAAACAATAATGCATAAATCATGTAACTTGTAACGTTCGTGTATATTAATGTCAGAATTAATGATATCATTAAAATACTCTCACTAACAAGTACAATTAATATAGCACTTGGTACAAACAATTATGCATAAATCATCTAATTTTTCTTTTTCATTAAAACACTCACTAAATGAATTTTATAAATCATTAATAATATAATTAAAACACCCCATCACTCAAAAATACAATTAAAATATCAAATTGTACAAAATAATAATGCATAAATTATTTTATCATTTATATTTTAAAAATACACACTAAATGAATTTTACAATTTATTAATGATATTATTAAAATACCTCTTCACTCAAAAGTACACTTAAGTATAACACATGGTACAAAACAATAGTGCATAAATCATCTTATCTTTTCTTTCTTCTTTGAAACACTCACTAAATTAAATTTACAAATCATTAAGCGGATCATAGAAACAATCTTTTATGTAGTCAAACTTTCTGACACCACCTTTTTCGACCACGCAACGGACCGCCATTTACCACCACAACTTAGCAATATAGACACCACTAGATGGTGCTACAATCGCTATTTTAAATAACCATTTATGTTTAAACAATATATAATATTACGCGCCCAAAACGACTACCAATATCGTTGACCATCGTTTTCGCATCGTCGTTGCATCGTGATGTATGTATGCTATTTAAAACCAACTATGTGTGGTAATGTTGTTCCATTAAGTTATCGCCATGTGTTAAGTTAGCATCATGAAAAACATATAATCGGGTAGACACCCTAATATAAAAGCTTTTTATTTAATTACTAAATGCATTAGTAAAAAAAACAAACTAATTTCTAATTAATAACCTCTGTTGGACATTTTTTTTTTCCTTTTTTAAAAGAAATGCATCGAAAAAATCTTGCTATCGCCAAAAAAAAATAATCACACAGGTACCTGCCGCTGCAACGCGCGGGTACCAGCTAGTATCCTAAATGGCTAAATGGTTCTTATACTTCGTATTATTTTGTTAATTACTTTTGCAATATCTTTTTATACTTATAAATAGAGTTAATTGCCTTTTTGGTCCTTGTGGTATAGCCAAATTGCAGGTTTGGTCCCTAAAACTTTGAAAATGCAATGATACTCCTCATTTTAAAGTTTGGATTGCAATTTTGGTCCCTAGATAAAATGAAATGACTAAAATGCCCTTTGCCTTATTCAGAGAAGACAAGGATAATTTAGTCATTTCACATCGATCAGGGCCAAAAATGCAATCGAAACTTCAAAATGGGAACTATCATTGCACTTTTAAAGTTTTAAAGACCAAACCTGTAGTTTGGCCATACCACAGGGACCAAAAGTGCAATTAACTATATAAAATATGAATTAGAAGGTGTTTGTAGATAGGAGTGTCAATTGGGTTGACTCGACCCGAACCCGATAAGGCCTTATAAGATCGAGTTGATTCGGGTTCAACTTAGCTTATCGGGTTTATCAAGTCAACCTGATTGCCTTATAAGGTCAGGTTAGGGTTTAAATTGGTTCGTTATCGGGTTGACCCGATAAACCCAATAAGCTATAATGTCCCATTAACAAATTTATGATTTTGAATTCATGCAACTTTATTATAGTCCATTAGTCACAATTCGTGAATAAATATATAAATTGGATCTTTAAACTTAGTTCTAGTTTGCATTAGTAGCTTAGTTGCTTTCTATATTTTATGAGGTGGTGCTACAAGAGGGAAAATAAAACATAACCACTGACCCAAATATTTCAGGCCAAATGGCTACTTAATATACTTTGAACTGCTCGTTTATTTGCATTATATATTAGGCTTTAGGATATAAAAATGTTGTGCTGGTTTTCTTTTTAAATAAATTTCATGTTTAGTGATATTTTAATAAAACAAGTAAATTGGAGGATGAGATTATCATGTAACCCGATAATCTGATAGACCCAACCCGACAACCCACAACCCGATAGACCCAAACCCGATAGACCCGATAGCTTATTGGGTCAGGTTGCGGGTTAGTTTATATTTTTTCAAAACTCGATAGACCTGGTCCGATAAGCCTCAAACGTGACCCGATAATCCGATTGACACCCCTATTTGTAGATCCACCCAACCTAGTTTGGACTAGTCATTTTGACAAGTACAATTGATTTTTACAACCAACTTGGTTCGGAGTAGTCATTAAATGATAACTATTTAATTATTGAATTTTTATACATTGTTGAACTGTCTCTGTTGGTAATAAGAGGTTATTAATACTACTTATAAATTATTTAGACATTTTTCTCATATTTAATTTTTAAGACTTTTTAAATAAATTTTAAGCAAACACAAGTCAAAAAAACATAATTTACAAGTATATAAAGCACAATTCAAACTAAAAAACACTACTTCTTACATACAATTAATAGATAATTTAAAACACTCTTTACCAATATATACAATTATCTAAGCACAATGTACAAATACAATATTTTTAAGCAAATACAAATAAAAAAACGTAATTTACAAATATTTGAAACACAAATAAAACTAAAAAAATATTATTCGACACATACAATTAATAAACACTTTAATTCACACTTTCATCAAAATATACAACTATTTAACCACAATGTACAATCTAACTAAGCTTCCAAATCATAAATATGAAATCCAGCAGCCCAAAATAAAATAAGATTTGTTCGCCAAAAAATTTAATCACAGGGTACCTGCCGCATCGCGCGAATACCCTACTAGTATACATTAATGGAAACTTGAATAAAGTTTCATGCATTGTTGTTTATCTAGGATTTGACCATGAATGACCATATAAGATCTTGATACCTAAATTAATTATAGAACCAAACATGTGTATCGGATTTGATAGCGTAATTGATACCTATTTTCATTCTACCTTACTATAAAATATATACCAACAGTGTTTCCGTTATGTAAATCAAACAGCGCCTAAGAATCACATGAGTGGAGAAAAAATATCTGGATTTTCTTAGAAAAGTGACTAGTACACACTTTCAGAATATTCATGACTCGTTCGAATCTCCAATAGAATAGTCTAAACGAGTTATAGAATGTCCTCATAATAATCCACTTACAAAGCAAAGTGTGTAAAACTTTGCTTACAATTTAGAGTATTATAAATACGGGCGCTCTTTGAAACAACACGTCTTAATTTACTTGCAATCTCTAATATTGTTGTTGATTGTTAAACATCCACCTCCCCACCCCCCGCCCCGGCCGCCGCCGCAAAAAGCTATTTGATAAAATGCCTCAATAGTTAATATTGTTTTCTTCTTCCATCTACCATTTGATGGAAACAAGGTGAACTGGCCTTTGTGTGTGCGTACTAAAAGTAATAGAAGTAGTAGAGTTTGGCTAAGAGAGATGGATCAAGTGGCGTCAATGTATCATAACATACTAGGCGGCCTGAGTAAAATTGAACCAAACTGATCAACAAAAACCTAAATCGACTCCTTTCACAAAAACCCTTTACCCAAACAATCGTTATCATCATAATTAGTATGCCTAAATGTATGTCAACATCTCATCGGTGACAGCAAAGGGATCCACTTTTTCATAAACCAATAAACAACTTCCACATTCATGATCCATTTAGGCATAAAATTAGGCACATATTTAGACCTCTCGATCATTTTTCAAACGTATATATAACCAACCGCTTATGAATTTTAGTTTTTGATCAAGTCAACTATTCCACCTTTTATATATTCTTTTTTCAATAAAGGACTTTAATGAAAGGGGTAGACTGTAAATTATGTCCTTAACGTTTGTCATTTTTGCAAAAAATGCCCTTGAACAAAAAATTATGCGAGTTATGTACCTAACGTTTGGGCTTTTGGCGAAGAATACCCCTGAGGTTGCACTGTTGTTGCAAATTAGCGATTTTGGCTAACGAGTGTTACAAAATCCTGTTAGTCAAAGTGAAAAGCCATGTGAAATGAAGCCTAATATAGGGACACTTTTTGCAAGGACATTTTTTGAAGTTTACTCTTGATTCTATTTTAAGTTCCCAATTACACTACCACCACACGACCACCACCACCACCACCCTCTACCACCACCATCAAATCCTTTTTTTCTTTCTTTCAAAATCTAAACGCACCTTTGTTTTACAATACCTTTTTTATGGTAATCATTTTATTTCTTACAGATACACAAATGATTTTGATTATTTACCATGGGAATAAAACTAATATGATTATCACTTTTATGGTCATTCAGTTCATAAAGATCATTTAGATTGTCATCAAGAAACATTACACAGTGATAGCAAAAGGAGAGAGAGAAGTCGTTTCCATTACAAACATGCCCACAAGTAGTCGTCTACTTTGTCATCATCGCCTTGAGGAAGAAGGATGCACTCACTCAAGCGCCTTTGGCCATGCCAATGGCTAGCACATAAGGTGAATCTTCCCGACCAAGTCCCCGAACGATACTAGACTCCCCTCTATTGCAACGGCCAAGCAAAAGAAAAACGCGTATGCTTTACCTTTCTCGAGCAATGCCGCTGTCATTATACTCATTGAGTAGTGATAAAAAGCATATTGACCACCCATTTAGGATGTTATTCTCTAGGAAATTGGTCTCGATCACAGGGGAAACATATCCAATGATCAGAGACATCATTGTTTTGTGAAATTTATCAAACCAGTTCTTGAAAAAAAGGATCTCCTTGGGAGGTTGATGTTTTCTTCCAAATATTGCATCCCATTTCATTTCTTCCTCATAATAGTCGGGAATTATTTCTCCTTCCTACAACAAAAGAACATAGGATTATTGTACATCAATATTCAATTTGCTAATTGACAATGTATATTATTTGCCAAATGCAAGCTTAAGAAATCTATGTCATTCATTTACTGAAAATAAGATTATTCTCATTTCTTTTACATAAAAATTATTTTCAAGATCTATATGCATGTTGGAATGCAATACATTAACAACTACTGTGACATTAACAAAAAGAGACATAAAAGTAAAAACGTGTAACTTTTTAAATAACAAATGCTATATATTTACCTCAGCCATTGGAGCTTTTTTACAAGATTTACCGCGCTGCCGACTCTGTCCCAGTTATCCGCATATATAGTCAGAGGTCTTGCTCCATTAGTAATGGCTCCATCAAGTTTATTGCTTGGGTCGATCTACAGTTTGATAATATATCATTAGCAAAAAAACTTATAAAACTATTGTTAAAAAAACACCATTTATAAAACGTACCTTGAGCCATGTACCCGTTTGCTTTTCCAATGCCAATAAAGCAGGTAACAGCTAAAATGAAACCAATATCTTAGCATATGACAAGGATCCTCTCAAGTTGTAAGCACAACTTAACTTAAGTTGGGGCAATACGAGCAAAATACTATTGTATATAGTACGCGTAAAATACTATTGTATTTATTTTTATTACACGTAATTTCATTGAAATCATATTAGTATTATTCTCATGGTAAATAATCAAAATCATTTGTGTATCCGTAAGAATAAAAATGATTACCACAAAAAAGGTATTGTAAAACAGAAGTGCGTTCAGATTTTGAAAGAAAAAAAAGGATTTGATGGTGGTTGTGTGGTGGTTGAATGTGGTGGTATAATTGGGAACTCAAAATAGAATCAAGATTAAACTGCAAAAATGTCCTTGCAAAAAATGTCCTTGTAGTAGGTGAGGATAAAATAATCATTTCACATGGGCTTTGACTTTGACTAACGGGACTTTGTAATGCTCGTTAGCCACAATAGCGAATTTGCAACAACAGTGCTGCCTCAGGGGCATTATTCACAAAAGCCCAAACGTTAGGTACACAACTAACATACAGTAATTTTTTGTTTAGGGGTATTTTTCGCAAAAATGACAAATGTTAGAGACATAATTTGCAGTTTACCCTAATGAAAGATAAGCTTTAGTTATGCATAGTTTACCCGTGTTTTATGTAAACTTATTTGACAAGTATATAACTTTATTAAAAATTTAATAGGTTGTCGCTTCACATATTCGTCAAGTCCTTGTTCTGCAAAAAAACATTAGTTGTTCTCTTCTTTTCTCCATGTCTTAGAGGGCACGGTATGGTAACGTGCACACCCGATTTTGATGGTATAATACGCTACCATATGAATAAATATTTTCAAAACGGTTTGTATTATGTCCTCCAGAGACAGACCCATTTAGGAGCCGGGTATGGCACGTGCACACCCGATTTTGAGTCACGTAGTGTAATCTGTTATCAAAAGTGTCATTTCTAGTATGCGCAACCTCCAATAATATTTTTGCTACTTTATGTTTTTATAATGCAACTTGAGTTTAGCCCAAAAAGTATTTATGATGCAAATTATAGTATGTATGATGAAAACAATTTTAAATTTTTTGTGGAAGGCTCTTTCGAAAAAAATTATGCAACACCGAGGTGAAAATCCTAGGTCCATCCCCGAGAATAAATCGATGATCGACTAGTCATAAAACGAAAACTTCAATGTTGGCGCTTTGATATCACGAAATATTCCTTAAAACACACAAATTCACAAAATACAAACACAATTTCACTAAATACACATACAAAAAGCTTAATTTTCATTTTAAATTTAGTGGTTTATGACGGCAGATGCGGTGGTGGTGACAGGTGGAGGTAGGTGATTGATGCGAACATTTTACAATTTTCTAGACAATTTATCTAAATGTTTTAGTGTAGTATAGTCAAGCTCAGGAATTGATCGTCCACCTCAAGGAACAGTGTCAAAATAGTCTAATGGCAAGCCCGGGAATTGATCGTTCAACTCGAGAAATACCAGGGTTCTAAAAGGAGCACCATGGCGGCGCTAAAGCGCGAGACGTGACCTCCACCTTACGAGATAGACCAGGGTGTCGGCTATAGGCGTGGCGTAAGATAAGAAATGGAAAGGCTTAACGCACGCTAAAACGCGAGGCGTGGCGCCTTTTTTGAATTCAACTCCAATAAAAAAAGGTTTTTTGTTAAAGAAATGAAGAAGATTACATGTAAGGATGGTGTTATGATCCCACATCGGCCAAGTATGAGATTAGTTGATGGTTTATAAAGTCTAGGTGTCCCCTCTTAGAAGCTAGCTTTTTGAGTAAGTTCTACACTTAGACTTATGAAAATCAATACAAGCCTAGTATGGGATAGGTTTGTATTACTTGGTATCAGAGCTAGCCCTACCTTTCGAGGTTCCAACACTCAGAGTGGTGACCTATTGAGTAGTGGTCTGTGGAGTGATGACTTGGACCCTAAAGAAGGGTGCCAACCGTGACCAACATAGCCGTGACCAATGAGCTCGGAGTAATGGCCTATGGCATGGTGGCTTGGACCCAAAGAGGGTGGCAACCGTGACCAACATAGTCGTGGCCAACGAGGACGTTGGTTCTTGAAAGGATGGGGTATTGTTATGATCCCACATCCGCCAAGTATGGGATTGGTTGATGGCTTATAAAGTCTAGGTGTCCCCTCCTCTTACAAGCTAGCTTTTTGAGTGAGTTCTACACTTTGACTTATGAACATCGATACGAGCCTAGTATGGGATAGGTTCGTATCAGATGGTTTCTTGACTTAATTCCATATGTATAACACTTTTTGTAAACTCGATATATATGAAATATGATATAATATATAGATCTATAAATATTTTCATATTTTGTCCCGCTTTAAGTTACGCTTTAAAAAACGCTAATGCTTCGTCATAACTCTTAACGCGTAAGGATTGACCATGCCGCCACACCATGCCTCACGCTATTTACAACCTTGGGAAATACCCATTAAAATTTACATATTTGCATCTTTCCTCAAAACATTCTTAAACACTAATGTACATTATGCATTAAAAACTTGTATTTTGAGAAAATATGCTAATATACAAGTTTCATTGAGTATTTATGTAAACGCCTCTTAAACTATTATTAACCTAACGACAAGTAGATTTGGTATGTTTGGTAAAAATAATTGTTGCTCAAACTGGAGATGGAGTTGTAGAAGGATATAGAGATGAATATAGAGATTATAAGAAAAGATTATTTTTATAAGTTATATGAAGTATCATTTAGAGATTATGGAAAATTAATTTTTTATTTTGAGATTATGAAATATTATTTTTTTTATAATCTATTATAAGTTACTAGAATAGTACCCGTGCAATGCGGTGGCAGGTACTTGGTGATATTTTTGTGGCTGATGCGGTGGCGGCGGCTGATGTGTTTCTAGGAATTTATGTATTTTTTGTTTAGAGATGGCGTGGTTAAATGATTTGCGTGTCTTTTTGTGTTGTGTTTGAGGTTTTATATTTCGATCTACCACCAATACCACATATAACTGAAACTAAAAAAAGCAGGGATTTCGGCGTACTATGGCGGCGGAGGATGAGGTGTTGGCGGCCGAGAAGAATCTGATGGTGGTGTACCTGAGAAGATGGTTTCTTATTTGAGAGAGAAAAGACAATATGTTTTCTTGTGTGTCTAAATATGTGTCGTATGTATTTTATTTTATAACCAACAAGCTGTTACAATTAACGGTGTTCATCGGTTCGGTTATCGGGTTGTTCGGTTAATTTTTTTCTGGGTATAACCGAGAACCGAACCGAACCGAATTCAAATTATTTAAACCGAACCCTTATAACTGAAAACCGAACCGAATAACCCTAAATTACATAAATTTAATTATTTATTCATTTATTTATATAGATTTTTAGTCAAAATAAAAAATCATGATTAAAAAATGTTATATTTATAGTATAAAATTTATATAAATATATAAAAAAGTATATATTTATTTGAATTCGGTTTTCGGTTCGGTTTTCGGTTTGGATTGCTAAAACCATAATCGAACCGAAAACCGAATATTTAATTCGGTTCGGTTCGGTTTTGACAAATTCGGTTTGGTTATGAGTTCGGTTTAGTTATTTTCGGTTCGGTTCGGTTTCGGTTTCGGTTTATTCAGGTATTACCCAACCCAAGAACACCCCTAGTTACAATAGGCTGTATGAATGTTACTAGTTATAAGTTGACTGAATTCAATAGGATGTATGAACGTTAGCGGTTACAAGTTGAATTCAATATATGACTATTGCTTGTTAATTTCTTATTAAAGAAATATTTTTGGTCTTAAAAATTTTAAGACCTTCTTTATTTATAAAGTCTTAAACCTTTTATATAGTTGTATAATATAATAGATGTCTGTGAAACAAAGCATATATTTTAAGTAGCCTATTTTTTTTAAAAAAAAAACATAAACTCTCCATAATCTTGTGTGTCAAACATGCCCTCGTTATGTGTTTTCATATTCATTTGGAGATCTCAAACCTAATATAAAGTCCTGCCTTGATGTTAAACTTACATTAGTTCTAAAAAGTAAAAACGCCTTTGCGAAACGCGATTTCATTATGTTACAAGAACTACCAAGTCTATTTTTGGCAGCGAACATTAAATGGAGACCAGAAAACAGAAGAAATCAGACACCAAAGGAATAATACCAGGACAAAGTATAAGTAGTCAATTAATTGAAGACATATTTGATATGCTAATGGTCAAAACTATATATGACATCAGATTCAAACATTCACAGCTATTCTTTCTTCTTTTTGTTAGCAAATAAATGTTCTATTTACAATGAATTAAAGAAGATTTTACTCGAATTCATGTCTGGCTGCAAACATAATTTGTTTGACTTTGGCCAATTTTCTGATAATTGGAGAATAACTGACCACGATGATCATCCACAGTCCAAATGAGCAAAAAGTATAGAAGGGTCACTAAATCAAGAAGGAACATTGCTGAATCCGAAATAGATGGTCTTTTGCTGAAAGGCATTGAGAGCACAGTCGACCTGAAAGTGACCCATTGGGGACTTGACCCGGATTCCATATCCAACACCAACTCCAGCTCCTGGTTTACCATGCCTTAAGCCCGGGTTCCCTACAAATAATCATTGAAGTCAGAATCACACTAGATTCCAAAAGAGTTAAGCCTTTTGCATTATTGATATTGGAGCAAAGATTACATAGTTTGGGTGCCAATTTTGACCCATTTTCTTATAGACAGGATAATTTAGTGTATATTAAAAATCTCTAAATGGGTCAAAAGGGTAAATTAGCTAAAAAGTAAAACGGGTTGATAGTCATCTAAAGTTGTATCATGTATTTATATTGAAGAAAATATTATATTTGATCAATTATACAGTCATTAACATAATTGAACAATGTCATTATATCTGACACTAATCTCTTACACAACTCAAACTTTTCTTTGATAAATTTATTGGCATGAGCATGAATAAAGAGGAACCACCTATGTGAATGTTGAGGTTTTGCCGCTTTAGGGAGCTTTGGACTTTTGGCTCTTACAAACATTTATGAATTGGATATGGACACATGCCTTGTATAGAGTTAGGTACACATATTCTTTTATGTTAATTAATTATTTGTTAATAAATCCTCTACGCTTCCGCTTGAATACTTTGATGTTTTGTGGTTATTTATTTGATTGTCATGATATATAATTCCAACAGTGGCATCACGAGTCATTGGTTTTTAATGAGTAATTAATTACATAAACGCTTAATAAAACAAATACTTGTATGTTGTTTGATATGTTATCTAGGGTTTATGTTTTTTTTTCTTGGGTCGATTTTTTTAATTGGGGCGTACCCCTATTTTTTTTTAAGTCGACACATATAATTTTTTTTAGGGTTTTGAAAATTGTTTGTTAACCTTATTAAAACCTAGAATTAATATATTAGTTACGCGATTAATTCATGAATAATTTGTTATGTGTCATGGAATTTTGATATGCGATCTTGTGACTATTTGTATAATTGTTATGATATATCCATGATTATACATGCATGTTAGTCATGGATAAGTTGCTTTGATATTGTTTAAATTGTTAAGATATATTTATTTACGATAAATCTTGAATTGGGGAAGACTCCAATTATATATTAATGAATCAATTATGTGCTAATTGGTATATTTTAATTATGGGTTTACGCAATCGATTCATCGATGTATGTGGCTCACTTTCTATCGCTGGAGTGAAAGCCCTAATTAATATATACATTAATTTAACCTAGATATTGATTATTAATAGGTTTTATCGAATAAGTTGCATGTGGCTACTTGTTTACACGTATAAATTGTTTATTATGTGCGCATTGTTTTTTAGTAGTTTATTTTTTATTTGTTACTTGTTTGTTTATTATGTATGACAGTTTTAAGCAAAGGGTAATTTTGAATAGAAAAATAATACGGACTAAACAATGGTGAAATTTGATTTGTTTTGGAAGAGTTAAGTTTTCAATAGTTTAATTGATTGGTGATTTTGGTACAAATGGTCTGAACGGCTCACCCACTAGAATGAACTATAAAGGGGTTAATTAAAAAGTGCGCACAGTCACACTGAAATGATGTCTAAGGTTATGCTTTTGCGCTTACCTGGTCCTCTGCCCCCTGAAAGTTCGAATGGAGCTACTTAGTAAGCCATAAAATGTGCAAACTCATCTTAAGGGCGAATTAGTTTTAATTCCATGCGCCACTTCGGCGGTAATTACCCGAAACACTAAGTGTTTACACTTATGCAAAAGTACGGTATAATGGACGATAATTTACACTAAATTCCTTGATTGGTGAACCCAATACCTCAGTCAAAACTTTGATAATTTGATCTTTATGAATTGGTAATAAAAAGTTTTTTATTAAATTTATGATACAAGATGAATGCATGACATCTTTGTACATATTTGATTTGACCACATAAAATCAAAACTAGTACCCTTTTAAATTAAGTTATATGCCATCTAATTAAAAGGAACACTTGAAGTTGCAATTTACGTCATGACAGTACTTGGCTAGATTGTGATGGAGAGGTAAACCTCTATGTAAAGTCAGACCTTACATGGACATATTTGCAGTTCTTTAAGTTAGACACTTAAGTTGAGTAGGAAGTGAGAACTGGACTCAATGGCATAAGATGAGATGAAACATGTTTATATTTGCAATAGCGTTGGAAAATATAAATCCCATAATGATCTAGGAGTTGGAAATTGTTTGCCAATTAATGTGCGACAGATTACCTTATTATGTGCTTTCGTTACTAGCAGATCAACTGATGTAATGAATCTATGATAATTTGGATCCTAGTTTTTCAAGAAAATTATATGGTTATATGTTTATATTACCGCTGGGTATATTTTATTTTCTTGAAAAGTGTATTATCGAAAATACTAATACTTAAAATTTTTTCTGTAGAAATGGCTCAAAACAACGATAACACTAACACTGCTCTAAATTCTGCGTTCAAAAACTTTTTTGATCGAGAAAAGTTGACTGGCTCTAAGAATTTCAATGATTGGCACCGTTCTTTGAGAATTGTCTGTAGAGTTGCTGACCGGTTGAAATATCTTTATGAACCTTGCCCTGCTAAACCAACTGGTCCTACAGCTACTCAAGCTGAAAAGGACGAGTGGAAACTGGAGTATAAGCGTCATAATGATGTGGCTTGTATTATGTTGGGAACGATGGAATCTGCTCTTCAAAAGCAGTTCGAACATTATTTCCCATATAATATGCTCAATGAACTTCGAACTATGTTTGAGAAACCAACTGCCGTTGTGATTTATGACTTGACCGACGCATTACACAGCTGTAGGCAGGGAGAGGGTAAACCCGTAAGTGCTCATGTATTGAAAATGAAAGGATACATGGATCAACTAAAGGCACTTGGCAAAACTTATGATGATGACATGGCTGTGAATCTGATTAATAGATCCCTTAACAAGGATTTTAATGGTTTTGTCAGAAACTTCAATATGCACTGCGTGGGGAAGACAGTTACTGACCTACACGCATTGCTAATTGACTATGAGAAAGGGTTACCTCAAAAGGTTCCTACCTCCCAGGTACTTGTTATTCAGGGTGGAAGGATTAATAAGCCAAAACCGCAGCATGCGAACAACAAGAAGGGGAAGGGTAAGGGAAAGGTTGACAAAGGCAAACAGGTTATGGCCTATCAACCACAACCCAAGAAGAACCCTACTCCTTGGAAGGAAAATCCTAAAAAGGATCAAGCATGCCACCATTGCAAGACAGTTGGGCATTGGAAGAGAAATTGTGTTCTCTATCTTGATGAATTGCGGGCAAATAAGATGAAGTACGACGGGTCCTCGGGCGTCGGTCCTTCAGGTAATTTATTTGTCATTGAATTATTTACTCTAAATCATAAAAATTCCTGGGTATATGATACTGGTTGTGGTATTCACATTTTTAATACACTACATGGGTTTAGAGTGGAGAGGAAGCTTGCCTATGGGGAGCAATATATGCACGTGGGAAATGGCGCACATGCAGCTATTGAAGCCATAGGAACGTTTAGTTTAGTATTGCCTTCGGGCTTAGTACTATTATTAAACAATTGTCATTACGCACCTTCTATAATTAGAGGTGTTTTTTCCTTTTTAGTTTTGTTGGATGATGGTTTTACTCATACTATTTCACGTAATGGAATTGATGTTTCTTTAAATGGTGTATTTTATTTTAAAGCAATTACTGTGAATGGTGTGTTTGAAATTGATGTGATTGGAAATGAATCTAACAATAATAATAATTCGATGTTTAGCATTAACAAGAAGATAAAATTAGACTTGAATTCTTCTTATCTTTGGCATTGTAGACTTGCTCATATAGGCAAGGCTCGCATGCATAAGCTGCAACAAGAAGGGCTTTTGCAAAATATCAATGATGAATCATTTGATAAATGTGAGTCATGCATATCTGGGAAGATGACGAAGAAACCTTTTCATAGCAATATGGAGAGGGCTTCTGATCTACTTGGTCTTATTCATACTGATGTGTGTGAACCACTTAGACATGTGTCAAAGAAAGGTGCTAGCTACTTCATAACCTTTACTGATGATTTCAGCCGTTATGGTTATGTTTATTTACTTAAGCATAAACATGAGGTGTTTGAAACATTTAAGGTTTTCAAAGCTGAAGTAGAACTGCAATTGGGAAAGAAGATTAAAGCTCTTCGATCCGATAGAGGAGGCGAGTATCTAAGCCAAGAGTTTAAAGATTACTTAACTGAGAATGGAATTGTCCAGAATCTCACTTCTTCATATACTCCACAACAAAATGGTGTATATGAGAGAAGAAATCGTACATTGTTGGACATGATACGATCTATGTTTAATCTTACTACTCTACCTTTATCCTTTTAGGATTATGCTTTGGAATCAGCTGTTCGCATTCTAAATATGGTTCCCACAAAGAAGGTTGATAAGACACCATATGAAATATGGCATGGTAAAGCTCCTAACCTGTCTTATTTAAAGGTCTGGGTTGCGAGCGTTAAATGTATTTGGAAAAGGACTAGAATGCAAAGTTTGGGAAGGTTCCGGATTCCCTTTGGGGATGTATGATCCGATCGGCCAAGGAGGAACCAAACCCAACCCATATCAAACTCTAACTTGTCCACCAAGTTTAGTTTAGTATATATACAAGGCTAGGGGTCTTGTGTCTTGCATCTCTTGTACTCATAAGCTAAAACCTAAAACGTTTGTGTGTGTTTTTGCTCATAACCGATCGGCCACCACTCTTGGGTGTCGATCTCATTCTTTTTCCACAACAAGTTATTTGGTTTGATAAAACTAGCATTACTTTAATTTGTTTTAGTACGTGTGTACAAGAAAGTGGTAATAACACAATATTGTTATTATTCTTTGATTGAATTACAAACCGGTAAGGGGTAATTCATATAATCCTAATTAAATCAAATTAGGGTTCTTCCATTGCTAGTTTGTGGATTTGATTCTTGTTCGGCTAGAATCAAGAAAAGGTACTCATATTCTTTTATGTTAATTAATTATTTGTTAATAAATCCTATACGCTTCCGCTTGAATAATTTGATGTTTTGTGGTTATTTATTTGATTGTCATGATATATAATTCCAACAGAAGGGTTCAATTCTTTAAATGACCCGATTCTCAAATATTTGAACATGTAATGTACTAAGATGGAAATTCAATCCTCATGAAATTTACGTTTACACACATGTTTTGTATTAATGTTTAATTTTCATGTGAAAGAAGTGAACTAAATTGGGAAGGATTGTTGGAAAATTTAGTGCACTTGAGGGTTCACATCATACCTGGTAATGGGTCAGAAGGTACGGAGTGTACACCCATAAGGTCCCTGATCACCATGACTCTGATAGTGGTTAAGTATTGATCAGTCTCTTATGAAGTTCATTGAGTTCACTCTTTAGTGAGTGACACTCTTGACTAAATGGTATTCATCAGGTTGAAGAGTTTAGCTTTGTACTCTTTGAGTAGTAAGCTCAAGTATCGCATCAGGGAGTAATCTCAATCAGAGGGTTCATCTCATCAGTGAGTGAACCTTTCAGTGAGAACACTCATGGAGCAACCCTCTCAGGGGCTAGCTCATCAGCGAGTGCATCAACAAGCTGAGACTGAATCATGACTTACTTGTAACGGCTTTGACCTATTCAAGTGGCAGTTATAACTGCATTAATTTCCATGTTTAATTGATCGTGACTGTTGGAAATGTATATATTTACAAACATGTGAATGTCCAGATTCGAACTCGTGACCACGGGATTGCACACATTAGCGAATGAGAATTAAAGTTAATAATTAATGTTTATGTTTACGATTAATTATTACACATTAAGTCTGGTTAACGATCGTTAAGTATTTAACGGAAAAATGACTAACGACCGTTAAAATGAAAAGAGAAGGACTAGAAATGGAAAACTTGGAAAAGTTATGGGTTTGGCTTTGGGCTTTCTATAGTGGCCGGCCATAGGGCCTCTCCAAGGCCTAATTCCCTAACTTGTTCCCTAAGTTTACCTACTAGTATATAAGGAGGGTTAGGTTCTAGGGTTTCATACACTTGTGCATTGAATTAACCCTAGATCTCTCATCTCCTCTCTCTAGTCTAATATTCGGCCGAACACCCCAATAGTAAGGGAGTTTGGTTTCGTTTTTCTTAAACAAGGACTTGTGTTAGATCTAGCAATCGCTTGATTCGTTTGGTTAATTCGTGTGTACAAGAACGTGGTTGTAAGACATTATTCTTACACCAATAAGTACTTCTTTGTTTTGCTTTGCTCGAGGGTTGTTTTGCTTTGCTCGAGGGATTTGACATTCGCAAGAGGTACGTTACGCATACTTTCAGTTAATTAATTTATTTGTTATGATCTTAAGTCTTCCGCTGTGTACTCTTGATGTCTTTATGTTTTATTGTATTTTATATATCATAAACTAAACAGTAACCACTAATACCTATAATTGTGAAGGCTAATTATGTGGTGATTAATAGACCGTTAATCACTAATAATTCCATTAACTATGTTTGAGTAATCTCTAGTATAAATAGAGATTAACACAACTGCATGGATAGACACAGAAAAAAAATTGAACAATTGGATGCGCTGGGGTTATTGATTTGTGTCTAATTTAATAACATACATTTGGTCTTATCCCAAGTAGATATTCGTGATACCCAGGCATTAGGGTCGAATAGTTTACTTTGAAAAGTGATAACACGGTTCCAAGTGATATCCGGTAACCATTCATTGATATATCGTGTGCTATTGATTATCTTACCCTACTCGGAGCGTTGTTATACAACCAAAATGGTTAACAGCTTGATTGAAGAATTGCTATTCGCCAATGTGGAGATTTGTTGAAAATGTGACTCATACTCACTTGTTAAGTTAGATTCTTCCAACAAGATGATAATGCAAGTTGCTACAAGATAGATGCTAGTTGATGCAAGTTGCCAACTTGCTTACACTAGCAAAGTGCAAAGTTTTTTTAAATAAGCTTCTCATTTGGAGTTACAGGCACACCAAAATAACACACAAGTACTTTTGTAGTGTTCTTAGTTTCTTCCTCTCTAGTTGTAGTTTGTAATATGTTTCTAGCATTGAGAAATATATAAGTTTGTTGGTGTTTCATTCTAAGATTTCTTTCATATTGTTGAATTTTCAACAAGTAGTTTGAGGTATAGTTGTGGTGCTTAAACATTCACACTTTAACTGTCCGTTATGTAAAAGAGAACATACATAAATGACTAAACATACATTTTAAAACACATATATCAGCAGGAACCTAGCTTCAGCAACTTTTTGAAGCTGCAACAAAGTTAGCTAAACACAGTGGCACAAACAGCAAACAGAAGATCAAATATTAGTGAATATGAGAGTGCAATTGAGCCCTAACAACAAAATATATATATCAGATTGAACCGTAGCAGATATAGCCAATCCTATAACTAGATGAGATTGACTTGGCAAACAAACAACACGTACAGTCGATTGGATGATGGAACACAAAGAGCATGCATGTTTGCGAGCTCTAATCTTTACTAGTAACAGCAAAACAAATGAGAAACAATGTATTCCTAGCTAGGGCTAGTACCTATGAAATTAAATGATGATCACACAACGTATGCAACAACGAGTAAATATGATCAAAAGGAGAGATATGTCATGATGACAATAAGGAACAAACAGAGTATCCTTCCAGTACGAACTACACCCTTGAGAAGA
>BPTQ01000001.1:87163335-87237818 GCA_019973895.1 Chrysanthemum seticuspe | reverse complement strand
TCTGTATGCTAAAAGATGTCATACAATATAGGGGCCCATAGCGAGTGTTTTGTCCCTCAACACTCGGTTCCGACATGGTATACGTTTCGCCTTGGCCTAAGCATGGCCAACCGAACGGAGGAGTCACCCTCAATAGATCTATTTATAACATTCGCGTTTCCCAATGGGGAATTGACGGTTCATGAAAAAGGGCATTCTCTAGGGTCATAAGGGCTTAGGCTAAACCACGTAATAGTAATCATGTAATAGTTTTGGTCCATAAAAGGTTTTGCATATTTCTCACCCCAAAACGTATAAAACAGTTTATCAAGTAAAAGAGGGGTGGGATCTAGTGAATGTTGTGATGCGGCACCGACACGCGACCTAGATAAGGAGGGCAATGTTTTAGTTCATTGTTTTAAGTATCACTTACTTAAAGTGGTTCAATATATTTGTATTAATACTAAACGTAAGTTTGTAAAAATTGTTAATATAGTTTTACTAGTAAGTGTACAAAGTGTATATACTTATTTAAGTTGACACAAAATGGTATTGTCAAAATTTATAACTAATTGATTTACTTTCTAATTACTTTTAGAAAATGTTTAAGTTAAGTTTGAAGACTTTCAAATTTAATATATGATAAAATGGCATTGTGGTCTTTAGTTATTTATCAAAACTTGTTCTTAATATATATATATAGTTCTAAACGGGAAGTTTACTTGACATACATTTGTTTATACATTGATGCTAAATTTTGACGTAAGCATTATTAAGTGAATCATGTTTTTACACATTGATTGTTCATGCCAAACTTTTGTATATTGTTCGTTAAGTTACAACTAGTGTACACGATTGACGTTAGGACGATACATACGAAGTGAAAAGAAAGAATTGATGGAGACGGGTTTCAGTGTTTGTTGTCCGATAAATTTCCCCGGGTATCACCTCATTTGATTCTTCTAACAGTTGCTATATAAAAGACCATGGGCTGCGGCCCATTTTAATTGCAATATGGTAACAAGTGTTGGGCCTGGCCCGGTGTGTTTGTTGTAACGAGAAAGAAAGGGAAAAAAAAGCATAGGCCCAAAGTTTATTGCTACTACTTTAATTTGTTAACAGAAGTTTTAGAACAAAAGTTTTCTTCCAGGTTCTTATTTCAAGTTCACATATTTGTCTTTCAAGTTTAACGTGAGTACTATAGCTCGAGTCGTTTGTTTCAAGCAAGATTGGCTAATATCAAAAACTAGTAAGATGTGAGCAAATGAGTGATGAGGCCATGTATTAGTTGAGTACTACTTCAACTTGGTCTCATTCTCGACAACTATTATGGACTTCGACACAACATAGGCTACTCGAAAATATTTTAGTAACCGAGCACATTTGACTTGAGTTCTCCCTAGGCGTACATAGAGGCTTAAACACATGTTTCACCTCTAAGATTTGAGTCACAAGACAATGAGATACTAGCATGTTTCTCATGTTTAAACAAAGTAAAAATCAAGGTTCGACACACTTTTAAACGACATATATGTCGACTGAAAAGGTGAGTATCGACATGGATTACTAGTAGGCTTCGCCAACTTGACTCGTATACCTTATTTTTGTTCCCTAGTCTTGATAGAAAACCAAACAGACTCTAGCGCAAATGACCACATAAGTTCATGTAACCAAGATTGTTTACTAAACACAAGGAGTATAACTTGTAAAAACTCAATTTCTCTAATTCTTGGTTATGCAACTCGACAAGACCCAAGATTAGTATAACAATATCAAAAAGACTCAACTTCTAGTTTTTCTTGTTTCATACTCTCGCCAAAAACCCAACACAACACCCAAGTGACATATCATTTTTCGACATGAAACAATTAAAAGAAGCTAAACACGGTAAACCTTAAAATATCATTTTGATACAAGTTACTAACTTAACATCATAACAACAACAAAAAGAACATTACAACAAGGAAGATTTATAACCTCAACTCAAAGGTGACGCGTGAGGAACGAGAATGGCTTCGTGGTTTCGGACCAAACAAGACTTGAATTAGCTCCTAAACACTTCCAATTGCAAAACCCCCAAATCAATTTTTGAAAACCCTAACTTTCACAACCCTAGTTTTAGGTAAAATTTGATGAGAAACTGAGTTTGGGGCTTTTGCAACTCTACTAGAGATATAGAAGTATATTGGGGAGGAGCTTGGCTATCTTTCTTTCTTTTGGTCTTGGTTTGAAGCCAAATTCGGTTAGCTTCCAAAAACTAAGAATATCTTGGGCTTTTGGCTCAAGCTAGATTGGTGTGAAGATATGATTCCCTTGGATGACTTGGCCTTGATTTTCCTTGGATTTGTACGAATTGTAGCAAGAGCATCAAGGAAAGATTTGTGAAGCAAAAACTTTCATGAATTTGGTAAGAGAGAAGAGGATATGAGGGATTAAACATGTTGGATTATCCTCTTTGGGAGATTCGACCTACTAGGGAGGTACAAGTCTAGAGGTTGAAGATGGGATTTGATATCTTTTCTTTTTCCTGGTTCTTGGGTTTGGTTTTGTCGTGAATGGGAGAGAAAGACAAAGAGATTATAACACAATTTTTATTTAATGTTCTCATTTGTCCATTGTGTAAGTATATATATATGTATTATACTTATTGTGTAAATTGTGAAAATGTATGCATATACATTATACTTATGTATAAATTGTATTTGAGTCTTATAAGAGTTATTGCTCAAGTGAAAGTGTGTTAAATATTTTGTGTCCCGCGATATTAAATTGTGACCGAAGCATCATTGTTTGATAACTTTTATAACGTAGTATCTTATGGTTACGCATCGGAGATATTATTATTTTTGTAATATTTTTCATTACGGGAGTTTGTCATTTGTTTCATCAAGCCCTTATCATAGTGTCGGTACGCGTGCAGTGTCGGTCACTGGGGTAAACGAGATAACCTCTCGTCTTACAATTTAAATCATAAGACAAAAATGAAATATTCATGAAATGATATGAATGCAAGAGTGGTGAAATTATCTACCGTATGCGAGTTATCTACTCAAATGATCAGGCAAAGCTTATGCATGCTTCATGACTCATGCTTAGTAATAATAAATTACTAATTATCAGTTAAATTTTAGTGAAAATTTACCGTGTGTCACATCCTCCCCGCCTTCGAAGAGAAAACCGTCCTCGGTTTTCAGTAAGAATTGTTTGCTGAAGTAGAGAAAAGATGTGGGTATTTACGTTTGAATTGGTCTTCACGTTCCCACATGTATTCTGGACCTCTTTGAGAGTTCCAGCGGACTTTGACGATAAAAATGCGGCTTTGCTTAAGCCGTTTGATTTCTCTATCCATAATTTCAATGGGTTCCTCGACAAAATTTAATCTTTCGTCATCTTGGATTTCTTCCAAGGGAATAGCAAGAGTTCGTCAGAAAGACATTTCTTCAAGTTGCATACGTGAAACACGTTGTGTACAGAGCTGAGTTCTTGTGGTAATTCGAGTCGGTATGCTACCGGTCCGATTCTTGCGAGAATTTTGAAAGGTCCAATGTAACGAGGATTTAACTTTCCTCGTTTTCCGAAACGGATTACGCCCTTCCATGGCGCAACTTTGAGCATAACTTTATCTCCCACTTAAAACTCAAGTGGTTTCCTTCTTCTATCCGCGTAGCTCTTTTGACGGTCACGAGCTGCTTGCAGTCGGTTTTTGATTTGTACAATCTTCTCGGTAGTTTCTTGAATTAACTCCGGACCAGTAAGTTGACTTTCTCCAACTTCGGCCCAACACACAAGTGATCTAAACTTCCGACCATAGAGTGCTTCATATGGTGCGGCTTTGATACTTGTGTGATAGCTGTTATTGTAAGAAAACTCGGCTAATGGTAAGTGCTTATCCCAGCCATTTCCGAAGTCTATCACACATGCTCTTAGCATATCCTCCAGAGTTTGAATAGTTCTCTCGCTTTGTCCATCGGTCTGAGGATGATAAGCGGTGCTCATGTCGAGGTTAGACCCTAAAGCATCTTGAAGCGATTTCCAGAAATTTGAGGTAAAACGGCTATCTCTGTCTGAGATAATGGAGATTGGTACGCCATGGCGTGCGATGATTTCCTTCAGGTATAGCTGTGCAAGTTTGTCCATTCCGTCACTTTCTTTCATCAGTAGAAAATGTGCTGACTTGGTGAGACGGTCAACTATTACCCAAATAGTGTCGTAGCCTTTAGAGGTTTTAGGTAGCTTAGTGATAAAGTCCATTGTTATACGTTCCCATTTCCACTCGAGAATTTCGGGTTGTACTAGTAGACCTGAGGGTCTCTGATGTTCAGCTTTAACCTTTGAACAGGTTAAACATCGGCTGACATATGTTGCAATGTCGGCTTTCATGTTTGGCCACCAGTACAATTTCTTCAGATCAAGATACATCTTGTCGGATCCTGGGTGGATGGAGTATTTAGTCTTGTGGGATTCGTGCATAATAATTTCGTGAATTCCTCCGTAGAGTGGTATCCAACTTCGCTCTTTGAAACACAAAATTCCATCCGACCTTTTTACGAATCCATTTTCGCTTTCTGGCATTCTGTAAAGGTTCTCATTCGGACGATTTCCCTCCTTGAGTGCTTCGAATTGAGCCTCAAGAATCTTGGTTGGAAGAGGTGAACTAATTGTCATACCCAAGGATCTGACTCTAAGAGGTTTTGGTCGCTCATTTCTACTCAGAGCATCAGCAACTACATTCGCTTTACCTGGATGGTAACGAATCTCGCAGTCGTAATCACTGAGTAATTCCAACCATCGGCGTTGTCTCATGTTTAGTTCTTTTTGATCTAAATTGTGTTGTAGACTCTTGTGGTCGGTGTATACGACACACTTCGTGCCATATAAATAATGTCTCCAAATTCTGAGTGTGAACACAACTGATCCTAACTCCAGGCCGTGCGTCATGTAGTTTTTCTCATGAGTCTTCAACTGGCGAGAGGCGTATGCTATCACATTCTCTCTTTGCATTAACACCGCTCCTAGCCCCTTATGTGAAGCGTCGCAATAAACAACAAAGTCTTCACTACCTTCAGGTAAGGCCAGAATGGGTGCACTACACAACTTTTCTTTAAGGAGTTGAAAAGCTTCTTCTTCTTTTTCTCCCCAGTCAAACTTAGTGTTTTTCTGGGTTAGCTTGGTTAGAGATTTGGCAATTTTTGAGAAACCTTCAATGAATCTTCTGTAGTATCCAGCGAGTCCTAAGAATTGGCGTATCTCAGTAGGAGTTGTGGCTGTCGCCCAATCCTTTATTGACTCGATCTTAGCGGGATCTACATGAATACCCTGACTGTCTATTACATGACCTAGGAATTGTACAGTCGATATCCAAAACTCACACTTCGAGAACTTTGCATACAGTTCTTCCTTCTTCAGCAATTCCAAGATTAATCTAAGATGATGTTCGTGTTCTTTCACACTCTTGGAATAAATTAGGATATCGTCAATGAATACGATCACAAATTTATCCAGGTAGGGTTTACACACTTGGTTCATGAGGTCCATGAACACAACTGGTGCGTTGGTTTACCCAAAAGGCATGACTTGGAACTCATAATGTCCATAACGAGTTCTGAAGGCAGTTTTAGGAATATCTTCTTCCCGAACTCTCAGTTGATGGTATCTGGACCTTAAGTTGATTTTTGAATAAACACTTGAACCTTGAAGTTGATCGAATAAGTCATCGATCCTCGGGAGTGGGTAACGGTTCTTAATGGTTAGTTTATTCAACTCGCGATAGTCAATGCACATCCTAAAAGTTATGTCTTTCTTTTTGACGAATAGGACTGGTGCTCCCCAGGGTGATGAGCTCGGTCTAATGAACCCTTTTTCTGCAAGTTCCGACAACTAGTTTGATAACTCCTGGAGTTCCGTTGGAGCTAATCGATAAGGTGCTCTTGCCACTGGTGCGGCACCAGGCACTAAATAGATCTGAAACTCAACCTGTCGGGTTGGTGGGAGTCCTGGCAAGTCTTCAGGAAACACTTCAGGAAATTCTCTCACTATTGGTACGTCTTCTAGACGTTTTGCTTCCTTTTCTTTTTCGTCCTTTCCAGTGACTTGTGCTAGGAAGATGTGGCATCCTTCCTCGATACACCTCAACACCTTGGTATAGGAAATGAAATGCAGTCTTGAAGCGTTTCTTCTGTCACTCCGGTCCCCTTCTATTGTTAGAACTTCATCTCCATAGGGTAATTGGACAAGCTTCTCGTCACAAATTATTGCAGCATGATATTTTGCTAACCAATCCATTCCGATGATGACATCGAAACTACCCAATACTACTGGTATTAAATCGATATTGAATGGGTGGTTTAATAGATTCAGGGTGCAACCTCTTATGATGGTATCTACCCTTTCTACGTTACCGTTAGCTAGTTCCACATTGTACGCATTTCCTAATGCAGTTGGGGCAATATCGAGTAGTGGACTAAATGTATTAGAAACAAAACTCCTATCGGCTCCCGTATCAAACAATATGGATGCATAACGGTTATTTATAAGGAACGTACCCGTCACAACGTTCGGGTCTTCCTGAGCTTCCACTTTGGTCACAGCATAGACTCTCCCACGAGCTCCTTCGCCATTTCCCTGATTACTCGGCTGTCTAACGTTTCCCTGAACCCTGCCATTTCCATGGCTTCCTGGATTTCCTCGGTTTCCTTGATTTCCTCCATTGCCTTGGTTCCTGGTCTTTCGGCATTCATTCTTATAATGCCCTTTCTCACCACAACCAAAGCAAGTTATAGCAGCTTTTGGGTCCTGAGCTGGTGTTGTTTGAACCGTCGCCAATGACTCGGATCTGCAGTTTCTGGTCAAGTGTCCGATTTTCTGACAGTTACGGCACTTGACTGTACACTGTCCTTTGTGATGCAGAGTGCATCGGTTACACAGTGGTGCAGTCCCTTCGTACGTTTTTCTTTCTTCAATCCCAGCTGCATATGCTCTAGCAAAATTTTGCCTTTTGTTTTGATTGTTGTTGTTGTTTCCACTGTTGATGCCACGGTACCCATTGTTCTTGTAATTTCAGGAGTGGCCATCCCATTTCCTCTTATTGTCATCCACTTTATCCATGGAATCCTCAATCACTTGGTCCATGAGTTTGTTGGCTACTTCGATGGTTTCGTGAAGATCAGTAGCCTTAGAAGTGGTGACATTGCCCTTGATAGGTTGGGGCAGTCCTCTGATGTATCTCTCTAACAATCGGGTCTCAGTGGGAACCATTTCAGGACACAACAAGGCTAGTTCTTGAAATCGCTGATTATAAGCAGCCATATTGGTGCCTTGAACTTTGAGGTTCCAAAACTCATGCTCTAGCTTCTTGATCTCATTACGAGGACAGTACTTTCGGAGTACCATCTCCTTGAAGCTCTCCCATGGCATGGCATAGGCAACATCGATACTAGCAGATTTCAGAAAATTGTTCCACCAGGTCAAGGCAGCATCTGTGAAAGTGAATGATGCGTACTTAACCTTAGACTCTTCCTCACAATTGCAAATTCGGAACACAGTCTCGAGCTTTTCGATCCATCTAGTCAGACCGACAGCTCCTTCGGTTCCACTAAAGCCTCCAGTCATGGTCTTACGAAAGTCCTGGTAAGTACAAGTGCGGCTGTGGGTGGATGGTCTCGAAGTTCCAGCATTAGTAGACGAGTGGTTTGCTGCAGCTAAAGCGGCGTTCACTCGATCATTGACTAGTTGGTCTATCATAACAGGAGTAGTGGCTTCAACAGTCTGATCGCGTGTGACTCTGTTTGGAATAGTAGTGTTTGCAGCTTGGTTGCGAGTGACTCTCGCTGGAATAGGAGCATTGGAAGCTCCACCAGGGTTGGTACGTTTTGATCTTCGTTTCGGCGGCATTTCTGCAGTAAGAGAGGTGATAAGATATATAACCTTTTAAACAAGGTAAGTGCCAAGTAACAGTGTGGTTGTCGCAGATAGATCATATGAGCAATCTATAAAAGAAAGAACAATTGGATAGGAAAATAAGTTTGACATAGATAGAATTTCGGTTACAAGGTTCCTAAAGTACATGATGAGATACTAGATGGAATACAACCGAATACATGAGTGAAATACAACTGGAGTACAACCGAAATACAAGAGTAATAACTAACACTAATTGTTATAAATCCAGTTTAGTGCGATACATCATGCAATCATATCTAAGGATGTCCACGCTCGGTACGGAGTCGCTCAATGGTGGCAATCAACTCTCGCTGCGTATCCTCCAAACTCGCGATACGTCTCATCTGAGAGGCTAACATGGACTCTAAACCTGTGGTCCTCTGCCACTCCTCTCTGGCAGTATCTCTAGCCATCCACTGGATGCGCTCCAGCTCCTCAAGTCGGCCGTGCATCTGGGCTTGACCTCTGCCCAAGGCCCGTGTCCTGCTATCCAACTCTCTAACATCCTCAACCTGAGCCTTAACTCTAAAACCCAGTCGAATCCTCTCATGTTTCTCGAGCTCCATGCTCACAAACAACACATCAGTGACTCGGTCTAAACCCTCAACACGCTGCTCGCAAGCTTGCAAGCGTGTTGGATCGACTCTCTCTAGCTGATCAGTATGGACTCCTAGCAGAGTCTCATGAGAGCCTAACTGAATAAGCACCCTCTCTGTAAGAGTCAGCTCATCATCTGGAGATCCTGATAGGTCTGGCACTGACTGTGCCTCAACCGGTGCAGCTTCCTCAATGGTCTCGAGCTGTCTAGTGGCGCGGGCAAGGCGCTCCATGTCTGATGCAGATGGTATGAATGAAGGTGATGACGGACTATAGCTCAGACTCGCGATGTGTGGTACAGAACTGATCACACAATCAATATTCCTCCAAGCAACCTCACTACTCTCCTCCTGACTGTGGAGGAAAGCATCCCTCTGTCCTAATCCAACTGGTGCATCAATGTCCATGTCCTCGCTCAATCTCTGAGCCATCCTGGAGCTCTGTCCTAGCTCCTGAATACTATGGACAATCTCCAGACCCAGTGTATCCATATCTGCTGATGTGCTAACATATCCAGGAATACTCTCAATCGGCATAGGCTCTGGTAGTTCCTCCTCTGGATCCTCTTCCGGATCTTCTTCCGGATCCTCTTCTGAGTAGGAATCAGTAGATCTCCTGAGTCTCTGGTGAGGTGGTGACTCAGTGGATGATGGTGTCAGTGACTCTGAAGTAGTAGAAGGACCCATGTAAGCAGTGCGGGTCATCTGAGAAGCTAGTGCAGGCACAAATGAATACCGCTCTTGATATCCAGGTACCCTCATAATCATGCGAGGTTTTTGCCTGCGCGTCAACAAAGCTGATGGAGTGGTGGTAAGGGTCGATATAGATGGAGTAGGTGCAATAACTGGCTGAGCTGCTAGTGTGGCCTGAATATACGGATCAGTGGCTAAGTGTGCAAGATGACGGATGGTAGGTGAGTGAGCTAGTAGGATGTCCTCCTGAACATCGTGAGGGAAGGCTGGTGAAGGCATGGTCTGTGACAAGACGGTGCATATGTGTAAGTATGTGGAAAACTATGTTCATGATAAATATGAAATAGTGCATAAGTAAATAGGAAATAAAACATGTAATCCTATTTAAATAAACTCTAAGTAAATGGCAAGTAAGGCAAGCGGCAATCGACGGTCGTAGTATGATGTTTTTGGTGAAAAGTTGTTATAGTTTAGGGTTTATATGTACCTAGTTCTCTATAACCTTGGCTCAGATGCCAATCTGTAACACCCCCAAATTTAGTTTAGCGGAAGCATACGTGTTATTCGGGAGCGTTACGGGATTGGTGAATCGTAACACAAATAATAAAGAACGGAATACATACTCCGTTTAATTTCATAAAATATTTTAAAACATTATCTTACAACATCGTTTAGATAAATGGGCACATCCCATAACTTTTAGTGGTCCCAAAGTAAAAACATCATTTTTGTGTAAAAACACTTCTTTAAAAATTACTACGACAATTTCTCCGCCTCTTGCCTTGCATCCATGATCACAACTAAACACCTGAGAAAATATGCTAAAAAGGTCAGCTAAAAGCTGGTGAGTTCATAGGTTTAAGTTAAAATAGTAAGTTTGGACCATAAGCAAAGTCATATAATCATTACAACGAATATAATGATATATGGATGAAAGTCTATTACGTTAGCTCTAAGTTCATGCAACCGATACTATGACAGTTTCTGTATGCTAAAAGATGTCATACAATATAAGGGCCCATAGCGAGTGTTTTGTCCCTCAACACTCGGTTCCGACATGGTATACGTTTCGCCTTGGCCTAAGCATGTCCAACCGAACGGAGGAGTCACCCTCAATAGATCTATTTATAACATTCGCGTTTCCCAATGGGGAATTGACGGTTCATGAAAAAGGGCATTCTCTAGGGACATAAGGGCTTAGGCTAAACCACGTAATAGTAATCATGTAATAGTTTTGGTCCATAAAAGGTTTTGCATATTTCTCACCCCAAAACATATAAAACAGTTTATCAAGTAAAAGAGGGGCTATGAAAACTCACCTTAGCAATTGTGAAATCCAAATGTGGGATCTAGTGAATGTTGTGATGCGGCACCGACACACGACCTAGATAAAGAGGGCAATGTTTTAGTTCATTGTTTTAAGTATCACTTACTTAAAGTGGTTCAATATATTTGTATTAATACTAAACGTAAGTTTGTAAAAATTGTTAATATAGTTTTACTAGTAAGTATACAAAGTGTATATACTTATTTAAGTTGACACAAAATGGTATTGTCAAAATTTATAACTAATTGATTTACTTTCTAATTACTTTTAGAAAATGTTTAAGTTAAGTTTGAAGACTTTCAAATTTAATATATGATAAAATCGCATTGTGGTCTTTAGTTATTTATCAAAACTTGTTCTTAATATATATATATATATATATATAGTTCTAAACGGGAAGTTTACTTGACATACATTTGTTTATACATTGATGCTAAATTTTGACGTAAGAATTATTAAGTGAATCATGTTTTTACACATTGATTGTTCATGCCAAACTTTTGTATATTGTTCGTTAAGTTACAACTAGTGTACACGATTGACGTTAGGACGATACATACGAAGTGAAAAGAAAGAATTGACGGAGACGGGTTTCAGTGTTTGTTGTCCGATAACTTTTCCCGGGTATCACCTCATTTGATACTTCTAACAGTTGCTATATAAAAGACCATGTGCTGCGGCCCATTTTAATTGCAATATGGTAACAAGTGTTGGGCCTGGCCCGGTGTGTTTGTTGTAACGAGAAAGAAAGGGAAAAAAAAGCATAGGCCCAAAGTTTATTGCTACTACTTTAATTTGTTAACAGAAGTTTTAGAATAAAAGTTTTCTTCCAGGTTCTTAGTTCAAGTTCACATATTTGTCTTTCAAGTTTAACATGAGTACTATAGCTCGAGTCGTTTGTTTCGAGCAAGATTGGCTAATATCAAAAACTAGTAAGATGTGAGCAAATGAGTGATGAGGCCATGTATTAGTTGAGTACTACTTCAACTTGGTCTCATTCTCGACAACTATTATGGACTTCGACACAACATAGGCTACTCGAAAATATTTTAGTAACCGAGCACATTTGACTTGAGTTCTCCCTAGGCGTACATAGAGGCTTAGACACATGGTTCACCTCTAAGATTTGAGTCACAAGACAATGAGATACTAGCGTGTTTCTCATGTTTAAACAAAGTAAAAATCAAGGTTCGACACACTTTTAAACGACATATATGTTGACTGAAAAGGTGAGTATCGAAATGGGTTACTAGTAGGCTTCGCCAACTTGACTCGTATACCTTATTTTTGTTCCCTAGTCTTGATAGAAAACCAAACGGACTCTAGCGCAAATGACCACATAAGTTCATGTAACCAAGATTGTTTACTAAACACAAGGAGTATAACTTGTAAAAACTCAATTTCTCTAATTCTTGGTTATGCAACTCGACAAGACCCAAGATTAGTATAACAATATCAAAAAGACTCAACTTCTAGTTTTTCTTGTTTCATACTCTCGACAAAAACCCAACACAACACCCAAGTGACATATCATTTTTCGACATGAAACAATTAAAAGAAGCTAAACACGGTAAACCTTAAAATATCATTTTGATACAAGTTACTAACTTAACATCATAACAACAACAAAAAGAACATTACAACAAGGAAGATTTATAACCTCAACTCAAAGGTGACGCGTGAGGAACGAGAATGGCTTCGTGGTTTCGGACCAAACAAGACTTGAATTAGCTCCTACACACTTCCAATTGCAAAACCCCCAAATCAATTTTTGAAAACCCTAACTTTCACAACCCTAGTTTTTGGTAAAATTTGATGAGAATATGATTTTAGGGCTTTTGCAACTCTACTAGAGATATAGAAGTATATTGGGGAGGAGCTTGGCTATCTTTCTTTCCTTCGGTCTTGGTTTGAAGCCAAATTCGGTTAGCTTCCAAAAACTAAGAATATCTTGGGCTTTTGGCTCAAGCTAGATTGGTGTGAAGATATGATTCCCTTGGATGACTTGGCCTTGATTTTTGTAGGACCTTACTTTTATCAACCTTATCACAAACCCAACACGTATATCACTTTATGCGTAGAACTCGTTAAACACAAACACAAGCAAAGCGTAGAAATAAGAAGAAAGGAAAGATGGTGACTTGAATGATATATGAATCGTCTATGTTGTGAGAGAAAGATGAACACAATAAGTTGTATATTCCAAAGGAAGAACACACACACACACACTTTCAAGCACACCCCTCAAATGACCATTTGAGGGGTATTTATAGTTGGAATACATGATGCCCTAAAAGGCTTTCTATGGGCTTTTGTGGGCTTGGACATGGGTTGGATTTGATATAAGGCAAGCTTAACTAAACTAATACCCATTTAGCTTAGTCCAATCCACGAGCCCGTTGACTATTCTAGCACGATATCTAACACACGATATAAAGTTCCTAAACGTGAATGACCATCACTTCTAATAAAAACTATTAAGGCTAACAATCTCCCCCTAAGGGGTGGTCATTCAAAAGATGCTCCACTTGATAAGATCGTTACTTTCCTTGAGCTTTGAACTTTGTGTGTAGATATAGAATAGTCTTAATTCTTTGTTCCTTCATGCTTTGTGATCAGATAATGTGGTTGTCTGCCGTTGTCAACTTCGTTGGGTAGGTGTCTCCACGCCTTTCTCCACCATGCTCACACTTCTATTTGTCTTTTGGTTACCAATGATGTAGTTCTCGAGTCTTTAAAGTTTGTAGATTCTTTGACATTGACGAAAAATCATCTTAAACTTTTGTTGCCTTTGATTTTGATGAGAACTTTCATGTGTTGTTGGTATGAGCATGTGGAGAATCTGCACGATCAATCCGCTCCGGAGCTTCCATAAAAAGAAAACATAAAACAGGTTAGTAATAAGCGGATTTCGGTACTTACAAGTTTGAATTTCGAGGGTGTTAACAGCATAGTGTGAAAACACGTCAATAATTCTCACAGAGGCCGTTCCTGAAATGGAGTCCCACAAGTGAGATAACGCGATGTACCGAAATACACCTACAGTTCAGATGAGTTGCTGAGGTACACCGAAGCATCACCCCACGACTGTAGACCATTTGAGACACACTAAGCGTAATCCACGGGGAGTTACCGAAGTGACCTGCTGTCAGGGCTGCTTGATGTTGACCCTGGCAGGAGTTTCCATTCAATCATTGAAGATCACAGAAGTGAAACTTCTCATAAATGTTCTGGCAGATTGCTAAGATCTGCGTAGGACTCTAGAATATATCACTTGTGTCCTTATTGGTGAACAGCAAGCGATGTCATGTCAAGTGTTCCTATGAGATCTTTTAATGAATCTCGTGGCTCTAGACTCAATTAGTGCATTTTGGTTTTCCTGAGCGGAGACTAGGGAGAGGGTCTCCTTCTTCAATACCAATGATCGCTAAGAGAAAGTCGATAAATTATGTAGGGTTCCCAGTGAGAATGAAACAAATCCTTTTGAGAGGAATTGAGTGGCTAGAAGGTTTAGTGCAGTGCGTCACTGGGTCCATGACGTCTTTGTCTTCAATACCAGTGACAACCAGTAGCGGATGAGTTGAACCCGGTTTCTGCCCTAAGGTTGAATTATGGAGGGCTATTTCTTTTCACCCTTTCTCATTACATTTCTTTTTAATTCTTCAACCCCTTCTTTCTCCTTTCTCACATTACTCTTTTTTTCAATCATTCCTAAGGACTTCTAATATTAACTATTTGTGATGTCCTTGGGTAGATCCCTCCGGCTCTGGCGGATCATAGGACGGATTTCCTATCCTTAGTCACCTTATAACTCCATGACTGTCCTATTGTTGCCATAAAACCATTTTTCTTGAAAATCTCTCAAAGTGTTTTTGATAGAAAACATGTTTGGAACACATCGAGAGTTTTATACTTTCAGAAACACTCCCCCTTCACATGTGCTTATATGTTTTGAAAGAAATCTGCACATAGAGGGTATAGTTCGCACTTTTTTGAATTGATCGACTTTTAAATGGGCTAGACCGATTCGAGACACGTTTACATCACTAGCGAACTAGCTTGAAATTATTACCCGTCCTGGTCAAGTCCGTAGAAAGTTTCTCGAGATGGTACATGATTCCTCGTCAATTCATTGGTTTCAACTGAGTCGAGCTCATTATGAGATTCAAACAACGATCATTAAACTTTTTGATCACATTTTAATCACGTCTCCTCCCCCTCAAAAATAGCATATTCGTGATATTTTTGATATCAACGGATTAAACAACATTTTAGAATCTTTTGGGGAGACAAACGGATTTGATTTAAGCATGAATTTGGAACATTTTGTTTTATACTCCCCCTTTAATAAAGCATAATCAATTAAAGGGTTTTAGAGAGAGTTATCTTGAGCACAAAATATTTTGAAAGATTTTGAAAAATCTTTTTGAGCAATCTTGAAAAGGTGCTCAAGATGATGATGATTTCTCACCATTTTTAAATGTAGTGCACTGAAGCGTACACTTGATTTTTTCTATAAAAGCACGAGTTTTGATTTGAACAATAATCAAAAGTCATCATTTTAGTCCGGGTTTTGTACTGAAGTATACGAAAGCCATTATTAAGAAGAAATTTTGAGAAACGACATGTTTTGGAAAACATAAAAAGAACTCTCGCTCAAGCATCTGTACATGCCCGTATCATTGTTGAATGACATTTCTAGAAACGTACAGAATATCGATTATACAAGAGACATGTCGTGAGAAGAATATTTTTGGATTTTTGATATTCTATTGTTTTTGTATTTTTGAAAGTTTTATATTTTTATATTTTGCTTTTGTTGGTTTTTCAAATTTTGTATTTTGTTTTTCAAAAATATTTACAGCGAAGCTTTTTGGAAAATCATTTTCAAGAAGATTCGAGAAGACGTTCTAACTCCTCAGGGGTTAGGCTTCGCATTCTAATTCGTCGAACTAAATCGTCAAACCTTTCTTTTGGAAGGGCTTTAGTTAATAGATCGGCGAGTTGGTAGTCTGTCTTGACGAAAAATAATTCAACAGTACCATTTTCGACGTACTCTTTGATGAAGTGGTAGCGGACACGGATATGCTTAGTCTTTGAGTGATGAACAGGATTGCATGATATGGCTATGGCACTTTTCGAGTCACAATACATAGGTATTTTATCGAAAGTAAAGCCATAATCTGTGAGTTGTGTTCTCATCCATAGAACTTGAGCACAACACGCAGATAGAGACACATACTCAGCTTCAGCGGTTGAAAGTGCAGTGCAATCTTGTTTCTTTGAAGACCAACTTACTAACTTTTCACCTAAAAATTGTGCTCCTCCGGATGTACTTTTTGCTGTAACTTGATCACCTGCGTGGTCCGCATCTGAAAAGGCAATTAGATCAAATCCGGATTCCTTCGGATACCAAAGTCCCATGTGAATGGATGTCTTCAGGTACCGAAAGATCCTTTTAACCTCTTTGAGGTGCAGTTCGGTAGGCTTTGCCTGAAACCGTGCTAATAAGCAAACAGCAAAATGAATATCGGGTCGACTAGCAGTAAGATACATGAGAGAACCAATCATGCTCCGATATTTCTTCGGATCAATAGGTTTCCCAAACAAATCGGCTCCAATTTTTTTGTGAAGTTACCATTGGTGTTCCGACAGAGTCACAATTATCCATACCATGATTTTTCAAAATCTCAGTTGTATATTTAGCTTGATTAATAAAAATTCCACGAGGGGACTGATGTATTTGTAAACCAAGAAAGAATTTTAGTTCCCCCATCATGGACATTTCAAATTTGCTTTTCATGAGATTTTTAAAATGTTTTGAAAGATTCGGATTAGTGGACCCAAAGAAGATGTCGTCCACGTAAATCTGAACAATCAAAATGTCGTTTTTGCATTTTTGTGTAAATAAGGTAGGATCAACTGTTCCTTTGGTGAAATTGTTTTGGATAAGGAAAGAGGAAAGTTCGTCATACCACGCTCTCGGAGCTTGTTTCAATCCATAGATTGCCTTTTTGAGTTTGTAGACGTAGTTTGGATGTTCCAAGTCGATGAAGCCTTCTGGCTGACTGATAAGGTTTTAAAAGGTACCTTTTTAAGGGGTCATTTAAGCCCTTATTCGATCACTTTTGTATCCGTTATTGCTTAATATCGTTCCTTTTCACTTTTTAGGTCTCTTGAAGGCAAAATGCTGGAATGATGCTTATTTGGACGAAAAGGCGCGAATATACGAAGAAAATGGCCAAAGTCAGAATCGAGACACTCAAAGCTGCTGAAACATAAGGCGACGGCGTCACTGCATATCTGCGACGCCGTCGGGAAGGCATTTTGCGACGGCTCAGAAGCGAAATTGCATGTTTTCAAGGGACGACGTCAGGTTCTAAAGGAGTAGGCCGTCGCTACTCAGACGACCTAGATTTGATCCAGACGACGTCATAGACTGAAGGGGACGGCGTCACAACCATAAGGTGACGCCGTCACAAGCTGATCAAGTCACAACATGCGCGAGAAGTAGCTGATACTGTTTTGGCCATAACTTTTGCATACGAACTCGGATTTAGGTGATTCAAAAGCCCACGCGACCGGAACGAGAAAATCTACAATTTGCTGAAAAAATGGTCGTGACGCCGTCACTCTATAAGTGTGATGCCGTCACTCTTTGCCGACAGAAAATCTGCCTATAAATATAACATTATAACTTCACTTTTTGTAAGCCCTAAACCCTAAGTCCGATTCCAGGGTTTAGGTAGGTGTTTTTCCAGCAACTTAAAGGGTTCCAAACACTCTATAAACATTGTGTGTTGGTTTGTTTGTTAATCCAATCCTATGGTATGTCTTCAATTATCATAATTGTTGCTTGCTCTTCATTAATTATGCTTGGCTAATTCATCTAGTGTCTGCTTATGATTGTGTGAAACTTGTATACAATTAATTAGATCTTATTGATTTCTTAGTGATGCTTGTGTCTATCTTCATCATTAGGGTGTGACAACTTCAATGAGTCTAATTGGTTTAGTTTATAATTCTTGCATCCTACTGTCTCTTGTTTGATTGGTTGTCTCTTATCTTAATTGTAATTGGCTTAGGAAGTGCGACTAGGCTATCGTTGTGTTTAACACTTGATAAATCCTTGATAGTTTATGAATGACTTGGTGGATTTCGTTTACTAAATCAAAGATAACCTTAAAGTTAGTTTATGAATGAATAAGTGGATTTTGTTTACTACACTTAAAGGTGACTTCAAAGAGTTAGGGAGAAACGCATACCCTACAACCTTAGACACACAACGCAACTAGGAATAAGGACGTGACAATTCAACCATCAATAGGACGTGACAATTCAGTAGGTAGAATTGGATAGCTAGCAAGGAGTAATACATCATAAGTAGATACGCTTCACGTTACTGGTAGATCCCTTAGTTAGTTAGTATCTTTTGGAATAGTTGACTAGCAACTAATTCCACCCCCCAAATCCAAACCCCGAGATTCGTACCTTTCCATTCCATAAAATATAAAAATACAAAAATAATCATCCCTCACCTTTAGACTTAAATCGACATATAATTCAGCCTAACGACACTATTCCCCTAGAGAACGATATCAATACCCGTGGCTTACCCTAATTACTACACTACAACGATTAGGTTCACTGCCTAGGGTGTTATAAAACTTGCTCGAAGAAAAGGAAGTTCCTTTGACCCCGAACGACGCGTGTAGCGTTATCACTGACTCACGTACACTTCTTCTTTCAGAGTTCCATTCAAGAACGCGGTCTTAATGTCCATCTGATAAACCGTGATGTTTTTGTGAGCTGCATAGGCTAAGAATATCCTGACTGCTTCAAGTCTAGCTACCGGCGCGAATGACTCTTCAAAGTCTATCCGTTCCTCTTGTCTGTATCCTTTGGCCACAAGACGAGATTTGTTGCGAATTACAGTCATCTCTTCATCTCTTTTGTTCTTCCATAACCATTTGAGATCAATGACGCGAATGTCAATTGGTCTTGGAACCATTTCCCAAGAGTCATGTAGACGGTATTGGAGAAGTTCCTCCTGCATCGCTTCTATCCATGCGGGTTCTGCCATTGCCTCGCGAATGTTCTTTGGCTCTATATTGCTAATTGAGCAAAGGTAAATGCATAAGTCGCAATCGGTGGCAAGTTGGTGTCTCGTCTGAATTGGCCTTGAAGGTTCACCAATAACTTGTTCAATTGGGTGGTCTTTTGTCCACTTCAGAGTAGAAGGATACCGTTGGTTAAACGTATGCGAGTTAGATGGTTCTTGTAAGCTTGAGGAAGATTCAGCTGATTCCGTAGCAAACGGGTTTTCAAGTAAGTCTTCATCTAACGTTGCATCGTTCTGGTTTTGGTTTTGCTCATCAACTGCTGGTAGAACGGGTGCAAGAACTGGAGTAGATGTAGATGATGTTGATGGAGTTGGTGCATTGGTTTCGACCGTTGTAGATGCATCGGCTGTTGGTGGTGGAGGATGATTTTGAGCGGGTGCAGCGGAATGATGGTTTGATGCATTTTTCGAAGTTCCCCCATAGTATTCATCGAATATTAACTCGAAGAAATTCTCCCATTCTTGTTCTTTAGGATTGTCAAACGAAGTTTATTGAGCTCTTTGAGGTACGAGTCCTGAACTGATGTGTCCAGAAGTCTATTGGTTTAGCGCGGGTTCTAGAGCGAGTCTCTCAAAAGCCATATGTGAAAGTTCATCAAATTTCACACTCATCGTCTCCATGATCCTCCTAGTTCTCCTGTTATACACCCTGAATACCCTCGAGTTATCTGAATATCCAACGAAGATTCCAATATCACCTTTTGCTTTCAGTTTTCCAAGATCTTCTCTGTCATTCGTAGGATAGCACAAAGCGCCAAACACGTGAAAGTAAGAGATATCAGGTTTTCTGTTGTTCACAAGCTCATATGGGGTTTTATTGAATCTTGGATGGATAAGGGATCGGTTCTGAGTGAAACAAGCAGTGGCAACAGCATCAGCCCATAAAAATAACGGTGCACTAGAATAGATTAGCATTGTGCGAGCAGCTTCCACAAGAGTTCTATTTCTTCTTTCAACTACCCCATTCTGCTGTGGAGTTCTAACAACTGATGTCTGATGTGTAATTCCAACATATTCAAAATAAGTTCTTAACTCCTGATTAGTGAATTATGTGCCGTTGTCTGTTCTTACAACTCTAACTGGAGCTTGAAGAAGTACTTGAATACGTTTCAGAAAGGTGATGATGATGCCTGGTGCTTCGTCTTTTGATCTCAAAAACCTAACCCATGTATATCTTGAATAGTCATCAACGATAACAAGAATATACTTTTTCCCATTTATGCTTTCAACTCTCATTGGGCCACATAAGTCCATGTGCAACATATGCAACCTTGCTTCCAAACTAGGTACGGGTTTGGGTTTATATGATGCTATTTTGCTTTTTCCTTGTTCGCATGATGGACATAAGTGATCCTTGGTGTATTTGAACTTTGGAAGTCCATTGACGATGTTGTCTTTGGCAAGATTGTTGATGGTGTCAAAATTGAGATGGGATAACCTTCTATGCCACAACCAGGACTGTGTTCCAGATGCTCGTGTCATAAGACATATTGGTGATGAAGAGTCCATTTGATTGATGTCGATAGCATACAAGTTTGTATCACGATTCCCAGTTAAAAGATCAATGCCATCCAAGTTTCTAACGAAGCTAGCATTTTTCCTAAAAGCAACCTCTAAATCTGCATCACAGAACTGCCCGACTGAGAACAAATTGTGTCCCAACCCTTCGACATAGTACACCCGAGTGATCAAATAATTTCCAAAAGGTAGATCTCCATAACCCATGATAGCTGCTACATGATCATTTCCAAAACGTACAGTTCCCATGAATTTCCAGACGAAATTGATCAGCAGCTTCAGATTCCCGGTCATGTGCTTGGAGCAACCCGAGTCGACGATCCAAAGACAAATTTCGATAACCTGCCAGAAACAGAAAAAGAATATTTTGGAAACCGTTGAGATTTTGGTTCCTTTGGGTTAGAGGTAAAATCCTGATCACACTCAAAGAGGTTTGCTACAGGGAGTTCTGGTTTATCACTCATTTTACCATTCTGGAGTGTGAAAGTTCTACCTGTGGGTTTCCAAATATCATCCCTAAAGTATACACTATAGTTCATGTCAGTAGTGTAAAGTCTAAGTTTTGCAAGTAGTCTTCCTACTCGTTTAGCGTAAGATCTTTTTGGAACGTTCTTCTTAACAGGCTTATCATTCACATTCTTAGAAACACAATCATCTTGAACATTAATTAAAGATTTCTTGCAAGTTAAACAAAGAGATTCAACACATTCATTAGACTTAGCAAGTTTCATAGGTTCAGTACATTCAGATGAAATGTATTTCTTATTCAAAAACGGTAAATTCCTAGGGTGTTCTTCTACTTTCTTCTCTTTATTCAAGCTACTACTCCTAGAGGCAGTCGACACTCTATTGTTCCTTGTATTGCTCTTAGGCTTTAGTCTGCTGCTCCTAGAGGTGCTTTCTAGTCCTTCAGAAGGTAATGCACACGCATTAGGATTCACATTTTTATGAAGGGAGGTGGTTTCAGCTTTCCTAGTCTCTTTAGAGTGCTTTTCTAAACTTATGTCGTTTGTTTCATATGTTTTAGATGTGGAGGCAGACGCATTAGTGGTACTCATCTTAAAAAGGCCAGGTGCTAAAAATTTTGGTTTCTCGATAACCGCTTTTCCCTTATCAATGTTTTGTTTAGGTAGGGCAGGTGGAGTGACTGGTTTTGATGAAACATTTTTCTCATTGACTTTTGGAGGAGGCATAGAAACAGACATTTTTGGTTTGGAAACCGGTTTGGGAACATTTGCTTTCTCCGCAGTCAATGGTTTTTTAATCACAGTATCCACTGCCTTTCCTTTTTGACTTTCCAGCTGAGCCCTCAAAAGATCATTTTTCGCTTTCATGTCATTGTAGGCACGCTCATACGACAGTTTATCATACTTGCATTCCTCAGTTTTGCGATCAAGTTGTTTAAAATATGAGACATTTTCTTTTTCAAGTTTTTCAAGAGCTTTTTCATATTTTGAAACAATTGAGGAGGTCTCAGACTGGAGTCTTTCATGATCTTCAACAGAATATGTTTGCAAAATGATGGACATAATATCAGTAGTCAGAACATCTTCGAAGAGAGAATCATTTAACTTTTCCAAAACATTGATTTGATCAATACTTTCATTAGCTTGCTTTACCAGGGATTTATGGTCCTTGACAAAGTCAGCTGTTTCTTTCAAAAAGGCTTGTTCAAAATAAATTACCCTTGAGTTGATGTTATTCAGCTGAGGGGCAATTTCAGTTTCAAAAAACGTTTTCTGTTCATTATCAAAACTATTGAACCAGATGTTTGTTGTAATATGAGTTTTAGTTTTAACAGTCTCTTGAAGTCTCCCAATTCTAGTTTTAACATTGTCTAAAATGCTTCTGGCATCACTTGTGTTAAAAGGATTGTTTGAAGACATTTGTTCGATTTTCGAAAAGGATTTTGAGACAACTACAGGAGTTTCAACTAGTTTTGAAACTGGTTTTGAAACTGTTGTGATGGAAAACTTTGATTGTTCTTTATGTGAAACAAACGAAATACCATTAATTTTGTTCCATTTGTTATAGTCAATTGGTTTGATTTCCGGATGTTTTTGTTTCATTCTTGATCTACTCTCCTCAGATAGTTCCAACGTTTCAAGAGAATCATGCACAATTATGGGTTCATGCAAAGGTTTTCCATTGTTCAACACATTCCGTTGTTTCTGAGCTTTCTTGAGGAAACAAGGAGGTGAGTTACCAAGAGCCATTTTATGTGTAGTATGAAAAATTGGATTTACTTGATTAGAAAGCATCTTGTTTGTTTTAGCAGAATGACCCGTTGTAAGAAGTAAATTATCCAATTTTTTGATAGTTTCATTTTTATCCAGAATTTCATCAAGAAGAGAATCTTCTCGTTTCGAAAAATCAGCAATCAACTGTTTCTTCTCTTTTTCAAGATCAGAAAGCAGTGTTTTTTGTTTAGAAAGTTGGTCATTTAGTTCAGAAATTTCCTTGTTTAAAGATTTTATTTTCAAGTTCAGATTCACATCAAGTGTATCATACTTGATTTGCAATTGTTTTTCTCTTAAAACAGAATCTCGGTAACCAATTTCTAATTCTGATATTTTGTTTGTATGAAATTCATAGGCTCTGGCGTTCTCTTTGTAACTCTCAAGCTCAGTGGTCAATTTAGCCTTAACTTCGCGATTGACCTTACTAACTTTCTCAATTTCAATGCCACAGTTATTGATTAATGATTCAAAATAAGCACGTGTTTCCTCATCAGTCTCAGTATTTTGTGCCACACAGCCTCCACTAGGATCCACATCTGGAGTTTCGGAGTTAGTATTGCTACAACTCGGATTGTCCAGGAATGTATCATAAGTAGGTGTTGGCGTCACAGAATGTTGTTCGTCATGAGTAAACACATCAAATATGACATTGTTATAGCATTGATCAATGATTGGTACCTCAGATACTGCGTTGGCGTCAAAGACAGGAGGTGCGTCAGAATCAGTGTCGTACTTAGTCTCCTGAAGATTTGCCATGAAGATGCAGTTCGCATTGATTTCCTCGAGGTCTTCCAAATCATCCACAATAGCGAAAAAATCATTTTCCTCAGCACTCAACTGCATCCCTGCTTCTTGCTTCTGTTCTAACAGCATAGCTTTCCGAAGAAACTCAGCATTCTTCTTGTGTGGCTTAGTGGGACAGTTTCGTGCCATGTGACCCACTCCTTGACAGTTATAACACTTAACCTAATTACCCTGATTCACATTTCCATAATTCCCAACGACTGGAGCTGCAACATTCCCATTCTGATTACCTACTGCTCTATTCCCAACATTCTGACCCAACTGATTACCCTGATTCGGAACCGCCTGATTACCCATGCGAAATCCAGTAGCATATCCCTGCTGATTCCCAATAACTCCAACCATTTGTCCTTGATTACCCATATTCACACCCGGCTGTGCAATTTGCCTGTTGCGAGTGTTTGATGAAATCCTTTGGTTGTTGTTAGTTGGTGTGGAATAGCGACCTCTGAATGCTTTACCTAATAAAGAAAATACTTGTAACAAAGCTTCTTCGGGTTCCATTTCAAGATCAGTGATTCCTTGTTCCTGGTAATGTTGTTGTTCTGGTGGATAGGTTTGTTGTTGAGGGATACCAGCTTGTGGTTGTGGAATGTATTGCTGCAAGTTGTTGTTGTTGGAAGATGATGAAGCTTGTTGTTGTGTATTCACTGAAGGTTGAGTCTTTGCAATAAGAGCCAATGGATCATGATTCTTTGCCAATCTTTCTTTCCTGACTTCATTCGCTTCAGCTTGGTTTTGTTTCAGAAAATCGTTTAGTTGATCAAAGTTCACCTGATGTAAGTCTTTTGTTTGGTTGACAATAGTGACATATCGTCCCCATTCTTCTGGAAGATTGTTCAGGAACTTGATGTTTTGAACGATAGTTCTGGGTGCCAACTTGTTTCTGATAAGCTCATTCATCAAAGTGCAAAACCTTCCATAGTAGGATTCAATGGATTCTCCTGGTGTTGAAGTAAACTTTTCCCATTCAGTTAGCAGCTTGTTCTCCATGTCTTGTTGACCAATTTATGTTCCATGACAAAGCCGTCTAACACGTTCCCACATATCGAAAGCAGTTTCACAATTGTCTACCGCAGCAAATATGTCTCTTGGTAAACCCAGTTGGACAATATGAATTGCCATGTCATCTGCATCGACTTGCTTCTGATCCTCTTCAGTGTATTCTGATTCAGTTTGAGTATGAAAAGATGGTGGGACGTTAGGAGTTCCAGGGTCTAGGATTTGTCGAGGCTTGAAGGGTCCATTCGTAATGGAGTTAATCATGAGTTTTCCATTAGGTTTGGTCTTGATGTAGCGAAGCATACGACTTTTCCATTGAAGATAACCACCTTTTTCCAACATAGGAGGACGGTTTTCGGCACCGGCTGCATGAATGTCTTGTTGACTTGCCATTGATGAAGGTATGATCTGATAAAGTTGATGTAGGATCGATTCAACGATAAAGGAGTTGTGTTAAAAAAGATATTGCCATTTGAAGTTTTTCTGAAAGTCGTACTCGTGAACTTGGTCCTTAGGCCTAAAAAATTTTCTTCCAAAATTTGAAATTCACTACAAAAAACAATTCTAAGGTCGAATGAAAAATTTGAGTTATGACAATTTTGACACCAAATTTGACCAAAAAAATTTGAATTTGGGTCAAAAAATTTGAATTTTTGACCAAAATTTTCCAAGTTATACCAAAATTTGAATTTCGCGTAAAAATTTAACGTTTAGTCTCCTCAAAAATTTAAATTTTACTCAAGTTTTCCCGCCAAATTACGAGTAGGATGGCTTAGGCGTAGGAATCCTTAGGGGTAGGAAATGCTTATGCGTAAGTTTAAAGTTAGGCGTAGAAAAACTTATGCGTAAGACCAGGCTTAGGCATAAGAAAAATACTTAAGCCTAAAGTGTTCTACGCGTAAGTCTAAGCTTATGCGTAAGATTAGGGTTTTGCCCAAAAATCCTTTACACTATCACAGTGTAAAAGATATCCAAAAGTCGAATTGTTCCACAAACTTATCCAAGTGAGGGAAGCACTGAGTAATCGTTATAGCTCGAAGAATCTGCACAAAACTCTTATGCGTAGAAAGTTATGCGTAGAACAAGGGTGTTGACTTTTCTTAAGCGTAGAACTAGGGTTATGACCTACGCGTAAAAAATTTCCACTGATTCAACCAATTTCTCTTGCACAAAGAGCCTTAAAAACACTCGAATAACACAAAAATGTTGACCTTTTTCACCCAAAGTGCTTAGAAAGCTTATGCGTAGAAATGACCAATGAACCAAACACGAGTTGAAAAATGAAGAAAAACACGTAAAGCTTCGAACTTTTTTGCAAAAAACTGAAACTTTAGCACCAAATAAACCTTAAACCACAAGAATCTTGAATTTTTAAGTGCAAAAATTAAAGCTTTAAGCGTGGCAAATATGTAAAATGAGAGCTTTACGCGTATGGTACCAAAACTTCAAAACAAACACAAACACTCCTAAACCATTGTTAGGCGATTGCTACCAATTGTAGGACCTTACTTTTATCAACCTTATCACAAACCCAACACGTATATCACTATACGCGTAGAAACACGTTAAACACAAACATAAACTGTCACAATTCTCAAATTCCGGTCATTTCTCATATTCCATATTCATCATTTCATAACGGTTCATTCATGATTTTTGCATTTCACATTAAACGCGTAAATTTTATATTAAATAAACGTTATCGCGTGAGTTATTATTATTTTAAATTTAATCCGATACTTTCAAAAATGATCCCGACATATTTTTATACTTACATTTAGTTATAAAAACTATATTTTGAGTTTTCCTAGTGTTTTAAATTTATTTGGTATAATAATCGTTAAAGTTATATTATTACGACGTTTTTCTTAAAAACTATACGATAATTATTTTATCACTCAAATTTTACAAGGAATGTATTTTTATAATTTTTATAATATCATTATACTCTAATTTGATCTATTAAAAATTTACTTGTACCTAAAAGCTACCAAAACCTTACAAGTGATTACTACTTACATATTTTCTTACACCTTTTAACAAATATTACACAAGTATTTACACAAGGTATAAAAGAAAAAAAAATATATATATATATTGAGGAAACACATTCCCCCTAAAACCGGTTCTAGGGGGGTGGACATTTATTATTTGTGGAAAATTTTACTTACACATTGATATTTATACACCAACTTCATACATTCATTTTCATTCAACAATAATTCACTAGCTAGTAAAGTTGTCTTCTTCTCTCTTGTTCTTTCCCTAAAACCGGTGCTACCAAGGTGTGTGAAGAAATCATCAAATTTTTCCAAGTCAAGTGTTTTACAATCTAGATTACACTCTTATATAAGGTTTTGAAATAAAAACCAAGAGTGCTTAAGTTTAACCTTGTTCTTTGCACCTCATCATATTAACTAGTAAGCATGTTTCTTTAATTTTTCATGTTTCCTTATCATTTCATAGTTATCTCTTCATTTTTGGAGTAAACATGCAAGACATATGTTGATTATACCATTTTTACATGATTTTAGAGTTATATATATATTATGGTCATCCTATAATTATCCCCTTGGTATACTTTGGTCTTGATGATGATTAGGAACCCATGACACCCTAAGAAGGTGTATGGTAGGATTAGATTAGCTTTGGAGTTGATTTGAAGGGATTAGAATAGGTTTGGTACGAGAAAAACTATTTTCGATACGTATAAAATATGTTCTGTCCTTGTTTTGGTTTTCTGGAAAATCCGACTGTAGGCACGACTTTTTGGCCTTGATATTTAGAAAACGAATCCGTGGCCGCTTGAACGGATAAAAACGGAGTTATAACGAAGAAGTTATGAATTTTTAAAGTTTGACGACGAAATATATTATTTTCTGAAATTTCAGCATACTATTTTTACTCTATTCGGGTCAAAAACGAGTCTTAAGCTTCACAAATTATTTCGACTTGTCAAAAATATATTAGTATACTTTGATACGAAGCTAAGGACGTATTATACGTAGAAAACGGATTTGAAACGACAAAGATATGCACGTTTTCATAAAATTGCCGTAACTATTATTTTCTGAAAAACTATATTATTTTTACGATACAAGTGTTACGGTAGCTGAAACGACCATGTTGAGGGCTGTTTTTAACAATGATGTGGAACTTTTTGGAACGAAATGTCTTCTAATAAAATCAAGATCACCGAGCATATTTTTCAAAACGACCAACCGTTTGTATAGCGGAGTTTTAATAAATTATTTGCGGATGCTTAAACTTGGCCGAAACTCATTTTTACACGACAATTAGACAAAATCACCATCTTTAACCCTTATTATCTTTACGTTCGAGACCTTTATGACGAAAACTCCTGAACTAAAACTTCTAGATTTTGATACAAACTTTCCAAAACCGTCGAGTTCGTTTCCTAACGATCGACGTACACCATTTTACGACTAGTTTTTCGAAGCCATTTTTGTCAATTTCATGAAATTTCCGACGACTTTATTTTACGACGAAAAGTGATAATTTCACCATAAATCATTACGAAACTATTGTAGGATGACATTTTGACGTAAATACTTGTAAAGTGATTTTTAGAATGGTCAAGACGTCAAAAGTGTATTTTTAGACGATAAGTATTATTTTCAAAACTCACAAATGGTATAAATAACATACGAAATGCATGCATAACATTACATCATAACTCAAGTCATAACATTCATTTTAGGTCGCGGATAGTTTCCGAGTCTCACTTTCGTGCACTTCATTTTGTTAGCATATCCATCATACCAGGTGAGTTCATACCCCACTTTTACTCGTTTAAATTCTTACAAACTATTTGGGGGAGATACATGCTTAAATACTTATTTCACTCTTGCGAATACTCAAACCATTTATACAATTGTGTTACAATATACTTCTTATACACTTTGGACATTATGTGTGATTTATTGCGATATGTGCCTTAATGTGCTAAACTAGTTTTCAATTATGCATCAACATACAAACTTTAGCAACTGGTTAACTCCTGCGGGAGCCGGCGGAGAGGTATTGATAGTACTATCGGGCTGACGCCCCCACCCTTGGTCCATGATGACGTGACCTGGGGTGAATATAATCTGTTATTCAATGAAACATTACAAACAAGTTAGACTCGTCAAGAGGTTCAGTTGGCTGTGATTCTTTGCATTAAGTACATGTATATATCGTATGCACCTATGTCCTACTTACAAACAAGATTGACAATTCTATATTTTGGCAATGGGTTGTGAACACACAGGTTGCAAGTTTTGTATGGGCGGAACTTGGAACTGAGTGGATTTACAATGCCTTTGCTGCATAAACAATTTTTGAAAGGCTTTACATTTCATCACAAACTTATGAACTCACCAACCATTGTGTTGACACTTTTTAGCATATTTATCTCATGTCTTAAGGTGATAGCAATTCATGGAGCTTTTGGGTCGCATGGCATACATGGAGTCTTGTGCTTTTAGCAATTACCATTCGACATGTTTTGTAAACTTTTTATGTATTATCAAACCTTGTGATTGCTTGTGGTGTAAACATTAACTTATTTATCGAATGGTAAACTTTTCAAAACGTCTCATTATAGAGGTCGTTTTCTGTATCCATACTTTGTGCTATGACGTCATACCCCAATGACACTATCGTTCCGCTGCGATATTTTGGGGGTGTGACATAAACAAAGCGTAGAAATAAGATGAGAAAGATGGTGACTTGATGTTAAAACCGTGTATGTGAGAAGAGAAAGATGAACACAATATGTTGTATATTCCAAAGAAAACACACACACACACACTTTCAAGCACACCCCTCAAATGACCATTTGAGGGGTATTTATAGTTGGAATACATGATGCCCTAAAAGGCTTTCTATGGGCTTTTGTGGGCTTGGACATGGGTTGGATTGGATATAAGGCAAGCTTAACTAAACTAATACCCATTTAGCTTAGTCCAATCCACGAGCCCGTTGACTATTCTAGCACGATATCTAACACATGATATAAAGTTCCTAAACGTGAATGACCATCACTTCTAATAAAAACTATTAAGGCTAACAATTTTCCTTGGATTCGTACGAATTGTAGCAAGAGCATCAAGGAAAGATTTGTGAAGCAAAAACTTTCATGAATTTGGTAAGAGAGAAGAGGATATGAGGGATTAAACATGTTGGATTATCCTCTATGGGAGATTCGACCTACTAGGGAGGTACAAGTCTAGAGGTTGAAGATGGGATTTGATATCTTTTCTTTTTCCTGGTTCTTGGGTTTAGTTTTGTCGTGAATGGGAGAGAAAGACAAAGAGATTATAACACAATTTTTATTTAATGTTCTCATTTGTCCATTGTGTAAGTATATATATGTATTATACTTATTGTGTAAATTGTGAAAATGTATGCATATACATTATACTTATGTATAAATTGTATTTGAGTCTTATAAGAGTTATTTCTCTAGTGAAAGTGTGTTAAATATTTTGTGTCCCGCGATATTAAATTGTGACCGAAGCATCATTGTTTGATAACTTTTATAACGTAGTATCTTATGGTTACGCATCGGAGATATTATTATTTTTGTAATATTTTTCATTACGGGAGTTTGTCATTTGTTTCATCAAGCCCTTATCATAGTGTCGGTACGCGTGCAGTGTCGGTCACTGGGGTAAACGAGATAACCTCTCGTCTTACAATTTAAATCATAAGACAAAAATGAAATATTCATGAAATGATATGAATGCAAAAGTGGTGAAATTATCTACCGTATGCGAGTTATCTACTCAAATGATCAGGCAAAGCTTATGCATGCTTCATGACTCATGCTTAGTAATAATAAATTACTAATTATCAGTTAAATTTTAGTGAAAATTTACCGTGTGTCACATTTACTCCGTGTTTTCTTTCATGGATAAGCCTGAAAAGACGTCGACTTTGGATATCTTTTGCACTGTGATAGTGTAAAAGATCACTTGGGATAAAACCCTAAAATTACGCATAAGCATAAAGCTTACGCGTAGAGAATCCTACGCATAAGATTTATCTTACGCCTAAGCTTAGTCTTACGCATAAGGTAATCCTACACCTAAGTTTTCTACGCCTAACTTCTTGTTTTACGCATAACTTTAGTGCTTTTTCCTTACTTACGCGTAAGCTAAACCTACGCGTAACTCTTGCTGTTACGCGTAACTTTGGTGTTTTTACGCATAAGTGCTACTTGGTTTATTGTGATTTCTACGCCTAAAGACACTTCATCTACTAAGGTTTCGACTACAAAGATCCATTTTATAACACAAGTTTTCAAGATGTCACAACCACCATACTCTAACTATTTCCCTTACACTTATTCTCAACGACAACAACAACTAAGTCCACAACATCAACAATGGAATCAACAACAAGCAATTTATCAACAATAATTTAATCAACAACATACTCCACAACTTGGAACAATTCCTCCACCACAAATGGTTCAAACACCACCAAGTATTCAAGTTCAACCCTACACAAACGATTTCAATCAACATCCATCAAGGAACACTATGAAGGAACCCACTTGGTTTGCAAAGATGTGTGAAGCTTTAAGCAGCCAACAATCAATTCATGAGGCTGGATCACTTGATAGACCTCCAATGCTCACTCCAGGAAACTACGATCAATGGGTGATTAGGTTCTTTAGGTTTTGTGATCTGAAGAAGCCACATGGAAAGTTCTTAAAGAAGGTTATCTTGGAAGGTCCATTTCAGATGCCTACTGTCATTGTACTCGAAGATCCAAATGCTAATCCACCAAGAGATGAACAATCAAACATTGCTACTGTTGCAGACCTGAATCCAGAAGAACTTCTACACTATGAAGCTGATGAGCTTGCAATGCAATATATCCTTTTAGGATTACCAAACCTAATTCTTCGAAGTGTTGATGCTCAAAAGACTGTAAAGGCAATGTGAGAACACATTCATCTACTTATGGAAGGATCTGCACTCAATCAGGAGGATATGGAATCCAAAATTTACTTGGCTTATGAACACTTCTTGATTGAACCTGGAGAGACACTAGAGTCTTATCATCATCAATTCTCAGACATCATCAATGATTTGGATAAACACAACATCATCATGCCAAGAATTGCAGTTAATACTAAGTTCCTGAGTAGTCTTGGTCTTGAATGGGAGAAGTATGTCATTTTTCTCCGTCAAGCAAAGAACATGCATCATTCTACATACGGATTGTTGTACGATTACTTGAAGCCTCATGAAAAGGAAGTTGATAGGGAAAGGATTCTCCGTACTCAAATTGCTTCACCTTCACATCCGAAAAATCAACAACTTGCCTTGTATGCTCAAAACAGTTCTCCTCCTCAACCAGCAACTCAACGAACTGCCACTATCACACCAAATGATCAATCACAACAATCTCAACATAATCAATTGGTTCCATACAACAACAACAATGCTCAAGCATTTGTCAGTGAAGCTAATGAGGAATCTGATCCGTTCGAAGCATTGCAACAAGGATTTGTTATGATTGCTAATGCTTTTAGCCGTTATACCAACAAATCAAACAATCGTATTCGTTCCTCATCTAACACACGGAATCAAGCTGTTGTGAACAATGGACGAGTTGAAGTTCAGAATCGTGGTTATGGTCGTCAGATGGGCGGTGGTCAAGGGTTTAATGCTGTAGGTAGGAATAACAACAGAGCTCAAGTGGTGGAACAGGGAAATGCTCAGAATGGGTTGAATGGTCTTCGATGCTACAACTGCAATGAGAAGGGACACCTGGCTAATGCATGCCCAAAGCCGAGGACTAGGGGCAGTGCTTATCACAAAGAGGCTCTTCTTTTGGCTCTTAAGGATGAAGCTGGTGGAACTCTCACAGACAAAGAACATAGATTTATGGCAGATGCAGACTCAGATGATGATATGGAGGACTTGCAGGACAATTCAGCTGTTATGTTGATGGCTAATATGCATGAGTTACACATGAGTGACACAGGCCCAGTGTATGACACTGATGGCTTGTCTCAGGTACCCGAACAAACCATATTTATCTCTGATCTAATATCTCCGCCAACATCTGAATCCGGCAAGGCTCAGAATGTTCAAAATGAGTCATCCACATCTCATTCCGACGATTTTCTATTAGACCCCGTAGTTACATTTGACGATCAAGATGACCTTATGGTTTCCATTGATAATCAAATTGACTCCGTGGTTATACTTGAGGATCTAAGTAATGATCATGTTGTGACTCACGTTGAACACGCCGAACTTTTGCCTCATCCAGATTTTGCTCGTTTAATACAAGACCAACAAACCATAGTGGAAGAATTTCGTGCAATTAGTCAGGACTTAAAAAGTAAAAATACACTGTTAACCAAGGATTTTGAATGTTTATAAAAGCAACTCAACTTTTTCAAAACTCAAGAAAAACGTAAAAAGGTTTTGAAGCAGCCTTTACTAAATCTCATCAAAACGAAAAATATTTAGAGAGACAGATGCGTGATCTAGCCGCTTCGAAGAATGCTTTGTTGTCTGAAATAGAACAACTGAAACATGAACATAAAAAACAAATTAACGCTCTCACCTTGGAAAATCAAAAAGCTAAGGCTGAGTTGTTAACTTGTCAAGCACAGTTCTCTGCATACAAAAAGCATTCAACGAAACGAATAGATGATCATCTTGAAGAAATTATCGGCTTGCAAAACAAACTTAAAGAGTTTAAAATTGTTGTTTACAAACATGGTAAGTCAGTAACTGCTATTGAAAAGTTTACTTTAAAACCCAATCCAAATGGATATGGACCAAATCTTACTGATTACAAACCTAAGCTTTCAACCAAAGCATTCAAACCAAATCATGAAGTTTCTAGTGCAGAATATAAAATTGATAATTCTATTATGAGTGTTGTTGAATATCATCGTCAAGAGGAATTAGATGCAGAAGACGAGAGTCGATCAAAATTAGAAACTGTTGTTTACAACAAACCTTTTAATTATTCAAAACCGGTCACTTTCGTCACACCAATGGATTCTTCTAACACACCAAGGGTTATCATAAAAACGTCTGAGTCTTCTAATGTTAATCCCCAACCAGATTATGCACAAATTTATGGTCCTTTACCTTCCATCAGTGAAGTAAACTCAAAACCTGAAAATCGCAAAATTCGTAGATATTTTGACATTTTCATGGCTGACCTCAAAACTTTACAACATGAGATAGAATCTCATTCTGAAATCAAATTTCAACATTTTCAATCGCCTCTGGCACGAGAACAAAGAGACATTTTTCAGAAAAATCTTTACCAAATGTTAAAAATTTGAAAAATTGTGCATTATCTTGGGAACGGGACTTTCATAAGGAACTTGGAGTGATGAAGGTCGTTTTCGAGAAAACAGAAACATCTATTACCAATACTAAACGTAAAAAGAAAATGTTGAGAAAATATGTTGATCGACTCTTGAATGATGTTATCTGTGCTGATATCCATAATATTGTGTTATTGAATTCTGTCTCATATGCATCTGATTATATCTCTGCTGATACTGTTGATAATGTTGTAACTGTTGAGAATACTGTTAATGTGCTTCAGATCGAGTCTTTAAAAGTTGAAAACGAACATCTCTTACACGAGCTCTCAAATGCAAAACGTCGTCTTCAATGGTGTCAAAAAGATTGTCAAAATCGTGAACTTGCTTTGCAAAATAAAATCCACCAGTTGCAATCAAACAATCCAAAATCTGAGCAACTGGATGATCAAAACGTGTCTTTGAAAAGTCAAATCTCAAAATATGAACAAGAACTTGTAAAAGTTAAACAGGAATATGGTGTCATATTTGATTTACTCAATAAGATTTGATTCACACTATCTTTAAGTTAAGAGTAATGTTAGGAAAGTATGAACAACTTCCGCCTAATGTGATTAAGAGAATAGCACCAGTAACACTTAGTAATCGTGAACCTAGAATGCCTACTGCCAAAACACAAGTTGCTAACGTGCTTCCTTCTACTGAAACAGGAATAGTTGCCTCTTTTCCAAACGTCCACACTTCACAGCCTAGGAGCGCTACATCGAAGAATAGGAAGTTGCAACCTAAGAAAAAAGATCAATAAGGAATGCTAAAGTAGAAGAACACCCTAGGAACATGAATAAGACTCACGTTGCTTCCACTATAGATATTGCGTCTAGAAAATATAATAGAAATAGTGATGTAACGAATGCTAAACCTTTACGTACTTTTGATATTCAGTCTGATGCACCTTGTGTTATTTGTCCTAAAAGTATGAATTCTGATTGTCATGACAAATGTGTTGCTAAAGCTATCATCTCTTGTTAGGAATTAGAAAATTCCTTGTTAAAGTGTCGGTCACCCCAATTATAAGTCTAGCATATGTTAGCTCGTAGACGTGTCGTTTGTTACGTTATTAAGTAGTTTATTTGTTAGTTTGTAGCGTAGTTTAGTTTAGAGCAACACCGTGGAGGAAGGACGGGTCTTTACCCACTGTATCCCTGATCCACAGGCCGATAGGAGGTCGTGTAGTCTGTAAGTATAAATACCCCTTCCATCCATGGAAGGGGTGGTGCTTCATAATCTAATATTTCATACTTTGGTGCTTCATAATCTAGCAAGAACACCCTCTTTCTCTCTCTACTTTCTCTCTCTAAAATGGCAAACATGTATTTTGATCTCCCAAGACCACCCGAATCATCAAACACATAAATATACGATCCTACAATTGGTACCAGAGCCAAGGTTGTTGTGTTTTGACGATTTACTATGGTTTCGATTCATGTTTGTATGCTGTTTTTTGGTACTTTATGTTGGTCGGAATACTGTTTTTAGTGTATACGTGTGGTTAACTGGTTTTACATGTTTCTCTATCCTCATGTTTCTTGGTCGGAATACAAACATGGTGTATGTTATGTTGGTCAAATGGTTGTTACAGTGGTCAAAATGGTCCAAATTTTCATGTGGTCTATGTTTTCTTAACATCTGCTTTGTTATACCTGGTTTTTGTGGCAAGCTTCTGTCCATGGGTCCAAAATCAGTCACGTTAATATAATCAGTTTTTTTGAAGTCAATGGGTCATCTAGTCATTTTTCGTGGTCAAACTGGGTCATAATGGGCATTAAAAGATGTAAATTTTATGCATTTTTCTGGGTTTATTATGAAGGTGGTCGGAAAATGGTCGGAAAAGTCATCGGAAAATGTCAAATTTCATAGTAGCGACTTATCACTATTTGTCCAGATTCATTGAATCTTGCTAGCGACTTGTATTTACAAGTCGTAGCGATTTGACCATCATATAGCGACTTCGATATTCGTTGACTTTTTTGAAAGTCAACGGCGACTTTTGTTAAAAGCTAAATAGCGACATGACTCAGTAATCTGGCTAGCGACTTGCTTTTTAACCTAGCGACTTGCTTTTTAACCTAGCGACTTGGTTTTTAACCTAGCGACTTGGTTTTTAACCTAGCGACTTGGTTTTTAACCTAGCAACTTGGTTTTTAACCTAGCGACTTGGTTTAGAGAATTTAGCTAGCGACTTGGACAGAAAGGATGAAGAAGAAACTACGACTAGACCATGACCTCAAAACTAATACCATATACCAACCATTAAACTTCAGTCATACATATCCTATACGTATCCTACATCACAGCTTCTACAACAAATCTCACTATCCATACTACCCACTGAAACACAAATGATCTCAGCTCACCTATGTTGTAAGACTCCTTGAAAGGTCATGCAAACTAAGGCTTCTACATCACAGATCTAATGGAACTTGATGATATCCGAAACCTTAGAATAGGACCATAACAAATATGTTAAACTCCTTTCTTAGTTCGTTTGTTTATGCAAATCAATTCGAAATCTAAAGAAATAAACAAATACGTGAGAGATCTCAGTTTGGATTAGACTCATTGCTTGATATTAATCCAACTCATCATAGATCAAAGGGTAAACATTTTTTTGGATCTCAGTTACGTTTCTTTTTGTGTACGGTTCTCATAACACATAGACCATTCAAGATCTATTCACAAAAGAAGATATCATCACAGATCCAGAAATTAAAAGAAAACCGAAAAATTATTGCCTAAAGATCTCAGCTTTGTTCCTTATTGTGAGTGGTTATTAAAACACATAGATATCTTTGGATCTATTCACAAAGGAATTTGTACCTCATTGATCTCCTTGGAATCCAACACTTATGGTTATATTCGAACTTAAAAGAAATGAGTACAACAATATATTCTGTTGTCTCCATCCTCTCGTTCATGGGATTCATTGAAACAAAGGACACGAAATAAAAAGGATTGAATCTACCTTATGATTGTTCTTGATCTCGAAACCTAATCAAACTATGCCATCCCTGTGGCGTTAACAAATTTGACATCTATCCATCCCTGTGGAGATGTATGTATGACGAGCAAGACTCAGCTGAGACGGAGGCTGAGTAATGATATGAGATTGGTAATGTGTATGGTTCGGACTTTATGGCTGATTTGATTTGGGTTGTTCTTTTGTTTGTGAGAATTTTTAGATGAAGGAGGCGTTTTATTTTGTGAAGTTGGATTAGGGTTTCAAGGTGAGATATCTTTGGCTGAGATGGGGGCGTGAGGTAGGAGAGGATTATTAGGGTTGTGAGTGGATATGGTGAGTGTTTTATACCCGATTATTAGGGCAGCTGGCCTTGGATTTTTTGGATCGGGTGTATATTTTAATGGGCCGTATATATTGGTTTGTTTATGAGTCTCATTCAAGAACAGGATGCTTTGAAATATCACGTTTTTTTTTGTTTTGAAAAAGTATATTCAAGAACAGGATGGTCTCACATTTTTGAATTTGTACCAAAGTATCAAAGTTATTCTTGGATATACTTTTTGAACCAAGTCAAGATTAAATTGATTATTTGCGCCAGTTGATGATTACTCTTGGATTTGAGACGTGCGTGATGTAAATTGATCGTGCGAATTTGAGGATGAGATTTGTTGTGATTTGACTTGATAATGAGTGTTGGTGTGGTATGCAGTTTGGTACCTTGGTATATACATTTTCACGAAGTATAATATGTCACGGCTTGATATTTGTACATGGTTGACTACGGGGTTGTTTGTACGATATTTCTTATTTGAACTTGAAGTGAAGGTTTTCTGGACGCGTTTACTTCTTTCGTCTTCTTTCTTTCTACCCTTCCGCGAAGATGACTTGTTTGGGCTTTTAAAGAGTGTGATAAAGACTTGGCTATCTAGTTACGGTTGTGATTCCTTTCTCGCTTAACCCACAACGTAGCTATCACTTCGGTGTCTCACTCAGTTGAGAATGTCAAGAGGTTTTGTACATTGGGTACACCGTTTCTTCTTCACAAGGATGAGTACAAGTTTAAGTAACGAATATGGGGAATTCTACTTCATGATCAAGTTTGGTATATCGGGTTTACTTCTCCATTTGGTCACTACAATAGCCGACATTATGCGTGAATGATGTGTTTACCAAAGTGTTTATTGGATGGTTGATGTTGTTGATGATGTTGGATATTGGACCGTTGATGAACCGCTGCATGTTCTCCTAAAACAGATATTCACCGAAACCCAAATTGTCATAACACCTTCAAAGTGACATTGTTTACGGTTTTGTCTTGATTTTGTAAAATCCCGCGAAAGAAACTATTTCTCGGTTTAAATCATAGACATGTAAAATCCCGTGACAATGGAAACATCCTGGTAACAGTAAAGTGCATTTCCGGATCTATCTTACGGTTTATTCTTGGTTTTGTAAAATCCCGCGAAAGAAACTATTTCTCGGTTTAAACTATAGAATTGTAAAATCCCGTGATGATGGAACCATCCTGGAGAAAAGAAAGTGTATCTCGGGATCTTATCTGATGCTGGTGCTACGGTTTCTTCTTCGAAGAAAGGGTAAAAGGGTGTACTTCATGAATTGGATGTGTGTTTGGATATTCATCATGGCAGTTTGGTTATTATATGGTTTTATGGTGTTATGTGCATTTAACCATGGTCGGGATGAAACCATTATCAAAGTTCGTTTAAATGTCAAAGAAGGCTAGATCTGAGCAGTTAATCAGAAGATGTGACAACGGCGTTAATTCATTATTATTTATTTGAGGTTGAAGTGAATTATTACGGGCGAGTGTACTTAGTATCTGAAGGTATCGGGGATGGTTGGATGAAGATTCTTCATGATCCTTGTTCGAGCTTACTATCATAAACGAAGACTTGGAAATCTAGTTATTGTTGGGTGTCTTTTACCTTTTCTTTTACCACTTGGGGGAATTGGGCTCATACCACCACAAAATAACTATCACTTTAAGGAGTTACGTTGTAGTGCTCAGTGTCACATTCAATTGTGGATTTTCAAGAGGTGATGTACGTCTATTACTTGATGGTTGGTTGGTTGAAGAGTATAGAGTACTTAGAGATTCAATGGAGCATGATTTCTCGGCACCGCTCTTTGTTACACATGTGCAAGTTTAAGTCACGAGTTCGGGTTAGTTTACTTCAGGGTCAAATTCATCATATTGGGTTATCTCCATCAGCTGTCACTACAAAGAGCCTACTGAATGATAATGGGGTTGATTACATGTTTTGCCAAGAGATTGAAAAGTGAGAGATTATGACGTATGAACACATCAGTTCATGCCTCATTCTTAAAGAAAAGAAAAGTGTACGTGTCAGTGCGCTTTATCTTCTGAAGAAGAGAAATCTTCTCTATTATGACCATTCTCATCAACATGCTTCATACTTTTTCCATGCGCTTCAGTCATCAAGTGAACCGGGCTACTGTTGATTGTTTTCTGATTCCACTTTCTCAACTATAATGACGATGGCGACATCCTGTGCTGATTTTGCGGGGGAGAAGTGTGAATAGACTACATTTGGATAATGTTCACTTGTTTAATCAAGAATGGCATCTCCGTATGCAATTCTTGAGGGGGAGAAGAAGTGTGAAATTTTTGCATTGCTGATTGATATTTGAGAATTTAAATGGTCATACGGCTCGAAACTCATGTAAGAACCGAGCTTCTTATTATCGGGTAATCTTCACATGGAGTTTCTCTCTTCTAAGAGCCGTTGGTTGACATCTTCACTCGGATTGATGAGTTTATCGACAAAGTGCTTCCGGTTAATGCTTCACGTATACATCAACATGATGATTCCGAACAATCTCTCTGTTCTTGTTTGATGTGATTGGTAGTTTGGTGTTACCATCTTGTGTGTTCGTTGCAGCCTGATTGCTGATTTCCTTGATGAACATCTTTCTGTTCTTGTTTGATTGGGAGGGATTTTAGTTAAGGGGATTTGCAAGATGTAAGTTAATTGGGATGCTCTTTGGTGGGATGCTTTTTGGTGTGAGTTGAAGATGTTAACTATCTATTCCCCAACTGGACAATCTTGAAGAAGGTCGAGTCTACAGTCTGTTCTACATTTCTTGCTATATGTTAGAATACCAAAGACGAGTTGCATTTGATTATCTAAAGACCTCTTCTTAATTCAAGCATTCATCATAAATATTGTCGGTTAAGGGGAGAGCACTAATTGGGGGAGAGTGAAAAGTCAGATTTAATCCCCAATTAGACTTGCTCATTCTGTTCTTCAGCAAGTTGATTCCCACAAAGACTTCAAGCGATCTTCTCAACATATTTCAAGTATTTGGGCTGATAAAGTGTTGCTGATTCTGAAGTGTCAAAACCAGCAAGGGGGAAGGAGACACGCATCTAAACGCGAGTAAACATTGATGAGCTTAATACTTCTAAGTAATTGAAGATGTCCCGGGAAGACAAATGTTATTACCGCAGAGAAACTCAAGGTTTGACTCATGGCGAGTAAACTTGATGAACTTAATTCTTCTAAGTGATTGAAGATATCCCGGGAAGACATTTGTCATGACCGCAGAGAAACTCAAGGTTTACTCATCAAGGCGTTTAGTGTTATTATTCCAACTACGTGGGGGAAGAGATGTAAGAGTTAGTTTCTGATGATAAAAATAGGTACACAAGTGTGTGATGATTTTGATGTTATCACAATCATCAGGGGAGAGAGATTGTGTACATTGGGGATGCTCAGCTGTTTTACTTGAGGGCTTAATCTGTGATTCAGAGATATAATCACTTATTCCGGTGTTGACATCCGCAGAGATTGTCACCCGCAGAGATAATCAGTGATTCGGCCTGCTTCTTCAATGTTATCGGTTATTCTCTCTTTGGGCATTCGGGTACTTCGGGTTCTTGAGCTTCATACACTTTCTTCAGGGGGAGAGAAAAGTATACATCGGGGTTATTCTTTGGCTATTGGACTTAATCTGCTACTTCGATGGTATAAGTTTCTTTGTCTTCGGGTATGTGTATTCGGGTTTGTGAGCTCTAGTCTAAGAGACTGACTGCATCATTTCAACTACGTGGGGGAAGTGGTCTCTTGACACCTTTCGGAATGGATTGCTTCAGACTTCAGTGGAAAAGGAATTTGAGAAGAGGTATTCAAATGTGGGATGATACGTTGCTGTTCTTCTACTTGATGATATAACCCCCGAATGGAGATCCTCAATTATCGTTCTTAAAAGGAGCAGCGGGATTTATGATAATGGTGTGCTTCTCTGTGCACCTGGCTAAGGAAAGCTTGAAATAGAGCTTCGAATCTGCTCAGCTAAAGGATTTTCGGTTTGGGGGGAAGCTGCCAGAGTCTCACTTTCAGATGGTTCAATTTCTTTCTTCGATTCAAGAGCCCTGGAAGCTTTGGTGGTGAATGTTTAAGAGTTGATGACTTCTATCTTCTACGACATGCTGCTCGATATCCTTATCTCGATACTCGTATCATCATCTTCTTTAACTATATCATCTACTCTATCCTTGTATATATTTATCAGAAAACAAAATACAAAATTATAAAACCAACAAAAACAAAATAGAAAAATATAAAACCATCAAAAGAAAATATAAAAATATAAAACCTTCAAAAAAAAAAAAAAAAAAAAAACCATAAAAATCAGAAAATTTCAAAAATACCAAAAATATGTTTTTCTCAAGACATGTCTTCTGGTATCGATAACATCTACGGTCTTAGAAATGTCATTCAATAATGGCACGGGACCATAGATGAAGTTCGAGCAGGAGGTGTAAATATTCTTTTCCAAAACATGTCTCAAACTATGGCTTACAGTTATTTCAGACTGTAACCCGGGCTTCAAATGATGGCTTACAGTTACTTCTGACTGTGACCCGCGCTTAAACCATGGCTTGCAGTTATTTCAGACTGTGACCCGCGCTTATACCGTGGTTTGCTATTATTTCTGATAGCAACCCATTTTTCAAGAAAGGAAAGTGCTACGCTAAACCAATTTTCAAATTTTCGTGCACTTATCCTAAAACTATTTGAGGAAAGTATGTCGAAGGACTGCTGTTCCTACACAAATGTTTTTCCGTCTAAAATTCTTCAGAAAAATATTTGGTGTTTTCTAAAATGGTGGTAAATGAGTTGCTTTTAAAACAATCAGATTCAGAGTTTTTCTTAAATTGAAAACTCAATCAATGACTTCAGCGCTTTTAATCTTTTCAGAAAATAAGTCATTGATTGAGGGGGAGAATGTTTTCAAATTTATATCATCTAACGGACTTTCTTAATTATCCTACGTGCTTAATTAAAAATGATAATTGCCTGTGTCGAAGGACTAGGTTTCTAGGATATGATTGTTAGGTTTAGATGATTAGAGTTTGAGAAATACATTATTCCCATACCTTACATGATCTGATTGATATGTTGGATTGACTTTTATTAGTCGATTGCTGTTTGGGTGTTGTCGACCACCATATATTTGTATGTGTGTTCACTAACGAATGCAGGTATATTGGTTATAAGAATGTTCCCGATACGGATCCCACAATGAAGATGATTGGATGCCGAAAGGAAAGGGTAACTATTTCTTGGGTTGACAAATGAAGAAACGGAGCTTAATTGGACTTCAATGGAGAGTTGGCATATATGCAACATAAGAGGTCTCACTGCATCAGCAGATGGTTTTCTTCTAAGTGATTGAAGAAAACGGAGCTTAACTTGACCTCAGTTGGCATTCAAAATGCAACGTAAGAAGAAGTCTTACTGCATCTGCAGATGGTTTTCTTCCAAGCCCTAAAACAACAACGGAAGCTTCTCAACCACCTAACTTATCTTTGTGCAGGATACCATTTTTAAACAATTTTTGATAAATTTGAATAAAATTGTTTTGAAAATGGAAAATATTGTTTTTGAAAATAAATTGGACTAAATTTTGAAAATCACCGGACTTCATTTTTATCAAAATCTAAGTCACTCAATTATCGACTTCGGTCATCAATTGAGGGGGAGAGTGATTTTAAATTAAATATTTTCAAAACGATATTTCATCTATCAAGTCCGTTTGTACGAAATAAAGTGGTGATCTAAAGATTTAATGTTATGTCATGTTATGATTTTCTTTAAAACTCAAAGATCTTACAAAATGAAATTTTTTCTGTTCTTGTTTGATTGTGAAACTGTTTTATTTTACTTAAAGATCGTTTAAAAAAACTATCATACCTGACACTAACAATCTTTAATGTCTAGAGTTGGTCCTTATCTGTCATTTTTCAAAGTTAAATCAAGCCACGTCTTTCCCCAAAATGTTTTAAATGATTTAAATCAATTGGGATCACAAATCTCAAAAGGTTTGAAATTTTGATCGGGGTAGAGATCGTGATTTAAATCTCAAATCTGTTTTAAATGGAATTGGTTTTAGTCCTTTAAAGGCACTCCTGCCTCCATGTGTCAAACGATTTCATACATAACGCACATGTTGAGGAGGAGGATTTATCCAAAAACCAGATGAGTATTTAAACAAGGCCACATTTTCTCCCATGTTTTCTAAACCTAATTAAATCAATTGGGATCCAAAATCTCAAAGGATTTGATATTTTTGATCGGGGGAGAATTTGTGATTTAATAATGAAATTTAATAAAAGTTGATCGTTTTGATTCAGTTGTGCAGGCTGCTCTCTCATATGTGCTAAACGCTTTCGAATCTCGAAGCACATATTGAGGGGGAGCAAAACCATCGAGGTACAAAAGTTTTTTAAAAGAGATTATAAAGTACCTTGATTGTGTTTTCAAATGGTTTTCTTAAATGGATTTTGTGATTGTGGATGTGCTTCAAAAGAACTCTTGCCTCTATGTTATAAAATGTTTTAAAATATTCTATGCACATATTGAGGGGGAGAATTTTACCAAGAAAATCAAATGGCTTTTTCGTATGAAAATTGTGATCAAAGAAATTATTTCAAAGTCCTCTTGCCTCCATGTGCCAAACAATTTCTAAATCACACGCACATGTTGAGGGGGAGGTTTTCTAAATGATCAAAACTATTAAGGTACAAAATGCTTTGATCTCGTATCACAAGTACCTTGATTGTTTTTCCAAATGATTTTTCAATTGGTTTCATGAAGGAAAGAACAATACCAAAAGACCGACCAATTTACTTTATGCATGGAGTTATAAGGATGGTTAGGTTAGGTATTCGTTCCCACGATCCGCCAGAACCGGAGGGATCTTCCCAGGGATAAACCACTAGATAGTGTAGAGTCCTTAGGAATATTGAAAAAAGGAGAAAAATGAGAATATGGGAAGAGTGCGGACTGAGACAGAGCTAGTACTGGAATAAACCCAACAAGGTTCTAGTTATGAAGTCTCGGTAAGCACTGAAGGGGTTGAAGAATGAAAAAGAACTGAATGTGAAAAAGGGTGAAAAGAAATAGCCCCCCATCAATTCAACCTTAGGGCAGACACCGGGTTCAATACATATGCTACTAAGTGGTTACTAAGGTAACACTGGTATTGAAGACAAGACGTCATGGACCCAGTGACGCACTGCACTAAACTTCCCAAGCTACTCAAGTTCCTCTTAAAAGGGCTTGTTTCATTCTCACGGGGAACCGACATAATCCATCGACTTTCTCTTAGAGATGGTTGATATTGAAGTAGGAGACCCTCTCCCTAGTCTCCAACACAGGAACCAAATATGCACGATTGAGTCTAGAGCCACGAGATCTTCAATAAATCTCATTAGGACACTTTCAATGAAGACTCTCTGTTTCACACAATGTGGAAAGAGAGATTATATCTTGAGTCCTACGCATTATCCTTGTGGTATTGCCAGAACATCTGAGTGATGTGTTTACATATTCACAATGAAGATGGAAAGCCTTCTGGAGCCAACATCAAACAAGCTCCTGGTAGGTGGCATGTGAGATCTATTTCATGGATCAACCATGTGACAACTGAACAGAAACAATGGGGCGATTCAATCTCTTGAATCAATCCTGGTTCAGGTTATGGATTGACGGATACCTTTGAAAAACCGGTCTTTGTGCTTAACAAACTTTTTCTTTAGCACATCGACCATGTACCCATTTTTCAAACCAAAAGGTGTTTTTATGATTGATAATTGATTTTCAATAAAACCTTCGTTGCATTGCAAAAACAATGTCTATTGAGCAATACACGATTGTTTTTCAAATCATTTTTCATCAATCAGTGAATCTCAATTCGCTGGTTCACTCACTCCGTGTTGTCTTCTTTGAGACGTTCCGGTTTGAGAACAGCTAGAACAGCTACGAAACCCTGTCAAGGAGATTCTTAGGAATCCTAACTGATCACAGGCAGTACTTGTACTGATCAACGGTGAACCGTGGGCCGTGTACCTCAATTCAGCGAAAGTGATCAAAGACACTTTCGTGTGTTTTATTGCTAACTGTTGTTTGCAGGTACACTTGAACGGTTGCAGCTTATCAGAATTGAGGAGTCAATCCAAAGCCGCATGCTCACAGCATCCACACTTAATTTGAAGAAATCATGACTGGTGTATATCTACATAACCTGGTTATGATATTTTTATACTATGCTTCTGCTACGCTGCTGCAAATATCATGAACCAGTAAGGCTTCCGTTACTCTGATGGAAAGATGTCATGATTCAAAAGTGTGAGCATGTCGGTCCGAAAGTCACAACTTCACATGATGGCAACACAATAAAGGGTGATCTAGCGATTTACTGTGGTTGATGATCTCTAAGAAAGCTCAAAGATCATCAAAGATGTGGATCAGTTCAAAGACCTCCACTTAAAGTACAATTCAATGCGGACTTTAAAGAATCGCTACAAAAGCACAAAGATGCAGATGTTGAAGAATTCAAGTCTACGAGCTCAAGAACTAAAGACAAAGATAAAATGCTAGGATGCCAAATGTATTTCATGGGGTGACCTCCCTTAGGGGGAGATTGTTAGGAATTAGAAAATTCCTTGTTAAAGTGTCGGTCACCCCAATTATAAGTCTAGCATATGTTAGCTCGTAGACGTGTCGTTTGTTACGTTATTAAGTAGTTTATTTGTTAGTTTGTAGCGTAGTTTAGTTTAGAGCAACACCGTGGAGGAAGGACGGGTCTTTACCCACTGTATCCCTGATCCACAGGCCGATAGGAGGTCGTGTAGTCTGTAAGTATAAATACCCCTTCCATCCATGGAAGGGGTGGTGCTTCATAATCTAATATTTCATACTTTGAGTAAACCTCTAGCAAGAACACCCTCTCTCTCTCTCTCTACTTTCTCTCTCTAAAATGGCAAACATGTATTTTGATCTCCCAAGACCACCCGAATCATCAAACACATAAATATACGATCCTACATCTCTCGTTTAAGGAATCCTAAGATTCAGAATACCTCTAGGCCCACTAATCATTCTAAGTCTGTGCTTGGTAAACCGCCCTCTTTAGATTCTACGAACCGCATTGATGTCCCTGTAACTCCAGTTTCACATCCTAGGAATGTAGTACCACCTAGTGCATTCACTAAGACTAAAGCAGATACTAGTTGGAGTTGGCAGAAATGGATATATAACACACTAGGATTTAAATGGATGCCTAAAGTTATTGATGTGTGTATGTCTACTATAACTGCTCCGGAACCCTCTAACATTTCTGGTTCCACATCTACTTCTATTCCATCTGTGTCGTATGTGTGTAATGCAGGTGATACAGATCATTCTCTGGATTGTTGATAGCGGATGTTCCTGACACATGACAGACAACCTTAAACTATTATCAAACTTTATTGCAAAGTTCATTGGCACTGTCAGATTCAGGAATGATCACTTCGCAGCTATCATGGGCTACGGAGACTATATCAATGGGGACATCGAAATTAGCAGGGTTTATTATGTGGAAGGCCTCGGTCACAATCTGTTTTTAGTAGGTCAGTTCTGTGATGGAGATTTGGAGGTTGCTTTCAGGGAGAAATCTTGTTTCATTCGTGATCTACAAGGAAACGACCTTATGTCTGGCTCGCGTAACTCAAGTCTTTACACTATCTCTATGCAAGACATGGTTGCTTCATCTCCCATCTGCTTACTTTCAAAGGCAACATCAACAAAATCCTGGCTATGGCACAGTCGTCTATCACATTTAAACTTTCAAACTATAACCAATCTTGCTCGACACAAACTAGTTGAAGGACTCCTACGATTCCGGTATTCTAAAGATCACCTTTGCTCAGCCTGTGAACAGGGGAAAAGCACTCGTGCTCATTTTCCTTCAAAAGTGGAACACATCTCTCTGCATGTGCTTCATCTTCTTCACATGGATTTGTGTGGCCCGATGCGCGTGCAAACGATCAATGGCAAACGCTACATCTTAGTAATTGTTGATGACTCTTCACGATGGACTTGGGTCTATTTTCTTCGAAGCAAATACCAAGCTCCACAAATGATCATCACCTTTCTCACAAAAATACAAGTTCAGCTCCGGAACACAGTCCGCAAAATAAGAACAGACAAAGGAACTGAATTTTTTAACCAAACTCTTCGAGAATTTTATGAGAAAGTGGGAATTGAGCATCAGACATCTATTGCACGTACACCAGAACAAAACGGAGTTGTTGAAAGACGAAACCGAACATTAGTGGAAGCTGCAAGAACAATGTTAATCAATGCTAAACTTCCAGATTACTTATGGGCAGAAGCTGTATCTACTGCATGCTATACTCAAAACCGTTCTATGATTACTAAACGTCACAACAAAACACCTTTTGAGCTTCTCCACAACCATAAACCGAATCTCAAACACTTTCATGTATTTGGATCCCTTTGCTATCCGAATAATGATCGTGATGATTTTGGAAAGCTCAAAGCCAAAGCTGACATTGGCGTCTTTATTGGATATTGTGAGAATGCTAAAGGTTACCGGATCTGGAATCGTCGTACAAAGCAGGTTATGGAAACGATTCATGCTCATTTTGATGAACTTACGGAAATGGCTTCTGAGCATAACAGCTTGGAACCCGGTCACAACCGCTTAAACTTCCCTCAAACCCCATCATCAGCTGAACAAAGCCCCCAGCTCACTCGTCAACAAATGGAAAGGTTATCTGTTCCACTGTTCAGTGAGGATATTGATGAACGTGCTCCAGGTGTATCCGCCGCTCAACCTGATACTACTCTTATACCTGATACACCTGCTACAACAACAACTGTTGAAGAAGCACCACCAGTTGACTCCACCACAACAGTTGAACAAACCGCTTCCAACAATCATGAACCGGCTGATGATGTTCTTAATGAAGTACCCCCACCTGCAGATTTTGATCCAAATGCGTTCTTTAACCCGTTTGCTAATGACACTGCTGCACCTGATGTCGCGGAATCATCAACAAACCATTTGAATCCTCAGAATCTGTACAATGTATACCAACATCAACCCTCTACACATCGATGGACAAAAGACCATCCTCTGGCATATATTATTGGCAAACCGAATCAACCAGTCGTTACGAGACAACGTCTTCACACAGATGGTGAACATTGCATTTATGCACTCACTGTCTGCCAATCTGAGCCTAAAAACATTAAAGACGCAATGACAAAAGACAACTGGATTGAATCCATGCAAGAAGAACTCAACTAATTCAAACGTATTGAGGTATGGGAACTGGTTGAAAGACCAACAGGGGTCTACGTCATTGGTCTCAAATGGATTTGGAAAAACAAATTGGATGCTGCAGGGAACGTAATCCGAAACAAGTCACGTCTAGTTGCTAAGGGTTATCTTCAGGAAGAGGGAATAGACTTTGAAGAATCTTTTGCTCCGGTTGCTCGTCTTGAGGCTGTTCGGATATTTCTCGCGTTCACGGCTTATATGAATATGACGGTCTTTCAGATGGATGTCAAAATTGCGTTTCTCAAAGGACAACTGAAAGAAACGGTTTATGTCAGCCAACCAGAAGGATTCGTTGATCCCGAGTTCCTGAACCATGTCTACAAACTGAACAAAGCTCTTTATGGTCTCAAACAAGCTCCTCGGGCATGGTACGATAAGCTATCATCTTTCCTCATTGCTAATAATTTCACCAAAGGTTCGGTCGACCCTACTCTTTTTATACAATATCATGGAGAACATATCTTAATTGTTCAAATTTACGTGGATGACATCATCTTTGGGTCTACACATAAAAAGTACTCAATCGCTTTTGCAAAACTAATGAAGAAAAATTTTGAAATGTCCATGATCGGTGAACTTACGTTCTTTCTAGGACTGCAAGTTCATCAATCACCCCGTGGTATTTTCTTGAGTCAGTCCAAATATGCCCTTGAATTGTTAAACAAATTTGGAATGAAAACATGTGACACTTATGCCACACCAATGACTCATACCAAGAAGCTAGACGCTGATTTACATGGGAAATTAGTAGACCCTACCAAATACCGAAGTATTATTGGGTCTCACATGTATCTAACAGCTAGCAGACCTGATATTGTCTTTGTCGTTTATCTATGCTCCCGTTATCAGTCGCGACCAACTGAAACCCACCTCTTTGAGGCTAAAAGAATCCTCCGATACATCAAGGGAACCATTAACTTGGGGATCTTGTATCCGAAGAATTCTGGTTTTGAACTGATCGCTTTTTCAGATGCTGATCACGCCGGATGTTTAGATTCACGAAAAAGTACTTCAGGAGCACTATAATTTCTTGGTGATAAATTGGTGTCCTGGCAATCGAAAGAAGCAGGATTGTACATCGCTGTCATCAACTGAAGCAGAATATGTAGCCATGTCGGCGTGTTGTGCTCAAGTCATTTGGATGAGAACACAACTCAAAGACTATGGTTACGTATTCGACAGAATCCCGATGTACTGCGACAATCGGAGTGCCATTGCGATCTCGTGCAACTCAGTTCAGCATTCGAAATCAAAGCACATCGATCTTCGCTATCATTTCATCAAGGACCATGTAGAACAGGGTACAGTTGAATTATACTTCGTGGGTACAGAATACCAATTGGCAGATCTACTCACCAAAGCCTTGCCTCCTGCTAGGTTTAATGAGTTGGTCCACCGGATTGGTATGCGGTGTTTGACTCAAGAGGAACTGGATGAACTATTAAAACAGTCTTAAAAACCAGTCAAACACCAAAATCTCTTTTGTAAATAACTTTTCAAAAACAAAATACAATAATAGAAAATCAGATAAAACAACAAAAATATTCTTCTATCTATATTTCTTCAAACATGGCAAGTACATTTCTTCCGTCAACACTCAAATCTTTCAAAATTCAGTATTTTTTCTATCAAGTGTTGAAGGGGAGAAAATAAATTCTTAACTGTTTCAAAATAACCGTGTACTTGCATGTTACCCTATCCCGGTTGTTTCTTTAATAATGGTGGTCACATTTCTGGTTTACTGACACTCCTCGGACTAAAATTTATAACCTTTCATTATTTCTTAAGTCAAGGGGGAGTGTCGTCAAAGTTATTTCCAAATATTCTTCATTTAGAAACCAAAATGGAAGTTAAAAGGCTTTGGATGAAAATGGAAAAGGTGGAGGGACTGAAAGTGTCAAAAGCTTAAAGTATTTTCTAATAAAAATCTTCCACCTAACATTATCATTTCACATTTATTACACAAACCAAACTCATCCTACGCCTAAGAATCATTCAAGAAATCCGTGTTTTGGATCATAATTTCGTAAGTGGTTTAATGTTTCTTACATGATTTCAAAAAATGGTTTTGATTTTCACATAAATCCAACGGTCAAAATGCTGTATATGCTTGATTTTGTGTTCTACGCATATGCGTATGAACACATGATCAAGATTGTGTGTTTATGGTTAAAAAGATAGTGTCAAAACGTTTCTATAACATAAATGATATCATTTTTTATCCTCAAAATGCACCCAGATACACGAATTGATGGATTTTGGAAATTAGGGTTTATGCGTGGGTTTGGGTGTTTTCATATGTGAACATTTTTGGTGTTAAAGATTGTTGTACGAAGTTGTTTTCAACATGAATTGATCATATTTTAACGAAGAAATTACCCAGAAACACTAAATGATTAAGAATTAAACTTTAGGGTTTAATGTTCTTCACATTTGGGTATTTTTGATTCACTGCGAATTGAATGTTAAAACTTGGTCATTACACTCACATGACATCTTAGAACTACCAGAAATACTTTGGTTCAATTCCTATGGTTAGATTTCATACGCGTAATCATTAAGCTCTAGGGTTTAAGACTACGCATAAGTTATCTTACGCGTAAACTGTTTGATGAATTTTCATGCCATGATATGTTATACAATGAATGTATGTATTAATATTGATACTATGATGAATTTATTTCAGGTTTGTTACAAGTAAAAATTCAGAATCAAGGTTATTAGCAATCTACGCATAAGGATCACCTTACGCGTAGAAGGTTATGCGTAAGAGTAATCTTACGCGTAACTGTTACGGGTAAGGTTCTACAAAGGGACTACGCGTATCCTGTGAAGGATATGCGTAAACAGTTACCTCTACGCATAAGGTCTACTCTTATGAGTAAGCCTTACGCGTAAGGTTTATATACGCCTACGCGTAAGCTTTACGCATAAGGTCCCCTTTTTCCTACGCATAATATTTCTTACGCGTAAGTAAGGATCCTACGCATAAACTTGCGTCTACGCGTATACCTCTCCTGTTTACGCATAAGCTACCATTTATATGCCTAAGCCTTAATCAAACCTCCATTATGAATTGTTACGCGTGCAAACTTGTAAATAAATAAATCATAACGTCACGAAACCAATAATGTCACTAATAAGGTTAAATGAGTAATGTGTTGTGAAAAATATGTGATAACATAAACTTTAAAACCTAAAGTTAACTAACTCACAAAACTTATCACGACGTCATTAGACTATTGGACAAACAAGTGACTTTTGACTCGTAACAATCATAGACATAGCACATTCAATAATTAGTCAATAAAACCTTCTGTTGACTAACATTATGTCTTTCGATATGTTGGTTCTTTTGGCTAAATGTGTTTCAGATCACAACATGGAAGCTCAAATGAATGTGGATGCACCAAACGTTCTCACCATTGCTGATATTTTCCCGCATGGCTATCCAATGAAGATTGGAAAGAACAATATCAGAGTTGACTTTGAAACTCTCACCTGCTCGGAATCTTCTTGTCTCATTGCAGTGGATATTCTGAAGAATCATCCCTATCAGAACATGCTCACCCACTCTGCCACTATTCCGGAGATCTACATACAACAATTCTGGAATACAATGCAGATGGTCAATGGTCGAAATGCTGTGACGGTGACGCTCAATCACAAGAAACTCACCATCACTCCTGCAGAGTTACGAGCAGTTCTCCTCATTACTGACATCATACCGACTGAATTCTCTGCTGCACCTACTGAAGAGACTGTTCTGCAATTCTTGATTGATATTGGGTACGACGAAGCTTCAGGGGTTATTAATAAGCATTCTCACGTGGATCTTAAAAACATTCCTCAGCCTTGGAGAACCCTTTATATCATCATCACAAAATCCATTTCTGGTCGTGACAGCGGCTATGAGCATCCCAAGCTCGTAGAACTGCAAATCTTTTGGGCTCTGATCAACATGAAACACATCGAAGTTGAAGCTCTAATATGGGATGACATGATGACATTCCTCAAAAAGCTTGGCTCAAAGATTCCTTATATCAGATATACAAAACTGTTGATCCAAAGAGCACTTGGATACAACCCAGATATCCCCAAAAGAATCAATGACCCCGACAATCTTGACGTGTTGTCTGAACCCACTCTAACAGTCAGATTTAAGGAGTCAACTACCAAGAAACAAGGTGCTGTGTTGCCAGATCTCCTTCTCTCAGATGAACTCAAACAGCTCTACTCTTATAAAAGATATTTGGTTGCTGTAAGAGAAAACAAAGTTGGTTTTCTTGATGAAAAATCTTCTGGTACGCCTACAAGAAAAACCAGAAGAGGAAGTGTAGGAAGTGCTGCGAGCACTGAGAGTCAGAGGAAGTTCCCCAAGAGGAAACCTCCAAGCAAAGCTTGAACCACAAAGAAAGCTAACGGACGAGGACTCGGAGGGTACTGCATCAGATGAAGAGATTTTCCACTCTGAAATAGCTAAAGATGACACTACAACGGTACCTAAACCTCCAAGTCCACCAGCAGATACATGCAAAGGGAAGACTCCAGTGATTGAACAAGAAGAAGAAGAATCAGATGAAGAGCCTCTGGAAACTGATTACAGGAGAAAGTTCAAATTTGTTAGACTCCAACACGTTGCGAAAGAATTTGCTAAGGATCAAATGGGTGGCCCCGGAGGGTCAAGTGGTGATGTTCAACCTACACCAGATCCTGATGCGGTTAATCGACCCGATAAGGGAACTGGTGCCACCACTTTGGAGCAACAACAAAAGTGCGTGGAAGAGTCTATTGAGTATGACATTGAAGAACCAGAAACGGAAAAGACTGAGAAAACAACTGCGGATGATACAAAGATTGATGAAATGGACGATTATGATCGTCTTATTTTAGACAGTCCTGTCCGTTCAAAGGAGAAAACTTCTGAACCACCGAAGGACCCGGAGTCTCCTCACATCTCATCATCATCGGATTCATCTTCTCATTCCTCACCACCACCATCAAAGAGATCAACCAAATCAACATCCAAATCAGTGAAGAAGCCAACTGCATCTTGGATCTCTCAAGTTAAGACACGAATCGTTAAAGCTGTCAAACAGGTCAGAAAGAAAGACGTACTCTACAAGAAGATGAATTTCTTCGCTGATCAGATACAGTATCTTCATGATGAGAACGACGAGATGATAGTTGAAAGGGAATATGTCCAGAAGCTCATGAAAGATGATATTCAAGGGAAAATGGACTAGATGATCAAAGGATACACTCACAAGTTCCTTCTTGACGTCGTTCCTAAACTGACAAAGGAGATGTATACCAGACAACTTTATCCGAATCTCCTACATCTGGCCAAGCAAACCATGAAATCAACTCCAATGAATGTGAACATCAATCAAGTTGAACCCACAATCTTCTCAGATGATGAATTGGTGAACCGGCTAGTAGCTCAAATGTCAAAACGCTCTGCAACATTTTCCTCCCACGAAGCTAAATTGTTTGAAGCATTGCTGGAATACCAACTCAGGTCAGCATACAGAGAAGAAGCTGTAAGGCCTAAACGTTCAAGAGACGACGAAGACAAAGATCAAGATAAGGATAACGAGCCCAAACGCCCGAAGAAGTCTGGTGAATCATCTTCTATGCAACCTCCACCCCAATGGACTACAGCTCAACAAAGGTCTCCTCCTCGTTCTTCTACTGAAAAACCTCAAGATTCTGAGTTTCCACCCCAGACTCAGAAAACCGGTGATCATTTGAGTATACGGGTGGTGACGATGAAGAAGTCTCTGAGCCCCAACAACAACCCATCTCTCTTGACACAGCCAAGAAACCAGAATCCTCCTCCAGGCCAAAGAAGATGAAGAAGAAGGCGCCTATGACTGACGTCTTATCATGGCTAGATGAGGATGATACTGAATTTGAATGGTTCTCAAAGCTTGTTGATTCCACTCCTTACCCAGCTGAAGGTCAAGAGGTTCCAGAATGTAGTACATTGGAGCATGCGAAACTACTACAAGAAAAATTTCGTGTGAAGAAGATGACGAAATCCGAGTTGAAGCGAATCAAGAATGAAGCATTTCAAATTCTAAAAGACAGTTCAGAAAGTGCTATTGAAGTTGAGTATCACCTTGATAATATAGCACGAGCTATGTCTAATAACATGGATTGGCTCAACCCAGAAGCAAACATCGACTTCACCAAATGGGACAACCCTCCATATTACACTGACTGGTCAAAACCTCTACCAACAATTGGCCAACCAGATCAGCCTAGGATTCCATTCCGATATTTCTTCAACAAATACCTGGAATTTCTTCTACATGGTGGCGATGGTTCAAGGAAATACGCTACATCTATGACACTTCCATTCCCGGCAGCCATATACTCTAACTGCATAGCCATCGAGGAAAGAGCTAACCACATGTTCTCTAACAATGTGGCAGAGTATGACCGTGATGCACTATATGGGATTCACCATTGGCCAGAACGCCGAAGAATCTACTACGGAAGCTGCCAGGTTCAGAAGTCTCAACATGAAGTGTTCAGTACTAAGAGTATTGTTGCCATCAAACATGTTGATCTTTCGTCTAAATGGGACTACACTTTCCTCAAGAATATTGTGGTCAAAAGGCAAGACGAAAGGGATTATGCATTCTCTGAAGCGGACTTTGAGAATTTGTGTATCAACGACATTGAAGACATGTACCTTGCCAAATTACAGGGTCGCATGAGACAATTTTCAACCGAAGTACAACGTGAATTCATCAAGTCCTTGCTTATCTTTGTCAGAAGCAAAGTCATCAAAGAACGTGTAGAAGATCTCCAGCTTGCAGTTGAATCATATCAGACCCGTGTCAACTTTACTCCACCTCAGCTAGATCTTCCCGACATTAACCAGCTTTCACAACACACACTCATCAGCCAACCATTCGGAGTGGTTTGCATTAGTGAAACACATCGCAACTGCTTGATGGCGTGTAAAGATCTTCACAAGTTTGGGGATCACACATTGAAGAAGGTTAGGGACGGATTGGCTTATAGGTTGAAGGATATTCATGAAGGCATTGGGTCACAAAAGCGATGGAATTCCAAGGAAAGACGGGATGTGAGGAGGATCATCAGAAATATTGATGAAAGGTTGTATCGACGGGACCAGTTCAGAACTCTGGAGAGCTTTGTAGGCGGTCGTACCAGGACTGCTCTCGCCGGCTATCAACGCCCAGTTCGCATTCCTGGAAACATTGATGGACTTCCTGGTACCTTTTGAACTGCTTCTATTTCATAATATTTTGGATGTGTAATTAATTATGACAATGGCTTGTGCACACATATCAGTGTATGGTCGAGCCCAAACAGTCAAGAAATATTGACCAAAGGTTTTAGTCAACAAAATTCAACTATTATAGACTCAATACAATTTCCCTTGGAATTTAGTGGATTCCCGGGTCGTTAAATCCCACGGAGGTTGAATGGTGTGTGAAAACGTTCAGAAATGCAACTACGCTAATTTAAACCCGTAAAAATGAACTTCTATTTTTCTACAGCTAAGAATGATATTTGAAAATTATTTAAAATTTAAAACTAATTTTTTTTTTCTAGATTTATTTTGAATTTAATACTAGTTAAAACTAATTAAAATGCTAGAAAATCTATTTTAACTAAGAAAATTCAGGAAAAATACTTTTTATAACTTTTTGAATATTCTAAAACTAAGAAAATTGAAATTGTATTTTTCTGAGCTTTTTCTAATTTATTTGAATAAAATGCTATTTAAAAATGCTAGAAAATGAATAAAAATGCAGAAAAATAGAAGATGAACAGGGGAAAATATGAAAATCTCCAGAAAACTATAAAATAATACTGAGAACAAGGGAAAATTAACAGAAACAACTTTGGAGTAGTGGAGATATAATTTGGGCATACAACTTATGAAATAAGCACTTGAAATTAAGCTAAAAGCTACCAATAAGCTACTATAAGGTACCTCAGTATAAAAATAACTTAAACTAACTTAACTAAGCCTACTGCAACTGATTAGAACCAAAAATCACAAGTTTAAAGCATTTGAGCACAAATTAAGTTTCTAGCGCTAAAATCCAAACGGCCCTATTGCAGCAACTTTAAGCTCCAATTCAGCTTATTTAGAAAAATCCTAAAAACAAACTAAAAATACCTGGATAACAACCACCAACCAAAGTGCTATAATCCAAAATTTCAGCTAATAAGGACTAAAAGTGAGTGAATTAAAAATGCAGAAATGGAAGTTGTTTGTACTTGCAATGGAAATTTTGACTTTTTAAGAAAACATGCAGTTTGACTTATCTGAACTTTAATCTAGGTTTACCAACTGATAATGTTATATTAAGCTATAAAGAGATGAATTTAAGCTAGGTTATCTAATTCTAATCTAGTATTATGAAATTGGTACTTTAACTTTTAACAAACAACAAGAAATGGAAGATTAAAGGCAATTTTGACTTTCTATCAAACAAGATACTAGTTTTATGACTTATTTTACCTACTATTACTATTTGTAACAGATAACAACTAAGTATAACAACAAGAACTCAGATTAACACACAGAAATCAGTAATACCAAACAGTCCTTTATCAAGGCTAAATCAAGATTTTCAAAGCAATTCCTTTTTTTAACCCTTAACACTGATTTCAACCTTTATGTTATCATTCAACAAGATCATAAGAGCACAGAACAACAACAAAAATAGCATAGAACACAGAAATGACCAATATGCTATTTTAATTGTGAAATTGGACTTTTCTTGCAGCTTTGAAATCTAATGAACAAGCTAATGATTTTAAACTCTATTACCACTTATCTACTTATCACAAACACAGAATCACAAAGATCAAAGCATAAAACACAATAACTTAGTAAAATGCAAAAATCACCAAATAAGCTTACAAATGCAATCCAGCTTAGAACCAAGAACTAGGACCAAGAAACACTTCCTATAGAACCTCCACAGGTTCAATAACCCAGAACCATCTTCATTTCACCATGCTCCTTGCTTCTTCTTCTTTGCCTTGTGATTTTTATTTTTACACTATTTTTTTTGTATTTTTGGTATTATTATTATTTTTTTTTTAATACTAATCAAAGTTTTAAGGTTTCTAATAGCTATATTAAGATATCTAGGAGCTTATATGAGCTTATTCAGTCCATAATAACAACTACAAAAAATATTAACATAAACTTGGAAATTTAAAATTCAAATTTGCATAAGACTGAATTGAACTTGGAAATATGAAATTGATTACTTGAAAAGAGTTAAAATATAATAGAAACACTGAGTACAAAGTTTTTAAGCTTAAAATTACACTAAGGAATAAGAAAATACAAATACGACTAAGATTACACTAAGTGATAAACTAACTACTTTCTTCCTTTGGTTTCTTCCCCTTTTATAAGCTCAATAAGACTTCCCACTTGCTTCTGATCACTTCCTACACTCAATCTTGACCGTCCAAAGCTTTGAATTAATCCTAGTCGTTTAAACATTTTTGGCGCCAAATCTTGTATACGTGTCTTGATACTGTTGGACCTCAATTTGGTGATCACATGATGCTTACTGGGCAGATTGGAACTATTTCAGAGTGTAATGATGAGTTTTAGTGGTAATTTTTATATAACGAAGGAAATGGGTTGAGTTGGTGATAGTGGGGGTGCAGTAGCATTTATTGTGGGGGGTCTAGAGGTGTAGATGGGCTGGTGAAAGGTAGGGGTGAGCTGTGGGGAAGAAGAGGACAGGTGGTGAACATTGGGGTGAGTTGCAGAGGTAAGGTGAGGTGGAAGGAGGAGAAGGAGACGGGGAAGGTGAGTTTGACTCAAGGTTTGACCAAGTATTATTTAAGGGTTGGACTGGGCTGGATAAAGATTGGGCCTGCTGGGTTTGTAAAATGGGTTAGATAGATGGGTTTATTGGATTTGGTTATAAATGGGTTTAAGTTATATAACATTGGATCCGGTTTAGTGTATAAGACCCAAGGACCATTTATGCAATATTGGAAACTTGAGGGACTGGATTTGATACTGTTCCAAACTTATTGTACAAGGATCATTCTTGCCATATTGATAAACCAAAGGACCAATGTTGTAATTTCCACTTTAAAATGACCCAGGGACCAAATCTGACAATTTTCCAAACTTTAAGGGCCAAACTTGTAATTTTCCAAAAGTTCACCATAAGGACCAATTTTGCCATTTATGAATAGTACAAGGTTTACTTTTGATTATTTTTACTTTTTAAATTCACCAGGGACTATTTTTGCCAATTTTTAAACTTTAGGGACTAAAGTTGTCATTTTGTGATTTTTAAACTTTGAGGAGTTTATTTTGACAACTTTTGAATCCCATGGACCTTAAATGATATTTTGCTTTGTTTTGATTTACCAGGGACTAGTTTTGACAACTTTTGAAACTTGGAGGACTAAAACTACCAATTATGAAAACTTGATACGTTTTTCACCTGCTTTTGGTATTTTTGCATTTGAAACACATAAAACACTCATTTGTGATATTTTTATCATTTTGATGCTTTGACGGGTGTTTTTGGATGTTTTTGGCAGTCTAAAAGGTACAAAAATGATGAGTATTTGCATACTCATCAATCCCCACACTAAGATATTGCTAGTCCCTAGCAATCTTTTTGGAAAATTTTTAATGGATTTGCTGTCTCTTTACCAAAAGCCATTACTTCTGGAGTAGCCAAATGTTTCAGTTCAGGTAAGAACTATGGTACACCGATAACCATATGATTTTTAGCAAATCATAAGCTGTCAACGGATTTGATCTGTCTTTACCAAAAGCCGTTTGCTTCTGGACTAGCCAACTCTTTGATAGAATTATCTTGGAGAGCTGATTCCCAATTATGGTTTTTCCACTGCCTTTACCACAAGCCATAATCTTGCGGGCTAGCCAACTCTTTACTATTTAGGATATGGTGAGCTGAATACCATACAATTTTTGGCAAATTGCAAGCCATCAACGGGTTTGATATATCTTTACCAAGAGCCGTTTGCTCCTGGATTAGCCAGTCCTTATGTGTGTTAGACATGGTGGACTGATTACCATTTGTTGTGTTTACTTTTTTTTTTATAAGGGTTAAAACGGGGAGTATATGGCACTAAAAAGATGTAAATATGATAAAATTCGCCAGAATTTTTCCTCCCCCCCCCCCCCCCCACACTAGAATTAAATATTGTCCTCAATATTCAAAGTCCCGGCTATTATGCCGAATCCTTGAATGAAAGAAGATAATATTACTGATTCAGGTGAAGTAAAACAACAATTATTTTCTTTTTGTTATATATAATTTTTTTTTGGTTTTTCAAAGTTTATGTATATAGTGTGGGTGACTCCCCCACACTAGTGGTAGAAAATAGGGAGAAGTCAGAAATCATGGGTGAAAACCCAGGTGATGCTAATGTTTTTGTTTCCCGAGTCATTTAGCTTGACTCGATCCCCGCATTCATTGGTTCATGGGGAAAGTTTGAAGATCTGGGACAACCATGGGTGGTATGTCCTCTTCAAAATAGTGTTTCAACCTATGCCCATTTACTTTGAAATTTGGTCCGTCATTTTGTTGTAACTCGACGGTACCATAAGGATAAACCTTAGCAATAGTAAATGGACCAGACCAACGGGACTTGAGCTTTCCCGAGAATATCTTTAGTCTAGAGTTGAAAAGAAGGACTCTATCACCGATGTTGAAAACACGGTTTTTGATTTTCATGTCATGAATCCTTTTTGTCTTTTCTTTGTAAATCAAAGAATTCTCGTATGCTTGATCACGAAGTTCATTAAGTTCATTCATTTGAACCTTACGGTGATCACCCGCAGTTTTGAGGTCGAAGTTTGCATGTTTCAAGGCCCAGTAGGCTTTGTGCTCGAGTTCGATCGGAAGATGACATGCCTTTCCGTACACTAGCTTATATGGCGTACACCCGATAGGTGTTTTATAAGTTGTACGAAAGGCCCAGAGTGCATCATCCAATTTATCTGACCAGGATGCACGGTTTTCTCCTACTGTCCTTTCAAGTATCCTTTTTATACCCCGATTTGTCACTTCTACTTGTCCACTTGTTTGTGGATGATACGCAGTAGAAAGACGGTGAGTTACACCATACTTTTGCATGACTTTATCAAATTTGTCATTGCAGAAATGCGTACCACGATCACTGATTATAGCACGTGGAGTTCCAAATCAGGCAAATAAAGCTTTGAGGAATTTTACTACAACTCAGGCATCGTTAGTGGGTAAAGCTTTTGCTTCAACCCATTTTGACAAGTAATCAACGGCCACAAGAATGTATTTGTTTCCTCGAGATGATGGAAATGGCCCCATAAAATCTATGCCCTAGACGTCAAAGATTTCACAGACTTGAATTGCATTTTGTGGCATTTCATTTTGTTGGGAAATATTTCCATTACGTTGACATGAATCACATGTTTTGACGAGATCATGGGCATCTTTATAGATTGTGGGCCAATAAAATCCGGAGTCAAACACCTTTTTGGCGGGGTAGTTGGGGCTATGATGTCCCCCAGTAGGTCCAGCATGGCAAGCCTTGAGAATTTCGCTGGCTTCCTGACCGTATACACACCGCCGGATGACTTGATCCGCACAGATTTTAAACAAGTAGGGATCGTCCCAGAAGTAATGATTAACATCCTTGAAGAATTTATTCTTCTGTTGGGTCGTCATCCCTTTCAATATGAAGTTTCCCACATGGTAATTTGCGAAGTCAGCAAACCATGGGGTGGTAGAATCTCCACGAAAAGTAACCGCATTAAGAGTCTCGAGAGGAAATGTTTCATTGATTTCCTTTTTCTCGAAAACATCTTGGTGTGGGTTCTCTAATCGGGACAGATGATCAACAGCTAGGTTCTCAACTCCTTTTTTATCACGGATGATGATATCAAATTCTTGGAGGAGGAGAACCCAACGGAGTAACCTCGGCTTTGCATCTTGTTTAGCAAAGAGGTATTTTAAAGCCGAGTGATCCGTGTACACTATGCATTTGGTCAAGATTAAGTACCGCCGAAACTTCTCAAAGGCGTACACCACGGCGAGTAGTTCTTTTTCTGTGGTGGTGTAGTGAGTCTGAGCTTCAGTCATGGTTCTGCTAGCATAATGAATGGGCTGGAAATGTTTCGTTTTTCGTTGCTCCAAGACTGCACCTATGGCAAAATCACTGGCATCGCACATAAGTTCGAAAGGTAGGTCCCAGTCAGGGGCAACTAAGATTGGTGCTTCAGTAAGCTTTTTCTTGAGAGTTTGAAAAGCTTCTATGCACTCAGGAGAGAAGATGAAAGGAACATCTTTTTCAAGAAGATGGGTCATAGGCCAGGCTATTTTTGAGAAATTCTGAATGAATCTCCGATAGAAACCGGCATGCCCGAGAAAACTCCTGACACCTTTGAAAGTAGTAGGAGGAGGCAGTTTAGCAATAACATCGACTTTTGCTCTATCGACCTCGATCCCGTTTTTTGAAATTTTATGGCCAAGGACTATGCCTTCTTTGACCATAAAGTGGCTCTTCTCCCAGTTAAGACAAAGATTGGTGTCCTTGCACCTTTGAAGCATGCTGTCTAAGTGGGAGAGACATGTCTAAAAAGAATCCCCGATGACTGAAAAGTCATCCATAAAGACTTCCATGGTTTTCCCGATCATGTCATGGAAAATGGCCATCATGCACCTTTGGAACGTGCCCGAAGCATTACATAGGCCGAAAGGCATACGTGTTAGGAATTAGAAATTCCATGTTAAAGTGTCGGTCACCCCAATTATAGTCTAGCATATGTTAGCTCGTAGATTTGTAGTTATTTACGTTATGTAGTAGTTAATTAGTTAATTAGTAGCGTAGTATAGTTTAGTGTAACACCGTGGAGGAAGGACGGGTCTTTACCCACTGTATGCCTGATCTACAGTCCGATAGGAGGACGGTATGTTTGTAACTATATATACCCCTTCCATCCATGGAAGGGGTGGTGCTTCTCATTCAATCTAATATTCCATACTTTGTGTAAACCTCTAGCAAGAACACCCTCTCTCTCTACTAACTCTCTAACTATGGCAAACATGTATTTTGATCATCCAAGACCACCCGAATCATCAACACAATATATATTAAGATCCTTCAATTGGTATCAAGAGCCAAGGTTGTTGTGTTGTGTTGATTTGTGTGGTTTCGTACCATGGTTATTGTGTTAGGTTGATTTTTTTTGTGTGGTTTTGTATCTTGTCATAACTGGTTTGTTACTGTTTGATGGTCAAAAATTCTGTTTTCCAAGTAGTATTATCTTGTCATAACTGTTTTACAAGTAGTATTTTATGTTTCATATCAGTCCGTATACATATGGTCTCAATGTCAATTGGTATCCTCCATTTGGTCAAAAACACATCTGTCGGAAAATAATGAATATGGTCAAAACTGCTTTTACAACAACAGGTCATACTGCTTTTGAATGTGTTGATTGAATTTTTTATGATGTGGTCACTATCTTGTAGTCAAAACTGGGTCAAAACAAGTATTTCTGGGTTTATATGAAGCTGGCCGGAAAAACTGGTCGGAAAACTCATCGTAAAATGTCAAAAGTCTTGGTAGCGAGTTATGTCAAAAGCTAAGTGGCGACTTGGTTAAAAGATGGCCTGGCGACTTGTTATTTAACAAGTCGTAACGACTTGCTTTGTAAAAGTGGGTAGCGACTTGATTCCCTTTGTGCTAGCGAATTGACTCAAAGTCATAGACCTAGCGACTTGAGGAAACATAGTTAGCGACTTAAGATGATAGCGACTAGTCTTTACTAGTTAGCAACTTGTGTGTGAAAAACTGAAGTTAGCGACTTGTGAATCTTTTTTTAAAGTAGCGACTTGTTATTTAACAAGTCGTAGCGAGTTGTTAAAAGTCTATAAGCTAGCGACTTGACATAAATGAATGAGATGAAGATGATGTGATACTAATTAGGCATAAACAGAAAAGACTTGACCTCGACCACACATTTCGTATACCAAAACAACAACTCAACCTCAGTTTTATACATCACTGGTCATGGTAATACTGAAAACGAGAAATTAAAAGAATGTATCCAAAGATTCAAAACACAAATCTTTCTCAAATCTTCAACATCCAATCTCAAACCTATCCTAACTCATTCTCCATCACATATCCAAAACGATTACAGAAAAGTAAAGAATCTCAGATGTGCATCATGCTTATTCGAAGCCAAATCAAGACCTCCATGGGACATTAACACAAAACCACATCATCACTGATTCGACACAGGAACATAAGTAATAAAAAAAGTAATGACTTTGAAAAAAAAAAGGAGTTCCAATTCTCAGAATCATCTCGTGATTAATCATTGTTTTTATCTTGACCTCGAAGATCAATTTTCACGAAAGTATCTTCACTGAATTCGTCTTTCTTTTTGTTTCGTTTCTTCTATGCTAATATCCGAATGTAAAAGGAAGTTAATAACAATTATGTTACCACTTTCCTTTTGATTCATGAATGTCAAAGAAAAATAAGGAAGAAGAGATTCGGTTATGAGTCATATACAAGATTAAAACCTACCTGTAACCTCATTCTTTACTTTTACCCATCTCATAATAAACCTCATTTGAAGCCATCCCTGTGGCGTTAACTAGAGAACTCGAGCCATCCCTGTGGCAAGTTCACTTGGCGTACTGGTCTTTGGGAAAGAGTTTGATAACAGCAGAATATGTGTGTGTTAGTAACTAGGGTTTGGTGGTTATAAGAAAGTATATCTGTGATGGTAGGCGTTTGTTTGAGATGTGATTAGGGTTTGTATTGAGAGGATGGGGGCGGAGGTACTAATTCAGAGTTATTAGGGTGTGCAAAGTGTGAGAAATATTAGGGTGAGGCTGTGTGGTATTAGGTCCTTTATACCCGGATCTTTAGGTTTTATTTATGGAATGGGTCTTGATCGTGGGCCAACATGTGTATGTTGCAATTATTAATGGGCCGAGGTATATATTGGACGAGGAGTATATTGGACTTTTAGGTGAGCTTGGATCGGGATTAAGCTGTTTGATATATTGAAGTAATCCATATGTTATGCGAGTTTATACAGGCTTACATGAGATTATTTTTCCTGCCTATTGTTGGAAGAATCTTTAATGTGAATCAAATCCGCTTGGACAATTCGTAAATGGGCTAGAACGTGATTATTGTGTGGTGAGATTTGTCATATGGACCGGGTAATATAATTGAAGTTATGGACATGGGCCTTCTAAAGCATTAATGAATCGGGTTCAATGTTGTGGTTAGGCTTCTCAAAATTAGATCGTATATGTGAGCTTTGATCTTATGAGATTCAGATTTTATGTGATTTGATCATGAGCATTGATGATGAGATTTGGTGAGATGATGTGATTTGGGTATGAGGGTTGACACTTAGGTTTATACATTTTCATGGAATAAATTATGTCGCGGCTTGAAGTTTTTAAAATGTTGACTACGGGGTTGTTTGGACGGTATTTCCTATTTGAATTTGAAGTGAGGTTTTCTGGGCGCGTTTACTTATTTCGTCTTCTTTCTTTCTACCTTTCCGCGAAGATGACTTGTTTGGGCTTTTATAGAGTGTGATAAAGACTTGGCTATTTAGTTGCGTTTGTGATTCTTTCTCATTTAACCCACAACGTAGCTATCACTTCGGTGTCTCGCTCAGTTGAGAATGTCAAGAGGTTTTGTACATTGGGTACACCGTTTCTTCTTCACAAGGATTAGTACAAGTTTAAGTAACAAATCTGAGGAATTCCACTTCATGATCAAGTTTGGTATATCGGGTTTACTTCTCCATATGGTTACTGCAATAGCCGACAGATAGCGTGAATGATGTGTTAACCAAAGTGATTATTGGATGAATGGTTGATGATATTGATGATGTTGGATAATGAACCGTTGACGAACCGCTGCATGTTCCCCTAAAACAGATATTCACTGAAACCAAAGTTGTTATTACACATTCATGCTGACATTGTTTACGGTTTTGTCTTGATTTTGTAAAATCCCGCGAAAGAACCTATTTCTCGGTTTAAATCATAGACTTGTAAAATCCCGTGACAATGGAAACATCCTGGTAATAGTAAAGTGCATTTCCGGATCTATCTTATGGTTTATTCTTGGTTTTGTAAAATCCCGCGAAAGATACTATTTCTCGGTTTAAACCATAGAGTTGTAAAATCCCGTAATGATGGAACCATATTGGAGAAGAGAAAGTGTAATTTTGGATCTTACTTGATGCTGGTGCTACGGTTTCTGCTTCAAAGAAGGGATAAAAGGGTGTACTTCATGGATTGGGTGTGTGTTTGGGTTGTCTTCATGGCAGTTTGGTTATTACATGGTTTTACGGGGTTATGTGCTTTTAACCATGGTCGGGATGAAAACCATTATCAAAGTTCATTTAAATATCAAAGAAGGCTTGATTTGAGCAGTTCAGAAGATGTGACAGCGGCGTTAATTCAGTATTATTTATTTGAGGTTGAAGTGAATTATCACGGGCGAGTGTACTTAGTATCTGAAGGTATCGGGGATGGTTGGATGATGATTCTTCGAGATCCTTGTTCAAGCTTATTATCAAAAACGAAGACTTGGAAATCCAGTTATTGTTGGGAGACTCTTTCCTTTTCTTTTACCACTTGGGGGAATTGGGCTCTTATCTTCTCAAAATAACTATCACTTAAAGGAGTTACGTTGTAGTGCTCAGTGTCACATTCAATTGTGGATTTTCAAGAGGTAATGTATGTCTATTACTTGATGGTTGGTTGGTTGAAGAGTATAGAGTACATAGAGAGTACTTAGAGATGCTAATGGAAATCGGCACCGCTCTTTGTTTCATATGTGCAAGTTAAACTCACGAGTTCGGGATAGTTTACTTCAGGGTCAAATTCATCATATTGGGTTTTCTCCATCAGCTGTCACGACAAAGAGCCTACAGAATGATAATGGGTTTGATTACATGTTTTGCCTAGAGATTGAAAAGAGAGAGATTATGACGTCTGTTCACTTCAGTTCAGGCCTCGTACTCCAAAGAAAAGAAATGTGTACGTTTCAGTGCGCATTATCTTCGGAAGAAGAGAAATCTTCTTATGACGTATGAACACTACAGTTCATGCCTCATTCTTAAAGAAAAGAAAAGTGTACGTGTCAGTGCGCTTTATCTTCTGAAGAAGAGAAATCTTCTCTATTATGACCATTCTCATCAACATGCTTCATACTTTTTCCATGCGCTTCAGTCATCAAGTGAACCGGGCTACCACTAATTGTTTTCTCATTCCACTTGCTCGATTATAATGAAGATGGCGACATCATGTGCTGATTTTGCAGGAGAGAAGTGTGAATAGAACATTCAGATGATTTTCACTTATTTAGTCAAGAATGGCATCTCCGTATGCAATTCTTGAGGGGGAGAAGAAGTGTGAATTTTTTGCATTGTTGATTGATATTTGAGATTATAAATAGTCATACGGCTCTAAACTCATGTAAGAACCGAGCCTCTTCTTATCGGGTTATCTTCACATGGAGTTTTTCTCTTCTAAGAGCCGTTGGTTGACATCTTCACTCGGATTGATGAGTTTATCGACAAAGTGCTTCCGGTTAATGCTTCACGTATACATCAACATGATGATTCCGAACAATCTCTCTGTTCTTGTTTGATGTGATTGGTAGTTTGGTGTTACCATCTTGTGTGTTCGTTGCGGCCTGATTGCTGATTTCCTTGATGAACATCTTTCTGTTCTTGTTTGATTGGGAGGGATTTTAGTTAAGGGGATTTGCAAGATGTAAGTTAATTGGGATGCTTTTTGGTGGGATGCTTTTTGGTGTGAGTTGAAGATGTTAATTATCTATTCCCCAACTGGACAATCTTGAAGAAGGTCGAGTCTACAGTTTGTTCTACATTTCTTGCTATATGTTAGAAGACCAAAGACGAGTTGCATTTACAGATCTAAAGACTTCTTCTTAATTTGGGCATTTATCAAAAAGATTATTGGTCTAGGGGAGAGCACTAATTGGGGGAATGTGATATGTCAAATTAGACTTGCTCACATTATTCAGCATGTTGATTCTCACAAAGACTTCAAGCGATCTTCTCAACAAATTTCAAGTATTTGGGCATTCAAAGAGTTGCTGATTCTAAAGTATCAAAACCAGAAAGAGGGAAGGAGACAAGCATCTAAACGCGAGTAAACTTGATGAACTTAATACTTCTAACTAATTGAAGATACCCCGGGAAGACAAATGTTATTACCGCAGAGAAACTCAAGGTTTGACTCATGACGAGTAAACTTGATGAACTTAATTCTTCTAAGTAAATGAAGATATCCCGGGAAAACAAATGTCATGACCGAAGAGAAACTCAAGGTTTTACTCATCAAGGCGTTTAGTGTTTGTATTTCATCTACGTGGGGGAAGTGATGTTAGAAAAAGTTTCTGAAGATAAAAGAGGTACACAAGTGCGACATATTCAGGGGAGATAAATGTGTAACATGAGGGAGGTGTTATCAGTTATTCTTTCGGTGGGAATGTGTGTACTTCGGATTCTTGAGCTTCATACACGATCATCAGGGAAGAAAAATGTGAACATGGGAAGGTGTTTTCATTTCCCTCATGATGTGTATTCGGGAGAGCTTTTGGGTATTGGTGTACTTCGGGTTCTTGAGCTTCATACATGATCATCAGGGAAGAAAAATGTGAACATGGGGAGGTGTTTTCATTCCCCTCATGATGTGTATTTAGGAGAGTTCTTGAGCATTATACAAAGAGGCTGACTGCATCAATTCAACTACTTGGTGGAATTGTTCTCTTGACACTTTTTGGAATGGATTGCTTCAGAATTCAGTGGTAATGAAATTTGAGAAGAAATTTAAAGTGTGGGATGATACGTTGTTGTTCTTCTACTTGATGATATAACCCCGAATGGAGATCCTCGATTATCGTTCTTAAATGGAGCAGCGGGATTTATGATAATGGTGTGCTTCCTTGTGCACCTGGCTAAAGCAAGCTTGAAATAGAGCTTCGAATCTGCTCATCTTAAGGATTTTCGGTTTGGGGGGAAGCTGCCAGAGTCTCACTTTCAGATGGTTCAATTTCTTTCTTCAATGCAAGAGCCTCGAAAGCTTTGGTGGTGAAAGTTTTAGGGATGATGACTTCTATCTTCTACAATGGGGCTGCTTGATATCCTTATCTCGGTACTCGTATCATCATCTTCTTAAACTATATCATCTATTCTATCCTTGTATATTTTTTTTTTCAAAAAGCAAAATACAAAAATATAAAACCAACAAAAACAAAATAGAAAAGTATAAAATCAACAAAAACCCATAAAAATCAGAAAATTTCAAAAATACCAAAAATATGTTTTCTCATGACATGTCTTCTGGTATCGATAACATCTACGGTCTTAGAAATGTCATTCAATAATGGCACGGGACCATAGATGAAGTTCGAGCAGGAGGTGTAAATACTCTTTTTCAAAACATGTCTTCAAATATGGCTTGCAGTTACTTCAGACTGTGACCCGCGCTTAAACCATGGCTTGCTATTATTTCCGATAGCAACCCGCTCTTTTAAGAAAAGGAAAGTGCTACGCTTAAACCAATTTCAAATATTCCATGCACTTATCCTAAATCAAAATGAGGAAAGTATGTCGAAGGACTGCTGTTCCCACTCAAATGTTTTTCCGTCTAAAATTCTTCAGAAAAATATTTTTTTTAACAAAATGGTGGTAAATGAGTTGCTAGAAAATCAATCTAATTCAGAGTTTTCGGAATAAATTGAAAACTCAATTAATGACTTCTGCGCTTTTAAACTTTTCAGAAAAAGTGTCATTGATTGAGGGGGACAATGTTTTCAAATCTACATCATCTAACGGGCTTTCTTAATTATCCTAATATGCTTAATTAAAAATGATGTTAACCTATGTTGAAGGACTAGGTGCCTAGGATTTGATTGCTAGGATTAGATGATTAGAGTTTGATGAACACATTATTCCCATACATTTATATGATCTGATTGATATGTTGCATTGACTTTTATTAGTCGATTGTTGTTTGGGTGATGTCGACCACCATACATCTGTATGTATGTTCACTAACGTATGCAGGTATATTGGAATAAGAATGTTACCGATCCGGATCCCACAATTGAAGATGATTGGATGCCGAAAGGAAAGGGTAACTATTTCTTGGGTTGACAAATGAAGAAACGGAGCTTAATTGGACTTCTATAGAGAGTTGGCATAAATGCAACGTAAGAGGTCTCACTGCATCAGCAGATGGTTTTCTTCTAAGTGATTGAAGAAACGGAGCTTAATTTGACCTCAGTTGGCATTCAAAATGCAACGTAAGAAGAAGTCTCACTGCATCAGCAGACGGTTTTTCTTCCAAACCCTACAGCAGCAACAACGGAAGCTTCTCAACCACCTAACGTATCTTTATGCAGGATACCATTTTTAACAATTTTGAATAAATTGATTTAATTGTTTTGAAAATGGAAAATATTGTTTTGAAAATAAATTGGACTTAATTTTGAAAATCACCGGACTTCATTTTATCAAAAATATAAGTCACTCAATCATCAACTACGGTCATCGATTGAGGAGGAGAGTGATTTAAAATAAATTATTTTCAAATAATATTTCTTCATAAAGGTCCGGGTTGTACAAACACAAAAAGTGGTGATCTAAAGATTTAATGTTATGTCATGGTATGATTTTCTTTAAAACTCAAAGATCTGTCAAAATGAAATTTTTTCTGTTCTTGTTTGATTGTGAAATTGTTTTATTTTACTTAAAGGTCTCTTAAAACAAATCATACCTGACACTAACAATCTTTAATGTCTAAATCAGTTCATATCTGTCATCTTTCAGAATTAAATCTTGCCACGTCTTTCCCCTGAAATTTTCTAAATAATTTAAATCTTTTGGGATTACAAATCTCAAATGGTTTGAAATTTTTGATCGCGGGAGAGATCGCGATTTAAATCTCAAATCTGTTTTAATGGAATTGGTTTTAGTCCTTCAAAGGCACTCCTGCCTCCATGTGCCAAACGATTTCAAATACACAATGCGCATGTTGAGGAGGAGGATTTATCCAAAAACCATATGAGTATTTAAACAAGGCCACATTTTCTCCCATGTTTTCTAAACCTAATTAAATCACTTGGGATCCAAAATCTCAAAGGATTTGATATTTTTGATCGGGGGAGAATTTGTGATTTAATAATGAAATTTGATAAAAGTTGATCGTTTTGATTCAGTTGTGCAGGCTGCTCTCTCATATGTGCTAAACGCTTTCGAATCTCGAAGCATATATTGAGGGGGAGCATTTTAAAAGAAAAGAAACTATCGAGGTGCAAATGCTTTTATGTTTTAACATAATGTACCTTGATTGAGTTTTCAAATGGTTTCTTAAATGGCTCTTGTGATTGTGGATGTGCTTCAAAAGAACTCTTGCCTCTATGTGATAAAATGTTTTAAAATATCCTATGCACATATTGAGGGGGAGAATTTTACCAAGAAAATCAAATGGCTTTTTCGTATGAAAATTGTGATCAAAGAAAATATTTCAAAGTCCTCTTGCCTCTTTGTGCTAAACAATTTCTAAATCATATGCACATGTTGAGGGGGAGGTTTTCTAAATGATCAAAACTATTAAGGTACAAAATGCTTTGATCTCGTATCACAAGTACCTTGATTGTTTTTCCAAATGATTTTTCAATTGGTTTCAAGAAGAAAAGAACAATACCAAAATACTGACCAATTTACTTTATGCATGGTGTTATAAGGATGGTTAGGTTAGGTATTTGTTCCCACGATCCCGCCAGTGCCGGAGGGATCTACCCAGGGACAATTCACTAGATAGTGTAGAAGTCCTTAGGTATGATGAAAAAAGGAGAAAAATGAGAAATGGGAAGAGTGCGGACTGTGACAGAGCTAGTACTGGAATAAACCCAACAAGGGTCTAGTTATGAAGTCTCGGTAAGCACTGAAGGGGTTGAAGAATGAAAAAGAACTGAATATGAAAAAGGGTGAAAAGAAATAGTGTAGGATATTAGTTTTCACATACACATCAAACCATAACAACAAGGTGGCGTATAAGTGGAATTCTAGAGAGAGAAAGTTAGAGGTTTAGGGAACTTAGTGAGAGAAAGTGAAAGATATTATTATGAGCTCCAACTCTCTACCTTGGGAGGTAGAGAGTATTTATAGTCTTACATAAATCGCCACACATCGGACTGTGGATCAGGCATACAGTGGGTAAAGACCCGTCCGTCCTCCATGGTGTTACTTAACTACATACTACTTAACTTAAAAGAACTACGACTACGAGCTTTCTAACGATTACATATACTTGAGGTGACCGACTCTTTAATACCTGGAATTTCTAATTCCTAACAATCTCCCCCTTAGGGAGGTCACCTCAATCATGTACCAAAATTACATTGAATACAAATAGATATTACAAAAAATAGTTCTTGCATTCTTGATGTAGTCCTTTGCTTCTAAGCTCGTAGTCATTGATTCTTCACATTGCATGTTTGGATACTCCAAGTGGAGGTCTTTTACTGATCCATGTGATAATAATTTTGAGCCATCTTTTGAGATCATCAGCTATCAAAAATCTCTAAGACATCCTTTGTGGTGTTGTGACTTTAGGACCGACATGCTCACATTCTGGATCATGAAATCTTCTCATCAGAGTAGCGGAAGCTTTAGTTGATTCATGATATTGGCAGCAGCGTAGCAGAAGCATGGAGTGAAAATATCAGAGTCATTGAGGCACTAATCATGATTTCTTTTGAGATGAATGTGTTAAGTGAGCATGCGGCTATGGATTGACCGCTTCATTCTGATCAGCTGCAAACGTCGGGCGTACCTGCATACAACAGTTAGCAATAAATCGCACGAAAGTGTCTTTGATCACTTTCGTTGAATTGAGATACACGGCCCACGGTTCCCCGTTGATCAGTACATGTACTGCCTGTGATCAGGTAAAATTCCGAAGAATTTCCTTGACAGGGTTTCGCAGCTGTTCTAGCTGTTCTCAAACCGGAACGTCTCAAAGAAGACAACACGGAGTGAGTGAACCAGCGAATTTTAAGTCCACTGATTGATGAAAAGAGATTTGAAAAACAATCGTGTATTGCTCAATAGAAATTGTTTTTGCAATACAACGAAGGTTTTATTGAAAATCAATTATCAATCATAAAAATACCTTTTAGTTTTGAAAAATGAGTACACGGTCGATGTGCTAAATAAAAAAGTTGTTAAGCACAAAGACCGGTTTTTCAAAGGTATCCGTCAATCCATAACCTGAACCAGGATTGATTCAAGAGATTGAATCGCCCCATTGTTTCTGTTCAGTTGTCACATGATTGATCCATATAATAGATCTCACATGCCACCTACCAGGAGCTTGTTTGATGTTGGCTCCAGAAGGCTTTCCATCTTCATTGTGAATATGTAAACACATCACTCAGATGTTCTAGCAATACCACAAGGATAATGCGTAGGACTCAAGATATAATCTCTCTTTCCACATTGTGTGAAACAGAGAGTCTTCATTGAAAGTGTCCTAATGAGATTTATTGATGATCTCGTGGCTCTAGACTCAATTTGTGCATATTTGGATCCTGTGCCGGAGACTAGGGAGAGGGTCTCCTTCTTCAATATCAACACTCTCTAAGAGAAAGTCGATAGATAATGTCGGTTCCCCGTGAGAATGAAACAAGTCCTTTTAAGAGGAACTTGAGTGGTTTGGAAAGTTGAAGTGCAGTGCGTCACTGGGTCCATGACGTCTTGTCTTCAATACCGATGTTACCATCAGTAGCATATGAATTGAACCCGGTTTCTGCCCTAAGGTTGAATAAATGGAGGGCTATTTGTTTTCACCCTTTTCTCATTCAATTCTTTTTAATTCTTCAACCCCTTCAGTGCTTACCGAGACTTCATAGCTAGAACCTTGTTGCGTTTATTCCAGTACTAGCTCAGTCTTAGTCTGCACTCTTCCCATATCTCATATTTCTCCTTTCATCATCATACCTAAGGACTTCTACACTAACTAGTGGATTGTCCCTGGGTAGATCCCTCCGGTTCTGGCAGATCATGGGAACAAAAACCTAACCTTATCATCCTTGTATCACCGTACATAAAGTAAAGTTGGTCGGTCTATTTGGTATTGATCATCTGCCATTGGAACCAATTGAAAACCATTTGAAAATCAATTCAGATACTTGTGATATATTATCAAAGCATTTTGTACCTGAAATTGTTTTTGATATTTTTAGAACGAGAACTCCCCCTCAACATGTGCATCAAATATTTGAAAATGTTTTGCACACGGAGGCAAGAGAAAGAATTAACTTCTTTGATTACCATTTTCTAAAAGATATCAACATCACTTCCCACATCAAATCAAGTAGATATAGTATTTCCGGGAAGGATGAGGTTTCCATAAATTCGCTCCCCCTCAATATGTGCCTCGAGGTTTGAAAAAGAGTTTTGCACATACTAGAGGGACCTTGCACATTGAGATAAGTTGATCACATTTCAAATCATAGGTTTAAGATAGATGCTCCCCCTCAACATGTGCATTGAAAAATTGAAATCGTTTGTCACATGTGGGCAGGATAGCATGTACATCCTTATAAAACCATTTACCGAATTATCAGTTTAAATCCAATTTAAATCACACATTCTCTCCCGATCACAATTATCAAATCATTTGAGATTTGTGATCTCTTATAGATTTAAATTGATTTTGAAAGCTCTTTTAAGGAGAATTGTGACTTGATTGTGAAAGCGTTTGAACTGATAAGGATCGGATTTTAAGACTTTAAACTCCATTGATAAAACATGCATGTATATCTTTTGAAAACAATTTAATGCCAAATAACTTTTTAATTTAATTGAAATCATTCTCCCCCTCAATCAATGACATAGGTTGTTGATTGAGAGATAGAGATTTTGACAAATAAGTCCTGATGATTATCAAAAATAGAGACTGAGTTATTTTTCAAAGCATTTAGTTTTCAGCAGATAACTGTTTATAGAATCAGAGCATGGAATTTTGAAAACATGATAAAACATGGCTCTGTTCTTTCTTTTAAAACCGGGTTATTGCCTGAAAATGACAATAAACCATTGTTTCTCTTTCTCCCAAAAATATTTTTTTGAATTTTTTTTTTTTTTTTTTTTTTTTT
>BPTQ01000001.1:87138084-87156419 GCA_019973895.1 Chrysanthemum seticuspe | reverse complement strand
ACCTAAAACAATCATGAAAATACAAATCTTAGTAGTGTTCACAAATCCAAAAGTAAACCATTCGAACTTAGTAGAACCAACCCAACAAAAACCTAATTTTTCACTACAAATACACCAAAAAGAACGATCGCTGAACTTTATGCCTAAATAAAGAAGCATCGCTGAACGAAGTGTTAAAACATCGCTCAATGTCGAAACCTCGATCGCTGAATCTGGATCACTAATTGTCATGTTCATCACCTGGGAGGTGATGCCCATCGCTGAACCACCATCGCTGAACCAGACATCGCTCAACGAGAAATCGCTGAACATAGAGATCGCTGAACTCATCGCTTAACGACGGTTTTAAAACGATCGCTGAACTCCGAATCGCTCAATGATGAATCGCTGAACGAAAACAGATCGCTGAACCCTGAGACACTTAATTCGCTACACCACTAAGTCGCTAGAGTCCCAAGTCGCTAGACAAAAGCAAGTCGCTAAGTAGTAACTCGCTAAGCCTCAAGTCGCTAGCAAAATTTTGGCAGCAATTCGCTACTCAAGTCGCTAGAGATACAAGTCGCTAAAGAGCAACTCGCTACAGACCAAGTCGCTACCACCAAGTCGCTACCCGTAGTGGAGGGTCCACTACTTGTACTGTTAATCACTAGGTCTAAGTCGCTAGGTCTAAAACTGTAACTCGCTACAAATTTGTAAAGCAAGTCGCTACGAAGAAAGTAGTCCGTGAGCTAAGTCGCTAGCAAGAAAAACCATATAAACATCACTTTTCAATCCAAAAACAACCCAACCAAGTTGATTTAAGCTTACCAAATGAAAACCTACACACTTGTGATGATTCTAAACACAAAAGTACTAACAAAATCCAAACTTTAACACAAGAAATCAACCAAATGATGCAAAAACCACTAAACTTTTTCAAACTCAAAAACCACCTAAAAGCCACTAGAAATCCAAAGATGTGCAAGATATGATCTAACCATGGCTCTTGATACCAATTGTAGGATATTAGTTTTCACATACACATCAAACCATAACAACAAGGTGGCGTATAAGTGGAATTCTAGAGAGAGAAAGTTAGAGGTTTAGGGAACTTAGTGAGAGAAAGTGAAAGATATTATTATGAGCTCCAACTCTCTACCTTGGGAGGTAGAGAGTATTTATAGTCTTACATAAATCGCCACACATCGGGCTGTGGATCAGGCATACAGTGGGTAAAGACCCGTCCGTCCTCTACGGTGTTACTTAACTACATACTACTTAACTTAAAAGAACTACGACTACGAGCTTTCTAACGATTACATATACTTGAGGTGACCGACTCTTTAATACCTGGAATTTCTAATTCCTAACAAATAGCCCTCCAATTATTCAACCTTAGGGCAGTAACCGGGTTCATTACATATGCTACTGGTTTTTACTAAGGTAACATCGGTATTGAAGACAAGACGTCATGGACCCAGTGACGCACTGCACTACAACTTCCTAAACCACTCAAGTTCCTCTTAAAAGGGCTTGTTTCACTCTCACGGGGAACCTACATAATCTATCGACTTTCTCTTAGAGATTGTTGATATTGAAGAAGGAGACCCTCTCCCTAGTCTCCTGCACAGGAACCAAATGAGCACTATTGAGTCTAGAGCCAAGAGATCATCCACAATATCTCGTTAGGACACAAAATTCTTGAAGACTTGCTGTTTCACACAATGTGGAAAGTAAGAATATATCTTGAGTCCTACGCATTATCCTTGTGGTATTGCCAGAACATCTGAGTGATATGTAAAAGTATTCACGATGAAGATGGAAATCCTTCTAGAGCCAACATCTAACAAGCTCTTGGTGGGTGACATGTGAGATCTTCTCGTAAGATCAAGCTTGTGACAACTGGATAGAAACAATGGGGAGATTCACTCGTGAATCAACCTTGGTCCAGGATTGGAATTGACGAATGCTTTTGGAAAAACCGTTCGATGTGCAAACCTTCTTTTCTCTAGCACGTCGAATGTGTATTCATTTCAAATTCAAAAAGTATCTCTGATTGAAAAATACTTTTAGAAAAACCGTTCGATGTGCGAATCTCTTCTTTTCGCTAGCACGTTGAATGTGTACTCATTCTCTAATACAAAAAGTATTTTGATTGAAAATTGATCTTTCTCATAAAACCTTCGTCGTATTGCAAAAACTCTTTCTTCAAGCAATACGCGATTGTTTTTCAAATCATTTTTCATCAATCAGTGAATCTCAATTTGCTGGTTCACTCACTCCGTGTTGTCTTCTTTGAGACGTTCCGGTTTGAGAACAGCTAGAACAGCTGCGAAACCCTGTCAAGGAGATTCTTAGGAATCCTACCTGATTACAGGCAGTGTTTATACTGATCAACGAGGAACCGTGGGCCGTGTACCTCAATTCAGCGAAAGTGATCAAAGACACTTTCGTGTGTTTTATTGCTAACTGTTGTTTGCAGGTACATTTGGACGGTTGCAGCTGATCAGAATTGAGGAGTCAATCCAAAGTCGCATGCTCACAGCATCCACACTTAATTTGAAGAAATCATGACTGGTGCATATCTACATAACCTGGCTCTGATATTTCATACTATGCTTATGCTTCGCTGCTGCAAATATCATGAACCAGTAAGGCTTCCGCTACTCTGATGGAAAGATGTCATGATTCAAAAGTGTGAGCATGTCGGTCCGAAAGTCACAACATCACGTGATGGCAACACAATAAAGGGTGATCTAGAGATTTACTATGGCTGATGATCTCAATGAAAGCTCGATGATCATCAAAGATGTGGATCAGTTAAAGGCCTCCACTAAAAGTACAAATCAGTGCGTACTTTGAAGAATCGCTACTAAAGCACAAAGATTGCGAAAGTGAAGAATTCAAGTCTACGAGCTCAAGAACAATGTCAAAGAAAGAATGCTAGGATGCAAAATGTATTTCATGGGGTGACCTCCCTTAGGGGGAGATTGTTAGGAATAAGAAATTCCATGTTAAAGTGTCGGTCACCCCAATTATAGTCTAGCATATGTTAGCTTGTAGATTTGTAGTTATTTACGTTATGTAGTAGTTAATTAGTTAATTAGTAGCGTAGTATAGTTTAGTGTAACACCGTGGAGGAAGGACGGGTCTTTACCCACTGTATGCCTGATCCACAGTCCGATAGGAGGACGGTATGTTTGTAACTATATATACCCCTTCCATCCATGGAAGGGGTGGTGCTTCTCATTCAATCTAATATTCCATACTTTGTGTAAACCTCTAGCAAGAACACCCTCTCTCTCTACTAACTCTCTAACTATGGCAAACATGTATTTTGATCATCCAAGACCACTCGAATCATCAACACAATAAATATTAAGATCCTTCAATACGTTTATAGGCAAACGTCCCGTAGGGGCACGTGAAAGTAGTCTTTTCATGATCTTGAGGATCAATGGGGATCTGAAAGTAACCCGAGAAACTATCTAGGAAACAATAGTACTCGTTTCCTGCTAGTCTCTCAAGCATCTGATCCATGAAGGGTAGGGGAAAATGATCTTTTCGGGTGGCGTCATTCAACTTACGATAGTCAATGCAAACACGCCATCCCGTTACCAGCCGAGTTGGAATCAACTCATTATTTTCATTTGTGACAACAGTAATGCCGCCCTTTTTAGGAACATAGTGAATTAGGCTAACCCAAGGACTATCTGAGATCGAGTAAATTAATCCGGCATCAAGAAGTTTAAGAACCTCTTGTTTAATAACATCATGGATTTTTGGATTTACTCGTCTTTGTTGTTGAACTGCTGGCTTGAAGTCATCCTCCATCAAGATTTTGTGAGTACAAAACTCAGGGTTGATACCCTTAATGTCGGAGAGTTTCCAAGCAATTGCTTGCTTGTGTGACTTCAAGACCTTTATCAGAGCAGTCTTTTCATCTTTACTCAAATCTCGAGCAATAATGACGGGTAATTTATCATCACCCTCAAGAAGTTCATACTCAAGATGAGGTGGTAAGTCCTTAAGTTCAACCTCAGGAAATTCTTCAGTTTTCTACAACTGACTTGACTTCCTTATTATGAAGCTCAACGGGAGGGACTAGAGGAGAAGTGTCCTGATTTAACAACTTCTCAAGAAGAAGAATATCTCCTTCCAGATCAATCTCATTGTTATCAATCCCATCTGGAATTGAATCACTTTTGAGAAACGCCTCGACCTCTTCCAAAAGAAAATCACTTCCCTCAAACGGAGTGAGATAAGGGGAAGGGTCGAAAATGATAGGTCGAGAAGATGTGGTGGGATCCCCACTCACAGAATAATGAGAATAACCAAGAAACTCTTGAGAGTACTCCTCTGAAGCAATATCAATTACATCGATTCAGTTAACCGATTCAGCATCATAGTTTGAGGAGTACCTCGAAGTTTGATCGAGGTTAAAGGTAACGGCTTCATCACCCACACGTAATGTGATTTCATGCTCAAATACATCAATAAGAGCATGGCCCGTCCTTAGGAATCCTCGTCCAACAATGAGAGTAACACGTGGATCAGCATCGAAATCAACGACTACAAAGTCAGCTGGAAAATGGAACTTTCCTACTTTCACAAATACGTCCTCGGCAATGCCAAGTGGACGGGATATTGAATGATCTGCAAGCTCGAGAGTCATGCATGTAGGAGTAAGGTCCGGAAGAGAAAGTTTCTTCCATACTGAATGAGGCATCAGGTTAATGCTTGCACCAAGATCGGCTAAGGCAAAGCATTCAACCATTCCTGGAAATACACAAGGTAAGAGAAATTTTCCAGGATCTCCAAGCTTAACGGGAAGCTTCTTCAAGATAACTGCTGAGCAGTTCTCGTTTAGTGGAGTTTTCGCCATCTCAAACAGTTTTTCCTTGTTGCTTAACAACTGTTTGATTGTTGATGCACACTTGGGCATCAGAATGATAGCATCCGCGAAGCTAATGTCAAAGTGTAGTTCTTGAAATATTTGGAAGAACTTTTCCATTTGTTGAGTAGCTTTCTCGCGGAGCTTCTGTTCATTTAAACGTGATGGGTAAGGAATAGAGGATTTGGATTTTTGGTTTTCAACCGGGATGTCATGTGAATCAAAAACAACTCCTGGCTTAGACTTGGGTTTCAGGACAACTTGAGGTTGGACATCATTGGTACCTCCGTTATTAGTAGGAAGTTCCTTGTCCTTTGTCACCTCATGTTCACGTTCCACTACCTTAGGAGAAGAAGAAGAAGAGGTAGGAGGAACAATGGGTCCTTCGTATGATACACCAATTCTTGTTGTGATCGCTTTAGCATCGCCCCTCGGGTTAGCGATCGTGTTGCTCGGAAGTTTTTCTGAGCCCGAGGGTTGATCATTTAAAGACTTCTTTAGTTTAGCGATCTGACTGATCAACAATCTGTTTGTCTCCTCTTGAGACTTCATGAATTGTTTTAAAAGCTCATCAGATGTTGATACTGGAGGAGGTGGAGGGAAATTTTGAGGCTGTATGTTTTGATTATAGCCTTGTTGTTGGAAATTCCCTTGGTTAGGATTCACATTTCCATGAAATTGATTCCCTCGATTGAAATTGTTTTGATTAAAGTTTCCTTGATGTTGGAAACCTTGATTTGGTCCGGGATAGAAATTACCTTGGTTTTGATAACCTTGGTTCATTCTAGGTTGGTTCTGATTCCGGTTTTGCATGTTAGGATTCTGGTTAAAACCGGGTGGTCCTTGATAAGTATTAGCACGGTAGTTTGGTTCATTTTGAGGACGGTATTGATTACCTCCCTGATGTGAAGTACCGGCTATAGCATTGGCTTCAAACGGACTACCATCGGTGGCAGTACAGTTGTAGTATGCATGAGGGCTACCACAAGTGACACAGACCTCGACTTTCTTCACTTCACCATGCGATGGTGTCTGTGTGAAAGTGACTTTCTTTTGGTTCGCAAGAACCAAAGCCTGAATAGCATCCGTGAGTTTGTCAATCTTAGCATCGGTGCTAGATGTACTCACGTGAGATGAAGTAGAAGGTCCTGCATTAGACTGAGACTGTTATGTCTTTGTTCGTACAGGGCGGACCTGGGACTTGTTTTCTATGATTTGCAAGGCTTCTTTTGTGGTCTTGCTCAGGAAATTACCTCCCGCGGAGGCATTTAAAGAGTCTTGGTCAGCTTGGCTCAGACCATTGTAGAAAGTATCCATTTGCATTAACTCGGAAAAACCATGATGCGGACACTTTCGGAGCAACTCTTTGTAACGATCCCATGCCTCACCGAATGATTCATCAAATCTTTGAGTGAATTTCATTATCTCATTCTTAAGACTTGTAGTTCGGGATGGAGGATAGAATTCGTTAACAAACTTAGTGACTAAATCCTCCCATGTCTCAATGGAACGAGGGGGTTGTTTCTCAAGCCAAATCCGGGCTTGTCCCTCTAGAGAGAATGGGAACAGAAGAAGCTTAATTGCTTCATGTGGGACATTCTTGTATTTGATGGTCGATGCAATCTTGTTGAACCATCGAATATGTGCATGAGGGTCGTCTCGCTCAAAACCATAAAATTGGCTTTGGGTTACAAGATTAAGCAACCCGGTTTTGAGCTCGAAGGTATCAGCCACGATGGCTGGGACAACAATGGCATCTCCGTAACCCTCGATGGGTGCTTGGAGAAGCTCTTTCATCGGTTTATCTTCTGCCATTACGACAGGGGTGGTGGTGCTAGACGTTCCTCAGTCACGGCTGATGGAGCAGAACGTCCTCTACGTCTACGTGGAATACTTACAAGCTCTGAAAGTGGACTTGTGGAGCTGGAAGAACGAGTGCGCATGCACTAAGTATAAAAATCAGTTTTCAAAAACAAATGTGAGGCAAAACGACAAGTGAACTTAAACCAATAATCACAAATGAAATGGCTTCTTTAAAAAAGGTACACCAAATCACAAGGATACAAAGGCAAGTTTTGATCTTTAAGATTGGGAACTTATTAATGTTCACACCCCCAGTTGGTAGGTGTTCTGCCTTGGTTTGCGGTGGTTGATTTTTATGTATTTATTAAGTACCACTAAAAAGACGTAGATATGGATTTGTGCTAAGGGTTTAAAAACTTTGGGACAATATTTTTGGTATCGTCTCGTTTAACCAAATTGTACCTCTTTAAAAATCACCTTAAAGAAAATACAAGATAGAAAACGTTACGATTGTTTTGTTGTTTTATATTTTGTTTGGTGTTGTTAACACTTCAGGAAAAGTGTTAATGAAATTTTTGATTTTGATAACTTTAAAAAAAAACTGTTTACAAAAGGTGGTATATGTGCAAGTATGGGTCTGAAAATGTTTAAAACACGCTACAGCCTCCCCGGCAGCGGCGCCAAAATTTGGTCGAGCCCAAACAGTCAAGAAATATTGACCAAAGGTTTTAGTCAACAAAAGTCAACTATTATAGACTCAATACAATTTCCCTTGGAATTTAGTGGATTCCCGGGTCGTTAAATCCCACGGAGGTTGAATGGTGTGTGAAAACGTTCAGAAATGCAACTACGCTAATTTAAACCTGTAAAAATGAACTTCTATTTTTCTACAGCTAAGAATGATATTTGAAAATTATTTAAAATTTAAAACTAATTTTTTTTTTCTTGATTTATTTTGAATTTAATACTAGTTAAAACTAATTAAAATGCTAGAAAATCTATTTTAACTAAGAAAATTCAGGAAAAATACTTTTTATGACTTTTTGAATATTCTAAAACTAACAAAATTGAAATTGTATTTTTCTGAGCTTTTTCTAATTTATTTGAATAAAATGCTATTTAAAAATGCTAGAAAATGAATAAAAATGCAGAAAAATAGAAGATGAACAGGGAAAAATATGAAAATCTCCAGAAAACTATAAAATAATACTGAGAACAAGGGAAAATTAACAGAAACAACTTTGGAGTAGTGGAGATATAATTTGGGCATACAACTGATGAAATAAAACACCCAAAAAACACACTTTAATTAACCATCGATTTTCAGTCTAAAAAACATACAAACCACATATTCGATGGATGTATTGTGATGATTAGATGAGTGTGATGCATATGGTCTTGGTTTCGGTTTGTGATGAAGATGGTTTGGTCCAGATATATGCGTGTGAGGATGGTGAGAATGTGAGATTGTGTTGTGTTTATGTTATTATAATTTGTAAATTTGACCAGAAAATGAGATATTTGATTTATTGATTACGAAGTATCATTTTCTTAGTTAGTTTGATATGAGATTTGTAATTTCAAGATGGTTGTGCTTAGTTGGGTCTAATGTGTTTGAGTCCTTAAAGTATTTTGACAAAAAACAATCATCCAAAATATGTATATAATTGTGGTCAATCGTTCTGCTGTATATCGTCCATCACCTAATCATCCGCAGGCGTGTTGGCAAAGTTTTCTAGTAAGGCCATGTTGTTGCTTTAAGGGGTGTTTGTTTAAGCTTATATGTAGCTTATAAGCTTATTTGTTTTTTGGCTTATGTATCATAAGCCTCACTTTTTCTTCTTATTTGGAGACTTGTGGGCTTATATAAGTTATAATAAACTTATACAAGCTCACAAATCTCCGAATAAGCCGAAAAATTGGAGCTTATGAAATATAGGCCGAAATCAAATAAGCTCATAAGCCCATTATATAAGCTTAAACAAACACCTCCTAAAAATGATATGGTTGGGTTTATGCTTGTTGATTTGTCGGCACTCATGATGAGTTTTTATAAAATACTTGAACTAAAATGCTGAAGTTGGAATGGGGTTTTATAGTACCTCATATATGGTAGTAAGGCTAAAAATCGGAATAGTTACTTAATTTGGGATAAAAATCAAATCGTTATTGCTAAAAATCCTAGAGTAATTACCATTTGAATCCCAACCTTTTGTCTATCGTTTTATGTTTATATCATTGCTGAAAATCTGGAATTTTGTGGATAGTAAAAGATTTTTTAGGTGACTTGTACAATCTATTATTTATAGTTACTTCTTAATCTACTCTAGACTTTTAGAAATACAAATATATCTTGAGAAAATTGGTCCAAATCTGGATTTTTAAAAATAGTATCAGAAATTTTATTTCTATAATCTACTATCAATAACCATTTTTTTATCTACTCCAGACTTTGTAGAGTCATATAAGAAATGCTTGATAAAACACAAACTCGCTTTTAGTTAAAGTTGTTAGAGGTATTAGTTTGAAGTGCCTCAAACATGAAAGTTTATGCGTCCTCTTCATTGTTCTCGTGTCCGAAACAACCCGTTTATTGCCAAAGATTGAAACTGGTTTTTTTCTCTGCGCATGACACTCCTTTTTTAGGAAGCCTCAGGCGGACTTTCTTCCACATCATCAATAGTAATGACTTATTCCCATTTCCACTGTATCAATTTTATGAACCTATACACTTCTTCCAAATCTGAAATATAAAATAAATAAATATTAGTAATTAGTAATATTGTTGTTTTAAACAGGTATGTTAAATGTTTCTTAAAGACATATAAAGATTGCCAAAGGTATGTTACCTTGAGAGATAGATTTCTTTGATGTTGAACTTCAATTATTACCGAAAGAGGGGCTGGAAGAGGGGGCGTCTGGAAGGGGGATTATCACTGGAAGAGGGGCTGTAATAGGTTGAGGGTTTGGGATTGGATGAGTTCAAGATGAGGTTCAATGGCTGTAATTGGAAGGGGGATTATCACTTTGGTCGTCCATGTTTTTATAATGGCCTTTTGTTAAGGATATGGGAGGATTTTGCAATATGTAAGGCATGATTGTAGAAGTCTAATTCATGATTTCTAGCCTTTTATTATGTAGCAATATTGGAGGGCTGTTACTTATTTTCGAGTTTTACAAGTGTACATTAATATTGGTTAAAGGGTTCTTACTTTTCATTTATGAAAATTATGATATAAGGTAGTGAAAAACGCCTGGAATTTTTGCATTTTGTGATATAAGAATAAGTTTCATACGTTTTTCATACTTTTCTTTCATATAAATGTTCAATGTTTAATTTTTGGTCATAAAGCCTTTCTTTATTACATGGCTTTTAATGTATTGACAATTTGTTATTTCATTTACTGTTATTAACTAATGGCTTATTATTTCTTAATAAGGAAATGTTGTTGGTCTTACATTTTTAAGACTACTTCTTTTAGCAAGTCCCAAATCTATTATAAAGTAGTATAGATAGATGATTACTCAAGGTTCACTTGGACAATGTTTTTGAAAACTAAAAATGAAGCTTTTGATAAATTTGAAATACTTAGTAAGAAAATTCAAAATCAACTAGGTGTTAACATTGTGTCGATAAGAACGGATCATGGTCGCGAGTTCGACAATGAAACACAATTTGGAAACTTTTGTGATACAAATGGTATAACACATAACTTCTCGGCTCCTCGAACACCCCAATCTAATGGAGTTGTAGAACGTAAAAATAGAACTATTCAAGAAATGAGTATAACGATGCTAAATGAACAAAACATACCTCAAAAGTTTTGGTGTAACGCCGTTGATACTTCTACATACATTTTAAATAGAGTTTTAGTACGTCCTTTCTTGAACACAACACCATATGAATTATATAAAGGCAAAAAGCCGACTTTAGGATATTTTAGAGTGTTTGGATGTAAATGTTTCATTCTTAATACCAAAGACTATCTCACCAAATTTGACCCAAAGTCTTATGAAGGTGTGTTTCTTGGTTACTCACAAACTAGCAAAGCATACATAGTTTTAAACAAAGAAACAATGAGAGTCGAGGAATCATTGAACATAACATTCGACGAAAGTCCACCTCCCTCTAAGACATCACCTTTGGTAGATGATGACTTAGTTGAAAGTCAAAAAATAAATGAAAATGACAAGGAAGATGAATCATTAAATAAAGAAATTATAAACATCAAAGAATCCAAAAGTCATCCTTTAGAAAAATTCATAGGACAATTAAATCAAAGAACATTAAGATCACAAGCACAAAATCAAAGTTACTAATTTTGCTTTGTATCGTCCGTTGAACCAAAAACATAAACGAAGCAATAAAAGATGAATCTTGGGTAATTGCTATGCAAGAAGAGCTAAACCAATTTGTTAGAAATGATGTTTGGAAATTAGTTCCAAAACCTAAAAATCAAACTATAATTGGAACGAAATGGGTTTTTCGAAATAAAATGGACGAAAACGGTGTGGTGTCTAGTAACAAAGCTAGGCATTTCGCACAAGGTTATAATTAACAAGAAGGGATTGATTACAACGAAACTTATGCACTGGTAGCTAGGCTTGAGTCTATTATAATCTTACTTGCATATGCATATGCGCATGACTTTAAATTATTTCAAATGGATGTTAAAAGTGCATTCCTAAATGGGTTCATTAACGAAGAAGTATATGTTGCTCAACCTCCCGGATTCACGGACTTTGAAAAACCACATCATGTTTTCAAACTTAAGAAGGCACTATACGGACATAAGCAAGCACCAAAAGCTTGGTACGATCGGCTTAAGACTTTCTTAGTTGAACACAAATACACCATGGGATTAGTAAATAATACTCTCTTTACCAAAAAAAGGGAATCACACATTATCATAGTTCAAATATACGTTGATGACATCATATTTGGATCAACTTGTCAAGAGCTATGTGATAATTTTTCTAAAATCATGCACGACGAGTTTGAGATGAGTATGATGGGTGAGTTAAATTTCTTTTTAGGACTTCAAATTAAGCAATTAGAAGATGGCATATTCTTTAACGAATCTAAATACATAAAAGATATGCTTAAGAAATTTGGTCTTGAAGATTCAAAACCAACTAAAACACCCATGTCCGCGGAAACAAAACTCACCAAGTGTGACAACTGGCAATTTAGGGAGTCTATTTTAGGTAACCGCATTACGTTAAACTAAACCGAGTTTTGCCTTTATCACTATTTTTATAAACCATGACTTGATTTTATATCGTCTATTGGTTTTTACGGATTACTTCATTATTAAATGAGTTATCGTATGAGTTTTAACTCTATTTGGTAGGCACTATTCGATTCGGCACTAGAAAAGCCTAAAACAAGAATTATTGTAACTTTTAGACCGTAACTCAAAAGTTGACAAATAAATAGTCAAAACTTGTGGAAAAATGTAAATAACGATGTTAGAAAGTCGAATGAACGTTGTGGGACACTCGTGGGACAATATATGAGCTCGGGAATGGGTAAACGGGATAGTTTACGAAAAATGGCGATCACGGCCCCTCCTTTTTCCTTAGGCCTGCCACCCACCTCCTCCTCTCTCTTTTATTTTTGAGTCCCTAGTTCCCATCTATAAATACCCTCTTATATCCTCACTTCCACTCTTTATTTCTCTCTCTAAAACACACACACTAATACTTTCTCTCTCCCCTTTCTCTCTCTAAAAACCCTAGCCACCATCACCTTTGGCCGCCGGCCACCAACGTCACACCGCCGCGCGTGACCACCCACCTCCACCACCAAATCAAAGATATTTTCATCCTCTTTCCATCCATATATAATACTCATACTAAAACCTTCATTAACACCCTCAAATTTAAAGATTAAGATTCGTACTTTTAAGGTTTTCATCTAATATTGCAATTGGTGCTTGAATAAGGTAAATGGAACATGATTTGAGCTTGTTTGGGAAATAATAACCCACGTATGGATTATTAGGGTTTCGACCTAATATCCAAATTTGGGGCTTTTGGGTGGAACATGAAATTAAGTCTAATTAGAGTCTAAATAAACAAGTAATTAGTGTTTGGTAAGTGTGTGGTGTATCAATTTGATGGGTTTATGCATTTTAGGTTTAGTTTCATATTTTTGGTTAAGATAGATGATGGGTTTTGTGTTTGGTTAGTGATTGAAGCTTGAATGATTGGATTTGGATATTGTGGAATTGATTTGGGTGATGTATGAATGGTTTGGAAGGGTGTACGAGCCACATAGGGCACGTACGTGGCCCTTGGCTTGCGTACGTGACCCACTTGGGCCATGGGTCCGGGTCGGGTCGATTTGGTAGCTTGTTGGTTGATGTAGTTGAGGTTTGGATGAGACACGTGGAGCCGAAAAGCTTCTAGAGCTTGTTTGGTTCACGTGGTCTTAACCGCGACCGTGTCATGACCATTAGGGTCAAAACATTGGTTTCGATTCCATTTGGTTGATTGATTGGTTGGCGAGATTGTTTTGAGTTGGTTTAGGATTGAATTGCGCTATTATGACTTTAATTTGGACTTGATATATATATATATTATTGACTTTGAGCTACGTCGGCATTACTTTGACTTTTTAGCCAATAGTTGACTCCGACAAAGCCGTAACATGGACTTTAGTATAATTTGAACTATTGATTGATTAAAATCCGAGAAGTTATGACTCGTGCTTGTGGACTCGAAACGAATAACGATATGAGATTAATATTGGAATTTGACGAAATATATATATATATATATATATATATATATACATGAAAATGCTAATAAACTATGAAATATAAATAATAAATGGGCTTTTGTACCAAAAATATTGATAACAAGTTTTATCTTGTTATTTACTATTTTAAATGCAAACTAACGACTAAATTGGAAATGTTTTGTAATAAATAAGTAATTAATGTTTCGAGTACACGTTTATCAATAAATGTCAATTGTGGACATTTAATTCTAGTTTAAGTATGTATTTACTTACGTTGTGTGCATGGGTTACGGATAACCTAGCATTAATAGTGTTGATCCACGTGGGTAGCGGACTTATTAGGTTGACGAATCTAATAAGAGCCCGCTAGGTACGTTGGGTAACCTTATTAATGGGTGAATTATCCTTATGACTCTTTAGGATACGATTGATTTATGGGATAATAAGCGACACGAGTAAATAAATGAGTTTATCGAGTTGACGAATTCGATAAGGTCTACTATTTTTTCCGAAACTAATTGGACTATGGAGCTTATCGTTTAGAGGTCTCATTGTGTCGCATTGAGTTATATATTGGTTGTTTGAGTGCATTCATAGCATCATATTGAGTCGATACACCCACATGAGGAATACCAAACACTAGGATTAAATGGTGAAACGAGACGTTTTTGGAAATAAAGAAATGGAATATTGGGGTAGATAACGTTGATTTTGAGGAATATATATATTAAAGTTGGTCTACATTAATAGGTTGTGCCGAGTCGATAGTTGTTGTGTTGTGATACTGTTATCTCCTGCTAGTGTTTATTTGTGTGTTGATTGCTTGAGGTGAGTTTCATAGCCCCACTTTTATCTACGTTTTTAACTATATTGGGGTGAGAATCATGCTACTGTTTTTGGACCGTTAAAACTATTTGGATTTGCTTATATGCTTGACTGTTTAGATAAATGTGCGGTAGTTGTTGCCTTAGTCTAGGTTTAACAGTGCCTAACTAAGAATAGACTTCTACCTCGACCTAGTTCGGGGTTGGCAATTGTTCTAGATTTTTCCACGACAGTGCTGGACTAGAGTCGCGGGGCCCGAGTAATCCCTGGATGCGGGATATGATTGGAGATCCGGATAGGATCAGTGTGTGAAACGGTATTTATCTATCCAGGTCTTACATAGCAAATCAACTCTTACAAGTCCACTATGATTTTGTTGAACGTAAACCTATGAACTCACCAGCGTAAGCTGACCTTTTAGCATGATTTCTCCGGTATTTGAAAGATGTTTGGAATACATGATCGGTGGAAGCTTGGCAAGAAGGCGGGGTTCAAGGATCAGTTCTGACTTTGATAAACTTTGGGGACCTATTTGATTAAACAATGTTTTGGGCCTAATATTTACTCTTTTGGATTAAATGTTTTAAATGACTAAATTTGGAATTGGTTTTGAATGTTAAATGACTATCTTTTTGCTATACTTGTGTGTGATACCAATCCAATAGTAACGCCCCGAAAACTTGATTAAGTCTTCCGCTGTACCGAGATTTGGGGGTGTTACAGATTGGTATCAGAGCTCAAGGTTATAGAGAATTAGGTATTTTATAAACCCTAAACTATAACCACTTTTAAGAAAAATTGATCCTCGACCGACGCACGCCCGCTTGCCGAGCCGAAGCTTCTTATTTGATTATGTATGAACTATGATTTGAATTATGAGATAATTTGTTAAGGGATATTGTGAACTGATTTTGGAAACGTTATTATAATGAGATATGATTACTAATTTTGGGAAAATGAGATAGGGTTGTTGATTTTGGAAAATGAGATGTGAATATTGAGATACTACGGTATTGGAATTGAGTAAATGATATATTATGATTTTGGAAATTTTGAACTCGATTGATTTGATATGGGATTATGTGATGAAACTGAACTTATGCGTTTCATTAAAGGCATGTTTTGAGTAATGCGGTACCTCTACTTTTAAAGCTTTCATTATGTGATATGTGTTTTGGTTAAGTTGATGCGCTTATTAAAACTAGTTGTTTCGAACACTTATACCTTCCCTATGCCATTGTCACAGACTATGCCTTCACTAGATTTTGATGTGTCTGGGGAGGTCCTTGCTGTTGCTAGTTCGCCAGCATTGACTCTCATGACGGTTGCGCAGGGTGATCCTTATGAGATTGCCCGTCACACTAGTTCATCATCATCAGATCGTCCTAGCTCATCTAGGCAACTCACTTTACATCAGGTTTTAGCGCGAGCACAGACTCCTAGGCTTGCTTATAGCACTGCCTGCATGTCCGTGAGACCACCATCATCACCTATCCGTTTAGCAGCCCACTCTCTTCTGTCATCACCACCAGCATCACCATGTCTTAGGAGGCCTAGATCTCCTAGTGTACCACCTCAGGATTTACCTGCACAGAGACTCTGACTCATGGACTCTCCCCCTATGGATGAGGTCGAGGAGGAGCATGAGGTTGAGGAGGAGCATGAGATTGAGGAGCAGTACGTTGACGAGGATGAGGATCCTCAGGAGGAGGATGATGAGGATATCCCAGAAGGGGGTACTCCTCCATTGCAGAGTCCTGCACATTCTCCGAGACCAGGTTTTCCTTTGCCTGAGCCTGAGTCCCCTGGACAGCCTTTAGACATCGACTCACCACCTTACTCACCTTATATAGGTAGCCCGTTAGGATCGGAGATACCATCGGAGATTGTTTCTGAGCCCGAGGAGTATGGTGAGACGGGTCTGATGTGGGAGAGGATTACATCGCAGGGTACTAGGCTTAGTCAGTTGACGGATCGGTTGGTTGGAGTATCTAGGGCTAGTAAAGAGGATCTGAGAGTTGATATGGGTACTGTAGTCAAGAGGACTAGGGTTTTGTGTGAGGGTATGTCAGAGCTCCAGGAGCAGGTTGGGGACCTGCTGAGAGGGTTCGCGATATCTCGTGATGCTGATAGAGCGATTTGGCATAGGATTGGTGAGTTGGAGAGAGAGGTTACAGAGCTTAAGAGTGATCGTGACGCTCGACGTGTTGAGCTAGCATCATTGTGGAGAGAGGTTGACGATGTTAGGAGATCGGTGAGTGGTATTCGTAGACGTGGCTAGATAGTATTAGATTTATGGTTTTGTACCATCATGAAACTAAGTAGTACTTGGTTCCAGATGTAGGATTATCCTAGTTGTCTTACTAGTATCGTCTTTAGGATCATTTTTTATTTCTTCGTATCCTTCCATGTATTTCCACTTTTGAAACCTATGAGTTATGGTTATTGGAACGTGCATCCTTAGTTATGATTCGGTATTTGATTGTTTCGCTTTGGTATAGCGTTATCCTTGTTGGCCTTGATTATGTATTCAGGCGTTATTGGGTGACGCTTGAAACCCAACTCTATTTTTAGAACGTGAATTGTGAACTTATGAAACTATTCTTCTTGCCTCCAGAATGGTGGCAACAAGACAAAACTCGCTTAGGAACAACCGAGCAGCTCCTGCTGCTGTTGTTGCCCCAGGTCATCGAGGTCGTCGTCCGGCCCCGACCACACCAACTGTTGAGAACCCGAATATGAACGACCGTGCTGAGAATGGTCCTGTTCCACAAAACCCTCCACTTTTGAACCCAGTCCACATTGACCAGCTAGTGTCGCAGCGTGTCGCTGAACTACTAGCTGAGGCTAATCTCTCTAACACTTCTAGTGGAACCCCAATGCTGAATCGAACTCGAGGTTGTACCTACAAAGAGTTTCGATTCGGTGGACCCATTGATTTTGGAGGAACTGAGGGAGTAGTTTACCTGACTAGGTGGTTGGAGAAAACTGAATCTGTGTTTGATGTGAGTAACTGTGATGAGGATTGTAAGGTTAAGTATGCAACATTCACCTTGAAGGACGAGGCGTTGACCTGGTGGAACAACTATCACAGATCAGTAGGAATTGATGTAGCTTATAGTATGACTTGGACTCAGTTTAAGACTCTCCTGATTAAGACTTACTGTCCTAGGAATGAAGTTAAGAATTTAGAGAGTGAGTTCTGGAACCATAAGGTTAAGGGTACTGACATGGCGACTTATACTCGTCGTTTCCAAGAGTTATTGATGAGTGTCTAAATACTCATCATTTTTGTACAATCTAAACTGCAAAATCATCTGAAAACACTCAAAAATGCATCAAAATGATAAAATTTCACAAATCAGTGTTTTATGTGTTTTAAATGCAAAAATATCAAAATCAGATGAAAAATGATTCAAGTTTGCAAAATTGGCAGTTTTAGTCCCCCAAGTTTTATAAGTTGTCAAATCTAGTCCCTGGAATTCAAAAATGTGGAATTTTATCATTCAAGGCCCCTGAAGTATTCTAAGTTGTTAAAAATGGTCCTTGAATGATTCTTTGGTCAAATGGCGGAAAAGGTCCCTAAAGTTTGAAAAATGTCAAAATTAGTCCTTGGACTTATAAAAAATGAATTTTATGCAAAAAGGGCCCTTGTACTATCAATGTTTGTCAAGTTTGGTTCTTGTGATAAGTTTGGAAAGTTGGCAAGATCAGTCCTTGAGGTTTGAATAAGGTGCAATCTTGGTCCTTGTATATCTTAACCAAACCGGACCCCTTTGATTATTTCAAACCCATGTCCAGCCCAACACCTTAGCCCAATTCCAACTTGACCCCCCCTTTTGATCCATGAACCTTTGGCTTGACCCTTGACCCCCGTTTATATACCCTTCGGTCAACGAAAGTCAAATAGGTAGAAAAACCGCCCACCACTGTAGCTCTCCCTCTCCCATGCCTGATATCCAAAACCAGTCATGGTTTTCCATGATTTTCTCCAACCCTCACCTTACCTTGTCCCCTCCACCTCCACTAACACCCAAATTCTCTTAATTGATTGAAACCAAACCCATTAATACTCAAACCTGCTCA
>BPTQ01000001.1:86867196-87128495 GCA_019973895.1 Chrysanthemum seticuspe | reverse complement strand
TTTACTACTCATAAATCTGTGAGTAGTTAGGGGGTGTGACTCTATAACGATCAGGGATCGTTACTAAATCTAGAAATTACCTAAAATTTTTGAGAAATGGTTTTCGGTAGTGAAGACCTCATCGGTTAACAAAGTCAAGTTCATTCTTGGAACCATGTTGCTATTGGTTTACTAAAACTCGTTTAGTATTCGACATTTGCCTAAACTAAACAGAAATGGTCTTCGGCAAACGAGACCTGATCGGTTGAGAATCTATTTAATAGTCTTAATAGAAACCACTCGACTAATGGTTAGTACCAAAAAGGTGGCGGAAATGGTGTTCGGTATTGGAACGCCCGATCGGTTGAGAAGTGAAAAATCCTATACCACTCAACTTATGGTATGTTAAAACCCGTTTAACGTTCGGTATTTGCCTAAACTCTTTAGAAATGGTTCTCGGTAAACGAGGACCTAATCGGTTAGGAAAACAGATAAGGTTATCGTTGTACCAAGGTTCTTACTTGAACTGAAACAATTGGCTACTCCAGAAGTGATGGCTTTTGGTAAAGAGTTTTTAAAATCCATTAAAGATCTAAATCATTGCTAGGGACTAGCAATATCTCAGTGTGGGGGATTGATGAGTGTCTAAATACTCATCATTTTTGTACAATCTAAACTGCAAAATCATCTGAAAACACTAAAAAATGCATCAAAATGATGAAAATATCACAAATCAGTGTTTTATGTGTTTTAAATGCAAAAATATCAAAATTAGATGAAAAATGATTCAAGTTTGCAAAATTGGCAGTTTTAGTCCCCCAAGTTTTATAAGTTGTCAAATCTAGTCCCTGGAATTCAAAAATGTGGAATTTTATCATTCAAGGCCCCTGAAGTATTCTAAGTTGTTAAAAATGGTCCTTGAATGATTCTTTGGTCAAATGGCGGAAAAGGTCCCTAAAGTTTGAAAAATGTCAAAATTAGTCCTTGGACTTATAAAAAAGGAATTTTATGCAAAAAGGGCCCTTGTACTATCAATGTTTGTCAAGTTTGGTCCTTGTGATAAGTTTGGAAAGTTGGCAAGATCAGTCCTTGAGGTTTGAATAAGTTGCAATCTTGGTCCTTGTATATCTTAACCAAACCGGACCCCTTTGATTATTTCAAACCCATGTCCAGCCCAACACCTTAGCCCAATTCCAACTTGACCCCCCCCCCTTTTGAGCCATGAACCTTTGGCTTGACCCTTGACCCCCGTTTATATACCCTTCGGTCAACGAAAGTCAAATAGGCAGAAAAACCGCCCACCACTGTAGCTCTCCCTCTCCCATGCCTGATATCCAAAACCAGTCATGGTTTTCCATGATTTTCTCCAACCCTCACCTTACCTTGTCCCCTCCACCTCCACTGACACCCAAATTCACTTAATTGATTGAAACCAAACCCATTAATACTCAAACCTGCTCAAGAAATATTTGGCGCCAAAATCCACTTGGACGGTTTTGATGAGTTTCAATGATCCAATGGCTCAGAAGTGGTGGGAAACAATCAGAGGTCATCAAGGAGTCCAAAAAGTCATTATATAGAGGAAGAGAAGCAATGTATCATCATCATCTAGTGTAAAATTTAAGTTTCTATGTCGTTTTAGTTATTTTCAAGTTTCCAGTGTATGTCTTAGCTTCCAAATACTTTCTTAAGTATTCTTAGTGTACTTTTAATCCTTATCAGTAATAAAATTCTAGTTTCAAGTTCCAATTTCAGTTATGCATTTTTAAAATTTCAAAAATCTCATGTTATTCAAATGTTGTTCTTAGTTGTTATTATGGATTGATATATGCCACATAAGCTCCTATATAGCTTTTAAAAGCTATTAGATACCTTAAAATCAGTTTAGAAGTTAAAAAAGCAAAAATCACCAAAAATCCAAATAAATAGTTGAAAAATAAAAAAAATCAGTTGGAAATGGTGTTCACAGCTGGAGCAGGGTAAATCTTGGATGGCCTTGGGTTAGAAGCTTAGTGGTAAGCTAATAGGGGTGTTGATTGGTCCTTGTTCTCAGTTTTGAACTTGGAAGCTTTTGTAAGCCATTTGCTCATTTCTAGCATTTCTCTGTTATAGTTATTTCATAGTTTAAATTTTTGTATTTTATTGTTAATTAGTCTTAGTTAAGTGTAGTTAAACAATAAAATCAGTTGGTTGTACTTTTTAATTTGAAGTTTATAAAAATTTAGTTTTAACAGTCAAAATAGCATCATGGTCATTTCTTAGTTTAATGTTGTTATTATGGTTGTTAAATGTTCATTTAGTCCCATTAAGTGATAATATAAGTTCTGCAAGCAGTGTCATGAACTTAATTTGTGAATTGCTTTGAATAAGTTCCAATACAGTCATATAAGTGGTGTTTGGTTTAACCTGTCTCACTGTATTAGAGTTTGTGTTCTTGGTTGATCTGAGTCACACTAGTCCTTTATAACTCAAATAAACCATAAAAAACAGTGGTCATTCATCAAAAGTCAAAATTGCATAGAATCACATCTGTCTTGCTCACTGTTGGAATTTGATGATTCAAGGTCATGAATTTGTGTTTATAAGTTGTTAAAATTGTTCAAATCAGTCTTATTACACCTTAATACAACAAAATCAGTGCTTAGAATCAATCCAAAGTTCATCTTAGTCAACTCTTTTGGTTTTTATAAAAGTCAAATTTTTCAATTGGTCGTTTTTTAATTAAAAAGATAATTTCACTGTGTGTTTATTAGTGAGATTCAGCTTATAAGCTTTTGGATTATCAAAGTTTGGTTGCTAAACAAAATTAGAAAAATGTTAGTTCACTTCTGTCTAGCTTATTAAGTGCTTATTTTCCAGCTTCTTTATAGTACCTTGTCTGCAAAAGTGCCCTGTGCACCAGTTTCATAAGCTCAATCAAAAGCTCACACAGAGCTTAATTGTTGTTCAAATCTTGTCATACTTGGTTCTTTGGAAAGCCAATCTAGCCATCTTGAGATCTCAAGCTTGGTTTTTCCTTTTCTAGCTTGTTTGCTAGGGCTGCAATAAGCTCTAATATTGTCCCATTTCTGTGTTTAAGCCAAGTGCTTATTAGCTTCTTCCTAGCTTTTCAGTGTTAATCTTTGTGTCTTTTAGCTTCATATCAGTAGCTTGTAGCTTATTTCATCTTATTTTAGCTTCTGTCTCAGCTGGTGAGCTTGCTTGAGCTTATAACGTCAAAATAAGCTAATAAGCATATCTGTTGGCTCATAAGCTTGTCAAACTGCTTATTTTAAGTTTGTAAAATTTTTGTCTTTGTTAAAGTTTCATATTTTCAGTAGTTAAGTAGTTTTCAAAAAGAAAAACCAGAAAAAGATCAATTTAAATTCAGTGATAGCGTTTATTTAATATTTTTTAGCTTTTTGATTTTTCTTTTCATCTTATAAATAAGCAAATCTTGTTTTTATACTTTTGTTAGTTTTCTGTCATCATATAGTATTTTTAGAAAAAGTTTCATAATTTTCCTAATCTTTTTAGTATTTATTACAATTTTAAATAGTTAAAAATAGTAATTAATTAGTAATAAATAATTAAAAAGCATAAAAAATATCTTTTCAGTTTTAAAATTAGTTTTATCATATTTTAGATTTTTCCAAGTTAAAATTTCATTTTTCCAGGTTTATTTTATATTTTCTAGTATTTAAGTGTATTTTAAATAATAATTAATTAGTAATAATTAGATAAAAAGTGTGAAAAATATATTTTTAATTTTAAAATTAGTTTTATAATATTTTAGATTTTTCTGAATCATAATTTTATTTTTCTAGCCTTATTTCATATTTTCTTCTATTTTAGGTTATTTTTAAATAGTTAAAATAGTTTTTAAATAATAATAATTAATTAAATAGTTATAAAAATAATTTTCTTTTTCTAATAATTTTCTTTTATTTTTAGGATTCTAAAAATGTCATTTTTATATTTTTAGGTCTTTTATTTCTTAGATTTCACTTTTTGTTTTGTACGTGTACGTAGTTTTTAAACGTAAGTTTTACGTTTGTTTCATCTGATTGCTGTGCTTTCCAATTCTGTATTCCATTCCATTCTAATCAATCAGTAGTGTAATAATTCATCAAAACCTTTACTGATCACTATCCTTAGTGATCACTCTATCATCTGAATAAGTTTTGACACACCATTGAGTCTCCGTGGGACTTAACGACCCGGGAATTCATTATATTCTCCAGGACTTCATTGTATTTGTGTTTTAAGCAGTTTTAAGCTTCTTACGGTTAGTCATTCACAAGTGGCTAGCTTGTGTGAGGTAGCTTGACTGTGTTTTTAGCACAGATCAGTTATCATTGCTTTGCCCTGAAATGGTTCGCACCGAAGAACTTAAGATTGAAAGGTATACTAATGGATTGCCTTTGGCTACTCGAAATGATGTCATCGCTGCCAAGCCAGTTAATTTGCAAGAGGCAATTGCTGTGGCTCAGAGTTTGATGGACTCTTATGTGCTAGAAGTAGGAAACAAGAGTAAGAATGATAGGAGTGATAAGAGGAAGAGGAATGAAGCTGTAAAAGGGAATGGGAACAAACGGCACGAGACAGCCAGAGTGTTCGCCATAGGAAATGGAGGTAGGAAATATTATGAAGGTAGTAAGACTGTGTGTGGTCGTTGTAACCGACACCACCATGGACTGTGCCCGAATGTGTGTAGGAAGTGCTCTAAGGTAGGACACTTGGCCAAAGACTGTAGGTCCCGACCACTTGCTGCAGCACAAACTGCACAAGGAGCGGACTGGAAGGCCACTGTCACCTGTTTTGGATGTGGAAAGAAGGGACACTTTAAGAATGAGTGCCGAGAGCCGTGGATGAGAGGAAATCCTGGTAATATAGGAGGATTTGCTAACCGAGGTGTAGGAAGTAGTGGCTTGAACCCTGTGAAGCGTGAGGTTGTGGAGAACCAGGGAAACCATGGTGCTAGGAATCAGCAGAGAGACATGGGAACAATGCGTGTTTACGCTATTGGGAAGGAAGCTGGCGAGGACCCTAACGTAGTTACGGGTACGTTCCTTCTCAATAATCGCTATGCTTCCATACTGTTTGATACTGGTGCGGATGTGAGTTTCGTATCCACCAATTTTATGCCATTACTAGGAATCTCCCAAACACCTCTAGGGTTTAGTTACGATGTGGAATTAGCGAATGGGAATAGAGAGAAGATAGACACCGTAGTTCGGGGTTGTACCTTAAGTTTCCTAGACCGCCCGTTTAGTATAGACCTATTGCCGGTTACCTTAGGAAGTTTTGACGTCATTATCGGAATGGATTGGTTGTCGAAGAACGGTGCACACATCATCTGTGACGAGAAGATTGTACGTTTACCGTATGGAGGAAAAGTTCTGAGCATACAAGGAGATCGGAGCGACTATGGAAGTCCTTCCCGGTTGAGCATCATCTCCTGTATTAAGGCCCAAAAGTACATCGATAGAGGAGGTTGTCTTTTCTTGGCCCGAATTTCTGAAAAGAAAAGTGAGGAGAAGAGTGAAAGAAACCTTAACGATGTACCCGTTGTTAGAGAATTTCTGGATGTGTTTCCCGACGATCTGCCGGGGATTCCACCTGTCCGACAAGTGGAATTCCAAATAGAGTTGATACCTGGTGCAGCACCCGTAGCCCGGGCCCCCTATCGACTTTCTCCAAGAGAATTGGAGGAACTGTCTAAACAGTTGGCAGAATTGTCAGAGAAGGGATTCATTCGACCAAGTTCGTCACGGTGGGGAGCACCAGTGTTGTTTGTGAAGAAGAAGGATGGATCGTTTCGAATGTGTATCGATTATAGGGAATTGAATAAGTTAACAGTGAAGAACCGATATCCGTTACCTAGAATAGATGATCTATTCGACCAATTCCAAGGAGCTAGTGTCTTTTCTAAGATCGATTTACGATCTGGTTATCACCAGCTTAGAGTTCGAGAGGAGGATATCCATAAGACTGCGTTTAGGACTCGTTATGGACACTATGAATTCCATGTGATGTCATTTGGTTTGACCAACGCGCCAGCGATTTTCATGGATCTCATGAACCGAGTGTGTAAGCCATACCTGGATAAGTTTGTGATAGTATTCATAGACGACATCTTGATATACTCTAGGAGTAGTGAGGAGCACGAAGAGCATTTGTGGCTCATTTTAGGATTGCTGAGAGAAGAGAAGTTGTATGCCAAATTCTCTAAGTGTGAATTTTGGATTCCGTCCGTGCAATTCTTAGGCCATGTGATAGATAGTCGAGGTGTTTATGTTGACCCAGCTAAGATTAAGGCCATTAAGGAATGGGCAGCTCCTAAGAACCCATCAGAAATCCAATAGTTTCTAGGGTTAGCAGGTTATTATAGGAGATTCATTGAGGGATTTTCCAAGATAGCTAAGCCGCTGACCAAACTAACACAGAAGGATGTTAAGTATGAATGGGGAGAAATGGAAGAAGAAGCATTCCAACTTCTGAAGGAGAAGTTGTGTAGTGCACCCATCCTAGCTTTGCCTGAAGGAAGCGAAGATTTTGTCATGTACTGCGACGCTTCGCATAAAGGCTTAGGTGCTGTTTTGATGCAACGTGAGAAGGTGATTGCTTATGCATCTCGACAACTTAAGAAGCATGAGAAAAACTACACCACCCATGACCTTGAGTTAGGTGCTGTAGTGTTTGCTCTTAGGATCTGGAGACATTATCTGTATGGAACCAAGTGTGTAGTATTTACCGACCATAAGAGTTTGAAGCATATCTTAGATCAGAAGGAACTGAACATGAGACAACGTCGTTGGTTGGAATTGCTTAGTGATTACGACTGTGAGATTCGTTATCATCCTGGTAAGGCTAATGTTGTGGCTGATGTACTTAGTCTTAAGGAGGACATTCCACCCCTACTTGTTAGATCATTAGGGATGACCATTGTTTCGCCCTTACCGTCTCAAATTTTAGCCGCCCAAGCAGAGGCATTGACGGAAGAGAACCGTCCTTATGAGAATCTTCACGGAATGGTAGAAAGTGAAAATGGCTTCTTGAAGCGTTCCGACGAAACATTATGCTTCAAAGACAGAAGCTGGATACCATTTTATGGTGGAATCCGTGAGTTGATTATGCACGAGTCGCATAAATCAAAATACTCTATTCATCCCGGAGCCGATAAGATGTATCAGGATCTTAAGAAACTTTATTGGTGGCCTAATATGAAAGCCGATATAGCTCAGTATGTCAGTTGGTGCCTGACTTGTTCTAAAGTAAAGGCCGAACATCAGAAACCATCAGGACTTTTTGTTCAACCCGAACTCCCGGAATGGAAATGGGAGCGAATAACCATGGACTTTATCACTAAATTACCGAGAACAGTTAGCGGCAATGACGCCATCTGGGTAATAGTTGATCGTTTAACTAAGTCTGCTCACTTCTTAGCTATTAGTGAAACCGATAGTCTTGATAAGCTTGCTCGATTGTATCTTAAGGAGATAGTATCGCGTCATGGAGTACCGATATCTATCATTTCCGATAGGGATAGTCGTTTTACATCCCACTTTTGGAAGTCGTTACAGACAACATTAGGAACGAATTTGGATATGAGTACTGCTTACCATCCTCAGACCGATGGTCAAAGCGAGAGAACCATTCAGAATTTAGAAGACATGTTTAGAGCCTGTGTTATTGATTTTGGCAAAGGCTGGGAGAGACACCTCCCTTTGGCCGAATTCTCTTACAACAATAGTTATCACTCTAGCATTAAGGCCACCCCATTTGAGGCACTGTATGGCCGAAAATGTCGTTCTCCTGTTTGTTGGGCTGAAGTTGGCGAGAGTCAACTTACAGGTCCCGAACTTGTCCTAGAAACCACTTAGAAGATAGTACAGATTGGTAATCGGTTGCAAACCGCTCGTGATAGACAAAAGAGTTATGCTGATAAGATACGTAAACCTTTTGAATTTCAGGTTGGAGATCGTGTTATGTTGAAAGTTTCTCCTTGGAAAGGAGTGATTCGTTTGGGAAAGCGTGGAAAACTCAATCCCCGATATATTGGTCCCTTTCCAATCTTGGAAAGAATCGGACCGGTAGCATACCGCCTGGAGCTACCATCTGAACTGAGTAGTGTACACAATGTCTTTCATGTTAGTAATCTTAAGAAATGTCCTTCGGAGGAAAACATAGTGGTGCCTTTAAAAGATATTCGTATTGATGAGAAATTGAATTTTGTTGAGGAACCGATTGAGATTATGGACCGTGAGATCAAAAGGCTGAAGAATAGCCGTATTCCGATTATTAAGGTTCGTTGGAACTCCCGGCATGGACCGGAGTTCACTTGGGAACGTGAGGACGTTTTCCGTAGGAAGTATCCTAAACTTTTCATGACATCAAGCAACTCGGAGTGAAACCCGAGACGGGTTTCTTCTTAGGCTGGGAGGCTGTGACAACTGGCAATTTAGGGAGTCTATTTTAGGTAATCGCATTACGTTAAACTAAACCGAGTTTTGCCTTTATCACTATTTTTATAAACCATGACTTGATTTTATATCGTCTATTGGTTTTTACGGATTATTTCATTATTAAATGAGTTGTCGTATGAGTTTTAACTCTATTTGGTAGGCAATATTCGATTCGACACTAGAAAAGCCTAAAACAAGAATTATTGTAACTTTTAGACCGTAACTCAAAAGTTGACAAATAAATAGTCAAAACTTGTGGAAAAACGTAAATAACGATGTTAGAAAGTAGAATGAACGTTGTGGGACACTCGTGGGACAATATATGAGCTCGGGAATGGGTAAACGGGATAGTTTACGAAAAATGGCGACCACGGCCCCTCCTTTTTCCCCTCTCTTTTATTTTTAAGTCCCTAATTCCCACCTATAAATACCCTCTCATATCCTCACTTCCACTCTTTATTTCTCTCTCTAAAACACACACACTAATACTTTCTCTCTCCCCTTTCTCTCTCTAAAAACCCTAGCCACCATCACCTTTGGCCGCCGACCACTATTCCGGCCACCACGGTTACACCGCCGCGCATGACCACCCACCTCCACCACCAAATCAAAGATCTTTTCATCCTCTTTCCATCCATATATAATACTCATACTAAAACCTTCATTAACACCCTCAAATTTAAAGATTAAGATTCGTACTTTTAGGGTTTTCATCTAATATTGCAATTGGTGCTTGAATAAGGTAAATGGAACATGATTTGAGCTTGTTTGGGCAATAATAACCCACGTATGGATTTATAGGGTTTCGACCTAATATCCAAATTTGGGGCTTTTGGGTGGAACATGAAATTAAGTCTAATTAGAGTCTAAATAAACAAGTAATTAGTGTTTGGTAAGTGTGTGGTGTATCAATTTGATGGGTTTATGCATTTTAGGTTTAGTTTCATATTTTTGGTTAAGATAGATGATGGGTTTTGTGTTTGGTTAGTGATTGAAGCTTGAATGATTGGATTTGGATGTTGTGGAATTGATTTGGGTGATGTTTGATTGGTTTGGAAGGGTGTACGAGCCACATAGGGCACGTACGTGGCCCTTGGCTTGCGTACGTGACCCACTTGGGCCATGGGTCCGGGTCGGGTCGATTTGGTAGCTTGTTGGTTGATGTAGTTGAGGTTTGGATGAGACGCGTGGAGCCGAAAAGCTTCTAGAGCTTGTATGGTTCACGTGGTCTTAACCGCGACCGTGTCATGACCATTAGGGTCATAACATTGGTTTTGAGTATATTTGGTTAATTGATTGGTTGGCGAGATTGTTTTGAGTTGGTTTGGGATTGAATTGCGCTATTATGACATTAATTTGGACTTGATATATATATTGTTGACTTTGAGCTACGTCGGCGTTACTTTGAGTTTTTAGTCATTAGTTGACTCCGACAAAGCCGTAACATGGACTTTAGTATAATTTGAACTATTGATTGATTAAAAGCCGAGAAGTTATGACTCGTTCTTGTGGACTCGAAACGAATAACGATATGAGATTAATATTGGAATTTGACGAAATATATATATATATATATATATATATATATATATATATATATATATATATATATATATATATATATATATATATATATATATATATATATATATATATATATATATATATATGAAAATGCTAATAAACTATGAAATATAAATAATAAATGGGCTTTTGTACCAAAAATAGCGATAACAAGTTTTATCTTGTTATTTACTATTTTAAATGGAAACTAACGACTACATTGGAAATGTTTTGTAATAAATAAGTAATTAATGTTTCGAGTACACGTTTATCAATAAATGTCAATTGTGGACATTTAATACTAGTTTAAGTATTTATTTACTTACGTTGTGTGCATGGGTTACGGATAACCTAGCATTAATAGTGTTGATCCACGTGGGTAGCGGACTTATTAGGTTGACGAATCTAATAAGAGCCCGCTAGGTACGTTGGGTAACCTTATTAATGGGTGAATTATCCTTATGACTCTTTAGGATACGATTGATTTATGGGATAATAAGCGACACGAGTAAATAAATGAGTTATCGAGTTGACGAATTCGATAAGGTATACTATTTATTCCGAAACTTATTGGACTATGGAGCTTATCGTTTAGAGGTCTCATTGTGTCGCATTTAGTTATATATTGGTTGTTTGAGTTCATTCATAGCATCATATTGAGTCGATACACCCACATCGGGAATACCAAACCCTAGGATTAAATGGTGAAACGAGACGTTTTTGGAAATAAAGAAATGGAATATACTGGGGTAAATAACATTGATTTTGAGGAATATATATATTAAAGTTGGTCTACACTAATAGGTTGTGCAGAGTCGATAGTTGTTGTGCTGTGATACCGTTATCTTCTGCTAGTGTTTATTTGTGCGTTGATTGCTTGAGGTGAGTTTCATAGTGATCTGCTCCAAACAGTCAAGTCAAACAGACTTAAAACTGCTCAGACACAAATACAATTAAGTCCTGGAGAATACAGGGGATTCCCGGGTCGTTATGTCCCACGGAGACTCAATGGTGTGTTAAACACATGATCAGACGATAGAATGACCACTAATGATAGCGATCAGAAAGGATTAGGATTGAATAATACACTACTGAAAAAGGTTATAAATAAAAGCGACTTAAATGCAAATTAAAAGAAATAAAAGATAAAATCTATTAAATAAACGCTATCACTATTTTTAAAGTGATGAACGTTTATGATATTTATAAAATAAAATAACTTAAATAAACTATATTAACTAAAACGTGAACTTAAATTATCTAAAAACGCGAGTTAAAATGAAAACGTGCGTTATGTACGAAAATTACGCTGGAGCGCAAGATAAAACGTAAAATTTGTGAAATAAAAGGCCTACGAGTGTAAAACTAATTTTCTTACGTACTATATGACAAAAGAAAATTTTAGGAAAAAGCGGAATATTTTTTTGAGTTTTAAAATATTTATTATGATTTAAAAACTATTTTAATCTAATTTAATTATAAAAAATACTAAATGATTTTAGAAAAATCTGAAATTTTCACAGAAAATACTATGAAGCCTACTGGTTTTAAGAAAAATAAAAAAGGTGTATACTACTTAACAAAATAAGCTCCTAATAAGCAAATAAGCTAATAAGGTATAAACTGTAACTAATAGTTAAATATTAAGTATTGCAAGAGATGAATGATCAAAGTCCCTAGGGCAGTTGGTGATTGGTGTGGTGTTGAGTTTGTGAGCGAGAGGTCAGGGGATCGAATCCCACCCCTGCACCTTTTTGCAAATCATTTTTTTTTTTCAAATTTTCTTTTTGAAACTTGCTTATAAGACAAAAATAAGGACTTTTTGTGAAAATACTTTTGCCAAAATCAAGGAATAAGCAGTTTAGAACTGCTTATTCTCAACAGTGAAGACAGAAGCAGAAAACAAACACCCTTTTCAGTTTTTTCAAGCAAAATGAGCCATGAATAAGTACAAGGTAATGGAAATAAGCAATTGCATAATGGAAATAAGCTAGATTCACAGAATATAAGCACTAAAATAAGGGAGTGATAAGCAGTTTAAGGATGATAAGCTAAACTAAAAGAAACTTATGCTAAAAGGAAAATGGCATAAAAGGAATTGATAAGCTATGCTAAGTAACTAAATAAGCACTAATAAGCAAACTAACTTAACCTATGGGACTAATAAGCACTAGAGTAAACCTAAATAAGCTAAAGGGAGTACTAAAATAAGCTAAAAAAATGAAAGTGCAGGCCTGCTGCAGTAACAGTAGCTGTTATGGTTTGGACAGATTTTTATAGGCAATTTTAAGCTAAATAAAGTGATCCCAAGTGCAAAATAAGTAGACAAATGTTGAGAGGAGTATGTGGAGATATAAGAAAAGCAGTTTGGGAAAGTTTTTGATGAAAAATAAGCTTGGAAAAAGGGCTGCAACAACAACAGCAGCTGCTGTTTGGTGACAGAGGACAGACAGTGATTTTGTAACTTTTTATAAACCAAACTTTGCAAATACTTGTGATTTATCTAAACACAACTTTAAAGAACTTGTTTGAACCTTAAACCACTTTGACTTTGAGAGTCAAAGTGGGTAAAAAAACAGTTTTGACCCTTAAATAAGCTTAAACCAAACACTCCTTTATAACTACAAAATGCATTTTAAACTTTAAACCTTAATGAGATTATGCTTAAAACTTATATTAAACTTATTCAAACAACAATTTGAGAACAGAAATTAAACCCAACTAATTTGACTCACAATATGACCCGTTTTGACTTATGTTGACTTTTATTGACTTTGGAACAAACTTGCTTAAAACTTAAAGGTAAATTCATAAAAAGCTAAGAAAGGTTTAGGTAAGCTTATAGAAGCTTAAAAATAAGCTGCTATAGTTTTGAGCATGGAAGTTTGAAAAGCACAATTCCAACAGTGAGCATGAAAAATTAGCAATGAACACAACTTTGAATTTTGAGCTTAAAATTAGATAAAACTGATAAGATTACTTGAATTTGATACAATAATACAAGATATAACAGATTTTGAACTAAACTACATTATCTACTCTAAAAACGACATTAAAGAGAATTCTAAAAACTAGCTACTACTCTCATAGCTTCATTCTTCTTTTTCTTTTATACCAACTTGCTTCCCCTTGACTTTCTGAGCATTTCCCACTTGTAATATTAGCCATTGGATTATTTGGAGTCATCTTGGCCATGGATTGAATTTTTGCGCCAAGTTGCATATGACAGGTGGTGAGGTTGAGTGAGGGGGGAAAGGGATCATTTAATGATATTTGTCTTGTGTTGAAGTGGGGGGGACAAGGAGATGAGGGGGGATGGATGTGTGGAGATATAGCAGGGAGCAGGTGATGAAGGGGATGACTAAAATGGCGCCAAGGGTGTGTTTTTGTTTGACTGGGGGATGGGTTGGTTGACCAGATATTATATCAAAAGGGAAAGGGTCAAAATAAAGGGTCCAAGGGATTTGATAGGGTCCAAATGAAATTATGATAGGGTCCAAGGTTAATAAAGGCTTATATGGCAAGGACCTAGGTTGCAATTTCTGAAAATACAGGGACTTAAACTGCCAAGCTTGCAAAGTTTCTTCCAAGGACTAAAAGTGACATTCTCAAAAAGTATAAGGACCAAAATTGCCACTTTGCAATTTTCCAGGGGCCATTTCCGCCAATTTTCAAAGTTGAAGGACCAATTTGCAATTTTCTCAAAACTTTTTATATTTTTCACCAAAGGACTAAATTTGACAAATTATGATTTAAAAGGACCTTTGGTGACTTTTCTTTTGAAATTCTGTACCAGGGACTGTTTTTGACAATTTTAGAAACTTGGGGGACTAAAACTGCAATTTTTGCAAATTTGATATGTTTTTCATCTGATTTTGATATTTTTGCATTTAAAACACATAAAACACTGATTTGTGATATTTTGATCATTTTGATGTGTTTCTGATTGTTTTCAGATGATTTTGCAGTTTATATTGTACAAAAATGATGAGTATTTAGAGACTCATCACCCACTTAAAAATGTGAATGGAAAATGGGTTAAGTCCAAAAAGAATGAGACACAAGCTAGCAGCCCACTTGAAAATGTTAAAGGAAAATGGGTAAAGTCCAAAAAGAATGAGACAAATGATAGTGTAGAGGGAATAAATAAATATGGGGGATTGAGAATAAAAGTAGGTGGCAATAAAGGCAATTATATTTATGAGGACATCACATGTCCTTGGACTTTGAACATTTCTCCTAACAGTCAAGGCACATGGGTTGTGAAAACATTCTCTGATTCACACACTTGTTTGCAAACAAGAGAAGTGAAGAAGTGCACAAATAGCTTTCTTACCAAGGATATTGAAGAAACCATAAAACCAAACCCAGAAATCCCAATTAAAGCCTTAAGAGAGCAACTGCAAAAGAAATATCAAATTGGAATCTCTACTGGCAAGGTGAAAAGAGCAAAGGGTAAAGCAGTTATGAAGGTTAAGGGTGACTATACAGAACAATATGCAAGGTTAAGGGATTATGTCTTAGAGCTGCAAAGGAGCAATGAGAACACAACTGTCAAGCTAGATCTAGAAAGAGATTACAATCCAAATGATACTACAAGACAATTTAGAAGGATATATGTCTGTATTGGAGCTTTGAAGAGAGGGTTTAAAGAAGGGTTAAGAGATTTACTTGGGCTGGATGGTTGTTTCATGAAAGGAAAGTACCTAGGTCAGTTACTCACAGCTGTTGGGATAGATGCAAACCATGGGATTTATCCAGTTGCATACGCTATTGTGGAAGCAGAAACCACAAGTTCATGGTCTTGGTTTTTGACTTGTTTGGGTGATGATCTGGATTTGACACCCATGTCTAATTTCACATTTATATCTGACAGACAAAAGGTAAACATGCTTAATTCCTATTTATGTTTATGATTGTGTTTAATAATTACTAATTCCAATACATGTTATTCTAGGGCATCATACCTGCAATTGCAAAAGTTTTCCCATGTGCTGAGCATAGGTTTTGTGTAAGACATATACATGAGAATATGAAGCATAGTTGGAGAGGTAAACAATACAAGGACTTAGTTTGGAAGTGTGCCTCAGCTACAACTGTTCAGTACTTTGATAGAGCAATGGAGGAGTTGAAAAACTTGGATGAACAAGCCTATGAGTATTTGAGGAAGATACCTGCACAGCACTGGTCTAGAGCTCATTTCAGTGGTAAAGTATTGCTTATTATATGTAATTCTGTTACTTATTAGATTAATGCTTATTATATGTAATTCTGAATGTAGGTAGAGCACATTGTGATGTGTTGTTAAACAATTTATGTGAAGTGTTTAATAAACAGTTGATGGATGGGAGAGATTCTCCAATTCTCACAGCACTAGAATTTGTTAGGGAATACTTGATGAAAAGAATTGTTAATGTTCAAAAGGTCATCTCAAAAAGTCAAGGACCTCTAACTCCAGCTGCAACTAAGTTATTTGATGCAATAAAGAATGAGGCCAGCTATTACACGGTAACCTGCTATGTTTCTCAAATGTTCAGTAAGTTTAGTCAATCTCCAATTGAATTATTTTAGCTGAATTATTTTAGCTGATTATCTCCAATTGGTAGGTGCTTTTCAATGGTGGCACAAAGTACCAAGTTAGTGGCCCATGGGAAGATCAGTGTGTTGTTGATGTCTAAGACAGAACATGCAGCTGCAGAAAATGGGAGCTTACTGGAATGCCTTGCAAGCATGTTGTTGCAGTGATCAATGACATGGCTGGAAACACAAATGATGTTGGGTTGCCAGAGACATGGGTGCATAAGTGTTATTGGCTTACTACTTGGGCAAAGCAATACACTCACACAATCAACCCTTGCACTGGACAACTTTTGTGGAAGAAACACCCTAGTCCATACACTATCCTACCCCCAAAGATCAAAACACAAATAGGAAGGCCACCAAAAAAGAGGAGAAATACTGCAGATGAGATATCAAGCCAAAAGATGTCTGCAAATGGTAGGTTATCTAGGGTGGGAAAAACAGTCACTTGTCTAAAGTGTAACAACACTGGACACAACAAAAGAACTTGCAAGTCACAAGGTTCTGGTGTTTCTGGATCACAAAGGTCAAGTGTTACTGGAACACAAGGTTCAAGTGTTGGTGGATCCCAAGCTTCTGCAAGAACTAAGGGAAAAGCAAAGATATGAATTAGTTTTGGTCTTGTTTTTTAATCTAATATGTTTATTTCAGAACTGTTGGTAATGTGGTATTTGGGTATTCTAGGGTCTGTAATGTTTCAATACTTTAGATCTTTTGGTAATCTGGTCTGTTTATGTCTTGTTGTTAAAAACAATGGATGATATGGTATGTTTATGGAAATGGTTGACTTTGTTTATCCTGATGTTCTATCTGTATCATTTTTGTATTTTATCTGTATTATTTTTTTTACTGTAAATGCTTATGGTTTTGTGCAGGTGTAAATGCTTATGGTTTTGTGCAGGTGTAAATGCTTTATGGTCTTAGGTCTTTCAACCACAATCAAGTTACAACAGTTGAATCCATTTCACACATTTGGTTAGTATTTCAACCCATTTCAGTTGCATAAACATTGCATTCATAAAACTTGGTACAACAAATTTATTAGAGGGCATTTAACCCATAGTTTTCATACATGCTACTAAAACATAGATACTAAACCATACATGCTTAAACCAACAACCTTAACCAAGCATACTTAAACAGTTTTCCTTTCCCCTTCCCTTTTGCATCTGTGGGACTTTTGGGCTCATATTTCTTGATACCTAGCCTTTCACATGTTGCCTTATTTGGCAGACCTAACACCTTCTTCCTATCAGCAAAGTCTTGCTTTGGATTGATGCTACCTTCAACCTTGAATCTGCTAACATAACCCTTAGGAAAGTAGTTATACCATGGGTTTGTAGATGTTGCATCAGATTCATCACTGCTGGAAATTGTGATGATATCTTTACCTTTGTCATCACTGCTGGAAACTGTGATAATTTCTTTGCCTTTGTTTGAGCTCATGTTTGCAGTTGTGGGATTAGTTAGAAATATGAGATGAAAATGATATTGTTATTATGCATGTATATAAACACCTTGTGAAAGGGTTTGGTAGTACACTTAGACATAAGATTCTAGTCCTTTTAGCAGGTTGAGTGAAAAAAATAGTGTATTGAATGACACTAATAGTCTCACCCATGTGGAAATGCTTGTCTAGTCATTTCAATATCTTTTACCAACACAATGACTGCAAATTGCCCTATCTTTATGCAGTCTCTTTATGCAGTCTCATTTCAGTATCTTTTACCAAACATTGACTGCATTTTTTATTCAGTCATGGTTTTTGCAAATGTATTTTGGTCCATGTGTGGTTTGTCCATGTGTCTTGTTTGCACCTATGCATTATTGAATCTGTCTTGGTCTTTGGTTTGCAGATGTATTTTCAACCCATTTACAGTCAACAATGTCAACTCATTTCAACCCATTTCATGCATTTCAACCAATGTTAACATATTCAAAGAAAAGATGACAGCATATTAACATATAAACCAGACATTTCATTCATAACTAACAAGCACATTACATTAATGTATTTCATTTGAACATCAAATACATAACAAAAAAAAAACAACTGAATCCTAACATGAACTTGTATCTTCTAGATTTTAGTGCATTTTCCCTTGATGCTTCTTCAAGTTGATTCATGTTTCTTAATAATCCAGGAATAATCATGACGGATCTTGGACACATTGGAGGATCCACCCAGTCTTGAAACCCATCATTAGGTACCTTAAAAAAAAGTTCAAATTACAAATCAACATTAAAAGAACACATAAAATCAACCAAGTTGATGTCTTACAGGTTTTGGACAACAAAAAAAACGTCTTCCAGGATTTGCTGGTCTCCAAGAAGTACGAATAACAGTGGGTAACCCACATCTGCAAATCATAGTGTGGGACATTGTTAGGGGTTTTTGATTTTAGGGATAGGTTAATTGGATTAGAATGGTTAGTGTTTTTTGGATTTGGGGATATTGAAATTAGGTTAGAAATGAATTTGGGGAAGAAGATCACGTTATTAAAAGGGGTAGGGGTTTTACACGTGGGCCTTAGTAAGAAATGGACAAAAATACCCCTCGCGTGACCAGCACGTGGGGGACTTAACGGGGACATCTTTGCAGCATTCGTCCTTAGGGATGATTTTGTGCCAACTTTACTAATGGAGGGATGTAATTATTCCAAAAAAAAGTTTAGGGATGTAAACAGCACCACGGGGCAAACCACAGGGATGTTTTTTGGACTTTACTCTTTTTTTATGTGTATAAATAAATTGAGAGTTGCAAGGTTTATCTTTATTTTTATAAGGATGCGTTTGGTTAGTAGACGGGATTAGATTTGGATTTGGTTTTGAGGTAAGAGAAAAAAATATAGTTAATTAAATTTAAAATTAAAATTATTATTTAAAAATTAAATGTGTGTATGTGTGTGAGAGAGATAGAGAGATTAAAAGTGTGAGTGTTTGTAATAAGGTATAATTAATTAAAACCATTCAAATCCTACCTCTCATGACTCCTATGGGTTTTCGTGGGCCCCATGCCACTTTTTAAGTCTAAACCCCCTACCAAACAATCAAATTTAGGATAGAAATCCAAACCCCTCTTAAATCACTCTAACCGAACGGGCCCTAAATTAATTTATGAAGTTAGCATTCATATAATTGATTACTACTACGTAGTTAACTAGGTATATTCATACATTTATAAACACAAGACATAAATAAGCCGACATAATTTTTAATTGGGCCAGGCCCAATGAACTGTTGTTTAGGGGTGCCAACATCTCTATTCTCTTTTACCTCTCAAATACGGATGGCAACGGGGCAGGTTTAAGTCGGGGTAGCTCCCCCATCCCCAAACCCGATTAAATAAGTTGGCCCAAACCCGCCCCAAAACCCGTCACCAATTCATATCTAATCATGAGATTATCGATTATTTTGTAGATTTAGCATTCATTACAATGCATGCTTTCTTTCTATAAATAAGGTCCTAAAATGCTTGCATCTCCATCACCTTCGCCCTCTCTAAATCTCAGGTTCTTAACAACCATGGCACCCAAACGATTTCAAACCACTCAAGAATCCTCTCAAACGTGTGAAAATCTTGTCCGTGACACCAACAGACTCCAAAACATCACCAATATTATTGAAAACCATATCCAAGAAGCAACTCATGTTCAAAGCTCCAATTTCATCTTACCACCTTCCATTATTCCTCCACCACTTAAAGCAAGGAAAACCGCTCGGATTAGCGTTAGACCTTGTTGGTTTGTCAATCCACTATCTTCTTCAAACAACTTTTCACCACAAAATGACTATAACATGGCACCATCACTATCTCTTCAAAACTCATCACCTATTTCTCTCATAACAACTCAAGTCAAATCTCTCATTGGTCTAACAATAACCACTCTAGAGGAACTCCTCAAGACCTCAAAAGTTACTCCACCACCACTATCCACTCCGCCACCCGCTCCAACTCAAACATCAAAATCAACACCACCACTTCTATCCAACATCAACCCCAAAGAGCTAGTTTTCTCCACACCTCCAACCTCTTTAAATCCTTTCTTTGATGATCTTGAAGATCTACCACCTAGATGTGACAATCCACCACCTCTACTATCCATCATCTCACTTGAACACCAAGCATATTAACCTCCACCAATCCCCAACATCATGAATGTTGATACTTCTTTACCAACTTTTCCACCAGCACTTCCGCAACCAAATGAACCCACTTGGATGGATGAAACTTTACCACCACTTCCACACTACCTCTTTCGTGTTCATTGCCAAATTGTAGGCAAGTCACTATTGAAATTAGAGATGAAATGCGTTTCATCCTTAACCATATCCTAGACCCCATCAACATCAATTCTTACCGAACCTATCACTAATGGATATCCAAGCATCCAATACCAATAATATATTTTCCTACTTTGTTTTTCTTTGTCTTTTTATGTTTTTAGTCTTTATAAGAACAAATCCTTGTTCTTAGTTTTACATGTGTATGTGGTCTAAATACCACTACATTTTTTGTTGTTTTATCACAAGTATAAGTTTTACGTACCTTGACTATCTCTCGTCTCTTATCTCGTTCTTTAGATTCATTATTTCTATTAGGTTTTATTAGTATATCACTAACTTCATCTTATGTAGGTTTTCGACTCCATTTTTTACTTGACGTCCTCTTCTAGGGGGAGTTCACGTCAACGGGAAGTTTACATTTGGAATTTTTTTATTCCGCCATATCTTTCTCTTTGACACTCTTTTGTTCTGACAACAAAGGGGAGTATAGAGTAAAACTTAAAACATTTTCCAAAACCTTAAACATTTATTTCTTAAGTTTTACTCAATATAATTTTATGTTTTGTCATCAACAAAAAAAAAAAAAAAAAGAGATTGTTAATACAAATAAGTCTTAAAAATGTTTATTTATATTTCTCGATCTCTTTAAGTTTAGTCATAGTGTTTAAGAACACTTGAGTTGGTTACTCGGGGAGTGGAGTAGGGTAAGAAGGTATCCTTATAGCCGAACCACTATAAATAATTGTGTCACGGTTCTATCTCTTCCTCTCTTAACCTTATCTTGCTTATCTCTTTTCTTACTTACTTGCATTGTCTATACATTCATCATCCAAAGGTTTCACATACAATCGATATAAAAGTTTTTTAAAACAAATTTAAATCGGTAAAAACTATTCAACCCCCTTTCTAGTTTTGTACAGGATAGATGTTTGGATCACTCTAAATAAACTTAAACAACTTTAATGATTAAAGAAATTAGAATATATATGACTGAAAACGGCAGAGAAACTGTGTGCAAAAGGTGAAAAATAATGTGTGAAATGAGCCACTATTTATAGGCAAAGAGAAACCTGGACACGCTCAGACGGTCCCACAGTTCCCTAATATATTAGGGAACCTTTTGGTTGTCAGGACGCTTATCTTTGGCTTGTAAAATTGTTTAAGGGAATATTCTTTTGATAGGAAATTTCAGATTCTGAATTTTATTCCAACTAAAGCATTTTTTAAATACTCAAAAATAATTTGTCTAATTATTTTTATAAAAATGTTTTGTCACATTCTTAATAATGTAATTTGTAAAAATGTAAAGTGTGTGACAAAAGATTTATTTGATCATCTATCAAATTTAATATTCATTGTTACCTTTAATGATTTTACGTCGAAATAGAAATTTACGAGTAATAACTTGTGTACGTAAACTTTGACGTGGAATGTCTATATATTTTTTGTTATCAAAACGTAGAGAAACCGGAAAATATAAATAACGTTTTTAAACATTATTTGTATTAACATAATATGTTTAGTTAATCTGTATAAAATGTATTTTCTAATTTATATGGAAAATTTGAGATGAATAAAAATACGTTTTAGCCCATGCAAGACATTGGTTAGACAAACCCTTAGGGTCATTTGGTTTGTAGATGGGTTTAAGATTTGGATTTAGATCGGATTTGGATTTGGATTTGATATAGGAAATGAAAATATATTTTATTTTTTATAACAAATATTTTATATTATTTAAACTTAAAATATATTATTTTATGAGATTTAAAAATATAGTTGTACACACAACAAAAAAGTGAGCCCTTCACTTTTTACCAATCCTAGCTAAATTGAGTGAAATCACATTACACACTATTCTTATTTCGTACAGTGACTGTCAAGATTCAAAAAAATCAACCAAACATTTATTTTACCAACTGAATGATTCTATACCGGTTGAAACTCACAAACCAAACTGGCCTTAGTTTATCCTTGTTACACAATTTTGTTTATTAACTCTGTTGCACCTTAATGAGCGTAACTAATTTAATTTAGTCATTGAGTATATACGAACCGTGACTTACAAAGAATTCCATCATCGCTTATCACGATGTATATTTTAAAACCCGTCACAATGCGCAAGTCAAAATTTATTGTTAACTAGAAATATGTAAATTTAAAAGAATATATATAAAGTTTAAAGAAACGAAAAAAGAATATGATTATATTTCGAAAGGTTAAATGTATTTTTTTGTAATGCAGAATGCAAATGTCATTGTCTTATATCTTTATGTAATGGAGAATGCAAAATGCAAAGTACGAAGGTTAAATGTATTTTTTAGTAACGCAGATCGCAAATGTCATTGTCTTATAGTTTTATGTACGGGAGAAAGCAAAATGCAAAGTGCAAAATGCAAAATGCAAAGTGCAAAGAAATGTCACTGTCTTTATTCTTTGGTAATGCAAAATGCAAATGTCAATGTCTTTATTTTATTGTAATGCAATGTGCAAATTACATTGTCTTTATCTTATCTAACTATCTTGAAGGAAGATATTTTCATCTACTAAATGTCTTAAATTTTAAGCAATACAATTTAATATGCAATATGTACAAATGATTAATGCTATGTATAATACATTAAAAAATCATTGTTTTACATAAACTTATTTAGAACAATTCATTAATGTAAGTTTAATGCCAAATTTTTGTTTGGTTATCAACATTTAATTTTTGTAAAATTTGCATATTCAAAAAACATTTATCATCTATGTATATTAGTACAAGTTTTGTGAAAAATCCTAATCATTTTGCAATAAATTCAATTGATAAAAACTGTACACGTCAAAGTACGAAGATTTTCATATAATCTATAAAGTATGAAAATGTGTAAACACATAAAGCACGAAGATTCTCTATGTTTACACGTTATATAATATTGTGAAAAATATCACATAGCATCTACTCATTAGCAAGTACCTTTCACCGTCAGTCATAAGAACCTCATAATACCACTCCGCTAAAGTTTTGGTATCGTCATTGCATCGCGATGCACGTATGCTTCGCGTTTTAATATGAAATAACGTGTGATAAAATTATTCCTCAAAATTCTCGCCATGCATAAAATCATTATCACGAAAAACATGTGATTGAAAAAAATTGCTCGCCAAAATTTTTGATTACAAGGTACCCGCTGCCGCAACGCGCAGGTACCGTGGTAGTTATCTTATAATGAAGGAAGACATTTTCTTTCATTAAATGTCTTAATTTTAAGTAATATAATTTTGTATGCATCATGTACAAGTCATACAAGCTATTTTCCTTCATTAAATGTCTTAATTATAAGTAATACAATTTAGTATCCACCATGTACAAGTAATGCAAACCATTTTCTTTCTTTAAATGTATCTTAATATCATTGATGCATAATTAATATACATTCTTATACACTCATTTAATGATAAAGACAAGTATTAAAATAAATAGTACAGTACGAGTTATGCAAGCTACTAAAAAAAAAAAAAAAAAAAAAAAAACTAAGCAAAGTTGCATCAAACTTTTGTCATTGCTTATACTCCCTAAATGAACAAACTAATTAGTAAAGTTATTGCCAAAAAAACGTACAAATGAAATAAGCCGAAAAAATTAAATTACATGTACCTGCAGCTGCATCGCGCGAGAACGCTGCTAGTTTTTTTATAATGTAAAATGCAAATGTCAATGTCTTTATTTTTTTTGTAATGCAGTTTGCAAATTATATTCTTTATTATTATTATTTTTGTAATGCAGTGTGCAAACATTCTGCTTCGAATGTCATTGTCTATTTCCACAAAAAAAATGTCATTGTCTATTTCCACAAAAAAAATGTCATTATCTATTTCCACAAAAAAAAATGTCATTGTCTGTTATGTGAATTTTTAAAACTTTCTGTCTATAAAACCCTATAAAAATCTCAAGGCTGGAGAAATCATAAAGAAAACCCAACTAACTAGTATTCTTTCTCATTTGAGGGATTATTGTCATATTCAGGGTGGGTTTAGGAGGAAAATGATGTCTTTAGCTGTCTTGAATGAGATACATGAAGAAGAAGGCATGGTCGTCATCCCACTTGAAGAGCAACCCCCACAAATCAATCACCAAGCCTTATTCATCAGAGCCCCACTTTTCTTACAAGACCTTTGTGCACGTGGCGTCGCAGCATTGCACGGTTTAGCTGCATTTATGGGTCGCCTCTTGCCGGAGGATGGTGTTATATTACCCCAACCTACACTTAATTCCATCATCACATATCTACTTGGGTTTGTAGCAATCAAAGCACAGGGCCATCCTGATTTCCCTAATATAACACACCATAAGTCAGCTTTGGCTGCTGTTATCTGTGTAGTTATGTTTGGTTTCACTTCTGCCGCCGAACATATCGCCATTCTTGTTGATCAACCTCCTCTTATCAAGGGTATAATTCGTACTGGAAGAATACTCTGTTTGTTCCTTTTTGTCATGATTCTGACATATCTTTCCTGTTTTTGATATGTACTTGTATAAGTTGTGTAGTTGTTTGATCATCATTTTTAGGGCAATTCTATATAGTGCCCGATCATCATTTCATAGGTACTAGCCCTAGCTAGGAATACGTTGTTTCTCATTTGTTTTGCTGTTACTAGTAATAATTAGAGCTCGCAAATATGCTCTTTGTGTCCCATCTAATTATCCAATCCAATCGACTGAATAAGATTGTTCACTCTCAGCCTCAGCCACTATGAACTCATTAAAAGGATCGGTAATCTTGGCCTTGAAAATCCAGGATCTGATGAAGTCAAAATACAGTTCACATGAGCGAACGAAGAGAGTTCTGAGAAGTGCACAATGTGTTGGATCGGAAACCTAAAATGTTTACACCAAATAAAATAAGCGACAAGGCCAATCTTTCAATAAAGGAATATATAGCAGATTAACATGTTGCATAACTTTTTATCACTAAAAACCATTCCAATATCCTGAAACTCATATTTGAATCATCACTAGAAGAACCGAGCAAAGTCATAATCTATCTTGCACCATTAATTTCAAATTATGTTGTATGAAGACTAGTATAAGCATCTGAAATCAAAACCAAGTTCATATTTTCTAATCAATTTGACCAGCATCTAGCAAAAAATAACGAGAAAGAAATGCTGACCTTGAGCTCCATATACAAGTAAGAAGATTCCACCTCTTGGAAAGTCGCTAAATTTTGTTTGTGTATCTAAATCCTCAAGCGGTGAAAGCGAAAAACAACAAGCTACTTTATGTAAATTGCAGATGCTTCCAATAACCTCGATCTGATTCCTCAGTTCTTTCGTGTGAAGATAAATCTCCAACAGCGTAACTTCAGAATGAGAAACACTTGCAAGACAGCCTCTAGAGGACATGTTATCATTATTTGATGACCGTCTCAAAGCAACAGATGAAGGTATAGTATCCAACGCAGCAATGTAACCTTCCAAAACATCTCCGACAGCAACTGCAAAAGCCTGGTTAACCAAAGTACCAAACTGTATGGAGGATGATCACTTGCTTCCGCTTCTGACTCAGTTTGCTCATTGTTTCTCAACGTGGCATCATCCATATTTAAGTTTGTGAAATGATTAAATAAATTTATGGACGAAAAAAAACTTCACACCCCATGCAGCCTAAGGATGTAAGTATCTTCTCAAGCGCAAGCGTGCTTACAGACTGGTTCCACAGACTAGGAATTCTGTGAAATGTTCTGTCTGTTGGATCAGAACGAAATTTTTTGCATAATTTGTCAACGCTTGTAAGAGATGACTCTAAACCTTGCAGAGTGTTCATTGCCAATCTGACTAAACTAGCCTCCTGAAGCATTCATGAAATCGTCAGTTCCTTAAAAGACACTGAAAGGAAAACCATGCATAATAATACAAATGATTTAGAAAAATGCAAGCTGTTACTGACTGGATTTTCTGCTACAAATAGAACGTGTTACACTAAACGCCAATATGGACTATTACTGTCCCCTTAGATTTTTTTTTTTTTTTTTTTTTTTTTTTTTTTTTGTGTTACTTGCTGGAATTTCTGCTACAAAGATTCCATGAAACCCGTGAAAAGAGGACAAGCCACAGATGATGGGAGCTTAAATAGTTCTCGAGATAGCAAAAATATTGTGGTTAAAAATCTAAGTCATGAATAGAGACGAGAGACGGGAACTTTGGAATCTCAAAAATAAAATTTCACTTAAATTCCATGGCAATGACGGATTCAAATTAAGAGCACATATACATTGGTCAATCGGGTCATGAGCAGCATGACATGTGGGCGTTTATCACATCTAACGGAAGTGAACGGTCTAATATCCAGACATTCTACGTTTCTATGTTGACACTATCACAAAAAATACGAAATTAAGCTACATGAACCCAACTCGAAACTCTTTACACTAACCTAACACAAATAATGCAACACGAACTAGCAACAAAATTTAAGAGCTGTTTCGCTAACAGCAAGGTCTAACGCCCCACGTAAAATGTGTCGATTAATAACGTATCAATCCGGAATAGGCAGCTAATATAAACATAAATCACATAATTAAGCTAAAATAACAGCATTGTATCTAAATGAGTCTTACAGAGACTGATGACGTGGCATAGAGGCTGGTTCTAGAGGAAGAAGATGATGACGTGGCGGAAAGGGGTCCACTTTCAGTAGGAATAGATTCCCAAGGTCTAGGTGGGAGATAATAAGGATCTTCGAGTTTTAAATTGTTTAATATTGATTTCAAATCTGTATCTACTACTGCCATGTCGCCGGAATTTCAAAATGTTGTTAGGGTTCCGGTTTGATTAATGGCCGGAAAATGGGAGTGAGTTTGAGATGGTGGATTGTCTTTTTGTTTTTAAAAATGTTTCCCTCAACTTTTATGATTTTACCATAAAACTTTTATGGTTTTACCATCTTTTGAGCTTTTCACTATTTTTTTTTAAGTGCAATTGCATATATACTATGGGTGGCAATTCGGGTCGGGTTCGGGTTGGAGGGTTCGGGTTGGAGGGTTGGCGGGTCAGAAAATCCCAACTCAAACCTAACCCATTTAAATCATCAGGTCAGCTATGTCAACCCTAACTTGTTTAGATATAACCCGAACCTAACCCGTATATATACTTGGGTTGGCGGGTTAAATAGGTTACACGGGTTGAATATGTTAAACGGGTTGAATCGGTTCAACGGATTTCGAGTTGACCCATTTAACCATTTTTATACACAAGCGTTGACACATTACACGAGTTAAACAAGTTAAACAGGTTGTTGGGTTGACCTGTTTAACACATTTAACCCGCATAATAAAATATAAATAATTTTGAGTTTATGAAAAAAAATCTTAAACGGGTTGGCAGGTCGACCCGCTTATTTTATTCTCAACCCGAACCTGACATGTTTAATAAACGGGTTAGAGAGGTCGACCCAAACCTGACCCGAAATCTATTTAGCACAACCCGAACCTATTAATTTTCGTGTCGGTTTCAGGTCAGATTTCGTGTCGGGTCAGAAATTGCCACCCCTAATATATACCCATTAAAATTTGCATATTTGCATATACTAGATGAGTACCCGCGCCTAGCGGCAGCGGTGTATAGTCTTCGACAAATTCCGATTAGATCAATATTTTTGCATGTTCTTTTATCCTTGTTCGAGGCTTAGAGATAACGGTTTATGTATAGCAAATTTCAAATAGATCGATATTTTTGCGTGTTCTTTTGTTTGTAAGGCTCAAGTAACAATTGTGTAAAGTAAAGCTCGCGCCTTGTAGCGATGACGTATGTATTCTATTACACGCGATGTAACTGGTGGTAATTTGTATCCGGTGAACAAATTTTGTGAAACGCTTTTATTTTGCTAGCGAACATGGTGTTTTCTTGAGGAGAGTTGATATTTACACCACCATTTTTTATTCTTTTACCACAATATTACACTACTAATGCATATGTTACAACGTGAGACCTTTATTGTGCACATGTACTAATTTGTGTCGGATCATGTGAATCCTACGCCAGTCTACTCATATGAAGATGCTCTTCATTTGTGAATTTTGATAGTAATATTAAAAATAAGACCAATCTTCATTTTTTTTCTAATAACGTGAGGTTAAAAGTCATTTTTGTTATTGCCTTGATATATATATTTCTAGATTACTTCTATCGTATCTTTTCAGACAGTTCATATCGGACTTATTCAAAATTAACATACCAAGTTCAAAGAAAGTATTCTTTCGTCTTAATAACCCAAGGATGTTAGCACACTTGATTTTTGAATGCATCGAAAAAAAATTAGTGTTCAATCCCCGCTATTTAAATATCCAATATGGCTACCCGTGCATCCTTTTTGGATGCCGACTACTAACATGTTACGCCCTTTTTAAATATCCAATAAGGCTAATTCTATTTACTGATTAAAATTTTTTTTGTGCTTATACTGGTAACATGTTAGAATACTATCTTCATTAAATATTCAAACTTAACATAATCAGTATCTAGTATAAAAGATTAAAAATTGCGTTTGGGTGAAACAAAAAGTGAACAACGGAAAAGATGCATTATTTTCAAGTTTACCAACAAAAATAGATTCAAACACAAAATTTGAAAACTCTACAAATTACATTTAACAATGTCCAACCTCAAATATCACCTTCTAAATCGGTCAAATCACCATAGGTAATGTCTAAAGAACCCGTATGAACATCATATTACTAAAAAAACAATGCATCTCAAACAAAAACACAAAACACCTATCAACAAGAAAAAAAAAACATAACCACACCACAGTAAAACACCATAACAATTGGCATTATTAAACTTTGCTTAAGCCAACAAGATAAACTCAGACAAACACTCCCTAAGATAGCTTATATACGTTGTACATGACGTATGATGTGGTTTCTATGATGGAGTACATTTGACTAATAGGCAAACACTGATAAACGGGGCTATGTTGGAATTTGAGCATAAAAGAAATGTGGAAACGTAGAGGGGGGTGAATACGTTACCGTTTAAAAAACTTTAGATCTTTAGTATCAAATCGCTTATGAAGCTTGTTATAATATGAAAGTACCAATTATTGTTTATGACTAATATAAAGCATGGTAAACCAAGTTGTCACACAATCATGAACATCAAACCACATCACAAACAATAGTATAGTGCAAGTATAAAAGTAAAGAGATAAAGAAAGGAAAGTGCAAACCGAACACGAGGATTTATAGTGGTTCGGTCACGGATCTTCTTTCCGCCCTACTCCACTCCCCGAGTACCCAACTCGAGAGTTACTTCACTAAATCAACAAGCTCCCTTCTCGGCGGAGAAAACCTTACAATCGTCGCTTACACTTTTTCCGGTACAAAGCTAAATACCGGGTTCTAGTTCGAGGTAGAACCAACCTAACGTCGCCTATACAATATTTCCGACACTAAGCTAGATGTCGAGTTCTTTTACAAGGGTACAACCACTCCCAATATGTTTTATGGCCCAACATAATAAACCTTGTGTTTTATGACACAAACACATAAACCATCTAATCTAGTTTGGTGAAAGTGTTGTTATGATGCAATGATGTTTACACTAATGATCCATGACACAAATGTCTAATGGATATGAATAACTACTTCTAAATGAACTTCCATTGATATGAAGCCTTCATGATGAAGATCACAAGTTCCCTAAACTTCTTGTGATAGATCTTCAACTTGTGGTGAGTGGGGATGGCTAGATCTCCAAGATTTCCTTGGTTGATCAAAGAGTATGCTTACAACAAAGATGAATGTTAGAAGCATTATGATCATGATCATTAGGGTGTTTAATGTGTGTTACTACATTGTTAATGATTGATCTAAATGTATGCAAGAAGGTGGAGAAGATTTGCTTTGAAGTGGTGAAGAAATGGGAAAACAATGGGCTTCTATTTATAGCCAAAAGTGGACAGGAGCGTCCACGGACCAAGGAGCCCTTTAAAGGGTTCCGTCCTTTATGCAATTTGGTGCCGTGGGTGCCTGACAGAAATTCTAAAAAATCTTTCTTCAAATATTTCCAAGATATTACCAAATCTTACTAAGATCACATTTGATATATTGAGTATCAATCTAACCAAAATATTCAAGTGATCTTCCAAGGATTTCAAAGATGATGCATGACATGATGTAACATGTATTTCCATTTTTAGATTAAAAGGTTTATCAAGGTAAACTTGTAAAATGTATTATGTAACTAGTTAATAAAATGTCTAGTTACCTTTTGAAATACTTGTGAATGCAAAATTTAAAATGAGGTTCGAAATAGAATGGTTAACCTATTAAAATACTTAGTGACTCTAAATGTATTTTAAACATTCTAAATGATTTGTTAATGGGTTTGATCATAATGCCACATAACAAACATGTACGAACCTGTGTTGTAACATACGAGGACTTGAGACATCGAGAGGTGTTGAATGTATGTTGAGACAAAGTGTGATTACAAGTAACTTGTACATTTTACGTTATGTATTACAAGTTACATGTTTGTCATCAATCAAAACAAACGAGACTGTATAGATTAAATATCGTAATATTTGCACTAACAATCTCCCCCTTTTTGATGATGACAAAGATATGTAAACGTAATAGAAAGTACAATGTAAAAAGTTACTTGTATCCTTACTACCTTTACATTACCTTCTCCGTTTACACTCTTCTCCCCCTTTTGTCGAAACAAAAAGGGCGTGTCCTTGGAGTTTAACTTCATTTCTCCCCAAAAAGGCGAACTTGCATCATCCCTAGTGAAGTTAAATCGTCTACTTCAATCCGTTCCTTGTTTGGTAGCGGATCCATGGATCAAATAAAGAGGCTTAACCTACATCAAGGTTAGTTTTATGCAACAAAAATTATGAGAAATATATGAAAAAGAAAAATGCATAGTAATGTTAGCCTATTTTCTCCACTTTTTATCGAAGCACAAATGCTTGTTGAAAAGTGAGAATGATGCTAAATGCGTGCATGCTCCCCCTTGACGGTTGCTCCCCTTGTTTGAGGCGTCAGGGTATGATTAAAAACCTACAAAACAAATATTAGTGCAAAACTATATTCGTCATTGGACGAGTAAGTGTTATACAACAAAGTGTGTATAAGATGCATTCAGTAAATTCTTGATGGAAGCTCCCCTTGCTCTAGGGCGTCAAGATGAACCTTCAAAATAAATATTAGTATAACAGAAGCTTTGTCTTTAGACAAATATGTCATATACAACCAAGTGTATAGACGATGCAATATGAGTGCTTAAAGGATATTCCTCCTTGTTCTAGGGTGTAAAAAAAAATAATTGATGCAAACTTCATCCTTAGATGAGTAAGTTATATACAATCGAGTGTATATGATGATGAACCTACAATGAAAAACATTAGTGCAATATATTTCATCTTTTTCACAAAGAAAAATGAGATGTATATATGTGATAAATGATATAATCAAAGATCTCATGAAGTGTAGTCTCCTAATTACAATCATAAGAAAAGTGAGAATATAATATGATAAAAACCTACAAAATAATTCCTAGAAAGAAGATATGAAGTCTGCCACCGGGTGTGCCACTAGTGGTGCTAGTGTTGGTGTCGGTTTACTAGTAGGATTCATCTGGTGATGGTAGATGACTTGACATTTACAAAAGCAAGTTTTCGCTAATCCATGGTGGTGATGATTAGTGAAAGTGGTGATGGAAGGTGGTGGTGATTAGGTAGGAAGCTATTAAAGAGTTAGAAACTCGTATGTATAGCAAATATAAAAATATGGATTCATGCAATCCTTTCGTCATGTCAAGTGACCAAAGCTAAGAAAAAAAAATGAATGGACATTGCATTTCAATGATGCATAAGGGTTATGATTTGAATGATTTATTGATGCTAACAACCTATTGTTTTGAGCAAGTTCTCATATGCTTCAACCCAAGGGTAATCAATAATGCGTTCTATCTAAGAATATATAAAAGTGATAACAAGAAGATAAATTCGTTCATTGATTAACACGAATTATAAAAATGACCTATTCTAGGTGACAATGGGAAAGGTAGTATTAGTATGGTTTTGACCGACATAGATGATTATCACTTTGAAAAGAAGTGAAGACAATATGGAAAATACTAATAATAATAATGAGTACCTATATGAGGATGAGAATGACATCATATGAGTGAGAGTTGGATGGACCAACGTGTTGGAGATGGCTGTTTTGATTAATATATCGTTTGCACTGACAAGGACATGCATGATAAGTGAGAAAAGGATAAAATCCTATGATGGTGTTCTAGATAGTGAAGTTGTAAGGTGCTAGTTTAAGGAAAATCCTATATGTGGAGATGAAGACGTTTTGTAAAAACACATGATGCGTTTTTCACTTGATGAGGTATTGGTGCGAAAAAGGTTGAACTAGTTGTGGTTTCATGAACCGGTTTTAGCTAAGTGGTGTTTACCTATGTGTTGGTATTGTAGAGTCTAAGAGACATAAATTTTGACAAAAGACAATTATGTGAATGAATTCTCTCCCCCTTAATTGGTGGACATGCAACATAATGTGCAATGTATCAAATAAGGAATGATAACAAAGTGTTTAGGAGGTTATTCGGGTTAACGAAAGAGGTGAGCTTAGTAATGTTTTTATGGATGATGGTTAGCATACAATGAGCTTCATCCTTAAATTCACGTACCTCTTCTTGATTAATGCGAGATGATCGTATGATGAGGCATGTGGTTTCCTAATAGGAAGTGAAGAGGATCAGAGTATTGTTATAACTAAATAATGATGTAGATGATTTTTGGAAAGCGGAAGCTAAAATGAGATTTGGAAAGAGGTCGGTTGAAAGATAAAAATGCAAAGTCAACCCTCTAGAACTTAATTTTATATGCTTTTAAACTATATGCAAGTGTAGGGGTCCCATAAAGCATAGTACTAATCTACATAGCAATAAAGGGGATTATGCAAAAATGAGCATATAAAAGTTAGAACCAAGTGAGATAACAAATAATTTGTTTATCAACCTACAAAACAAATTTGTTAGTGACAAAAGATGTTAACATGATAGAAATCAAATGATAACATATTATATAAGCAAAAACACATTGCACTTTAGTAGACAAGAAATCACCATACAAGATAGCATCAAGACAATCATATTATGCAAGAATACAACTTTATTCAAGACATTTCATTTTGAGATTGTTTTGTCATTAGACTTAGACGCTTAAGCATACTTGGCTTGTAAATTAACACAACAATCTATGTGATTAATTTGTAAGATAAAAAGGCTTCTAAAAGTTTGTCATACCAAAAGCATTTTGACATATTATATGTGCATATGTAGCAAACAAATAGTGTGACAAGAAGCAAAAGAAATAAGATGAAAGATTCATGCAAGCCATGTTTAAGACATAACAATTTGGAGCATGTATCATTTGGATCGTACTACACATAGATATAATGAATGCCAACTAATAGCTTTCAAACACAAACTTATCATATCAGAATTATCACGTATCAAAATGACATATTATGATTTCATAAGTAACATGTTAATCATGCTAAAATTAATTCAAAAGTAAGTATCATGCAAATAAAGTTTTAGGTTTAAACGTTTAGTAGCATGAAACAAGAATACAAGCATTATAAAGATAAAACCGTACTAAGGTTTACACATTCGACTAGTTATCAAACACTAAGATAATGTCAAATCAACTTATCGTATCAAACAAGAACATGTAATCAACACATGTAAGTGCAATGCAAGTGGTTTTAAAAGAAAAGTCATATATACTACTTGTTTGATTAGTATTCCTAAGGCGAGGCAAACTATCAATGTTTTAACACTTACTTTAGGCAAGTATAGGAAAACAAAATTTTCAAGTTGGAGAATGAATATGAGACTATTACTAGCGGTGCTCAATTAAGGCTAAACACGACCATTTTTACGGATGATTCCACAAACCCAACTTCTCTCCAGGAAGCAATTCAACCGTTAGGTCAAATTGAGTTTCTAGTGCAATAGATTCTCCAGTAATCATTCTCATGTTAGAAAGATGGGAACTCCTACTTTTGCCTATTAAAGTGTATAAAAGATGATAGTTTACCAATACTTGGCTTAATGTGACACAACTAATATGCAATATAACTAAGGAGATGAAGATGTCATGTTATACACATGAATTTTAACAATGGTGTGTTTGATAAACAATGTGTTTTAATCTTGTGTTTAGAATCGAAAGTTGTTCAAATTACACAGCTAATTGTATGATCTAATGGATGACATCTTGTACTTTAAATGTGAATTGATCATCTAAGACTAGAGAATGGAATATGTTAAACTAAGAACGTTCTCAAGAAAGCTCTTTGGAACATTATTTAACAAGAATCTAAGTGAGGTTACCAACTTCAATAGATCTTGTGTATGCTCTAAAATTGTGTAGTTTTAACCTTGGATGTGCACTCGGTTTGAGCAAGGTTAGGTTATGATGTACGCTTGAAAGGAAATAGATACAAATAGTATCTTTCAACAAATGAGATTATCCCATGGGATAAAGTTATCATGCTTATGAAAACAAGTATGACAAGATGAATTGGATATGCTAGTTCACAGAACTTGTAGATGTTTGTTTCAAGATCATTTAGCTAATGAGGTGTAATGAAATCTCTTGTAACACAACTATTTATGTCGCAAGAGTGATGCATAGGATATACAATATCCTTTTAACAAAATGAAAGCTTAACGCATGAATCTTAGTCATAATGTTCTTCAAAACATCATGTTTTCCTAAATGAAGATATGAAGCCAAAGTGTTTGAATCGGATAGTCCCATCTAAATAAACTTGGTCTCAAGATTATATTCACTAGATGATGACAAGAGGAATTCACTCGAGTTTCTTATGTATACTCCTCAAGAGTCATTGTTGCTTGGGGTGTATGATGTTGGCTTTGAGATTGCATTTTAACATATGTTGTTAAAATGTTGATTTGAAGTTTAACGAAATTTATGCAGAAGTTTAACGACAAAGTATTACTAATACTTTGATTATTTGTGAAGGTAGTACTACTTATACCTAGTGGAAATTGACAACAATTACCAAGAGCACCATGCTTATTTGATAGTTGAGGTTCTAGCCATAATGAATTATCTAAGTCCTTATATGTGGGAAAGGATGGTTGAGTTTGTTCAAACGTGCATTTGATTCAGTACAAGTGTTGGACACAAGGGCTTTTTGAGCAATACACTCAACGAATTCAAATGATGGCAAGGATGGTGGATTGGTTGATCTAGGTGGTAGGTCTTCTAGTGTGTCTAAATAAGGATGTGGTGATGTAGGGGTTTGTTGTGCTATGGGAGTACTTAGGTTGATTATTTGTCCACAGATGTTGAACAAAAAAAAATACGGATACTAATTCTTATGGTTCATTGGTTACAACTAGCGGGTGAAGTGCTTGAAGTTTTGGTTATGTCTATGAAGCTTAGGGGCTGAGGTATAGGTTCACCTTGAAAGGGCACGTTTGATTTAAAGTATACTCTTGGAAGTTCATGAGCAATACGGTTAATAGTGCCAAAAGATGGAAGAGGGATAGTAGGTGTCAAAGAGGGATAAGTGGCACCGTGGGTTTTTTGTTTTGGATAAGTGTTTCAACATGTGTTGTTAAAATACTTGGGTGTTGATTTTTCGGATATGACTTTTAATGACTACAATCGTAAGTCACATATACTTGAATATTTCGGATGAAATACTTAAGTTGTCAATCCTAATTTGTTGAGGTTATAAAGCTTAGATTGAACTCAAGGATAACAAGACTTGATAATATGTATTTAACATATGTGTGAGTTATGACTCGATGTAAATACTTATTGTCTTGAAGGATGACACATTATTTTCATGTTAACCAGGTGAGGCAATACATGTAGATACAAAACAATATCTATAGTCATATGTTAGACTTGTGTATGATATCTTTGCAAATAATGAGTCCAGGTTTATTGTCTCGGTAAGTCATCTAAGTCATCCGCAAACGGGTGAGGAGATGTTGGTGGTGTTGCACAAAGTTTGATAGGAACAAGCTTTGGAGACTTTGGTAGTGAAGTTGTTTTGGATGATGGTGGGTGATTTTTGGTGGTGGAGTTGGAGTACTCAAGTTTAGAAAGTTCACATCTTGAATGGGTGATGAGATGTTGAGAGGTAATGAGTCTGAGGATGAAGAGCTCAAGTTAATGAAGCAACAAGATCGAATGCTAATCCTAGTGGTTTTCTTAAGTGGCTTATTTGAGGTTAAGGATTTAGTCATTTTGATTTTGCTTTAAGAAATGCTAAGCTTGAGGAAAAGTAACAGTGAAGGTGTGAAAATGATCATCTTGAATGTGTTGATTTATGGAACTAAGGATTCATGGATTTGATGTTAATCCATACAAAGATGGTAGTTTCTAATGAGATGGAAGTGTCTAAAATCATGTCAAACATCCTAAGTTAATCCATTGAGGATGTGTTGAGTGAGGTATGAAAGATATGCATTAACAACTATCCTAGAAACGAAGTTTGGTAAATTAGATTGCGGGATTTAGTAAAATTCAATAACTTACCTGTAGGATTCACGGCACCATTTCTTTACACAGCCGGAACCCTTAAATTGGTGCCGCCTGGTCCGCCTGTACAGGTATGGCGGTACCAAAATACATAACAGACGGTACCAACATTTTGGCGCCGTCTGATCCGTGGACATCAGAAAAGTTCACAGACCCATTTTGTAGGTGTCGGGGAGTTTTCCGAAACCTGAAATTTTGCTTAAAACATGTGACATTAATTACTTCTAGTTAGGAAAAGTCGATACCACATATACAAATATAGTGGAGCATAGACTTTGACCAAGGGCTAACGATTTTCACATAAAAGTGAAAATGGGTAAAATTTGATAACACACTTGTGCTATCCACCTGCATAAACCGGTTAGCATACAACATTGTTTTAAGTCATATTATCATCCTACAAAGTAAAAACAAATAAATTACATCATACAACATTGTTTTTGTCCTTGTACCAAACACTCTCTTAACACCTTCATTTTTCAAAGTACTTGACTAATTTACTTAGTACTCATTGCTAAGTGAGTTATGACATTTCATAAGTTATGCGAGATGTTAGTAACCTATGCAAACGAAGTGATCTAATTCTACAAGCGATGGTAAAATAATTTTCCAACTTAGTGCACAAAATCTAGCAAATAACCTATTGTGCATAAACAAGAAATCGTCAAACAAGTGAATAAATAACATGGCAAGATTGACACTTATATTATGCAAACAAACAAGTGTAAACAACAATTTGAAAAATAAGCAAGCAACATATATGCAAACAACATAAACAAGTGGTCATTTAGCATAGCATAACAAGAAAGACACTTTTCGTCATTTTGCGTTTAAATATGACTATGTATACCAAGCTTGATTACTTTCCTTTAAACATATTACCAAATTATTTAGTTTCAAAGGAAGTTGTATCAAAGTTCTAAGAATACCAACTTAAATTGCTTGATTCAAAATTTTGAGTTTTTATGTTAAAGCGAAACTCAATATTTTAGACATACTGTAGTATTTGGTCTATTTCACTTATTTAAAATTAGACTCAGGCCATGAGAGTATTTTTAAATGAAAGTAGACTCAATTCCCTTTAAAATGATAGGTGGCTCGACTCGTACGGACTTACGGTTAATTAGTTATGATTTTTTGAAGTTGCCCAAAAAAAACTGCATACTGTACATACGGATTCCACGGAACCAAATAAAGGGATCCGCCCTTTATAAGATTTGGTGCCGTGGTCCTCTGAGACAGATTCACCAAAACTAGTATTTGACATAGAGAAAACGTGTGCGACTTACTAGATTTCATAGTAAACATATAATACACATATTTAACAATATATCTACTTATGTAACTTATCTTAAACATTTACGGAGGTGATTTTTCAACTAGATTTATAGTTATCCCAAACACTTCTTTAAAATCATATTTCTTCGTAAATTTTCTATGAGCACACAATACAATACTTACTAGTTCTTTCAACAAACTTTTTTATTTTACTTTTCAAGAAAACCTTCAAGCTTGTATACAAAGTTACATTTAACAACAAAATTTCTAAGTATAACAAGCAAAGCATTTTTCATATTATTTTTCGCTTCAATGGTAATTTGATACATGGATCGTACTCTATTTTAAAAACCATTTGTTTTGAAAATACGAGCTACGTGGCTCTGGTACCAATTGTGGAAACGTAGAGGGGGGTGAATACGTTACCGTTTAAAAAACTTTAGATCTTTAGTATCAAATCGCTTATGAAGCTTGTTATAATATGAAAGTACCAATTATTGTTTATGACTAATATAAAGCATGGTAAACCAAGTTGTCACACAATCATGAACATCAAACCACATCACAAACAATAGTATAGTGCAAGTATAAAAGTAAAGAGATAAAGAAAGGAAAGTGCAAACCGAACACGAGGATTTATAGTGGTTCGGTCACGGATCTTCTTTCCGCCCTACTCCACTCCCCGAGTACCCAACTCGAGAGTTACTTCACTAAATCAACAAGCTCCCTTCTCGGCGGAGAAAACCTTACAATCGTCGCTTACACTTTTTCCGGTACAAAGCTAAATACCGGGTTCTAGTTCGAGGTAGAACCAACCTAACGTCGCCTATACAATATTTCCGACACTAAGCTAGATGTCGAGTTCTTTTACAAGGGTACAACCACTCCCAATATGTTTTATGGCCCAACATAATAAACCTTGTGTTTTATGACACAAACACATAAACCATCTAATCTAGTTTGGTAAAAGTGTTGTTATGATGCAATGATGTTTACACTAATGATCCATGACACAAATGTCTAATGGATATGAATAACTACTTCTAAATGAACTTCCATTGATATGAAGCCTTCATGATGAAGATCACAAGTTCCCTAAACTTCTTGTGATAGATCTTCAACTTGTGGTGAGTGGGGATGGCTAGATCTCCAAGATTTCCTTGGTTGATCAAAGAGTATGCTTACAACAAAGATGAATGTTAGAAGCATTATGATCATTAGGGTGTTTAATGTGTGTTACTACATTGTTAATGATTGATCTAAATGTATGCAAGAAGGTGGAGAAGATTTGCTTTGAAGTGGTGAAGAAATGGGAAAACAATGGGCTTCTATTTATAGCCAAAAGTGGACAGGAGCGTCCACGGACCAAGGAGCCCTTTAAAGGGTTCCGTCCTTTATGCAATTTGGTGCCGTGGGTGCCTGACAGAAATTCTAAAAAATCTTTCTTCAAATCTTTCCAAGATATTACCAAATCTTACTAAGATCACATTTGATATATTGAGTATCAATCTAACCAAAATATTCAAGTGATCTTCCAAGGATTTCAAAGATGATGCATGACATGATGTAACATGTATTTCCATTTTTAGATTAAAAGGTTTATCAAGGTAAACTTGTAAAATGTATTATGTAACTAGTTAATAAAATGTCTAGTTACCTTTTGAAATACTTGTGAATGCAAAATTTAAAATGAGGTTCGAAATAGAATGGTTAACCTATTAAAATACTTAGTGACTCTAAATGTATTTTAAACATTCTAAATGATTTGTTAATGGGTTTGATCATAATGCCACATAACAAACATGTACGAACCTGTGTTGTAACATACGAGGACTTGAGACATCGAGAGGTGTTGAATGTATGTTGAGACAAAGTGTGATTACAAGTAACTTGTACATTTTACGTTATGTATTACAAGTTACATGTTTGTCATCAATCAAAACAAACGAGACTGTATAGATTAAATATCGTAATATTTGCACTAACAAGAAAGATATGAAAAGATATAATGTGATAGTAATAGCTACCAGGTTCATGAAAACAAACTGGGAACCACAACATAACAATCAAACACCATAACAAACAGATTCAAAGGTGCCTCAAAACCACATATCCGAGAAGGTGTATATTCCGGCACCTGAAGCTATTCCGATTACGGCAGCGATGACTGTGTGAAATGGCATAGCACATTATGGTTGTTTATATAGGCAACTTTTCAAATCATTTCTTTATTTAGGTTCATAAGTTTCAACTCATGGAATCATTTCTTTGAAGAGTTGCCAGCCATGAAATCAAAACAAAAGGCCATGATTGAAGACTTTCCGAATTCAAGAGTATGTATTATAGTGATTGATTGAAGGGTTGCCAAATTCAAGAGTTGCCAGATATTTAGCCAAAGTCAGCCCATTCAAGTTTTTCAAATATTTCACTTTTCAAGATTTCTATATGCATGTTTTCTTCCTTCATTTATGAATCTTTTCCTTTTTATGTAGTTTAGATAGTAGCAATTCAAGAGAGGTTTCCATTCAACTGAGGTTTCCATGCAAGAGAGGTTTCCACGCTTACAATTCATATAATTCTTTTAACAGCAAGAATACTTTCCATGCACACATGATAGGTTTCCATGCAAAATCTTTTGACTATTTCATACGTTTTAAGTTTGAGTAAATATTTTGACTATTTCTTGCGTTTTAAGTTTGAGTAATTTTGACATTTGAAAAAGTTTAAAAAAGCTTGACTTTCAATATTCAATTTTCAACTTTTCATTTTTCCTCTTTGACCCTTTTTTCATTTTAGATAGTAAAGATACCTAAAATATGTTTAAATTGCATTGTACATCATGCAATAAAAACTTGCATTGGATGGAAATATGCAAGTTTTTAAGTTTTAATGGGTATATATGCAATTCCATTTTTTTTAAGACCATAAGGTATGGTTTGATACTTGGGTGGTGCATAGAAAAAGTAGCGGCACGTCAACACTTTTTCTCATAACACCAAAATTTACCATAATATCAAAAATATATCTCTTTCATATCATACGAGAATCTGGTGCCATGTTACACCCTTGTACCTCACCATGTTTTCTTTATTATTCATTTATATAAATAAATTGAGGGTCCGTTTTGGTTTGTAGGTGGGTTTAAGATTTGAATTATGATTTGGATTTGAATTTAATATAAGAGAGAAAAAAAATTTGTTAATTGATATTATAATTATATTGTATTTACAAATTATATTTTAACATAAATAATATAGTAATGTGAGTGTAAAAAAGGTGGACTCATAAGATTTGAATAAAACCACCCAAATTGGTAAGGAATAAGAAAATGTTGTCAGATGGTTTCGAGTGATTCATTTTTGCAACCAATTAATAGTTATCACCCCAAATCCAATTCACACAGTCCCACACCCCCAAACCAAACGGACACTGAGATTTGCAAGGTTTATCTTTATTTTTATAAACTAATTTATGAATTTAGTATTCATATAATTGGTTAATAGTTAACAGCTATCATGCATTTATAAACGCAAGACACAAATAAGCAAATATGATTTTTAATTGGGCCAGGCCTAGTGAAGTGTTGTTTAAGGTTGCACAACATGTCTATTCTCTTCTACCTCTCAAATGCACAACATCTCTTCTACCGGCTACAACTAAACACGCAAAACACAAGACATAAAAAAAAACACAAAACACACAAATGCACAAAGATATACACATATAAACACACAAATAAACACAAGACATACAAACACTTAAACACAAAACAAACAAAAAACACCGCGTGGGCTGGTGGTGGTGGCGTGAGAGGCTAACAGTCAAGATGAAGTATGGTTGTGGCGCCGTATGGGTTTGCTGGTGCCATGGCACGAAGCCATCAACTCACCGTACCCAGAGCTCTAAATGACATTAGTCGAGTATCTCTCTCTAAAGTAATGAAAGTAAAGAAAATAAATTGAAACAAGCATATATACTTTATCCATAGATAATCTATCTAATCTCTCATAGATTGTAGGGCAAATGATTAAAAAAAAGTACGGAGTATTATACTTGACACCATTTGCTTTTGTGGGTAGCGAACAAATTTTTTTACTTTTGTGGGTACTATACTTTCAAATTCATCCTCTTTAGGGTATTTTACGAAATTTTTGGACATTTTTGCCCCTCTTAGCTAATAGATTTTTTTTTCCCGAAGGGCAAAAATGTCACATAAGTACCCTAAAGAGGATGAATTTGAAAGTATAATACCCATAAAAGCAAAAAAATTTGTTCGCTACCCACAAAAGCAAATGATGACAAATATGATACTAGTACTTTTTTTTAACATTTGCCCTAGATTGTATTGTTTAGTATGGGGCTCGTAATCGTGTTTCGCCTAATATATAGATATTGCTACGTGTGTTGATTTTTATTGCAAACACGTAAAGGTGAATTGTATTCAAACGACTAAATATTTCGACCCCTAGCAGAGTGTTTGAATTTTTGAAGTTACTTACTTAACTTGATTGAGTAGTGTCTTAATTTTTATGCTGCAAGTTTCAGAATTTAGCAGGAAAAACAAATCATATTTGCATTGTAACTTCTTTATGTTAGTCTACAACGTGTGAGTGAGAAGTATTCAATTGAAATTCGTTTTTTTCATACTGGTTGTTTCGTGAACCTCCTCTATATACTAACGTACATACGCTATGTATTTCTTCACATAATGAGAATCATATTCTATCCATTACTAATGGCTTTTTTGCATTGTATTGATTATATTATTCTTTGCGTTGATAACTTTGTTTATGGAAACAATTCTTTCACTAAATTGTCGCTTAGAAAAAAAAAATGAATGTCGCCTAAATGATCAGCCACTAAATTTATTATCTTATAATGAGAATGTTTTGCGGATGCGCCTACAAAATGAGGTTAGGAACAATATATTGGCTAAGAGATCTAAGGCTGGCCCAGAATTTGATGCCCTTTCAAATGGCTCTTCCTTTGCTCCGAGAATGGAAGTTGCTCTCCACGTGCAAAATCTTTATACTATCTGCCTCTTCTTTTGTCCTCTAATGCACGAGAGGACGATAATGTTTCTTCAAATTTGCGGTCACCTGTCATTGTTGTTGATGCTTCACCAATCGTGCCATCTCACGACTCCGAGTCTCGAGAAGGCTCTCTCTCTATCAAAATTCACATGATTCCATACCTGCTGATGATCATGATATAGACCGATTCTCCGTACAAAATGTTCTTGTTGATGATCATGATATCGTTGGCACAGTCTCCTCTCCAGAGTGGCCTCGACGCCAATGCTTGGGTAATGCTCAGAAATCCGGTGGTCAAACATCTTCACAACGTCTGTTATCCATACATATAACCTACTTCTAATTCATTTAGGCATGATCCTGTTTTATTAATTGTGTGGTTTTTCAACAGGTTTGTCTTCATTCTTCAACATCTAGGGACGCGGGAATGATCAAGTTTGTGAGTATTGTGGTGCTTTTTTTTTTTGTACGAGGAGCGCCTCAAAGGCCATTATCCAACTCGAAGAGCTAAATACAACCCATGTTGTAAGAGTGGTCGAGTTAGGTTACCACTTTGAAGGTACTATCCAGGGTCATTAAAGAACTCTCTGAGACAGGCACTTCATGGAAAATATTTGGGCTTATAACCTCATGTTCGCCATGACTTCATTTGGAGCTAAGGTAGATGATTCCATGAATAATGGCTCAGTGATGCCAGTATGGCAAGTGGTAGCAGCAACATATCAGTGAATAATGTTCTTAAGCATCAACAGTTGTCGGCTATATCTGAAGCTCAACAGAAAAGCCTGGTAATTTATTTTGATGTCAAAAATTTCAATTCTTTCTTCACTTAAAAATCTCGAGTGGTCTGGCTTACAAGTGTGAAGTCTTACTCTTGCACCTCAATCGAGCTCCATTCCAATGCCAATGGCTAACTAACCTTCAATGGGGTAAGTTATAAATATCTGAACTCTATAGTTATACGAGTTGGTGAACAATTACTAATCATGTGGGAATTAGCAGGTATGTGGCTCTGTTGCAGGGAGTCATATCAATGGATGGGAACACCATGCCTCAAGCACCAATTCAGGTACTAATAATTGTTTAATTTATATGTATATTTTTTTCATTGATGGGTTTTATAGATATCTTATGTTTTGTTAAAATGCTGCAATTTTTTACAGCCAATATTTACAGACAAGGACAAAGAGATGTGCAACACATTGCTACATTGCAAGGAACATTTACCATCTTGAGCAATTCATGAAGATAAATCCGTTGTGGCCACCTGCGTCGCATCTGGAACCGCAACTATATTTGGGGCCGCTGAACTGCATGGAAACATTGTATGAGTCCCTTTACAAGCAATGAACGACAAAGTCCAAACTAGGGACACCAAGTCTGCTCAAGCTACAACCTTCCCTGATCCTACTACTCATAAAGCAACAAGCCATAATGCTATCTTATACAGCAATGCAAATCAAGTAGCGTTGAGATAAAGGATATTTACTGTGTTGTTGCTGCAGAAAATATTGGCAGAAGGTAACTTTATAAAATATAAGATAACTTTTCATTTTAGTGAGTAATCCTTTCTGACATTTTGTATGTTACACGTTTGGTCAATATTATTAGAGGATACCATTGTTATCAATGTGCTGCCACCTTCGAATGGAGATAAAGAATATCACGTCTGCATCAAACGTTCAAGGTCTATCTCAGTCATTTTAAATATTCATTTTTGGGCTGCTTCATTGTTATTCTTACATCATTTTTTTAACTGCTTTAGTATAATACTTTTTTTTTTTTTTTTTTTTTTTTTTTTTTTTTTAATAATAATGGTTAGCATTTTTGTTTTATTTTTCAGAATGGAAAAAGTATAAACCTACACAACGTATCTCATAATTACTATTTCACATGTAATGAGACTTGGCCCACAACCTCTTAGTTGATGGTCCACTCACATAACGTTAGACCAAAGACCTTTTGTGGTTAGCATTTGTGTCTATTGTTTAAATTTTCCTTTTTAAGGTTATTGATGTTTAAAAACCATAATTCTTGATAGGTTACTTGTGGAAACTGAAGTACAAAGGTAAGAACCACAAATCGTACAAAAATGAGATATTGGTATTTTTTTGCTCTTCTTTAGCCATACAACTATACGACGCACACAATAAGTTTAAGAGCCTTTAAAGAATATTGTAGGTATTTTTTTGAACAAGAACAAGTATATAGAATTATAGATATAAACAACTAACTTTTGAGGATTTTGAATCATTTGGTGAATATTGATACAGTTAAGAACCTTTTGGAAATTCGGCTGTTGTTTTTGGATATATGATTGTAGGTTTGTGTGAATTTTGGCAATGAAGTAAGCTACTAAAAGAACAATATTTAGTTCAATTGGTTAGTTGATGCTTTTATTTGCAATAATGATGAATAGGAAAAAGATGGTGATGGTGACATTGAGACGAGAAAAGCGTGGGAAACTTACATGTAAGAGCACAAGGTATGGGGTGCCATTGGTGTGCCAAATGCATGCCATTCGTAAGCATTAGAGGAAGAGAACATGTACTTGTGTTCTTCTAAGACCTCCCATCTCTTTGTTTACACCTGCTAGTGCCAATATCGGAAATTTCTCAGAAGCTCCTCTTTTGTGTTTTACAAAGTAGATATTGTAACAATCTGTAGTGATTAGGTGTATAACTAATCATTTATGGCTCACAAAATATTATTGTTGGATCAAAGTTAACATTTTATGAAGCATGTAATAGCGCGGGTGACCATCTCTCGATTAGTTTCACATTCTTCAATTCACATCTTTAAAGGAATTACTATACCGTAATATGGTCTAAGCATTAGTCATATTTTGTTTGTATTAGCTATAGTATAACCGTCAATGGTTATGTTTGATTTGCAATATATATTTGATTAACAAACTTACGAATACGTATGATGATAATGTTTTTCAAGAATAATATAAAACTAGCCGGCCCATCAAAATATATTGAAATTTTAAAGGCACAATAGGTTAATTTTTGTCGGAAAAATGTTGCCAAATAGTAACGAAAGTGTTTCATCTTTTGATTTTGACTAATCTCAACCAACTTTATGTACAACCGACTTATGCACACATAAAAAAAATAAATGTCATAAAATAATAACTAAATTTGAGAATTATTATGTTTTGGTTATTAAAACATACAAATTTCACAATGGAATATTGTTAAAAGTTTTGTGGAAAACTAGAATAGGGGGTTGAATAGTTTTGCCGATTTTAAGTTGATTTCAAAAACTTTAGATTCGATATTATGTGAAATCGTATGGATGTTGAGAACGTATAGATCTAATGATAATGCAAGCAAATAAATAAAGTTAAGGGATAGAAAAGACACAACCGATTTATAGTGGTTCGGCTACAAGGACACCTTCCTTGCCCTACTCCACTCTCCGAGTCACCTACTCGAGAGTTCAAGCACTATGTCAACAAACTCCTTCACTTGGCGGAGAAGCCTTCACAACGTTGCTTACACTTTTTCCGGTACAAAGCTAGATACCGAGTCCGTAGCACGGTGGACCAAACCAACACAACTATTACACAACAAATATGTGAAATATCAAATACAAGATCTTCGCTACAGAAATCTTGCGGAGTGACAAATCAATCAAGGACCCCTTGCTTGGATGACTTGTAGAATGCTCGTGATCTCGCCTTAGAGAAGGACCTATATGAGGATCACAAATAGAAAGAAATAAGAACAACTCTCTAGATCAAGTGATCTATATGTTAGAAGAGAATGAGAGTGTATGAGAGATTTAGTAAGAAGAGGGGTAAGTTAGAATGAAGAAATGACTCTCTATTTATAGGCAAAATTCTTCACTGTTCCCCGGATCCCACGGATCCCTTCCACTTGGGATCCGTCTAGTGTAAATCTAGAGATCCGTGGAACGCTCCTCTTTGCCCATGAGTTTTTTTGTTATGGGTCATGGGTTATGGGTTGCTCCATGGGTTTTCTTTAGATTCAATGTATCTAAGTATACATTGTATCTAGTCTACTTGGGTATGGGTTAAGATCCATGGGTTATGGTCCATGGGTTATGGTTTTACCCATCCTAATAAACTATTACAACAAATGCTTAATTACTACATTTTTGTATTTAAATGGCTATATGTAAATGCTTTACAAAAATAACATGTATCCTTATAATTATACTTAAGACAACATTATATTTGTTATCAACAAAACACAAAGAGATCGCAAAATATTAATAAACGTTTTTACGGTTTATTTGTATTAACAATCTCCCCCTTTTTGTTGATGACAAAACATAATGTTATGATGAGTAAAACTTAAGAATAGATGTAAGTTTTGAAAGCCCCTAAGTTTTACTTCTTCTCCCCCTTTTTGTCGAAACAAAAAGTCAACCCTTGAAGAAAAAAGTAGTCTACGTATTTCTTACTCCCCCTTGACGGTAGCTCCCCTAGCTTGGGGCGTCAAGTGAAGAAAAATAAAAATCCTAATAAGAAGAAAGGTTAGTAACATGCTTAAATAATCTTGTGATTGTCGAGAATCAAGATTGGGAGCCAATTTATGTAAACAAGGCCTTGTAATAAAGCAACAAATTGTAGTGGTATTTATGCCACGTACAAGCATGTAAACATAAGAACAAGACTTGTTCATGAAAATTACTTCAAAAGAAAAAAAATACTAAAAATAGAAAATAGTAGTAGTGATTCCTTCCATGCTTGCATAAGGTTATGGATGGAGGTTTTGATGAGTGATGGTATTGATGCGATCAAGGATGAGGTTGAGTATGAAACGCATTTCTTCCCTAACTTCTATTGCGATTTCCCTATTGGATTGGCAATGTTCACAATGCAAGTGATGTGGGTAATGAGTGCGGAAGTTTTCTGGGTTGTTTTGATTTGAGTTATGCAGAAGATGTGGTGGAAAAATAGGAAAATATGGATCAACATCCGGAATGTTTGTAAATGGTGGTGGAAAATAACCTAGATGTTCTTGTAATGTGATGGGAGCTAATGGTGATGATGTTTCAAGATCTTGAAAGATAGTATTTGGAGATGTGGGGGGTGTTGAAAAGACTATTTCTTTTTGTTTAGGTTGTTTAGATCTTGTTGGAGTTCCAAAAGAGTTACTTTAGGTGGTGATAAAGTTGGTGTACTTGTTAGTGATGAGGGAGGTGCTATAAAGGAAGCATCTTGTGGTGAGTTATTTGTTGAGGAAGAACCATTTGAGGTTGGTTTTGCTAAGCAACAAGATCGGATACTAATCCGTACGGATATCCTAGAGTTTGATTGTGGTATTTTGGATGGTGGTAGTACAAAGGTTTGGGTATCATGAAGATGATTGTTTGTACTAAGTGATTCATCTAAAGGGTTTGTGGATGACATGGTGTATTGTGTTTGTGAGGATGAGATGGATTATGCAAGCATTTTGGGAGTTCTATATATAGAAAAACAAAGCATTGTAATGAATGCTTGACCAAAAATGTGGATTAAAATCTAATGATTAGATATGAATTTAAGGCATGTGATCATGAGAGCACAGGCATTATAGAGCATACTCCAAAAAATAGAACAAATGTGGATTTTTCATCCAAAGTAAGAAAAATAGAAGGTAAAAATAGCTTCTGTCTCACGGATCCAACGGATCCTTCCCTTGAGGGATCCGTCCAGCATGAAGGTTGGGATCCGTGGGTCTGGTGATTCAGGCAGCACAAAAAATTTTCCTTTTGGAAACATTTTTGCCTATTGTGTGCCTATATGCAAACTATTTGGAGTTGCGGTTATCTCGACCTCTAAAAAAAAAGAAAAGTAAACTAGAAGTAGCAAAAACATCCTATTGAGATAACCCGAAAACACATATTTAGTACTTAAGTACGTAATTTAGTGTTATCAATGCTCCTAATTCATTGTTGCTTAAATGAATGTACCCGAAAACACATATTAGTTATGTGTCCCCTTTAGCATTCAAAAGACATGAGATGCAATGAAAACGGGTTTTTACTTTGTATTAATAATGAAAAAGCGATTTGTCCTAGACGTGAGAGATTGCTTTTGTGAAATTGATACGGGAAGATATCATTCTTTTAGAAATTATTTTGAAAAGAGATTTTCTTTGAAAATGTGTATGTAGTTATGTGTTTGCAACCAAAAAAAATTAAAAAAAAAAAAATCTATAAGTGGAAAACTTATCTTGGGTTTTGAAAATTCCCGTATTGTTTGTGAGTTGTGCGTGAAATAGAGATCCTAGACTCAGAAAGAAGAAGGCTAGTGTTTACATACCTTTTAGAGTCAAATAAGTTACGACGTTTTTTCCATTAGACCAAGACCAAGACGAAGTAGGTTGAATTGTTCCCGTTTCAACGGTTTGGTGAGGACGTCGGCTATGTTGTCTTCGGATGCTACCTTCTCAATAGAAATGTTCCCATTTTGAACATTGTCTCTTAAGAAGTGGTGACGAATCTCTATATGTTTTGTGCGAGAATGCAATACCGGATTCTTGCTTAAGTCGATGGCACCTTTGTTGTCACATAGGATGGCTATGTCGCTTAGATGAATGTCGTAGTCTACTAACGCTTGTTTCATCCATAGTGCTTGTTGGCATGCTTTGCCGGCGGAGACGTACTCGGCTTCGGTTGTTGAAATTGCAAGTGCCGTTTGTTTCTTAGAAAACCAAGATGTTAAACAACATCCCATAAAAGTACATACCTCACTTGTACTTTTTCTATCAACGTAATCACCTGCATGGTCAGAATCTGCATATACAATTGTTTCTACTCTCGTGCCCTTAGGATACCATAATCCTAATTGTGTTGTACCCTTAATATATCTAAATATCCTTTTTACGGCTTCTAGGTGTGATGTTTTAGGGTCTTCTTGAAACCTAGCACATAAGCAAACACTAAACATGATATCCGGCCTACTTGCCATGAGGTAGAGAAGGCTACCTATCATGCCACGATATTTAGTATTATCTACGGATTCTCCGTCTTCATCTTTTGTGAGTTTGGTGTCGGATGACATTGGAGTCCTAATTTGTTTTAACTCTTCTAGACCGAATTTTTTTAACATCTCCTTGATGTATTTAGATTGATTGAAGAAGATACCATCTTCTACTTGTTTTATTTGTAGACCAAGAAAGAAACTAAGTTCTCCCATCATACTCATCTCGAACTCGTCATGCATGATTTTAGAAAAATCATCACACATGTCTTGACAAGTGGATCCGAATATAATATCATCTACATATATTTGTACTATGATTATATGTGACTCTCTTTTCTTAGTAAAAAGTGTGTTGTCAACTAAACCCATGGTGTAGTTGTGTTTAACTAGAAATGACTTGAGTCTATCATACCAAGCTTTTGGAGCTTGTTTAAGACCGTAAAGGGCTTTCTTTAATTTATACACATGTTTGGGTTTTTCAAAATCAATGAAGCCCGGAGGTTGAGCTACATATACTTCTTCATTTATGAAACCATTTAAAAAAAGCGCTTTTGACATCCATTTGATAAAGCTTTAGATCATTAGCACAAGCATACGCAAGAAGTATTCTTATAGACTCTAATCTAGCCACGGGGGCGTAGGTCTCATCAAAGTCTATTCCCTCTTGTTGGTTATACCCTTGAGCAACAAGTCTAGCCTTGTTCCTAGGCACTACTCTGTTTGCATCTAATTTGTTTTTATAAACCCATTTGGTTCCTATTATGGTTTGATTACTAGGTGGAGGGACAAGTGTCCAAACATCATTAGAAACAAATTGATTTAGTTCTTCTTGCATAGCCATTACCCAACTTTCATCTTTTATGGCTTCTTGTGTATTCTTAGGTTCTAAGGTTGAAACGAAACAAAACAAGCTACTTTGGTTTTGAACTTGAGATCTTAATGTTCGTTCGTTTAGTTTTCCTATGACTTTATCTACGGGGTGATCTTTGGACTCTTTAATGTTTATTATTTCATCACTTAGAGGTTCTTCTTCTTCACTTATCTTTTTCTTTATTACTATAGCTTCACTTTCTATAATCTCGTCATCGACAAGAGGTGGAGAGGGTTTGGGTGGACTTTCATCAAATTTTATATTTAATGACTCTTCTAACTTCATTGTTTCTTTGTTTAATATGACGTAAGCTTTGCTATTTGGCGAGTAACCTAAAAAGATACATTCGGTTGATTTAGGATCAAATTTTGTAAGGTAATCTTTAGTGTTAAGAATAAAACATTTACTACCAAAGACTCTAAAGTGATTTAACGTAGGCTTTTTTCCTCGAAGTAACTCATATGGAGTTTTTCCTAAGATTTGTCTAATTAAGACTCGATTGAATATATACGTTGAAGTATCAACGGCATTACACCAAAACTTTTGAGGTATGGATTGTTCATTAAGCATGGTTCCACTCATTTCTTGTAGAGTTCTATTCTTTCTTTCTACTACCCCATTAGATTGTGGAGTGCGTGGAGCCGAGAAGTTGTGAGTAATACCATTAGCGTCACAAAAAGCTCCGAATTGCACTTCATTATCGAATTCCCTACCATGATCCGTCCTAATAGACACTATGGGACTTCCTAGTTGTCTTTGGATCTTTTTGCTTAATATTTCAAAAAAGTTAAAGGTTTCCGTTTTGTTCTTTAAAAATTTTGTCCATGTATACCTAGAGTAGTCATCCACTATTACCAAAGTGTAGTAGTTGCCTCTGATGAGTGTCTAAATACTCATCATTTTTTGGTCAAATCTGAACTGCAAAACATTTAGAAACACTCAGAAATGCATCAAAATATTGAAAATATACCAAAATTGTATTTTATATGTTTCAGATGCAAAATGTTTAAAATCAGATGAAAAACGAGCTAAGTTTGCATAATTGGCAGTTTCAGTCCCTCAACTTTCAAATCTTGACAAAATCAGTCCCTGAGCATTTGTTTTGAAATAAAAGTCAACCCAAGTCCTTTCCAAATCAAATTTTATCAAAAATGATCCTTGGGTAAAAAGTTTGGAGAATTTACAAGTTTGGTCCTTCAAGTTTCAAAATTGGCAAAAATAGTCCTTGGAAGTTTAAAAATGGAAAATTATCCTTTATGGTCCTTGTACTAATGAAACTTGTCATAATTGGTCCCTATGATAAATTTTGAAAAATGACAGAATTGGTCCCTCAAGTTTGGTAAATTGCAGTTTTGGTCCTTGTATTATTTATAAACAAACCAAACCTTTGGACCATGACCCTTGACCCTTGCTTGAACCCCCTGCCAATATACCACTTGACCCCCTTGACCCTTGAACCCCCTGTCTAATATTAAACCCCCGGTCAAACCCAGTCAACCCCCGCCAAGCCTTTTCCCTCCAAAACACTTCACCTTCACCAACTGCTCTGCAAATCCAGTCCACCCCTCACCTCCAGCTCACATACCACTTCCATTATCACTCCACCTCACCTAACAAAACAAGAATCATTAAATGTTTCTCCTTCCTTGCACTCAAACCCCCCCCCCCCCCCAAGTTGCTATATCAATTTCCCGCCAAAAACTCATCAACGGCTATAAAGAGCCCAAGTGATCCAATGGCTCTGCAAAGTGGTTGGATTTACTCAGAGGACAAGGGGGAAGCTTTTTGTTGACTATAAAAAGAGAAGAGAAGGCTAAAGACAGAGAGTAGTTAGTTTAGACATTAAGCACCTTTCACATTTTCCTTTTAGTAGCTGTTGTAGTTTTCATTCCAATCTTTATGTTTTCAAGTAATATTTAGTTCTTTGTGTAATTCCTACTTGTACTCAGTTTTCAGAAGTTAATGAAATTGCAGTTCTATTTTTAAATCATTGAGCATTGCTTGGATGTTTTGGAATTCAGCTTATTTAGCTTGAGTTCATGTTAGCTTACTCTTAAAACATATTAGCTTATTTCTCAAATTACTCAAAAATACAAAAAAAATAAAAATAAAAAGAAAAATAACCAAAAATAAAAATAAAAAACTCTCAAGCTCTCTATAAGCTTCAATAAGCTTAGCTACTGTTGGATATTAGCCTATTTAAGCTTAAAATAGCTTTTGGTAGGTTTCATTTTGTTTAAGGTTCAATTCACGGCAAAGCTCAAATTCGGTCAACAAAAGTCATGGGAAGCAGGTTTGGGTTGAATCACTGATTTGGATATGGAAATGGGTTGAGACTAGAGTTATTTGGGTTGTTATCAGTAGGATAGTGGCTTATTGATCATGTGTTAGCAAGCCATTGTGGCTGGACTACTGTAAGTGTTATCCACCTAAATTTTCATAACTGTCAAATCTGCATTGGCCAGAGGTTATTAAATATAGTTGTAGTGTCTGCATTATTTAGTTGTTATATTGTTTTTAGGTCTGTTCTAGTGATAGTCTTGGATTAGTTGTAAGAATTTTATGAGTAAATTGCATTTTTAGTCTTAGTAACTAGTGTTTGGCATAAGTGGGTATTTGGAGTTTTATGGCTTATCAGTAGACAAACTCAGTTGATAGAGTCACTTTTAGGTATATTAGAGTCATTTAGTTCATTAGTTTCCATCTGCAGTCACTCAAAAGTCAAATTAGTTATCAATCTGACCTTGTGATTTCATCAGGTAGCTATAGTGTTGAATTAGGCAGGTAATAGGTTTAGATATTAGTAAACTAGATTATTCAAGTCTCAGCATAGCTTAAATTAACATCTAGATCACAGTAGAGGTGTTAGAATTTCAGTTTGGTCAAAATCTCAATATTGTCTTGAAAAGTCAAAGTTGGAAAAAGCAGTTTTTCTAAAACTTTGTAGATGTCTCATTTGTTAATCCTTGGTCAAGAGCTTTTGGTATTTTGGAGTTAACAAGTTGAGCTGGTCTAGTTTCTAAAACTGAATTTTGTGAAATTTTTCCAAATCTCTTTAAGCTCCTAATCAGCTTGTCAAATGGGGCAAAAGTGCCCTGTGCACACACTCAGTGACAACTGAGTGTGCATAGGCAACTTGCAGGCCTTGCACAGATCTCAAATTAGATAGTTGGGAGCTGTAATTTGGTTTAGTTGTAGTCTGGTTGGTTGCCTTAAGTTCCTCATTTCTGGATTTCAGATAAGCTCTCTTGATAAGCCTGTGTATTAGCTTAAAGAGAGGGGGTTAGGCCTGTTTGGCTGAAGTAGTTAATTAGCTCAAATCTTTGATAATTTGCACATTAAAGGTTAGGAGTAGTTGGAATTAGTTTCTTTTAGGTATTTTCAGTATAATCTAGCTTATGTGCTCATTTGGTGCTTTCTAGTGCTTTTTAGCTTATTCTAAGTGCTTATTCTCAAGACAGTTTGCACTACAGCTTCTATTTCTTACACATAAGCCCTAGCTTTTATATTTTTCATAGATTTAGAATATTATTTTAGACTTTTCCTGAATTTTTCATAATTTTTCAGTACTGTTTGCTATTTTTCCTTATTTAAAACAGTTTTTAGGACTTTTTAATTAGCCTTTATTGCAAATAAATCAGAAAATCTTCAAAAAAATAAGTTTTCAATTTTCATAGATTAAGATAAATATAAAAAGCCAAAAAAATATTTTTCCATAATTTTCCTAGTTTAAATAGTAATTTTTAGCAATTTAATTAGTTTTAAATAGTTTTTAAATCATAGAAATTAGAATATAAATCAGAAAAATACAAAATTAGTTTTGAAAATTCTCTTTAGTTATTTTAGATTTTTGAAAAATAGTTTCACAATTTTCCTCTTTATTTTCATAATTTTTAGTATTTTAATTTAGTTTTAAAAGTTAAAATTAGTTTTTAATTCAAATTTATAAAAGAAAAATCAAGAAAATCCAATTTTAAAAATAGTGATAGCGTTTATTTAATATAATTTAGCTTTTAATTTTCTTTCATTTTTCCTTTGTCATCTAGTATCAATCATAACCCCTTTCTTGTTCAATATCACCCAATCACTACACGTTTGGCTATTCAGTCGCACAGCTCGTTGGAACTTAACGACCTGGGGAAACACTAAACTCTCCTGGACTTAATTGCATTGCGTTCTCAAGCTGTCTGGCTTTTATTACGGTTGACCATTCACAAGTGGTTGACTGGTGTAATAAACCTGACCGTTTGGGAGCCAATCAAATTTTGGCGCCGCTGCCGGGGAGCTGTGCTAATAATCTTACGTTTAGCAGATTAGTGATTTGAATATTCACTCCTTGTTTATACCATCTATATATATTTATAGTTTCTTACAAAAATCCAAAAATCCAAAAACATCTTAAAATATATAAATTACAAAAATATTTTTCTTTTGCTTCTACATATATATAAAACCATAAAACCCAAAAAGATTCTTCTTTCCCCATTTTCATAATTCTCTTGTTTCCTCGAGTTACGTCTAGTGCATGCGCACTCGTTCTTCTAGATCATTGAGTCCTTTTCGTGATCTAGCAGAAATTCCTAGAAGACGTTCTCATAGACGTGCTGCCCAAATAGTCGAACCCGAGATTCGTACTATTCCAAACAACAATATGGCAGACGAACGAACTATGGCGAAAATGCTCCAGGCACCCACCGAGGGTTATGGAGATGCCATCATTTTACCAGCAATCAATTCTGATCACTTTGAATTGAAGACACATTTGATCACACTTGTGTCTACGAATCAATTCCACGGGTTTGATCGAGAAGACCCGTATGCACACATCCGTTGGTTTAACAAGCTGACCTCAACAATCAATTTCAAAGATGTACCACCAGAAAAGTAATCAAGTTGATGCTATTTCCATTCTCACTTGAGGGGGCAGCCCGGATTTGGCTGGAAAAAGAACCCCCTCGATCCATCGAAACTTGGGAGGATCTTGTTCAAAAGTTTGTCAATTATTTCTTTCCTCCATCAAAGACAACTAATCTTAAAAATGAAATTTCTGGATTTCGTCAAAATTTCGATTGAAAACTTTGGAGAGGCATGGGAGAGATTCAAAGATCTCCTCAGGAAATGCCCCCATCATGAATTCACGGAGCTTCAACAAGTTAATATCTTTTATAATGGGTTGAACGGTAACGATCAAGATTCTTTGAACGCAGCCGCAGGTGGCAATATCTTAAATCGTAAGCCTAAAGATGTGATTGAGATTTGCGAAATAAAATCAAAAGTTCCTATTTCTCGCAACAAAGTCAATATTCCGAACACTCCTGCTTCTTCATCCGGTAACTCTTCCGAGTTAGCCGCTCCGTTAGCCGCTCTAACGGACGTCATCCGTTGTATGATGAAAGAGGTAAAGGAAATCAAAAGCGAAATTCATAAGCCGGAACCAATCAAAGCCGTAAACAAGGTGTGTGAAACTTGTAGTGGTCCACACGCGTATTATGATTGTCAAGCAACCGATGCTTCTTTTTACCAAGCTCCCGTAGCTTCTGTAAACCACAATCAATACCGACTACAAGCTGATCCTCACTACCGTGCACCTAGCGGTATGACACCACCTGGTTTTCCTCCTGTGCAAAACCATGGCAATCAAAATCGCTTTGTTCCGAATCAAGGACAAAACTTCAATAACTCTCAAAATTTCAATCAAAACCGGAACAATTTCAACCAACCATATCAAGCTCCAAATCAGCAAAGTTATCAACAACCTTCTCAAGCTCCCCTACCAAATGACTTCATGAAAATTACTGAGTCAAGCATACGTTCAATGCAAACTCAGATCAATAACATGAGAGTTGAGCTAAAAAAGGAAATTGATACCACAATGTCTCGGCAGACAAATGAGTTGAAGAATATGATGAGCAGTTTCATGAACATGAATATGAACAAAGCTTCGTCATCTTCTTGAGGACTCCCAAGCAATACAGTTCCAAATCCAAATGCCGAGTTAAAAGCCGTTACCACTCGTAGTGGTAAGACACACAATGGACCTTTGACTCCAATGCCTCCTCCACCAGGAGCAATGAGTCAAGTTACCAAGGATACAACGGACAAGGTGCATTTCTCAAGCCCACGAAGTACCGCACACGTCCCACCTTCGGTAGTCCAAGCTTTAAGTCCGGAACCCGAAGTTCCGAAGACAAATTCTGAGCCAGAAATGACTTCCGTCCTGGCTCAAAAGTCTAGTCAGCTTCCTTACCCATCAAGATTGCATGATGAGAAGCTCAAAGACAAAACCAAAGAGCAAATGGAAATTTTTTTCCAAATTTTCAATGAACTACACTTTGATATAAGCTTCGTTGATGCTCTCGTTCTAATGCCCAAATTTGCATCCACGCTTAAAGGCTTACTGAGCAACAAAGATAAGTTATCTGAGATGGCTAAAACCCCTCTCAATGAGCAATGCTCAGCGGTCCTTCTCAAGAATCTTCCCAAAAAGCTTGAAGACCCCGGCAGGTTTTTAATCCCGTGTGATTTCGTGGGGATGGTTCAATGCTCCGCCTTGGCCGATCTTGGCGCAAGCATTAACCTCATGCCACTCTCAGTATGGAAGAAACTGTCTCTTCCTAAACTTACATCCACTTGTATGACACTCGAGCTAGCGGACCGTACCATAACTCGTCCACTTGGTATAGCCGAGGATGTCGTGATGAAAGTAGGAAAGTTTCACTTTTCTACTGACTTTGTTGTAGTAGACTTTGATGCAGATCCTAGATTTCCCCTCATCTTAGGGAGAGCTTTCTTGAGAACGAGTCGTGCTCTAATTGATGTATTTGCTGAAGAGTTGACCATACGGGTTGACAACGAAGAACTCACGTTTAATATCAACCAAAACTCCAAACCTCTATCCAAACAGAGTGTTGCCACAATTGATCAAAAATCTGAAAGAATCAATGCAACACTCTCAAATTTCACGGTTAAGAGGAGTCACCAAAAACGTGCTGAGCTAAAAGCTTTGAAAATCAACCCTGGTTCAAACAAATGGTTTGAAAGTTGTATCAGGGAAGTCAAGAGTGTTCTTGATGATGATGCTCTAGAATCGGAGACTTTATCGGAAGTGGTGGAAATTGCTAGCTCTAAGAGCACACCACTTGTCCCACCTCCGGAATCAGTTTATCGTATCGAGTTTATTAACTCTGTAGATAAAACCAAACTCTCTTCAGTTTCATCTGGATTGGATAATGATGTTTGTGATCCAATGGGAGACATTCTTCCCATTGAAGAATTGCTCAAAAATGATCCATCATCTCCTAGTCTTATTATTCCCGACTCCTCCATCCCTTCTCTCACTCCGGATGAGGAAGATGAAAACTTTTGGAATGAAGTCGATGCCTTTCTTAGTGATGAGTCGATTCCAACAGGAATCGATAATACTTACTTTGATTCGGAGGGGGACATCCTTTTTCTGGAAAATCTGTTGATTGAAGAACCGTTTCCAACCCTCCCTACCGGAAATTCTGTTGACAATCACCATACAAACTTCAAGACTAAGTTTAAAAATGTCAAAAATGGTGATTTGCTTTTTAATGTTGAGGAATGGACTTTCATTCTCATGCACATCTTTATTCCATTCTTCACAGATGGTGTGGTTGCTCTTTCCCTTTTCTCTTTCGGGAATGAGGACACCATCTTTGACCCCGGTATCATCCTTTATAGTTTCTACTATTAACAATACCGCGGTTGTATCTCGTCGGTGTGGAACTTTCTGATGTTCATATGTTTATTAACACTGTGAACGAAAGTCCGATCGAGATTGGTTTTCCACGTTGCTTTCCCTATGAACCAATGAATGCGGGGATCGAGTCAAGCTAGCGACTCGGGAATCAAAAACAGTAGCACACTATATGGGTTTTCACCCATATTTCTGACTTCTTTCTACTTTCTACCACCCTAGTGTGGGGGAGTTGCCCCCCGCTGTTGTATATAAAGTTTCAAAAAAAAAAAAAAAAAATTCAAATAATGGCCGTAGTATTTCCCTTTTACGTTCTCAGTTTCGGCATAACCGCCGGTACTTTGAATATTGAGGGCAATATTCATTTCTAGTGTGGGGGGAATTCTCACGAATTTTATCATGTAATTATACCACCCAATTCCCCCATTTTTGGCCAAAAAAAAAAAAAAAAAAAAAAAAAAAAAAAAAAAAAAAATTTGGAGTAAGTGTTTTGCACTTACTCAGCTTATGGTTATCAGTCCGCCATGTCTAATAAAAAAAATGATTGGCTAATCCAGGAGCAAACGGCTCTTGGTAAAGATATCTCAAATCCGTTGACGGCTTGCAATTTGCCCAAAATTGTATTGTGTTCAGCTCACCATATCTTTAATTAGTGAAGAGTTGGCTAGCCCGCAAGTTTATGGCTTGTGGTAAAGGCCGTTGGAAAACCATAATTGGTAATCAGCTCACCAAAGATATTTTATCTAAGAGTTGGCTAGTCCAGAAACAAACGGCTTCTGGTAAAGACAAATCAAATCCGTTGGAAGCTGGTGATTTGCTCAAAATCATTTGGTTATCAGTGTACCAAGGTTCTTACTTGAACTGAAACATTTGGCTACTCCAGAAGTAATGCCATTTGGTAAAGAGATTCAAATCCATTAAGTTTTTCTCAAAAGATTGCTAGGGACTAGCAATAGTTTAGTGTGGGGGATTGATGAGTGTCTAAATACTCATCCTTTTTTGGTCAAATCTGAACTGCAAAACATTTAAAAACACTCAGAAATGCATCAAAATATTGAAAATATCCCAAAATTGTATTTTATATGTTTCAGATGCAAAATGTTTAAAATCAGATGAAAAATGAGCTAAGTTTGCATAATTGGCAGTTTCAGTCCCTCAACTTTCAAATCTTGACAAAATCAGTCCCTGAGCATTTGTTTTGAAATAAAAGTCAACCCAAGTCCTTTCAAAATCAAAATTTATCAAAAATGATCCTTGGGTAAAAAGTTTGTAGAATTTACAAGTTTGGTCCTTCAAGTTTCAAAATTGGCAAAAATAGTCCTGGGAAGTTTAAAAATGGAAAATTATCCTTTATGGTCCTTGTACTAATGAAACTTGTCATAATTGGTCCCTATGATAAATTTTGCAAAATGACAGAATTGGTCCGTCAAGTTTGGTAAATTGCAGTTTTGGTCCTTGTATTATTTATAAACAAACCAAACCTTTGGACCATGACCCTTGACCCTTGCTTGAACCCCCTGCCAATATACCACTTGACCCCCTTGACCCTTGAACCCCCTGTCTAATATTAAACCCCCGGTCAAACCCAGTCAACCCCCGCCAAGCCTTTTCCCTCCAAAACACTTCACCTTCACCAACTGCTCTGCAAATCCAGTCCACCCCTCACCTCCAGCTCACATACCACTTCCATTATCACTCCACCTCACCTAACAAAACAAGAAGCATTAAATGTTTCTCCTTCCTTGCACTCAAACCCCCTCCCCCAGTTGCTATATCAATTTCCCGCCAAAAACTCATCAACGGCTATAAAGAGCCCAAGTGATCCAATGGCTCTGCAAAGTGGTGGGATTTACTCAGAGGACAAGGGGGAAGCTTTTTGTTGACTATAAAAAGAGAAGAGAAGGCTAAAGACAGAGAGTAGTTAGTTTAGACATTAAGCACCTTTCACATTTTCCTTTTAGTAGCTGTTGTAGTTTTCATTCCAATCTTTATGTTTTCAAGTAATATTTAGTTCTTTGTGTAATTCCTACTTGTACTCAGTTTTCAGAAGTTAATGAAATTGCAGTTCTATTTTTAAATCATTGAGCATTGCTTGGATGTTTTGGAATTCAGCTTATTTAGCTTGAGTTCATGTTAGCTTACTCTTAAAACATATTAGCTTATTTCTCAAATTACTCAAAAATACAAAAAAAATAAGAAAAATAACCAAAAATAAAAATAAAAACTCTCAAGCTCTCTATAAGCTTCAATAAGCTTAGCTACTGTTGGATATTAGCCTATTTAAGCTTAAAATAGCTTTTGGTAGGTTTCATTTTGTTTAAGGTTCAATTCACGGCAAAGCTCAAATTCGGTCAACAAAAGTCATGGGAAGCAGGTTTGGGTTGAATCACTGATTTGGATATGGAAATGGGTTGAGACTAGAGTTATTTGGGTTGTTATCAGTAGGATAGTGGCTTATTGATCATGTGTTAGCAAGCCATTGTGGCTGGACTACTGTAAGTGTTATCCACCTAAATTTTCATAACTGTCAAATCTGCATTGGCCAGAGGTTATTAAATATAGTTGTAGTGTCTGCATTATTTAGTTGTTATATTGTTTTTAGGTCTGTTCTAGTGATAGTCTTGGATTAGTTGTAAGAATTTTATGAGTAAATTGCATTTTTAGTCTTAGTAACTAGTGTTTGGCATAAGTGGGTATTTGGAGTTTTATGGCTTATCAGTAGACAAACTCAGTTGATAGAGTCACTTTTAGGTATATTAGAGTCATTTAGTTCATTAGTTTCCATCTGCAGTCACTCAAAAGTCAAATTAGTTATCAATCTGACCTTGTGATTTCATCAGGTAGCTATAGTGTTGAATTAGGCAAGTAATAGGTTTAGATATTAGTAAACTAGATTATTCAAGTCTCAGCATAGCTTAAATTAACATCTAGATCACAGTAGAGGTGTTAGAATTTCAGTTTGGTCAAAATCTCAATATTGTCTTGAAAAGTCAAAGTTGGAAAAAGCAGTTTTTCTAAAACTTTGTAGATGTCTCATTTGTTAATCCTTGGTCAAGAGCTTTTGGTATTTTGGAGTTAACAAGTTGAGCTGGTCTAGTTTCTAAAACTGAATTTTGTGAAATTTTTCCAAATCTCTTTAAGCTCCTAATCAGCTTGTCAAATGGGGCAAAAGTGCCCTGTGCACACACTCAGTGACAACTGAGTGTGCACAGGCAACTTGCAGGCCTTGCACAGATCTCAAATTAGATAGTTGGGAGCTGTAATTTGGTTTAGTTGTAGTCTGGTTGGTTGCCTTAAGTTCCTCATTTCTGGATTTCAGATAAGCTCTCTTGATAAGCCTGTGTATTAGCTTAAAGAGAGGGGGTTAGGCCTGTTTGGCTGAAGTAGTTAATTAGCTCAAATCTTTGATAATTTGCACATTAAAGGTTAGGAGTAGTTGGAATTAGTTTCTTTTAGGTATTTTTAGTATAATCTAGCTTATGTGCTCATTTGGTGCTTTCTAGTGCTTTTTAGCTTATTCTAAGTGCTTATTCTCAAGACAGTTTGCACTACAGCTTCTATTTCTTACACATAAGCCCTAGCTTTTATATTTTTCATAGATTTAGAATATTATTTTAGACTTTTCCTGAATTTTTCATAATTTTTCAGTACTGTTTGCTATTTTTCCTTATTTAAAACAGTTTTTAGGACTTTTTAATTAGCCTTTATTGCAAATAAATCAGAAAATCTTCAAAAAAATAAGTTTTCAATTTTCATAGATTAAGACAAATATAAAAAGCCAAAAAAATATTTTTCCATAATTTTCCTAGTTTAAATAGTAATTTTTAGCAATTTAATTAGTTTTAAATAGTTTTTAAATCATAGAAATTAGAATATAAATCAGAAAAATACAAAATTAGTTTTGAAAATTCTCTTTAGTTATTTTAGATTTTTGAAAAATAGTTTCACAATTTTCCTCTTTATTTTCATAATTTTTAGTATTTTAATTTAGTTTTAAAAGTTAAAATTAGTTTTTAATTCAAATTTATAAAAGAAAAATCAAGAAAATCCAATTTTAAAAATAGTGATAGCGTTTATTTAATATAATTTAGCTTTTAATTTTCTTTCATTTTTCCTTTGTCATCTAGTATCAATCATAACCCCTTTCTTGTTCAATATCACCCAATCACTACACGTTTGGCTATTCAGTCGCACAACTCGTTGGGACTTAACGACTTGGGGAAACACTAAACTCTCCTGGATTTAATTTCATTGCGTTCTCAAGCTGTCGGGCTTTTATTACGGTTGACCATTCACAAGTGGTTGACTTGTGTAACAAACCTGACCGTTTGGGAGCCAATCAACCATAACTTTGGATAGCGGATGGACCAAATAAATCCATATGTAGTAATTCTAAACACCTAGTTGTGGACACCATGTTTTTAGCTTTATGACTCGAATGAACTTGTTTTCCTACTTTACAAGCATCACAAAAATGATGTTCATATTTTAACTTAGGTAGGTCTCTTACTAGATCTTTGGATGATAGCGATTGAAGAAGTCGCATGTTGGCGTGACCCAATCTTCGATGCCATAAGGTTGAAGTATCATCCATAGAGGTAAGACATAGTTTGTCTTTAGGTTCATTACCGATTTTAATGACATAGACTCCATGTTTCCTAATTCCTCTTCCTATGGTTATGCCATTTTTAAGTATCTTACTACCGGTTTCAGTAAAAAGTACATTGCACTTTTTATCACATATTTGTCCTATACTTAAGAGGTTAAAGTTTAGGTTTTCTACGTGACACACATCGTTAATGGTTAGAGATTTGTTAGAAATCGTACATTTACCGATGATTCTACTTTTGCTATTTCCAAACACCACATTACCTCCATTGAAGGATTCATATGTGGAGAATAGATCCCTATTGCCGGTCATGTGCCTCGTGCACCCGCTATCCTTGACCCATTCATCGGGGTCTAGGTCGACCTTTAAGCATACCTAAAACAATAATAAACTCAAAAATTTGGTCCCCATTTGTTCATGGGTCCATTAGTCTTAAACATTCCATTCATGTTAGACATGTTGGATAAGATGAGTATGCATTCCATGGAGCAAAGTTTTGAAAATGAAAACCGTTTTGCATGTTTGGATTCCATCCCATTTGATGGTTACTTTTTGGGTAAACGTTATTAGGTCTCCTAAATGAATTAGGTTTTGAAAAAGATGGAGCTATGTTTCTTGCAAAAGTAGGATTATATTTTGGAGGTGGTTGTCTAGTGGTGATATGATTTGGTTTCTTCCTATTAACTATGACAAACTCAGTTCTAGATGAAGAAGCTACGTTATTGCTACTGTTTGCTACAGCAGATCCACGGATCCCTTTCTGTACACTAGCCGGTTCCCTTTTTAGAGGATCCGTGGGATCCGCCACAACAGTGGCTGGTTTTTCTAGTTCCTTAACAAATTTTGTTTCTTTACTTTCACTAGTTGATGGATCAAGTTGTTGACTGCCTAGACCCTTTTGATTGTTACCGGTTTTAACGCCATCAAGTATTGTATCTTAAGTGTTCGTGCTAATTCTAGCAATTTTATAATCTAAGTGATCCACTAGTGTTTGAAGTTGAACGCAAAGTTCACATTCACCACTTGCTATTTTACCCTTCTCTAAACGTTTTAGTTTTGCTTTTAATTCTATGACTTCTTTATCTAAACGTTGATTTTGACTCTTTAAAAGCTTGTTTTTGTTAACTAGTTTTAAGCTAATATTGCATAGTTTATCATATTCAATATGCAATGAGTCGTCATCAAGTGATGAACTACTATAATATTCATGACATACCTCGTCATTTGCCATGAGACAAATTTCTTCGTCCTCCTCGTCGCTCATTTCCCATGTGCCGCTCACGAACGCCTTTTGATCATCCCGTTTGGGACACTTACTAATAAAGTGGTTTGGGTCCCCACATTTAAAGCAAGTACAATCATCCTTTGGCTTCTCGTCCTCTTTGCTTTTACGAAAGCCTTTCTTGTCGCCGTACGGTTGTTTGACGTATCTTCCCTTTCTTCTAAAGAACTTTTTGAGGTCCCTTACCGCCATAGCATATTCTTCGTCGTCACTACTCGAAGATGAGTTCTCCTCATCGCTCGAAGCCTTTTTGACTTTAAGGGCAAGAGATTTTTGTTTCTCTTTCACCTTTGAGGCTTCAGAATCTTTAGCAAGGACAAGCTCGTAGACTTTTAGGTTGCCTATGAGTTCATCGAGGGTGAGGATTGTCAAATATTTTGACTCTTCGATCGCCGTCACCTTGGATCTCCACTTTTGATGGAAGTGCCCTTAGAGTGCTAGGTATCATAACAAGCCTCAACCTCATCGTCGCGCCACCTCAGCGCCACATCAGCATCTCATTTTCCCACAACTAACCACAACAAACCCCCTCCTCACTCATAACAAACCTCAACCTCTTCATTTGGGCCCCACCATTACCACTTTATTTTTTTTATTCAATTTTCATTTTCAAATAAACTAAATAAATTCATTTCATTCAAATTAAAAATACAATATATAAAAAAAAACACTTACTAATAAAAACGATACGAAAAAAAAACGACACGGGTAAAAAAAAAACAACACACGGGTAAAAAAAACGACACGGGTAAAAAAAAATGCAACACACGAGTAAAAAATACTAGTCGTCCATGATTTGATGATATTTGTTGACTAGACGTTCCTGCCTCTTGCGGATGATTTCTGCTTTCACCGGGTCAGGATTGGTACTCGGATCTATCATGAGAAAATCCATCTCGATCTTCTCTTGCCACATTTTTCCTTCTCCCGCCTCGCCTCGTAACAAGCCCTTTGAGCATCGGCTTTTTGAGCATATATTTCGGATATATATCCCGAAAAACTACTCGTTTGACTTCCACCGGAGCTTGCAGCGCTTGACGTTGAAGTCGACTTCTGTTTCTTGTCGGCTCGTTTGCATACATCTCTTTCAGGCCGAGGTCGTTTGTCCGGCCCAAATATATCCTCGAGACATGTAACGTCAATAGGATCTTCGGCATCCCACTTGGGATAATTTTTCAAAACATCCCAACATTTTTCATACAAAAATTCCCTCCCACCAAAACGCTGCGTAAAGCTAACTTTGGCATTCTCGACATGATCTTGGTCATTTTCACCACTTCGACGCTGAAGATGTTTGTAAATAGCGTTGAACTTCTGGCAATCACTGTTAATCCTTGTCCATTTACCGCTTATCATGTTCTTGCCACGCTGGTTATCGGTTGTCTGAGAATTGAACATTTCGAGAATGTCGTTCCAAAAGTGCTCCTCCGGACGGTCATTGCCCATATCTTTATCTTGGGAAATTTTTATCCAACACTGCGCAAGTAACATTTCTTCAGACTTGGTCCACTTCCTCCTGTTCACTTGTGCTATGACTTCAACATCTTCGTCATCGTCCCTGTCCAAATCTACTGCAGTTTTTTTTGCCTTCGATTTTTTGCCCCTGCCTTTTGCCGGTTCACGTGCTTTTGGAACTTTGAATTGTGAACCGGTCGGTTGTGATTCCATTTGGGGCAATTGTGGAGACTGGGACGGGTTAAAAAACTGTGGAGATTGTAACGGGTTAAAGAACTGCGGTGATGGAAATCGGTTGGGGTAACTTGCGAAACCTTGTTGAAACTGATATTGTTGGTTAAGCATTATTTCTTGTGGAGACGGGTTGGAATTGGTCGAAGAAGGGGTAGACGGGTTTGAAGAACCCCCGTATTGTTGTGCGTTTGAGTTAAGTAGATTTGTGAAGTATCCTCCGTCATGTGGGTTTTGAGACATTGTGTAAAATGATATTGTTGGTTAAGAAAGATTTGTTATGTATTTTGGGTTTGAAGATGTGTAAAATGAAGAAGATGATGATAGTTTATATAGGAGTGGTGGGTTTAAAAAAAAAAAGTTAATTTAAAAAAAAAAAAAAAAAAAAAGTTTACGTTTGAAAAATGTTTACGTTGTATAACGTATACTTTGCTTTGTGTCAGTGTTTGCACCTCGTCGTCCCCACGATTTGGCATCTCACGGCGAGCCACAACAAGGCAGGGCGGTGTGGCGGCGAGCCACGGCGGCCGGCCACGTAGGCGACGGCGAGCCACGGCGACCCCCACACCGTCCACTCTTAGATATCTCCTAACATGGTTACGACTAGAGAAAGATTCATCAAGTGCTTGTAAAGATGTAATAATAGTATTAAAGTTAGCAAATGAATGATCTATAGTTTCCTCATCCGATATTGAAAATTATTCATATTGTTGAACAAATAAATCAATTTTATTATTTTTAACTTGTTGGTTGCCTTGATGAGTTACAACTAAAGAATTCCAAATTTCTTTAGAGGTTTTAAGCATAGAAATTCTTTCGAATTCCTTTTTCGGTAAAGCATTACATAAAACCATTTTTGCTTCACTATTTTTATAAAGCTTTTTCTTCATTTCATCGTTTAGTTTATCAGGAGGTATGTGAACTAAATTTCCTTTATCATCATTTGAGGTAGCCTCAAAATCACCTTCAACAATAATGTACCAAAGATCAATATCTTTAGACTTCACATATGTTTCGAATCTATTTTTCCAATATATAAAACCATTAGTTTCAAGTAGTCGTGGTCGTTGCATAGATTGCCCTTCCTTATAATTTTCAGAACCCATAGTGATCGAAAAGTTTTTAAAATACAATTTTATTTTAAAACTTTTATAAACTTAGCTCTTGATGCCAATTGTGGAAAACTAGAAGGGGGGTTGAATAGTTTTGCCGATTTTAAGTTGATTTCAAAAACTTTAGATTCGATATTATGTGAAATCGTATGGATGTTGAGAACGTATAGATCTAATGATAATGTAAGCAAATAAATAAAGTTAAGGGATAAAAAAGACACAACCGAATTATAGTGGTTCGGCTAAAAGGACACCTTCCTTGCCCTACTCCACTCCCCGAGTCACCTACTCGAGAGTTCAAGCACTATGTCAACAAACTCTTTCACTTGGCGGAGAAGCCTTCACAACGTTGCTTACACTTTTTCCGGTACAAAGCTAGATACCGAGTCCGTAGCACGGTGGACCAAACCAACACAACTATTACACAACAAATATGTGAAATATCAAATACAAGATCTTCGCTACAGAAATCTTGCGGAGTGACAAATCAATCAAGGACCCCTTGCTTGGATGACTTGTAGAATGCTCGTGATCTCGCCTTAGAGAAGGACCTATATGAGGATCACAAATAGAAAGAAATAAGAACAACTCTCTAGATCAAGTGATCTATATGTTAGAAGAGAATGAGAGTGTATGAGAGATTTAGTAAGAAGAGGGGTAAGTTAGAATGAAGAAATGGCTCTCTATTTATAGGCAAAATTCTTCACTGTTCCCCGGATCCCACGGATCCCTTCCACTTGGGATCCGTCTAGTGTAAACCTAGGGATCCGTGGAACGCTCCTCTTTGCCCATGAGTTTTTTGGTTATGGGTCATGGGTTATGGGTTGGTCCATGGGTTTTCTTTAGATTCAATGTATCTAAGTATACATTGTATCTAGTCTACTTGGGTATGGGTTAAGATCCATGGGTTATGGTTTTTACCTATCCTAATTAACTATTACAACAAATGCTTAATTACTACATTTTTGTATTTAAATGGCTATATGTAAATGCTTTACAAAAATAACATGTATCCTTATAATTATACTTAAGACACCATTATATTTGTTATCAACAAAACACAAAGAGATCGCAAAATATTAATAAACGTTTTTACGGTTTATTTGTATTAACAAGTTTGAGTGATTTTTGCGATAAAAAAAGTTAAAATAACTAAATTGGAACAAAATTGAAACTTAATTACTATTTTATGATTTTCGCCTTATTTTTGTCTATATAATTTCTTATTATGTCACTAATTTCTAGTTGGTTAAATTATTAGATTAACTCCCCTAAACTTTAACATAATGACATTTTGAGAAAAGTTCAGTATAGATCTAATCTTTTCTAAAGATACAATAAACCAATTATAGTCATATATTTTTAGACTATAAAAAAAAATCATCATTTTTTTAAAATTAAATATCTTGTAAACCGTTAATCGTTACGCAAAACGGACCATACCATCGCGACGATAATTAAATCGTCTTTCTATAGACGACAATCACATGTGATTTGTATCGAAAATAATATGTGATTTTTTCAGACGTAACTGAAAAAAAAAACGATTTTTTTTCGAAAGTATATATCAAAGGGCCCGTTTACTGAAAGATTAAAAAAAAATACTCGTTCCTATGGTGTTATTTTTTCACTTGACGATTTACCGTTTGCAAGATATTTTATTTTTTTTTAAAAAAGCTGCAAATTGGGTTTTGTTTTGTTTTTTTTGTTTTTGTTTTTTTTTTTTTTTTTTTTTTTCAATTGAAAAAATGAGTGGTTATGATTGGTTCATTGAATTTTTAGATAATTTTAGTTCTACATTGATATTAACTCATGACATCTTAATGTCCGTTTGGTTTGCTCTCATAAATTACAATCAGTATGAATTTCGGTATAAGGTGAAATGGAGATAGATATCACTTAAGTAATCAAATCCAATATTGTTGTTTGATTTGTTTATCATATTTGAATAGTTTGTTAATAATGTGAGGAAGAATGTGGATCCGGGAATAAAACTATTATATCTTACCAATTTGATGACTATCAAATATAAAACATATTTGTATATCATTTTTAATTTGAAAGTCAAAAGTTTTAAATAAACATCATTAATCAAATAAAAATTCATTTTTTCATCCTCATTTCGGCATATCAAACGCACCCTTAATCCTTAAATACAGTACTTATATTTTAAAGCCCATTACGTTTAGTAAAATGTACTCATATGGGAGAAAATCACTATAGGAGCTTTACCTCACTAATTGGGTGTTTGCTTCGGCTTATATAGCCGGCACATGGCTTATTTGGTTTCCGCCTTATGTTTCATTAACTCACTTTTTATGCCTTTTTCTGAAAATTTTCGGCGTTTTAAGATTATTATGACATAATAAATTTAATAGAAGCCGAAAAGTTTCAAAATAAGCCACAAAATGTGAGCTTGTGAAACATAAGCCCAAAACTAAATAAGCCATAAGCCGGCTATATAAGCCCAAACAAACACCTTCTAAGTGAGTTACACAAACTACTTTAATTGCTACCACTTCGTCAACGATCACAAATTAACATTACCATGTTTTAGTTACTTTTTTGCCGGGTAAGGATCCAGTGAGAAGAAAACTTAAAATGAGAAGAATGAGAAATAACTATAACCTCATATTTGAGATGCATCGACTTGAATTAGATGCATCTTTATTCATTTAGATGCATCATAATTAGTTTCGAAAGTTTTTTTAAGTGAAAACGATGCAAAGTAGTACTAGCAACAAATTTGACCCGCAGGATGAAAAATACATAGGATTCATCTAACTTGAGAAAACGCATCTAATATATGTATATGCATCTAATTTTTAGTTATAAAATATATTATGATGCATCTAAAAGATTAAGGATGCATCTAATTCAAATTAATGCATCTCTAATGTGTAGTTATAGTTATTTCTCATCCTTCTTATTTTAAGAATTTTTCTTATTTGATCATTAGTCTTTTTTTGCCACGTTGTTTTATAAGTATTTTTAGAATTGCATATATATCTCTTCAAAGCCTAATAATTACATATGTATCCAATCAAAATTCTTAATTATATATATATATATATATATAATTCCAAAGCATTAAATTTGTCAAATATATCAAATGACTATTTTAAATACATTTAATTAAAAAAAATTCAAATAACTATAATTGATATATAAAATGACGATTATACTCTTATTCTTATTAATTAATTAATTACTTTTTTTCTTTTCTTTTTTTCTTTTTTTTTACCATTACAAAATATCCTTTAATTATGTTTTAAGAATAGAAAGAGCAATCATGTTCGGCGACTCAACCGTGTTCAGTATTGACGAGTCTTGAATAACAATATCAACTGCACTAACCATCTAGATTAAACGTCATAATAAATTCAAACCGATAAAAAGATATTTTGTAATTGTAAAAAAATTTAATAAAAATAAGGGTATAATTATCATTTTATATATAGTTATTAAACATTTTTTTATTAAATATATATTTAAAATAATCATTTGAATATATATGACAATTTTAAAGTTAAAAAAAAATATATATGTAAGAGCACAAGGTATCGTGGATACCAATAACACGTTATTGGTATGTCATCTCAGCGCCACATCATACACCTCTCAATAACTCAACAATAACTAAAACACCCACCCTCATAACACACTACTAACATAATTTTGGGTCTCACAAAATACCCCACTAAAAATACCCACTCACTCACAATATCACAAAAAAAAAAAAAAAAAAAAAAAAAAAAAAAAGCAGCATCACAACTGGCGTGCATGGGCGGAGCTATGTGAGGATCGGGAGGGGTCCCGGCCTAAGCCCGTTAGTGTATTTTTTCGCGATTTCATGTGTTAAAAAAAATAAAAATTTCCATCTTGGCCCTCCCATTTAATGTTTTTCCGGAAAAATATTTGCTTCGGCCTTCTCACGAAATTTTTTCTAGCTCCGCCACTGCTGGCGTGAGCCATTCAAATGGCTCAAGGGAAGTTTGGCATATCAATGGCTAAAGGGACGGTAAGGCAATGGCATGTGATTGGTATTATTTTTGGTTTTGGCGGACCAATAGCACAAGCATACCTTGTGCTCTAATGCTGAAAAACGTGCATACTCGAGGGCTAGACAAGTGTCGAATTTTGGTGGTATCTTACCTATTTTAGTTTAAGATGTTATTTCACATGAACCAATCCTATCATAACAACAACCAATCAACCAATCCCTATCATTTAAAAAGTGGAACATGTCATGAATCAGCTATCTTTCTACTCTTCCCCGCGGTTCTCTTCTGTCTCTACACGACAAAACTATTTTCAGTCCACATGAAAATGAAAAGAAAAGAAGTGAAGAAAAGAGTCTTCGCTTTTTTCTTTAATCTGATGAAAGATGAACCATGTTTTCATGCTTTCGATCATACTAAAATCAATATTGTTGAAATTTGATACCATATGCATGTTATGGTTGTTTTTCTGCTTCTAAAATGAAAAGTAGAGTTAATTACATAAATCGTCCTTGTGGTTTGGTCAAAATAACGGATTTTGTACATAAAAGAAAAATTGAATAAAAAATATCAAAATTTTTTTTTTGAAATTTTATATTCAATTTTTTTTTTAAATTTAATTTTTTTTTTTCTATTTTTTTTTCGGAAATATTTTTTTTCCAATTCTTTTTTTTTGGAAAATTTTTTTCCAATTTTTTTTTTTTTTGGAAAAAATTTTAAAGATGTTGAAATAGTACAAAAACGAAAGAAAAACAGACAAAATGTAAGAAAAACAGACAAAAACGTAAAACAACGGGCGAAAACGGAAAAAAACGGACAAAAACGTAAAAAAAACTGGCGAAAACGAATGAAAATGTAAAAAAACGGTCGAAATTGGATAAAAAACAGAAAAAAAACGGATAAAAGCGTAAAAAACAGACGAAAGCATATAAAAACAGACGAAAATGGATAAAAACGTAAAAAACGGACGAAAAACGAAAAAAAAACGGGGGGAAAACGGATAAAAACGAATGAAAACGGATAAAAAAGGACAAAAACGTAAAAAATCGGGCGATAACCATTATTAACGGAGAGACTAATTGGGAAAAACTACATTTTAAAAAATAAGGAGTAACGGTGCAAAACACTTAACGGACTGCACTAACGAAGGACTAACGGTGCAAAACACTTAACGGACATTTTTGGACGAGGGACAAAATCCGTAAGATTTGTAAACCACAGGAACGAAACGCACTGAAAAAAAAGTATAAGGACAAAATCCGTTATTTTGACCAAACCACAAGAATGATTTATGTAATTAACTCTGAAAAGTATTTACAGACATCCAGTTTTGACGGACTAAGTACACAGATAATCTCAACTGATGGCAAAAAAAAAAAAAGGGGGGGTCAACATAATTTTTTGTTTTGAGCATTCCTTCACAATCATCACAGACAAAAAAGCCTCTAATTTCCCCTCCCTTCACTTACAATCCTTTCCTGTCTTTTTCAAAAACTTTTTTGCTTTCTATTTTGCGTAAGTTTTTTTGGTTGCTATCCTATGATATATAAAAACCCCCGGATACCCATTATGGAAATATCATACTCCTCACAAGAAAACCAAACTAACCCGTCTTCTTTCCATATTCAGGGTTTAGGAGCTGAGGAAGATGTCTTCAGCTATCTTGAATGAGATACACGAAGAAGAAGGCGTGGTTGTCATCCCACTTGAAGAACATCCCCCACAAATCAATCACCCGGTCTTATTCATCAGAGCCTCACTTTTCTTACAAGACCTCGGCGCACGTGGCATCGTAGCATTGCACGGTTTAGCTGCATTTCTGGGTCGCCTCCTGCCGGAGGATGGTGATGTTTTGCCGCAACCTACACTTAATTCTATCATCACTTATTTACTTGCTTTCATAGCAATCAAATCACAGAGCCATCCTGAATTCCCTTATATAACACACCATAAGTCAGTTTTGGCTGCTGTTATCTGTGTAATTATTTTTGGTTTTGCTTCTGCCGCCGAACATATCGCCACGCGTGTTAATCAACCTCCTGTTCTCAAGGGTGTAGCTCGTACTGGAAGGATACTCTGTTTGTTCCTTTTTGTCATCATTCTCACATATCTCTCCTGTTTCTGATATTTACTCGTCGTTGCATACGTTGTCTCATCATCATTTCATAGGTACTAGCCCTAGCTAGGAATACATTGTTTTTCATTTGATTTGGTGTTACTAGTAATAATTAGAGCTCACAAACATACATGCTCTTTGTGTTGCATCTAATTATCCAATCCAATCGACTGCACGTGTTGTTTGTTTGCCAAGTCAATCTTATCTAGTTATAGGATTGACTATATCTGATACGGTTCAATTGCACTCTGATATTCACTAATATTTGATCTTCTGTTTGCTGTTTGTGCCACTTTGTTTAGCTAACTTTTGTTGCAGCTTCAACAAGTTCAAACACTATTTTAGTCCTTTACTTCTTGATTGGTTGGTGTATATAGAGTAGAGATGGTAATTTGTGCCCACAATCAAAAAATAGTTTAATTTGGGCAAAATTTTAAAAGATTTGGGCACAATTAGGTGCCTCACTTTTTTTATATTTTTTTGAAATGGGCATATATTGCCTATTTAAAAGTTAAATGGGCACAAACGGGCACATATTTCTTTCAATTGGAGAACATTACAATTGGTTTTTAAAAAAACTTATAGATATAATATATTTAATTTTTTTAAATATAAACGAAGTGTTACGTTTGAGGAATTTATTTTGTCCATTTGAGTCTTTCCTAAGCGATTCGTATAACATGTGCCCGTTTGGCCCGTGCCCATTTAGCCTGCGGCCCATTTGAACCGTGGCTCGTGCCCGCCCAACCCGTCCATTTTACCACCTCATTATAGAGTGATGTGAAGTATATAAGCAAAACAGACTGAAATTAATGAATAGTTGCTGATATATGTGTTTAGAATGTATGTTTAGGCATTTATGTATGTTCTCTTTTAAATAATGGACCGCTTGTTGCTAGAGTGCATGTCCTTTTCAAATTCTGGGTCCATCTTGTATGAAACACTATTATTATAACAAAATAGACTAAATCAATAAGCTAAACCAAAGCCAAATGACTTAGTGGTATCACACCCAATGTCCTCACATGATGTATAGCCGTATAGGTTTGAAACCTTACTAGGTACACATTTGTGAATTTGGTCATAAAGATAGATTGCGTACAAGAAAACCTAATATGTTTACCCGTTTAGACTAAATAAATAAGCAAGTATAAATTAATCCTCTTGTGGTTACGGAGGTCCACCTATACCGACTCGAGACTATCTAAAAAAATAGCCGTTTTGGGAAAAGTCGGCTCGCAATATCGAATCGAAAACTCAGGTATATAAAAAGATAAGAAAAAAAAAAAGAAAAAAAAAAAAAAAAAAAAAAAAAAAAAAGTGTAAAATTTGTCATTTACCCATTATATACATTGAAAATCCTGTGAACGATTTTCTGCTAACCAAATGCGCAACAGGTTCGGATCAAATACAACACTAGTAAATATGCATAGTACAAACCAAACACATCAACTACATGGTTCACACTTGCAAGTCTCATAATTAACAAAATTATCATTATGTACTCCTACCAAACCAAAAAACCAAAATTGACACTATATTTTCACATTACAGTTCTTTACATGGCGAGCAAACTCATTTGCTCGCTACTTCATATGTGTCACAACAAGGATCGAACATTAAAAAAAAAAAAAAAAAAAAAAAAAAAAAACATGCCGAGCAAATTGATTTGCTAGCTTCATTTTGCTCGCTTAATTGATTGGAAAGTGGCGAGCTTGTTGATTGGGATATACTTTGACTTATACTTTATGGATAAAGACAACCCGCTATTTATGCTTACATAATTAGCTTATAAATTAATTTTAGACTAAAGTAGTAACTTATGTTTTCCAAATAAACTATTGCTAAATTTATATGACTAACTTAGATAAATACGTACAATGCGTTTTGTTACTTTTATATAAGATGTCGTATTCAATTTGGTGATCATCATAGATACATTCTTAATACAAAAAGTGTGATGGGTTAGAATATGCGTGTAGGATGCGTATTGGGCTGGACCAATAAGCTACTGATGGGCTGAGTTTGTACTAATACAAGTGATAGATTGAATCCCTGCACAAGTGAAAGTAAACCGTTAGCCTTACTATGAGGATGGATCCCACGATTAAGCTCCGGCATGAGAGTAAGTATACATTTTTGTCAGAGATAATAAGGATGTGTGTGTTATTATGTGAGAGAAATTTGTACCTTATGAGAGGATTAGAACTCCTTTTATAGGCGAGGTTAAATGCTAGGGTTTCCTAACATCTCGCATATAAAAGTTAGTGGCCGGAGTGGGACCCTTGTCGGGCAAGGTTCCGTAGTAATCGCGGATGCGGACACAGAACGCTTTCAACAGCCAAGGGTTTGGCCCGCTAAGCATTCTGCGTGCGTCTTTGAGTCCGGGCCGTAGCCAATCTTGTTATTGGGCTTACTGTCGATCCGGAATTGTGGTTGTTTCGTTGTTGGGCCTGGGCCCATAATGCGTATAGCACAAGCTGAGCCCAATAAGCCTACTGTACGTGCTATACGCCATCAAGTCCACCCAGTCTAGTGTATTCATTGCGTGCGGTTCGTTTGTCGCGTGCGCTAAATGTTACTAGACTTATGGTAACTAAGTGGTTTTCTTCCGCGTCTTCGAAGCGTCTCTCTGACGCTTTCTTTCTTGGTAGGTGGGACATGCGACGTAGACTTTCCTCAGCTTTTCATCTTCTGACTGATTTGACCGGGTGGGCCACTCGTCTTACTGTCATCTTTATCTTTTACTTTCAATTTTGACCGTTAGATCAATTTTTTACGCGTGTCTTTCCTTAGGGTTTTCTTTGAAGTAAATATTCCGTGTGTATAAATACTCTTCATAGTTCCTTTCTTCCCAGGTTCTTCCGTTTTTTCAGTTTAGAGTCTAATATTTTTTCTTCCGCTATGGGTACCATTATGCATATTAAATCTAAACTTTCACAAGATGCACTTAACCGTTTTTGTAATAAGTTCTCTATTTTGTTAATTGTTCATCCAGAATTGCCCGGTCCCAACCAAACCATTCATCAGGCGCCGGTTGGAAAAATTGGTATGTATACCAGATTTTTTGAGTTTGCCAATTTCCGCCTTCCTTTGTCCATTTTCCTTGTCGACATCCTTGAGTACTATCATATCAATATATCCCAACTTTCAGTTATTGGGCCTGCTAAGATTTCTCACTTTGAGATTCTTTGTCGTGTTCATGGTATTACGCCAACATTTGGCTTATTTAGGTGTTTTTATGTTCAGTCTAAAAATAACGGTTAGTTGTCTTTTAGCAAACGGTCGGATGCTGTTGGTGTTTGTTACACCAAGCCCATTGACTCTCTTAACAGTTGGAATGACCATTTCTTCTAGGTTGATGCTTTTGCTTGCCCTGTTATTTATCCGTGGCATACTGCTAATAGCGTTTCTAAGGATGCTCCTCCTGAGGATAATGAATTTGTTGCTGAACATTTTATGGCTCTTGTCGCTAATCCTTCCCCATTTCATAAATTTTTGGAACCCTTTCTTTGTTTGCTTGGGTTGAGTCTTAATTATACTTTAGATGTGGATGCTTATCCTCTATTTCTTGATTAAAATGGACAGGGTGGGTATGCCATATATGCGTCCCTAAGTTTGTTGTTTTGACTTTATGTTTTTAAACTGTTATTCCTCTTTTTTGTAGGAATGGATTTGCTTTCCTTGATCCAAGTTAAGGATCCCATGAAGTTGAAGGTAGGTGCCCGGAGGCGAGATGAGGATGAGCCTAGATTACTGGAGCTTACTGCATATTGGACTGTTCCCCTCCTACCTTCTGACCCTCTGCATTCGGGTGATGAGTTGGGAGCTAGTGTAGATATGGGAACTGCCTTTGAGACTCATAACTTGCACCCGGGTGACACTCCTGCTAGTGATGCGGAGCGTGTTCATTCTATTACTGGTGGTGATGTTTTAATTACTGAAGTGGTGCTTGCGACCATGTCTACATCTGTTTGTGATGTGGCTGCGAGTTCTCGTCAGAAGAAAAGAAATGGTTCTGTGGAGCCCACCTATCCCCTTAAAAATTTAAGGGGTGATTATGTAGATTCTAGCAGGCCTACTGTTGGTGGAAAGTCTTCGGAATCCTTTAAAAGGCTATTAGCACAGAGTGTCCTTAATCCAGAGGTTAGCTTTAAAGCTTTGCCCACCCATTCTTCTTTTTCTCCTTCATTATCAATTACTCCCATTCATGAAGCCGGAATTCCTACGGATTCTACTGCTGATTCTCCACTTCGTCCTGATGGTTCTCCTGCCAGGTTTGCTTCTTCTTTGGGTTTTATTTATTACAATGTTTTAGCGTTTTACGCTTTGGTTGACTTGTCACTTATGTTGTGTGGTTTTTGTCAGGTCTCTTGTTCCGGTTATAACAGATGTTGTTGCTACCACTGTTTCTCCTGTTGCTGCTTCCGCTTCCCTTATGAAAGGCATGGAAATAGTAGGAGATCCTTCTTCGTTTCTTGATGCCTCTCAGTCTGTTGGTGGCATGCACCCTAGTATTAGCAGTTTTCCTGATAGTGATTTTTCAATTGGGGATATCCGTATTGCTGCTGATGTAGACTCTAGTCATTTATCTGATGTTCATGTTCGGAAGTGGAGCGTGACCAAAGGCTCCCTTCTTGACAGGTCTAGTGAATGTCGCGAGATGGTTGTTGAGTTTGCTCCTCGTGCCTTTTTTTTCTGCGGTTCGTGAGATGGACTATGATCAGCTTTTTGCGGAGTATAATGTTGGAACTGCTCGTCAAGTATGCTTGAGTGCCAAGGTGTGAATGCGCTCTGAGTACAACATGAAAGAGAAAAGGCGTTTGTCAGCTCAATGTAATCATCAGGCTGTTTTACTGAAGGAAAGGGAAGAGGAGATTGCAAAGTTGAATCCTGAAGCTGCAGAGGTAATATCCTTTAAGGATCGAGTTTCTGCTATGGAGGCTTTCGAAGCCCCCCGTACTGCTGAAGTACATTCTTTGAGAGAGCTAAACTCTGCTCTTGAGAAGGAACGAGACTCTCTCCAGGCATAGTTAACGGCACTTTGGTCGTCCACGGGTGGAAAGGATCATGAACTTGCCACCTTGAAGGCCGAGATTGTTGTAATCAAATCACATAATACCTATCTTGCAAGTCAGGTATGCGTTGTGATTTTTTGATCATTTTCTCCTTTGTTGTTATTTGTTGTTTTTTTAACTTGTTGCATCCTCCTTTTATGCCGCAGATACGTACCTTGGAATCTTCACGCTCTGACCTTTGTAGACAGGTTCCTTTTTTGGAGGCCTTGAGGGAAGAATTTTGAAAAATTCAAGATGCTCAGTCGGACGTGATTGCGGAAAAGGTTGCTCGGTTGGACGCCAATATTATGGAGTTGGCTCTTCATCTTGATGAGGAATTTTACCCTCGTTTCTTAACCGTTTTTTCTGGTCGCCGCTGGCTATTAACGTATGGTATGCGGCTTGCTGTTTTTAAGTTCCTGAACTCTCCAAAGTATGTTGCAGCTCTAGCAACAGATTTTAGTCGTGTTATTGAAAAAGGTATGCAGGATGGCTTAGCGGCTGGTATTTGTCATGGGAAGGAGAAAAGGGAGCTCGAGGACCTTGATGTTCATAACCCTTTTGTCGAGGTGGACTATCGCTTCGCTTTGCAAGCCCTTAGTGATGTGGAGTTTCTTTACTTTCTGATCTTAAGTCGCATAAGGATGCCAGCATTGCGGATGTCATGGATCTTATTCGTGTTGAGGGTCCTCGTACGGAAACTCCTGGGATAGCTGAGTTGCAGCCTGATCTAGAGCAACTTGTAATTCCTATCCATGATGAGAAAACTAACATTGTTGTTGGCGATACTTCATTATCCCTTTCTTTAGGTGTTGTTCAAAAGAGGGTTGAGCAGTTTAAGAAATATCTCGCTACACACCGGTTTGCGATTGTTGATGTCTACAACTCTTTGGTGGATCCTTTATCTGCTGATAATGTTATGGGTGTGGAAACCTTTTCGAGCGGTGAGGCAGATATTGCCTCTACTACTTCCCTGTCAACATCGGTTGTTTTCGCCATGCCTGCAGAGCTTATCTCGACCGATGATTATGAGGTTGCGGAAGCCAATGTTTTGGGTAGTAGTGGAACTGACTTAGAGTAAAACTAATTTGTTTCCATTTAGATCTTTTTTTTTTTTTTTTGTGGTTTGTAACTTTGAACAATATTCTATTCTCTTTGGATATGTCCTAAATGTGTATAATGGTTGCGTGCAACCTTTTTTGGACACGGTTTTTTTCTGCACTTGTGTTTTAATTTGTGCAGTGCTATTATTATAAGTTCATACTGGTATGCATATTTTATTAGTCTTTTGTTGAATATTTGTGGGTTATTCTCCCGGTACTAGGCTTGCAATACCTCTTATGTACTTTGGCAATTTTTTTGATTATTCACCTTTCTGTTATGCGGGATAACGTGCATCTTTTGTTATTCGGAATAACATTCTTTGGTTCGTACCCAAGTGTATGCATGCGCGTCTTATGCACTGAAAAAGTAAAATTATTGAAAAAATAAAATGGTGAATGTAGCTAATCTTCACCTTTTTGTTTATTTAACATTTTCCAAAATACATTACAAAATATATAAAGTCATACAAATTGTTCATGGTTTCTATAGGCGGCTACTCTTACCCCTTGTATGTAATTCTCTTTTCTATCACACAGGCTCTATGCCTGTTAAAGTCACATTTTTCCCGGAGGGTTTTGATGACGGACATCATATGTGTGGAGGTTGTACTTCTTCTTAAGATGTTCCAGTGGTGGAATCACTATACTTGCGGAAGTTTGCGCTTTTTTCCCTGGAGATCGTTCGTGGCGGAATGGTATAGTTACAGAAGTTGTAATCTTTTCCTTGAAGGGTTTCTATGGTGGAATTATGCTTGCGGAAGTTGTAATTTTTCCTTGAAGGGTTTCCATGGCGGAATGCTATGCTTGCGAAAGTTGTAATTTTTCCTTGAAGGGTTTCCATGGCGGAATGCAAAGCTTGCGGAAGTTGTAATTTTTCCTTGAATGGCTAGAATGCTCTCCTCGTCTATTATGTTCTTCTTTGTGTTTTTCTTTCTAGTCATCTCGCGTGGTTCTGGACAAGATGTTGTGCATGCTTCAATAAACTCATCACAGCTTTGGCATCATTGTATCGTTATGCGTTTAACAGTAAACATGAGGCTTGGTTTAGGTGCCAGTTTAGTTGAAAAGGCATAAATAAATGAATTTGCCGATTGGATATTAGATATTGGCACGGTAAATTAGGAGGGAGGAATGATGGTGAGGCTGTAGTGGAATTTCCAGATGACATTCTTATACCATACTCTAATGATCATGTTGCATCAATTTTTGAAGAAACATACCCGGACCTACTACCAAACCTTTGGAACCCAAGCTTCTTTCAAGAAAGAGCTACACTTGCTCCGACACACGAGATGGTAGATGTTGTGAAAAAACACATGCTAACTATGATACGTGGAGAGGAGAAGACTTACCATAGTTCTGACATGGTATCCGCATGTGACGACGATACGAATTTTGATGAGTCGGTTTACACTACAGACTTTCTGAATAACATCAAAATGTCAGGTTTACCTCACCATGAGTTAGTTAAAGATTGGTGCACCTATAATGTGCGTGAGGAACATCGATCAGAAAGCCGGTTTGTGCAATGTGTTAATACAAATAAGCCGTAAAAACGTTTATTTATATTTTACGATCTTCTAATGTTTTGTCGATAACAAACGTAAAATCATTTTAACGAAACAAATAAAATACGTAAATGGTTTGAGCCAATAGTTTACTAACACACTTACGTTTTCACATAAAAATAAGTAATAGTGCTTTCATGATTTAGTTATACATATGTACAACTAGTGTTTACATATAGGGTAGATATATACATACTTAGTATGTATTGTAAATGGGTAATATAATGGGTAGAAATTTAAGTATTTAACCCATTGACTTGATACATTGAATGTAGTTGGGTAAAACCCAAAGTCCATGACCCATACCCATGTAGCATAACCCATGACCCATTGCACGACATCATGCATAAGTCATAATGGGTATTACCCATGACCTATGGAGCTAACCCATAACCCATGGACTAGATGCATTGCATCTTCTAGATACATTGTATCTACTTGGATACCCGTGGTCTAAAGTCTAGGACCCATGACCCATAACCCATGACCCATGACCCAAAACCCATGGGTAAAGAGAAGCGTCTAACAGATCCCTCTAGATACACTAGACGGATCCCTCCAACAAGGGATCTGTGGGATCCATGGAACAGTAGCATATTTTCTTCTATAAATAGTGAGTCATTTCTTCATTGTAGGTTGCCACTCCTACACATACTTTCACCTAGTATTGTAAACTCTCTAACCTCAGATCCAAAGGATCCTTCTATGTAGTTTATGTTTGTTATTATGTGATTCTCTAGGTTCCTCTTAAAGGCGAGATCACCACCTCTTGAAGTCGAGCAAGCTCAAGTCCATGAGTTGTCATGCTTCATCATCATCAAAACTACTGAAGTTCTCTTGTTGATAGTTCTTTCTTCCTCTCTAGAAGTGTTGTGTCAAAGGCGTTAGTGAACGATGCCAAAAAGGGTCAAGACGAAGGCATTAGTGAAAGGTGCTTAACGTCCGTGTCAAAGGTATTAGTGAAGGATGCCAAAAGGGTCAAGATGAAGGCATTAGTTAAAGGTGCATAACGTCCGTGTCAAAGGCATTAGTGAAGGATGCCAAAAGGGTCAAGTCAAAGGCGTTAGTGAAAGATGCCAAGGGTGTACAATCGATATGGTGTATCGATGTACAAATAGAGATAGGTTATATCCAAGGATATTGATATCCTTGATGATGTTGTAATAAGGAGTGGGTCTTCTTTGGGATAGGTGTTGTGTAGTGTTAGATGATGGTTCCCCCTTTGTAATGGAACTCGGTATCTAGCCTTGTACCGGATAAAGTGTAGGCGACGTTGTGATAGGTGTGGTTCTACCTTGTGGAAGAACCCGGTGTCTAGCCTTGTACCGGAAAAAGAGTAGGCGACGTTGTGAAGGCTTCTCCGCCATATGAAGTTGTGTCGTGTAGTGCTAATGAACTCTCGAGTAGGTGACTCGAGAAGTGAGTAGGGCAAGGAAGGTGTCCTTGTAGCCGAACCACTATAAACACTCGTGTCGTGGTTTTGTGTTTTTACTCTTTACCTTTCCATTAGATATTTACATATCTATCTATCAATGTCCAACATACACATCTAAATAGATTGACATAAGTCGATCTAAATATTATTAAACAAAGTTTAATCGGTAAAACTATTCAACCCCCCCTTCTAGTTTTCCACAATTGACATCAGAGCTTCGTTACCAAGTTTCTTAAGGGTACATTGTACTTTTTAAACTTGATACGATCTATGTATGATTGAAAAATACAAGGAAGGAAATTCCTTAAAAACAAAAGGTCGCGTTTTAAAATCATCATATTTTATAATGTTGGATAATGATAGATCTCTCTAATAATTTCTTTGTTGAGAATTCTCCATACTAGGATTTGGGCATCCTAAGAAGATCATGAAGAATTTATCTCTTATACTTCTTTCTTTAAAAGGAATATTTAGCAAAGGTATGATCTTTAATAAATTACAAATAATTTTGTCTTTCTCTTTTGTATATTTTCTAGATGAATCATTAATGTCATTTTTTTTTGTTTAATCATGATTAAGTTTAAGTAGTATCATTACGCTCTCTTAAAAATCACTAAAGTAGTTATCTATATTGAACTCATCATCAAGAATGGTATTCTTCGTTGATCTCTATAGACAAAACTACAAACTAGTGATAATGATATCTCGGCTATTCGAGAGCCTTAATCATCACTCCTTACATAAGGATTATTGACATTTTATCGATGTCAATAAGTATCCATGTGAGATTTCTCATATTGTGATAAAATGGGATTTTATCATAATCTTTGAAAACTTCCCAAAGAATTATGATTTATTCATAAAAAGGGAACCTCGTCAAATAGGACTAGTACAACACGTCAAAACCCCAAACCATAAGTTTTAGAGCATAAACATATCGACTCTAGGCAAAAATTAGATCTCCCAAACCAAAATTATCAAGGATCACTTAAGCTGTCAAATTGATGATATGCCGGATCCCTGTGCCTGAACTAGCCGGATCCCTCATACAAGGGATCCGTGGGATCCGTGCAACAGAAGACAAAATAAGAAAGAAATGATCACTGTGGAAGTTCCACTACCCACTTTACTCTATCAAGACTCACGAACATAAAACCTATTTACTGTTCACAGGAGCAAATTTATCATCTTCTTCAAGGAAACAATCTCTTGTGTAAGTATAATCTTCACTACATTGTTATTTCCATTCCTTGATTCCTAGGATTACAATTTTCATCTTTAGAAATTGAGCTCAAATGGGTTTGTCACAATTTGTTACCTCATTGTTTTCTAAGATAATCTAAATCAAAGAATCAACATTGTTAATACAAATTAAACTCATTCTTTGAATTCAATAAAGATGTTTTGAGCCAAATTGTGATTAATCCCATTAGGTTACTATTCACACAATTAACACCACATTTTGGTTTTGATGTATAGAAACAATCATGCCTAGAAACCGTCAACAAGATTACCATGACACCACTTACTACATTCCAATGTATCATCGTAAGGAAGGCCTAAGCCCGGAGGATAGAAAAGCCTTCAAGATGTTAGAAAAGAGACTCATTCACGAAGGCCGAGTGGTTAAATCATCATTCCTCGACAACACTAACATTCGCCAAGTATTTGGTGGGATTAACTTCGATTATCTCCTGGACATTAATGGGAAAATTTGTCCGGTATTTGTACTTGATTTTTACAAGACAATGAGAATCGTTCGGAATGAAGACGGGACCATTTCAATAGCCTTCATCATCAATTAGCACGAGTACACCCTCACTCTTGTAGAATTTGCAAGGATACTCCGTGTCCTATATCAAGGAGTGTGTATGTACTCTAACTAATGGTCGTTGGCGGAGCTACATGACATGGTAGATCATCATGAAGTATACTTCACTGTCATCCCGGAAGCAACCACGGTAAGGGATACCATCTTCATGGAAATAGCATCTCCATCAAGAGTCATGAGAAACTCCAAGGTAATATATAGGGATCCATTTCAAATGGAGCTTTCAGAAATGTTCTCATTGTACAAGAAATGAGAACTCGTGCTAAGGGAGAACGTGCTTTGATTGGGAGGAAACAAAGATCATCCCAATGCTTGCCTAAGCTTCATGATTTATTGCCTTGTAACCGGCACTCACTTCAACCTCGCCTATTACATGGTAAAAATAATGGAAAGTTTGAAAAGCATGGAAAAGATGGTACTCCCTTATGCAATGCTCCTGACCCGTCTAGCAAACTTCATCTTTGCTCTAGCTCCTTCTCCTTATTCCTATGACACCAGTTTTTGCAACAAGTTCATGGTGCCTCTATCCGATGGAAAGACTACAAGGATCATGGTGGATGGCAAGAGACCTCACCCACCAACGAACTCATCGGATGAAAAAGAAAGACAAAGAGAAGGAGAAGGAAGTAGCAACCCCATTGGCAACACCGATCTCGACCCCTTAGCATACATCAACCAACTGCCGGATATCCCAAGCCCTTCACAAGAGTGGAAACAAACTAAGGGCATATTCAAATGTTTTGCTAACTTCTTGATGAAAAAGAAGAAGTAGAGATGGTGGGGTGAAGAGTGAAGGGGATGGAGATGAAGATGGATGTGAAGTGGGAGGATGAGTGGATGGAAGGTAAGGTCATAGACCTTAATTTTGTGAAAAATTTTCTGAATCAATGGTCTGTAAACATCTAAACAATATTTATGTAGATTAGGATGTAGCTTTTAGGATTTGGCATGATTTGGACTTAGACACTTTAACTTAGGAGCTAGGAAAATGATATTTTACGGCAATTGAGTAGTCGATGTGACTCATTTTTTATTACATTTTAGTCATCCCCACTTGCTATGCGCTATATTTGTTGTTTGCATATGCTTACTGAATAAAGAAAGTATTAGGATGAGCATTTTCTAAGAGTGCAAAAACTGCACAATTGCTGAGAAGCTACTGGTCAGCAGTAGCCGGATCCCTGGGCTATAACTAGCCGGATCCCTCAGATGAGGGAACCGTGGGATCCGGGCAAACAGATATGCAGCTACAGACCCTTTTACATCAAACCATTCCCCTAGATCACATCATACTAGCTAAACATGACTCTTTAAGACCACTTAAGTCTTCCTCAAGCTCGGTAGTTCTCACACTCACCCATAGCTAACTTAGGATCAAATTCTAAGTGCTTTTGATTTATCAATTCAACTAAACTCATCATATTTCCGCTCCAATGCTCACACATTGTTCCTCACATCTCAAAACACGTAGCTTGATATTTGTCTCAATTTTAGCAAATTGATTTTAGTCATATTTACCTTAAAATAGGCTTAAAACTAGTTTTTCATTTCTTTTTATCTTTTAGGAATTTTTCAAATTTCTCTTAAGCCACCATCTGATCTCTAGGATCAATTGCCATCATTTGTCATTCTCAAATCCATGAGTAAACACTTAGTTGTACTCTCAAAAAGTCCACTTTCCTACCAAATACCATCATTAAGTATCCTCACTCCTTATGGTTGGACATTTAAGTCACCTATCACTTAAGACATCTAAGGAATGTCAAACCCTCCGGATTGATAGGTACTAGACCTTAAAAGAGCATAATCACTTCACAATCTCTCTGTCTGACAGACGGATCCCTAGTGAGAGGGAACCATGGGATCCGTGTCTACAGAAAGCTCATAATCAGCTTTTCTTCCAAATTTAAACACTCTTTGGTAATCTAAACCCTTTTTTGACTCCCTAGAGTAGAACAACACCATATTTGACCTTGGTGCATGCCAAATCTTCTTAGTGGTCATGAATTTAATTCATTAACTCATATTCATCCTTTATAAACCAAACACTCTTAAGAGCTTAAGTCACCATTCCTACCACAATCCTAAAAATCAGTAGTTAAAGACCTCTACTACACCCTCTCCTTCACTATGACTAAAGCATCTAGCAAGAACTCTTCAAACAAAGGTTCATCCAAAAAGAATACTCATATGGTCCATGAGATATCATCCACCGAATCATCACCTATAAGAAGTCCAAATGCTAGAATACCACCTCAACAATCTCAATCAAAAATACCTAAAAGAACCGCGAGAATTAGCATTAGACCTTTAGAGTTGGAAAAGGCTTCATCAAGCTCTAAACCAAACGCACTAGTTCTAGTAAAACACCCAAGCCTTCATTTCTAGAACCTAGACTACATTCCTTTACCGAACCTCTTTCCCATCCAAATCTCTACTCATTAGAGCACTCACCACCAAGGACTTCCCACTCACCAACCTTCTCGTTAAATAGGGAACCACCTACATCACCAAATAGTCCATCTTTGGAGACAAGGAATCACCAAAGATCTAACCATATAGAGGAATTTCCATTACCACCACCAACTCATACATCATCACCTTCATTCTTAGTAGAACCACATCCTACATTGCTCAACGCACCTCCACCATCCTTTGTAGAGCCTCCTCAAAACATCCAACCTCCTTCAGTTCCTAGTCTTAACAATAATTGCTCTAATTGTCAAATCAACCAAAGACTTGTTCGAGAAGTACGAAATGAGTTGCATTTCATGTTTAATCATCTCCTTGAACGATTGGACCAAATCAACAAGTCTACTCATCCTTAGATTCAAGCAATTTGATGCTTTTTAGGTCTCCGTTACTTATTAGAATTAGTAAAAAATGTATTACATGTTTGATTCATTCTCTTGGTTTTAGAGATATATACATCATCTCTCGTATTTTTTATTGAATGAAATTACATGTTTTATGCCATATTGTCTTGAGAATATGTTTGGTGCCTCAATACATATCTCATTTTGATGATAACATCACTTATTACATCACCATTGTTGTTTTATGCTTACAGACAGACGAATCCCTCAGTTTTTCTTAGACGGATCCCTACAGAGAGAACTGTGGGATCCGTGAAACAGAAGACTTGTTTACTACTAACTTGAGTCTTATTTGCAGGAAATTATGCTCTATATACTTGTTTTCTAACCTTTGTTTTGTAGATTTTCAATACACACATGAAGACTTTGACGCCCTTAGCTAGGGGGAGTTTCTTGTCAAAGCAAAACATTGCAAAAATCATTTGCAATATCATTTACATAGGATTTAAATGACGTCCTACTTGCAAAGTTGCAATCATTAAGGGAGGGCATATTCGTCACAAAGACGAAACCATTTGCAAACATAGTTGCAATGAACTAGTTCAGTATTTCTTCTTGACGCCCTCATAAAGGGATGGACTCGTCAAGGGGGAGCTAATTAGAGAATACTTCTCCTCACTTACTCTCTATCTTTTATTCGTTTTCTTTCTTTTCACATGTTTTTCTTAAAACAATATGTTAGTTTCTTTTCGACGCTCTTTTTGTTTCGACAAAAAAGGGGGAGAAGAGAGTAAAAACTCCAATTCAAACTTTTACGAATTTTAGTTTTTCCTTAAAATAATCTTATGTTTTGTCATCAACAAAAAGAGGGAGATTGTTAATACAAATAAGCCGTAAAAACGTTTATTTATATTTTACGATCTTCTAATGTTTTGTCGATAACAAACGTAAAATCATTTTAACGAAACAAATAAAATACGTAAATGGTTTGAGCCAATGGTTTAATAACACACTTACGTTTTCACATAAAAACAAGTAATAGTGCTTTCATGATTTAGTAATACATATGTACAAGAACTAGTGTTTACAAATTGGGTAGATATATACATACTTAGTATGTATTATAAATGGGTAATGGAATGGGTAGAAGTTTAAGTATTTAACCCGTTGACTTGATACATTGAATGTAGTTGGGTAAAACCCAAAGTCCATGACCCATACCCATGGAGCATAACCCATGACCCATTGCATGACATCATGCATAAGTCATAATGGGTATTACCCATGACCCATGGAGCTAACCCATAACTCATGGACTAGATGCATTGCATCTTCTAGATACATTGTATCTACTTGGATACCCATGGTCCAAAGTCTAGGACCCATGATCCATAACCCATACCCATGACCCAAAACCCATGGGTAAAGAGGAGCGTCTCACGGATCCCTCTAAATACACTAGACGGATCCCTCTAATAAGGGATCCATGGGATCTGTGGAACCGTAGCATATTTTCTTCTATAAATAGTGAGCCATTTCTTCATTGTAGGTTGCCACTCCTACACATACTTTCACCTAGTATTGTAAACTCTCTAACCTCAGATCCAAAGGATCTTTCTATGTAGTTTGTGTTTGTTTTTGTGTGATTCTCTAGGTTCCTCTTAAAGGCGAGATCACCACATCTTCAAGTCGAGCAAGCTCAAGTCCATGAGTTGCCATGCTTCGTCATCATCAAGACTACTGGAGTTCTCTTGTTGATAGTTTTTTCTTCCTCTCTAGAAGTGTTGTGTCAAAGTCATTAGTCAAGGATGCCAAAAAGGGTCAAGACGAAGGCATTAGTGAAAGGTGCTTAACGTCCGTGTCAAAGGTATTAGTGAAGGATGCCAAAAGAGTCAAGACGAAGGCATTAGTGAAAGGTGCCGAACGTTCGTGTCAAAGGCATTAGTGAAGGATGCCAAAAGGGTCAAGTCAAAGGCATTAGTGAAAGATGCCAAAGGTGTACAATCGATATGGTGTATCGATGTACAAATAGAGATAAGTTGTATCCAAGGATATTGATATCCTTGATGATGTTGTAATAAGGAGTGGGTCTCCTTTGAGATAGGTGTTGTGTAGTGTTAGGTGATGTTTCCTCCTTTGTAAGGGAACTCGGTATCTAGCCTTGTACCATATAAAGTGTAGGCGACGTTGTGATAGGTGTGGTTCTACCTTGTGTAAGAACCCGGTGTCTAGCCTTGTACCAAAAAAAGAGTAGGCGACGTTGTGAAGGCTTCTCCGCCATAAGGATTTGTGTTGTGTAGTGCTAATGAACTCTCGAGTAGGTGACTCGGGGAGTGGAGTAGGGCAAGGAAGGTGTCCTTATAGCCGAACCACTATAAACACTCGTGTCGTGGTTTTGTGTTTCTTACTCTTTACCTTTCCATTACATATTTACATATCTATCTATCTATGTCCAACATACACATCTAAATTGATTGACATAAGTCGATCTAAATATTATTAAACAAAGTTTAATCGGTAAAACTTATCAACCCCCTCTTCTAGTTTTCCACACAATGAAACAAGGTTGCAGGTCCTTAGAATGGGAGTTAATATAATAGAAGCAAAAATAATATCTGGAGGTAAAATTGGTAACATATGTGCAATCTCCCGAATGCAAATTACCCCGTCCGACTCAAAGATGCCTTTTAGGATTAACAGAAGGCAGTTTTCGGTTTCCGTATGTTTTGCTATGACAATCAATAAAAGCCAAGGACGAACGCTATCCAAGGTTGGTTTATTTTTATAGCCTCCTTTCTTTTCACACGGACAACTCTATGTAGCGGTATCAAGAGTTAAAAGCAGAAAGGGTTTGAAGGTACTTTGTTGTGATGAAGACGGTTCATACACCAATAAAACAACAAACGTCGTTTACAAAGAAGTTCTTTGTAGGATTTGAAATAGTCATATTTTTATTTCAAAATTGTTCTTCATATATTGTTCAAGCAAATTATAATATTTAAGTTATTCACTTCTTTTTTCAATTTTTTCATAACTCTCTGTATCACAAACTGTTTTACTCATAATTAACGGATCGCTCCTTACTTTGTTTTTTGGGATTTCCTGAAATCTCCACAATATATAATAAAACGTTTTTTTTTTACATAAAACACAAATGAAAATTGAATCTTATGAAAGTAACCTGTCCATCGGGCGGGTTAGGCAACTAGTATTATATCACAGTAAATATCGCGTCTTTTAATAAAATTATTAATATCACAGTTTCTTTTTACATGTAAAACAACTTTTTTCTAAAAAAAATTAATATCAAAATTCCTTTTTTAATAAAAATTGTTGATATCATAGTTCCTTTTTAATATCGCAATAAAATCAACAATGATATTAAGTTTTTTTACTAATATCATCTTTGGTCCCTAACTTCACAATTTAGTATCGCAATAAAAACAACAATGATTATAAGTTTTTTTTTACTAATATCACCGTTGGTCCCCTAACTTCACATATAAAAGCTTATAATCAGAGTTGCTTTAGACAGTGAAAATCAATGTTTTTCATCATAATTTTGAAAACTTAACACTCAAATCCACTACAAAGATTGCATATTTATAATAAAATCAACAAAAAAGCAACCTTTAATGAACAATGATATTAACATAAAAAAAAAAGAAAAAAATATAACAAATTATTAAAAATCGCTGGAAAAACATTCCCGAATTTAGACCTTCCAATTATTTTCCATTAGTATACGCCTAAGAATCAATTAACTTATTTAGGGATTAACTTATATGTTAAGTAGATTTTATAACAGTAAATGTGAAACTTTTGGAAGAAACTGACTCCAAAATTCCATCAATAAGCAAATATCTTCAAACCAATATTAATCATTAACAAGTTGGGCGTCGGCCCACCACGTTGCGGCGGGGCGTCGTTTCACGTTGTTGATCATTGCACAATATTTTTTTAAGTAGAAAGAGCGGCTAGCAAAGTGAAAATAAGAAAACAGGACGATAAAAGGTGGGTCTAAAAGTGATGACATTTTACAATCATAATTGCAAGACTATGAGCTTTTTGAAGATGACCGGAAATTGTTTTAGTTTAGGAATGGCCCAAAAACACCTAACTCTTAATGACATGAAAAATCTCTAGACATATCAAAAGTATCAATATTACCTGAAAAGGAAGTTTCTTTAGTTGGATTAGGACTTGGTTGAACATGCCTGGACTTTGTTTCAGTAGCAACAGGCTTAGCGACAGGAACCTCAGCTGCAAATAATTAAAAAACGGCTAATAAAAAGAAAGCACAGATAATTAGTAGTTGTTCATATATTTCAACGACTCTAGTATGTGCCTGCATCGAATGTGAAATGGGAGCGTAATATAGAAATTTGATAGTATTAATTAATTAACTTTAACATAATAGTCTAAATAATGTTTGCTCCATTTGCAGCCTACAACACCAAATTTACATCAGTCAAAGTTGTATAGAGAAGTCAGAACGACCTAATATGCGAATAATACATTTTAAAGGATTGATATAGGTTGCTTATTTACCCGTTTGATACTTGCTACACCAAATTCAAATAAGCTAAACTACTATAAAGGAGTCATAATAATATAGTTTGGTGCAACTTTCACAGATTCATATATAATTAAAAGTTTACCCAATGTACTTGAAAACCAAACAATGAAAAAATTATGCAAACTCAGTAGCTAAACAACATTTTCACAAAATCATACTACTTAAAGGGGTGTTTGGAATTGCTTATTTTAAATCAGAAACAATGTTGTGTTATCAAATTGCTTATTGGTTGTCTGCTCTTTTTCCAGGTGAGTTTATACTATATTGTCCGATCATTGCCCTGACAGGTTACCTTTAATATTTTCATCGACCCATTTTCGTTTCCCTCAAAGCATACCAATCAACACAGCCCATTATCTTCACTAATTACTATATATGCTAAACGGCATGCGGAACAACCCGAATCCGTGTTGGTACACTTACCAAACAAAAATCATAACAATTTCACCACCAAATAATCCTTGTACATATCTCCTGCAACCGACAACCAAATCAAAATTACCCAAAATGAAAACTCAAAAGTAAAACACAAAAGTTTATTTTTTATTATTTCTGCCTATAAACTAACCCAATTAAGTAATCTCTAAATCCAGCAAGTCTAAACCCTAAAAGTAGAATCAATATAGCAATATTCGTAAATCCATACTTACTACCGAAAGTTGAAACAAATTATCATACCACTAGATTAAGAGCAAACAGATGGAAGTACTCACCACAACGCAGGTAACAACCCAGATAAATCAAAAGGCACAAAATATTATGATATGTGTTACACGATGTGGTGGGTAGAATCATCTGGAATCCGTTAGATTTGTGTAACATATGTATGTTTGTTGAATATGGTAGATTTGTCTAGAACATCAGTGTTTGTTATTGGGTCAGGCACGGGGAAATGAATCGGGCCCCATCAGCCCAAAATTTTTGCCGAAACCCAAGGTAAAAACAACGTCGTCCTTTCCTCAAATCTATCTAATATAATAAACAAGAGTTTTGTACCAGTCTTTAAAGCAGCCCAAAAAATTAATGCGCTGATCTGTATACAATGTGATTGGACGAATCTTTTGAAATGTACGACTGCTATGCATATACTCATTATGTTCAACACAGAAAATAAAACACATAGAAGTTAAAGCTTCTTAAGTACGCCCCTTTTCAAACCCAATCAATCACATTTAATCAGTTATGATTGACAATAAATTTCATTGCTGTCAAATATACCTCCAAAAATAACTTATGTTTTACGAGTAATATTTATGGCATTGATTCAGACAATGAATCATAAACCCATTTCATATATTAATCTTGAGTTCATACCAGTTTCATCTTAAACGCACCATGATTCAAAAATCAAAAACACCACTTTCATCTCAAATCAGTTCTTGATTATTATAAGTGATTTCTCTTTTGTCAACATGTAAGTACCGATTCAATGTTAATATATTTAGGGTTTCTGTTAGGTCACCATAAGTTAACACAAGGATCAATATGTAAGAAATAGAGGTAAAGATGATCGGTTGAACACACGCAAACACACACGTATGAATATAGTGAAACGTTAGGCGTAGATGTGTTATGAAAGTGAACAACCAACCTTCAAGTGAAGGTTTACAACATTATTTATAGGGGAATGGAGCTAGGGCAACATTTCTAGTCCTTTCCTTTCTTATTGGGCTTTGGCATAGGCTCATGGGCTTTCTACATGAGCCTAGCCTTAAACACTAACATAAATTTCTAGTTTAAGCAGCCTATTACATATGAATGACTAACACTTGAAATACAAGTTAGGAGTGATTCCAACAATCTCCCCCTAAGTGTTAGTGATGACTCCAGCAATCTTGGAAAATTTGTTGGTGTTGATGTAATAGTTGTTGCTTTAACCTCTTCTGGAATTCTGCTTTCTTGTGAGAAGAAGTGCCTTGATTCCAACAATCTCCCCATAGTGAGGATCTTGTTTCTTTTGAATTTTTCAGCTTTGACGTCTTAGTAATCTTTGTTTTGTGTTCTTTGTTCTGGTGTGGATGTAGTGATAGTATGTGGTTGTTGTCTGCATCAGGTCGCTTCGATGCTCAGGTGTCTCCACGTCTTTCTCCTACATGCTCATAAGCTCTTTGACGTTGGATTTCAAATTTGATGTAGTTCTCTAGTCATTAAACTTTGTTGATTCTTTGGTTGATGAAGAATCATGTTGACTTTTGAGTTGCCTTTCGAGAGAACTTCAATTGAGTTGTTGTTGGTATGAGCATGAGGAGAATCAGCACGATCATTCATCCCAGGAGCATCCATAAGAAGAAAACATAAGAGTTGGTTAGTGAAAAAACACCAATCGATCATTGTGATCGTTTCTTAGAGAATTGACCACTACGATTGTTCTTCTGATGAATGTCTTGATTCCATTCACCCTAGTCGGGCGAATCAGCCATCCGAATCCCATAAGGGACAGTTGGCATTACGTTGAACAAGTTCAAGTAATGACCCACATCTTCAGGACTTGATTCTTGAAAGGAATCTCCTTAGCGGGATTTCCAGCACTTACAAGTTCGAACTTCGAGGGTGTTAATAGCATAGTGTGAAAACACATCTCTAATTCTAGCAAAGGCTGTTCCTGAACTGGAGTCCTTCAAATAGGATAACACGATGTACCAAAGTACATCTACAGTTCAGGTGAGTCGCTGAGGTACACCGAAGCATCACCTCACGACTGTAGACCGTTTGAGACAACACTAAGCGTAACCCACAAGGAGTTACCGAAGTGACCTGCTGTCAGGGCTGTTTGATGTTGACCCTGGTAGGAGTTTCCATTCAATCACTGAGGATCACAAGTGTGAATCCCCTCATAAATGTTCTCGACAGATTGCTAAGATCTGTGAATGTAGGATATTGGATTTCACAAACACACTAAACCATAATCACAAGAGGCGTTCAAGTAAGTTTAGAGAGAGAAATTTCTAGAGAGAGAAAGGGAAGAGTGTTGGGAACTATGTGAAACAAAGAAAAATGGTATTGAAGCTCCAACCCTCTACCTTGGGAGGTATAGGGTATTTATAGTGTCTTACAAATAAACGCCACCTACGGGCTGTGGATCAGGCATAGAGTGGGTAAAGACCCGTCCGTCCTCCACGGTGTTACTAAACTAAATACTACTTAACATCAAATAGCTACGACTACGAGCTTTATAACGATTACATATACTTGAGGTGACCGACAATTTAACTACTGGATTTTCCAAATCCTAACAATCTCCCCCTAAGGGAGGTTACCTCAAACACACATTAAAATTACATAGAATACAAACAGATATTACATTGAGATTGTTCTTGGATTCTTGTTCATGTTCTTTGTTCTGTAGCTCGTAGTCTATGATTCTTCATTTTCGCATGTTTGGATAATCTGAATGGAGGTCTTTAACTGATCCACGTGATAATGAGTTTTGAACCAACTTTAAGATCATCAGCCACATTAATCTCAGACTCATCTATAGTGGTGTAGTGACATTTGGACTGACATGCTCACATTCTGGATCATGATATGTTCTTATCAGAGTAGCGGAAGCTTTCGTTGATTCATGATATTGGCAAGTGCGTAGCAGATGCATGGAGTGAAAATATCAAAGACATTGATGCACTAATCATGATTTCTTTGGAACTGAATGTGTTGAGTGAGCATGCGGCTATGGAATGACCGCTCCATTCTGATCAGCTGCAAACGTTGGGGTGTACCTGCATAAGACAGTTAGCAATAAAGCGCACGAAAGTGTCTTTGATCACTTTCGATGAATTGAGGTACACGGCCCACGGTTCCCCGTTGATCAGTACAAGTACTGCCTGTGATCAGGTATAATTCTGAAGAATTTCCTTGATAGGGTTTCGCAGCTGCTCTAGCTGTTCTCAAACCGGAACGTCTCAAAGAAGACAACACGGAGTGAGTGAACCAGCGAATTGAGATTCACTGATTGATGAGAAGAGATTTGATAAACAATCGTGTATTGCTCAATAGAAATTGTTTTTGCAATACAACGAAGGTTTTAATGAAAATCAATTATCAATCATAAACACCTTTTATTTTGAAATATTTGTACACAGTCGATGTGCTAAAGAAAAGAGTTTTTTAAGCACGACGACCGGTTTTTCAAAGGTATTCGTCAATCCATAACCTGAACCAGGATTGATTCAAAAGATTGAATCGCCCCATTGTTTCTGTTCAGTTGTCACATGGTTGATCTATTGAATAGATCTCACATGTCACCTACCAGGAGCTTGTTTGATGTTGGCTCCAGAAGGCTTTCCATCTTCATTGTGAATATGTTTACATATCACTCAGATGTTCTGGCATTACCACAAGGATAATGCGTAGGACTCAAGATATAATCTCTCTTTCCACATTGTGTGAAACAGAGAGTCTTCATTGAAAGTGTCCTAATGAGATTTATAGATGATCTCGTGGCTCTAGACTCAATTGTGCATATTTGGTTCCTATGCCAGAGACTAGGGAGAGGGTCTCCTTTTTCAATATCAACAATCTCTAAGAGAAGGTCGATAGATTATGTCGGTTCCCCGTGAGAATGAAACAAGTCCTTTTAAGAGGAACTTGAGTGGTTTGGGAAGATGAAGTGCAGTGCGTCACTGAGTCCATGACGTCTTATCTTCAATACCGATGTTACCTTGGTAACCACCAGTAGCATATGAATTGAACCCGGTATCTGCCCTAAGGTTAAATAAATTGAGGGCTATTTCTTTTCAACCTTTTTCACATTCAATTCTTTTTCATTCTTCAACCCCGTTAGTGCTTACCGAGACTTCATAACTAGAACCTTGTTGGGTTTATTCCAGTACTAGCTCAGTCTCAGTCCGCACTCTTCCCATATCTCATTTTTTTCTCCTTTTATCATCATACCTAAGGACTTCTACACTAACTAGTGGATTGTCCTTGGGTAGATCCCTCCGGTTCTGGCGGATCATGGGACCTCAACCTAACCTTATCATCCTTATATCACCATGCATAAAGTAAAGTTGGTCGGTCTTTTGGTGTTGATCTTCCGCCTAGAAGCCAATTGAAAACCATTTGAAAATCAATCCAGATACTTGTGATATGAAATCAAAGCATTTTGTATCTTAATTGTTTTGATATTTTAGAAATGATCCCCCTCAACATATTCATAAAAATTCAGAATTTGTTTAGCACATGGAGGCAAGAGATCTTTGAACTCGTTGGATTATGAATGAAATGTCCAATATTTTGATTAACATTTTCTAAAATGATCATCATCACTTCCCAATCAATTTGATTAGATAAAGCATTTTGAGGAAGGATAAGGTTTTCAAAAGTTTGCTCCCCATCAATATGTGCCTCGAAGTTGAAAGAGTTTTGCACATATTAGAGGGAACCTGCACATAGAGACAATTCAATCACGTTTCAATAATTTGAGGTTTAAAGTAGATGCTCCCCCTCAACATGTGTATAGAAGTTCTTGAATTCGTTTGTCACATGCGGGGAGGAAAACATGCTAAACACTTATGAAACCATTTATCGAGTTATCAGTTTAAATCCAATTTAAATCACAAATTCTCCCCCGATCACAATTATCAAATCATTTGAGATTTGTGATCTCTGTAGATTTAAATTGATTTTGAAAGCTTTTAAGGAGAATTGTGACTTGTTTACGAAAAATGTTTTAACTGATAAGGATTGGATTTTGAGACTTTAAACTCCATTGATTAAACATGCATGATTATCTTTTGAAAACATAATGATAACCAAGGTCTTGAACCAATTTGTATAAAATAAAATAATTAGAGTAGACCTTGCTCATTTAAGTGCTAATTGTTTGAGAAGAACACTTTTTGAGTTAATTGAAAAATCATTCTCCCCCTCAATCAATGACGAAGGTTGTTGATTGATGGATTGAGATTTAGACACTTGATAAGTTCTTTTGATTTTCAAAAATAGAGTCCGAAGTGTTTTCAAAACAATTTTTTTTTCATTAGATGACAAATATTTTTCAGAAGAATCATTAGAAGGAAAAATATTTGAAAGGAAACATTTGTCTTGTTAATGACAAACATTTGTTTTTAGAATCAGAGCATGAAATTTGAAACATGAGATAAAGCATGGCTTTGTTCTATACTTTTTAAAACGGGTTACTGCCGGAAATGACAATAAACCACCATTTTACTCCGCCTTTTTTTTTTTTTTTTTTTTTTTTTTTTTTTTTTTTTTTTTTGCAAAAACTATGTGCATTCGAAGAACATCTAAAAACCCGTGACATTCTTTGAATGTCAACACAAAGTCCGTAGATGATATCGAATAAGGAAAAACATGACAAAATAACAATATTTTTGGAATTTTTCAAGATTTTCTAATTTTTTATGGATTTTGAGAATTTTATATTTTTATATTTTCTTTTTGAAGGTTTTTCAAGTTTTGTATTTTGTTTTTGTTTTTTTTTAAATAAATATATACAGGAGATAGATGAGGGAAACCTTTTACTCCTCTTCTTCCTCTTGAAGATGTTTGAGTGTTTCCGGTTGCAGACTCTTAAGACCAAGACTTGGAAGAATAAACTCAAAACGTTCTCTAGGAAGAGCTTTGGTGAAGATGTCTGCTAATTGGTATTCAGTCCTCACAAAGTAAAGCTCCACCACACCGTTTTCAACTTGCTCCCTGATGAAATGATGTCGAATGTTTGCTTTTGAGTGTTGAACGTTGTTGCATGAGAGAGCAATAGCACTTTTATTATCACAGTACAGAGGAATTTTGTTGAATTCAAAGCCATAGTCAGATAATTGGGATCTCATCCATAGGATTTAAGCACAACAAGATGACATGGCTATGTATTCAGCCTCTGTAGAGGAAATAGAAGTACTCATTTGCTTCTTTGAAGACCAGCTCACAAGCTTATCACCCAAAAACTGAGCACCTCCAGACGTACTTCGACGAGTATCTTGACATCCTGCATGATCAGCATCCGCATATGCTGTTAGTGACATACCGGTGTCCTTCGGGTACCAAAGTCCCATATTGATGGTTCCTTGGAGATACCGAAAGACCCGTTTAACCGCTTCAAGGTGCTTTTTAGTAGGCTTAGCCTGGTATCTAGCACACATGCAAACAGCGAACAAGATGTCTGGTCTACTAGCTGTGAGGTACATCAGGGATCCAATCATACTACGATATTTCGTTTGGTCTACCATGATCCCTGAGTGGTCCTCATCTAGTTTAGTACGTTCAATCATGGGAGTGTCAACAGGGTTACTAGAATCAAATCCAAATTTCTTTAAAATCTCATTTGCATATTTAGATTGATTTATAAAAATGCCTCCAGGACTTTGTGAAATTTGTAATCCTAAGAAAAATGACATTTGTCCCATCATTGACATTTGAAATTTAGAACCCATTTCATTTGAAAAACGGTCACACTCATTGGGGTTATTCGAGGCAAAGATGATATCATCAACATAAATTTGAACGTGAATTAAATGTTTGCCTGACTTTCTGGTGAACAGTGTAGGATCAACTGCTCCTTTGTTGAATCCAGTAGATAGAAGAAACTTTGATAGCGTATCATACCATGCTCTAGGAGCTTTCTTCAAACCATAAAGGGCCTTTTTCAAGCGATAAACATGAGTAGGATGCTCTGGATTCACAAAACCCTCTGGCTGGCTGACATAAACCACTTCTTTCAGATCTCCATAAAGAAAGGTTGTTTTCACATCCATCTGATAGACAACCATGTTCTTGCTAGCAGCATTAGCCAAGAAGATTCTGATTGCCTCGATACGAGCAACTGGAGCAAAATATTCCTCAAAGTCTATACCTTCCTCTTGACGGTATCCTTTTGCAACTAATCTAGCCTTATTTTTCAGAACATCTCCATGCTCATCAAGCTTCACTTTGAAGATCCACTTAAGAGCAATGATCATAGCACAGTCTAGAGCAGGTACTAATTCCCATACATCTAATCGATCAAACTCATGAATTTCTTCTTGCATGGCATTGAACCAGCTATCTTCATTCATAGCAGTTTTAACGTCTTTAGGTTCGATCTTAGAGAGTACGGAGTTAAAGAAGCACCATAAGGCATCGGTTGCAAGTTTTTTCCTTGTGGATACTGGACGAGAGAGATTTCCAATGACGTTGTCCAGTGGATGATCATGTGTCCATTTTCTGAGGTGTTCATGTGGTTGTAGTTGTGGAACTGAAGTAGCATAGTCGATGTCTCCTGATGAAGATGGTTCAGATGATGATTCAGGAGCAAATATATTTTCAAATGGAGCATCTTCGGGAGTAGCAAAGGGATTAACTTCATCCTGTGAATCAAAAGCAATTCCATGATGTACACTCGGTGATTGAAGGTTTGTAGATGAGACAAATTGATCAGCAGCAGGCGCTTCCTGACTTAATGACATAGAAACTGAAGGATTGACTTCATTCACAGGAATAGGAGCAGCCTCTGTTGATGGATTTGACATTTCATCAGCATTTGGTTCATAGTGTTCATCGAACATTGGATCAAACAATTTCCTTAAATCATCTTCTGATGGAGGTACATATGGAGTTGCAGGAGAGGAAATTGGTACAAGGGATTAACCAATGGGACTATTTTGAAGTGCGGGTCCAGAACTGGATTGTTCAGGAGCCATTTGACAGGTCAGCTCATCGAACGTAACGTGAATTGTTTCCATGATATTTCGAGTTCTCTCATTGTAGATTCGGTAACCCTTCTTGTTTGGTGCATAACCAACAAAAATTCCAATATCTGCCTTTGCTCTTAATTTACCTAGGTCTTGACCGTCATTTGTTGGATAGCACAAAGCACCAAACACACGAAGGAAGGAGATATCAGGTTTTCGTTTATGAACAAGTTCATATGGAGTTTTTCCATGAGAGGTATGAATAAGGGAACGATTTTGGGAATAGCAAGCAGTGGCAATGGCTTCAGCCCATAGGAACATTGGAACCTTTGAATAAATTAGCATTGTTCTTGCGGCTTCCACAAGAGTTCGATTTCATCTTTCAACTACACCGTTCTGTTGAGGAGTTCGTGGAACACTTCTTTGATGACTGATTCCAACACTTTCATAAAACTGAATTAAGTCTTTGTTAACAAACTCTGTGCCATTGTCTGTTCGAACAATTCTGACTATATTGTTGAGTCGAACCTGAAGCTGTTTGATTAGTTTGATGATGACATCTGGAGTTTCATCCTTAGTCCTCAAAAATTTTACCCAAGTAAATCGAGAGTAGTCGTAAACAACTACTAGAATGTATTTCTTCCCATTTATGGTTTGCACTCTCATTGGTCCACACAGATCCATATGAAGGGTATGAAGAACTTCCATTACTGAGTTTGTGGGTTTTGGTTTGTGGGCATATTTCGTGCTTTTTCCCAATTGGCAAGCTGAACAAAGATGATCTTTTTCATATTTTAATCTGGGTAAGCCTCTGACAAGATCTTTTCTGGAAAGGTTATTAATGGTGCCGAAGTTCAAGTGATTGAGACGACGATGCCATAACCATGACTTTGTTTTAGAAGCCTTTGACAGCAAGCAGATTGGAGAATACTTCATCATGTCTTCGATAGAGATGGTGTATAGATTTGAACCACGAGTACCTCTTAATAATTCCACACCATCAAGTTCTCTAATGAAGCGAGTATGTTTTCTAAAGGCCACTTCTAGATCGGAATCACAAAATTGACCAACAGAGAACAAATTATGACCAAGACCTTCCACATAATATACCATGGAGATTACACTTTTTCCGACTACATAATCACCATAACCCATAATAGCACCAAAATGATCATTCCCGAATCTAACAGTTCCAATGAACTTACTCACAAAGTTCATGAGCCGCGATCGGTCTCCAGTCATATGCTTGGAACAGCCTGAGTCCAGGTACCACAGAACGATTTGAACGATCTGCAGTTGAACACAGACAAAAATGGATAACTGGATAATTGGGAACCCCATGCAATAATGGGTTCCACTTAGTTAGTAACAGTGATTGGAACACCCACATTAGAGATAGAAGCAATGGAATCATTAGGAATAGATGTAGTGTTGGTGTCTGTATTTGACCTATTCAAAGTATGTTTACTTCTTAAGGGAATAGTTCTACCAGTAGGCATCCATTTTCTAGAGGGCATTGTCTTAGCAGAAAAAGGTATCCATTGATGACCTATCTTTCTAAGTGTTCTTCCTGTGGGTTTCCACTGTTTTCTAACTTTCTTTCGTCTTTGCCTTTTAGCCTTCTTAGCATGATTTTTAGCATTAACAATTTTAACTGGGCATTTGACAGCATTAGACAAAACATTCACACCACATTCATGATCAGCAACAAAATTCAAGCAGACATCATTACATGGTTTGCAGATAGTATCAGAATCGAATTAATTACAGTACGCTTATAGCTAATACTAGAATCAACACGATTCGTTTTATTTAACTCAGACATTGTGTTCCTAGGGTGATCTTCTACTCTTTTCCAATGCACATTCTTAGCTTGCAAGGTCCTATCATTCCTTGTATTGCCTTGAGACTTTGAATGTCACTGATTACTCCTGTAAAGGCAATGGGAACATTAGTTGGTTTTGCTACTTTTTGCATTTCCAGTTTAGATGTGCTGGGATGTGAACTATTTGAAGGCGCACTAAAGTTCACTTTCTTAAAACTAGAGGTGCTGGGATCTGAACTACTTGAAGGCATACTAGAGTTCATATTCATAACATTGGGCATTGAATGAGTTGTATACTTGGCACTAGGCATAGAACAAGCTATTAAGGGATTGACTTGCTCACCTAAGGTTTTAGGGCATATTGTAATTAAGCATTCTAGAAGTTCTTGAGATCGTTTGGCATATAAGCATGCATGGCCAATTGCATTATCAAGTGGTTTCTCTAACTTATCCTCTTCAATAATCTCACGGAGACATTCTAGGCTATCCTTAAGGTGTGAGAAATATGTTTGAATAGCAAGTTTGTTATTCCTAAGATGAGGAGGAACATATTTCACAGAAAAAGCATATTTATTACAACCATGCACCTTTGAAGTTCCATTCCCCCCATTGGTCATTGGCATTTTCCCTTTTACCTGACTCTTCAGATTCTCAATTTCCTTTTGCAACGAAGTTATTTGTTTATTATTTTTGTTACGAGTGACTTTTATTGACTCAAATAACTCATTGAAATGACGTTTAACCTTTTCATTTTCTTCTAGAAAACTCTCATTTTCCTTTTGTAACACATTTACCAAGTTTTGAAGATGAAAGTTTTGAGAATTCCGAGAATCTAAAGGAGGAGGCATTTGGGAGTCAGTCACATTGTTCATTTCACCCTTTAATTGAGAAATTTAGGCTTTCAACTTTCTGATCGTGTTACGATGAGCTTGAATCTGTTCATCACGTTTGTTTAATTCAAAAACTGCATCAAACTCTGGAACATCCGAGGATATCTTGATGTTTGAAGTTTTAACATTTTCTTTGAGATGTTGATATTTTAGTTGTAAATCAAAATGTTCAACTTCTAGTTTAGAAAAATGTTTTACCAAAGTATCGTGATCATCCTGTTCAATTTTCTCAATTAGTTTAGAGTTTTTGATTTCAAGCTCAATGACACGATCATGGGAGACTTTCAAAGCAACAGATAATTCATGAAATTGAGAAGCAGTAATGGAACAATTAGTGGCAGTATAGAACACATCTTGAGAGATACATTTAGAAATCAGATTCTCATTTAAGGTATGCAAGTTCTTCCTCTCAATTTCAATATATTTTAATGCTCGCTCATAGTCACTAACCTCAACAATCATTGCATCAAATTCCTTTCCCATTCCTTTAATATCTGTATCTATCCCATTTTTAAGACTCTCAAATTGATCTTTTAGTTGTTTAAAGAAGGGCATGACCTCAGTTAAATAACATTCTTTAGTTTGCTCAAAACCCCTTTCCCCTTCAGTTATCCCAGTGGGTGTGATCCTTTTCTTACAAGTTTTCTCAAAGTCAGCAAATAATTGAAATATAACATATTGACTGATTAAGGTCTTGCTCTTAGTGGCAATAGTTCTTGGAACTAGATGCATTGGTGTATTTGGAGGATACACAGTCGCTGAAGGCATTTTCCTAAGGGGAGGGTTTGTAACAACAAGATTCTCTGCTTTTTGCTTATCTAAATCCTTTTTCCAGAACACTTGTTCGGGAGTTAACAACGTTTGAGGCTTAAACTTGTTCAAGGAAATCCAGTTTTCCTTTTTGTAATCATGGGGTTTGATGGTTATGTTTTTCTCTTTACATATAGGGTTGTTGAGTTTTTTATTCATTTTCTCCCTAGTGACCTCATCTGATTTCTTATCTTCCTCAGTGCACTCAGCGCAACTAGGTTTCTGTCTAGGCTTAAGGATTTCATTGCCATCATAAATTACCTTATGAGCAGTTCTAGCCTTTTTAATGACCTCTGGATTTGGTTCCTCAACAAGGGGAATGCTATGCTTATCGCTAAGAACTCTATGCTTAGTGATCAAGTGAGCATTCTGAAGGGTATTTCCTTGTACGTACAACTTATTTTCAAGCTTGTTTTTCAGAGTTTTTAGATTAGAAAAATCATTCAAAAGTTTTGATTCCTTAGCAGTGAATTCTTGCTTAAGCATTTTAACATTTTCTTGAAGTTCTTGTTTTTGCTTAGCAGTTTTAGAAAGCTTTTCTTGTAAGGAGTTTAACTCTTGTTTTAATACCTCTTCTCTAAACTTACTTTTTCTAATAGTTGTACGCATTTGGTCATCCATTTCCTGCTCACGGGTGGTTAACTCAAACTTAGCACGTTGTTCATAAATGGCCACTCGTTCTTTATAGGCATTAAGTTTAGAGATAACAGAATCATCAGGGGCACATGCAGAGTATTCATCAAAAACATAGTCATCATTGACTGCAGAAGATGCATCACTTGGTACAATCTCACTTTCACTTTGTTTCACATATTGATCATATGGGACAACATTGATATTACCCATATTTTCAATATCTGACTCAATAGTTTCAGTTGATTGTACTTTGTCATGTATCTTTTGCACATCAGCATCATCATATAGTTTTAATACCTCAGAAATAATTTTGTCTTTGGATGGAACAGCTTGTGGTGATGAAGAGACTTTAGAAGGGACCATTGGAGAAATGCTAGCCATGAAAATTGTTTGTGCAGTAGGTTCATCATCAACGTCAGAGTCGTATGCATCACAATCAGCGACTTGAAAGGCATTATGATGATTGTGGCCTATCTCCTGAATTGGCTGCTCATCCATATCTGCATCATATGTCTTAGCATTTCCCTCAGCAAGAAACAACAACTCCTCTTCATCCAAAGCTGCACCATTATCCTGAGCTTGCACAAGCAACATCTTATCCCTGAAGTACTCTGCATTCTGAGGGCATTTTGGCGATGTGCAGTTCCTTGCAATATGTCCCTCACCACCACAGTTGTAACACTTGATCGGCTTTGCTTGTCCTTGATTTCCATTCCTTCCCCTATTCTGATTTGCCACATATCCTCTACCAACTCCACCTCTCCCTTGTTCATACTGCCTTTCTTGAACTGGTTGAACCATAACCTTACCATCTCTGACAGTGGCTTGATTGTGTGGATTGGATGCTGTTCTGAGGTTGTTGTTGGTGTGTGGGAGAGATTTCATGTTTTGACTAATCATGAGAGCCAGTTGATTAATGAAGTTTCCCACGTGTGCATCAGCATCAGCTTGTTTGAACATTGGATCGGGAATGAGTTTGTGATTACCATTACCCATGGGTATAACTTGAGATGCTTTGGTGGTAATTCCAATGTTTGAGTAGAAGGCAGTTGAATCATTTGATGAGCTTGTCTCTCCCTGGTTGGTTTTGAATTGCTCAAGAATCCTTTTCTCAAACATAGCATGTCTCTCATTCTGAAGAAGGAAAGCATATAGTTGCTCATAGTTTGTATTCTTCAATCCTTTGGTTAGTTTCACAGAGGTGACAAACTTGTGCCATTCGGGATTCATGTTGTTCACAAACTTTGAGTTCAGTTGAATGTTTGGCATAGTCATTCTGATGTTCCTCATGTCATTAACAAGCTTGTGGAATCTCACGTAATACTCATAGACACTCTCATCTGGTTTCATTTGAAGTGCTCAAATTCATCATAGAGTTGTGATTCTCTGTCTTCCATAGTTAATTCAGAACCAGAAAGAAGCATCTTGACATTATCCCATACAGCCTTTGCTTCAGTGTTGTGATTAATAAGCTTGTAGATGTCTTTTGGAAGACCTTGAAGTATAATGTTAGAAGCCCTGATATCTGCATCGAATCTCTTTTTCTCCTTATCATTGAGCTCATCATACGTCTTTGGTCTGTCTATTCCATAGATCATTGTTCCATCTGCAGCTGTATCAATTAAGTCTCTAGTAGTCTCAATCTGATAAGGTCCTTCATCGATTGACTTAAGAATGTTGACTCCGTTTTCTTTTCCCAAGCAATACAATCAGATTCGTTGTGCCCATGATTCATAATCAGTTCTGTCAAGCATAGGTGGACGTGTATCTGACCCTGCTGCTTGAACGTCCTCCGCTACGGAAGAAACATTAGTAGGAACGATGTTTGCCATGATTACAAGTTCTACGGGATTTTACTATTCTTTGATTAAACCGGGAAATTGATTCTTTCACGGGATTTTACTAAACCAAAAGAACAACCGTAAGAATGTGTCACGAAGAAGTAACAAGTCTAAATAGACAAGTAGCTAAACACTCAACTCGCTTAGTTATCAACTAGCTAAACAACCAACTCGCTCAAAGAATCAAATCGCTTAAGGAATCAACTCGCTAAATAGCCAAGTCGCATTAGTATCAACTCGCAACACAATCAACTCGCTTAATGAAACAAGTCGCTAAATAGCCAACTCGCCTTAGTACCAACTCGCAACACAAACAACTCGCTTAATGAAGCAAGTCGCTTTAATAATCAACTCGCTTAATAGCAAGTCACAAACAGACACAACTCGCTTAACCACCAAGTCGCTTTAAAGCTTAACTCGCTAAATATCCAAGTCGCATATAACAACTCGCATCCAGTAACAAAGCAACTCTCTTCGAAGAAATGTATATCCGAGACTCAACTCGCTTAGTACAAAGTTCAAAAATAACCACTTTATCAATCAAAAACAACCAAACCACAATGATTTAAGCCTTCCAATTCAAAACTTAAACACATATGATGATCCTAAACATAAAAGTACAAGCAAAATTCAAACTTTAACACTAGAATTTGTCCAAATGATTCAAACTCTCCTAAACACTTAATACCCCAAAAACCTTATGAAGTCCACCAAAACAAAGAGCATGAAAGATGAGTGATCAAACCATGGCTCTTGATACCATTTGTAGGATATTGGATTTCATAAACACACTAAACCATAATCACAAGAGGCGTTCAAGTAAGTTTAGAGAGAGAAAGTTCTAGAGAGAGAAAGGGAAGAGTGTTGGGAACTATGTGAAACAAAAAAAATGGTATTGAAGCTCCAACCCTCTACCTTGGGAGGTAGAGGGTATTTATAGTGTCTTACAAATAAACGCCACCTACGGGCTGTGGATCAGGCATAGAGTGGGTAAAGACCCGTCCGTCCTCCACGGTTTTACTAAACTAAATACTACTTAACATAAAATAACTACGACTATGAGCTTTCTAACGATTACATATACTTGAGGTGACCGACACTTTAACTACTGGATTTTCCAAATCCTAACAGTGAAGGACTCTAAAATTGTATCACTTGCGTCCTTAATGTTGAACGACAAGTGATGAAATGTCAAGTGTTCCTAAGAGATCTTTTGATGAATCTCGTGGCTCTAGACTCGATTAGTGCACTTTGGTTTTCCTGAGCGGAGACTAGGGAGAGGGTCTCCTTCTTCAATACCAACAATCTCTAAGAGAACGTCGATAGTTTACGTAGGGTTCCCTGTGAGAATGAAACAAGCTTCTGTTGAGAGAAACTTGAGTGGCTAAGAAGGTTTAGTTCATTGCATCACTGGGTCCATGACGACTTTAATCTTCAATACCGGTGTCATCTAGTGACAACCAGTAGCATATGAATTGAACCCGGTGTCTGCCCTAAGTTGAGTAATTTGGAGGGCTATTTCTTTTCACCTTTTTCTTTACTTTTCTTTTTAATTCTTCAACTCCTTCTTTCTCCGATTCTCATTTTTTCCTTTTTATAATCATTTCTAAGGACTTCTAAGTACTAACTATTGGTGGTGTCCTTGGGTAGATCCCTTAGGCTCTGGCGGATCATAGGATGGTTATTCCTAACCTTAGTCACCTTATAACTCCATGACTATCCTACGTTGCCATTAAACCATTTTCTTGAAAAATCTCTCAAAGTGTTTATGAATGAAAAGATGTTTGTAACACTTCAAGAGTTTTGCATTTTCAGAAATACTCCCCCTCTACACGTGCTTAAGTGTTTTGTCAGAAATCTACACAGTGAGACTTTTGAATTGATCGACTCAGTATAGACAATTCCCCGCGAGACACAGTTACGTTGCATAGTTAAAGAGATGCATTGTCAGCTTTTAGTGGACAACTAGCTCTAATAACTACCTTGAAGGTGTGGACAAACCTTGAAAAGTTTGTCAAACCCGTCAAAGTCCATGTCTATCAAGAGTTTCTCGAATAGGTACAATCTACTCGGATAAGTCTTGGAAGAAAAATCTTTTTGATGTATGACAGTTCAGATCTCGTCAATTCATGGGTTAAGTCTTAGCACACGATGATTCAATCACATTTAAAACATATTAGTATCACACAATTTTTCTTCCCCTCAAAAATGGCATATAAGTGTTATTTTTGATGAAATTTTTTATATCGAATATGACCATTTCTAGTTTTGTGGGAAGATTTCCACGAAGAACGTTTTGTGAACAAAGATTTTTAGCAAATACCCCCCCCCCCCTCAACAAGTAATATTAACTTTTGAGGTTTTGAAAACATAAGGGGAAGTACTTCTTACTTTTGAGTAAAACTTTGAAAATACTGATGAGTACTACAGGGTCCTTTCATTACAAGTACGGGTTGTACACTGTTATGTGTGCACAAGCCATCATGAATATACAAATCATACAATCCAAATATCAATCAAAATAGTTTTGAGGAGTACCAGACAATCATTCAATTAGACTAGGAGTTCTCTCTTGACGTTGATATCCCGTAAGCGAGAAACTCTGTCTTCCACCCACAAAGCTCTCCAACCTCCGCATCTGATCTCGATGAAGCAACCTGTCATCCAGCCTCGTGATTATCTTCTTAGCATCCCTCCTTTCCTCAGAATTCCACCTCTTCTTTGACCTAATACCAGCTTTAATATCCTTTAACTGATACGCTAACTAGAGGTGCACATCCGAACCGGTTAACCGAACCGCATCCGAAGACAAACCGAAAAACCCAACCGGTCAAAACCGGTTTTGACCATAACCGGTCCGGTTTTTATCCAAACCGCCGGTTAGGAACCGGTTCGACATTTTGAAGAAACCACCGGTTTGGAGACCAGTTTTTATTAACCGAATAACCAAACCGGTTCGGTTAACCGGTTAGGAACCGGTTTTGGGCTATGGGCGGGTTTTTTTGGGTTTTTTTGAATTTTAAAATTTTGAATTTGAAATTTTGAATGAGGGGCGGGAAGGAGCGTGGGGGGGGGGGCAGATTTTATTAAATATGTTTTAAAAATTACCATTTTGCCATCTAAATGTTAGTATAAATAGATGTGTTATGTATTTGGTTAATTATCACTTTCAAGCAATCAAAAAACACTCAAAAAAATCAAAACCGAAAGTATGGAAAGTTCAAACACCAACAACACCACCAACACCGAAGCTGGTTCAACAAGTGCAGCGACGGTTTTGAAAGTTTTATCATGCGACCGTGTAAAAGATCCATGGGAACACTTCAACTACGTCCTAATGTTGGACGGTAAGAAAAAGGCTCAATGTAAATATTGCTTGAGTATATTGTCTGCCGGTTCCAACTCGACGTTGAAGGCTCACCTCAAACAAAAGTATTGCAAGGCACTCAAATCAGTTCCGAAAGCCAGTCAATCGTCCATGGCTCGAGACGGGACAATTTTTGCATACGATCATGATTTACTCCGTCAAAAGTTGGCCGGTTTGGTGATTCAACGTGGTTTGCCGTTCAACCACTATGACCACGATGGGACGACGGAAGTGTACCAAAATTATATGCAACCGCAGTGCCATCATGTAAGTCGTATGACTCTAAAACGCGATGCTATGAAAATGTGGAAAACGGCTAAGCAAGATTTAAAAAATACTTTTTTAAATATAGATGCTTGTGTTAATTTAACAACCTATGTTTGGGCCGCTCCTCATAATTTTCCATTTTCGTACCTTTGTGTTACCGCACATTGGGTTGATCCCGAAAGTTGGCAAATGATGAAGCGAGTCGTAGCATTTGAAAACTTTCCGGTTCCTCACTCCGGAGAAGCTTTATACAAATTGTTGAAAAAAGAGTTTCATAAATTTAACTTGACAGAAAAAACAAATTCAATAATGTTGGATAATGCTAGTAACAACACAAATGCAATGGGTAGACTAAAAATGGAATACGATCCACCTTGTAATGGAGATTTTTTTTCATAGTCGATGTGTTGCACACATCATTAACTTGGCCGTGCAAGCGGGATTAAAAGATCCGCATTTGAGTGAAGTGAGAGAAAGTTTTAAAAGAATGTTAGTCGATGTTTTTAAAAAGGGTAATAAACGATATAATGCATACATTCGGTTGTGTGAAAGTGCGGAGAAACCTTGGTTAAAACCTTGTTGGGATGTTGAAACAAGATGGAACTCCACTTATCTTATGTTCATAAGTGGTTTAAAATAAAAGGTAACTTTGCAATATTTTCATGATGAGAAATTGTCGGGAAGGGGTAGGTGTGCTCCATTTGATGCCGATAATTGGGATACTATTGAAAAATTAACCCGGCTGCTTGAAGTTTTTTACAACGCAACAAAAAAAATTGTCGGGAGTTTATTATCCAGCGGCTCATTTGGTACTCGAGCAACTATTCTTGATGTCTTCACAAATTTCCGCATTTGAATTTCATGGTGGTGTTTATACAAGCATGGTTTCCAGGATGAAAGAAAAGCTTTTGAAATATTTTGAAACTTTGCCGCCGTTAATTACTTGTGCGGCCGCATTAAATCCATGTTATAATGTAAACGGGGTAGAGGTTCTTATCGACTCGATTGTGACTGATTTGGGTTGTTTCGCGTCAAACCCGAACTATGTTAATGATGCAAAAGAGTCCTTTGGCCATTCTTATAAAAGTTTGTGGCAATATTATTTTGAAAAATATGGTAACCCACCTCCTACTGTGACGGAGTCTTCTTCATCGTCATCAAGGGGTTTTAGAGGGAATCCGATACTTGCTTTGCATAAAAAGATAAGAGATAATCCCAACAAACGGTTAAGAAATGATGGTTTAGCGAACAGTGAATATGAAAGATATATCACAACCGATTTTATCTCACATATTTTGGCCGAACAAGTTGAAAACTTTGATGTATTGGCGTTTTGGAAAGCAAAGGAAACAATGTTTCCCGTTCTATCCTGAATGGCTCGTGATGTACTAAGTGTACAAGCTACTTCGGTAGCTTCTGAATCCGATTTTTCAACAAGTGGAAGGGTTTTATCAAATCTGAGAAACAGACTCACACCGGCTTCTTTGGAGATGTGTATGGGTTTGAAAGATCACTTGGACGCAATGAAGCGAGTGCAAGATAAGACTGATCTTGAAAATGCCGCAGACTTCGAAGGGGAGGTCTACGTGGAAGAGGCACAAGCGGGTCAAACCGAGATGCTTTCCGATGAAGAACTAAGACAAGATGCAGCTGCTCAAGAAGCTAGGGGATCCGATGACGACTATTAGGACTTTTATGCTTACGTATTATGTTTTAAGTTTATGTATTTTCTTTGATGTATTTCTTTTAAGTTTATGTATTTCCGACGTTATAAATAAAATTTGAAGTTTATTCAGTGTAAGTTTGTTAAATGTTGAAAAACGAAAAAAAAATCCGGTTAACCGGTTAAAATCCGGTTAACCGGTTACAAACCGGTTAAATATTTAAAAATTTTGAATTTTCGACTAGGCGGCAAAAAAATTGAATTGCACAACCGGTTAACCGATTACAAACCGGTTAAAAACTGGTCCGAAACCTGTTAAAACCGGTCAAACCGGTCCGACATAAAATTTTTAAAATTTCAAAATTTGAATATTTTTTAGGGGGAAGGCGGGTAAATTTTCATAATTTGAAAATTTTTTAATATTTACAAGTTTGCCATTGTAAGACTAGCATAAATAAATAGATTGTGTTTTTATTTTTTGCAACTTTTAGACAATTAAAATTACACTGTAAAAAAGAAAAATCGGAAGCATTTCACTAATGGCTGATCCTGCACCGCCTCCGCCACCCCTGCCACAGGTTATTGTTCGTTATTTTCCGGTAGACCGTGCACACGGTAATCCCAAGGTTTGGGCTCACTACAACTACGTCGAAATGTCGGATGGCAAGCGAATGGCTCAATGTATGTACTGTTTATGTTTCTTCAAACCCACTTCCGGCGTGTCGTTGAGGGTTCACACACAGAAGAATTGCCGCCAAGCATCTGCAGTTGATGCCTGATTCGAGACCTCGAGTTGACGTTGAGTATCATATCAAGTTATCGATGATTTATGTTTAAGTTATTATGTGTTGTGTTTTAAGTTTATATGTAATGTGTGATGTATCATGTATTCTCCGTTCTATTAAATAAAAGATCTAGTTTATTAATACACAAATCAAGAAAACGATTACAAACGACGACGAAAAATGAAAAAAATATATATATACTAGAACCGGTCAAAACCGGTTAACCGATTGATGCAGGTTTTACTGACCAGGTCTTAATATTTATAGTGTCTCGCTATACCTATGGTCTACCCTAATGCACTAACGGGCAGTGTACCCAGTCGTGTGTAGTGTAGTAAATGGTAAAGCCGAGGTCGTCCCAAAAGCTATGTGTGTCGGATAATTACTAAGTCTGATTGTCACATAATATTAAAGGTTTGATAGGGTTTTAATTAATTAAACTACTAATGCAGAATATAAAGTAAAGCAAATAAATGTGAGAAGGGAAATCAATAGAGGAATAGTGGTGCTAACCTAGTTAATCCTCCTAACTAGTTATGTCTACGTCTACCTACTTCTAATTACTTCAGGTGGGGTCAAATTCGAGAGGACAGCATTTGGTCAATTCGCCCTAACCTATCAGCAAAGATGCCACCATATGAGAAATCAGGCGCACCGTCATAAGTTGTTCCTGGTCCCCTAAGTCGAGTCATTAAGTACCGCTACATGCTAGATACTAAATAGTGAGTGACCGACCGTTAAGAACTTAGACACTAAACCCCCCAATTCTTAAGTTCATCCAAACGATAGGTGATCAGTTGGTCAAATCGCACAAGTAGAAAGGGTCGCCAGTTGGTCATATCTTACCCTTCCTGTCTCAATCCGCTCACCTAGGGTCAGTTGGTCATATCTCCTAGGCAATTGGCCTCTATCGCCATTCAAAACTACTGAACCAGGGGTGACTACCAAAGAACTATGCATGCATACACTTAGAAATAATTGTACGGAAGTAAAGGTAAACGCAAACAAAACAATTAAGGAATCATAACTAGGCTAGCACCAAAGGGTGCTTAGCCGCTCATATTAATCATGCACATCAATTCAATATTCAAAGGTACGAAATACATGAATTGAAAGTAAAAGAAATAATAAACGCTAAAGCTTATCGTAATGGTGTGACTTCTCCCTTGGAAATAGCTCCGTATGCTTCCCTAGACCTCCCTTGAGCTTTTTCCCACGTTCTCAGAGTGTTCTGTGTGGAATGGGATGGATTGAAATGCTAGAATTCGTGGGGTATTTATAGGCTAGGTCTGGGTTATGGTGTAACCAATAGATGAGTTACGCCGTAACCTTCTATTTCTCCGTAAATGCACTAGATCTGCTAGTTACGGCGTAACCTTATAAGTGGTTACGCCGTAGTCTTCAATAAACTTGGTTACGTCGTAAGTGTAGCAGTAGTTACAGCGTAAGTATCAGCGGCGTGGAACCTCTTTTGACCTAATGGAGTTACGTCGTAACCTTTGGGAGGAGTTACGTCGTAACCTCTTGATAAGTTGGACTTCTGGGTCACGCAATAGTTACGGCATAATGTGAGAGATGAGTTACGCCGTAACTTCATCAAAATAAGCATACTGTGATAAATCTTTAGTAACGTTTCCATTTCCGCGTCTCTTTAGCTCCAATGCTCGTAATTTACCTGAAAGTGTAAAACAATGGAAAACAAGCGTAAATCCATATAAATGATATAAATAACGAGCATTAACGGGGTAAATTGACACTTAATATTCAGGACTATTTGATGTTATCAAATATCCCCCCACTTGAACTCTACTTGCCCTCAAGTAGACCTTATTAGATAGATTCCTAAAAAGATATCTCCCAAAACCTGGAAAATATGAGTTTACAAATCCCTTATACTAGAATAAAACAAAGCCGAACACCTCACAAAAGGGGAACAAACACTCAAATCTCTCAATTATTCTAAGTGTCAATTTCGGAGTGATCACTCAATCGCACAGTCATAGCATGTATTCTATCATAAGCTTGGCGGTTACAGAAATCTCCACCACTAGAGTTAAGGGCTAAACAGTTCTCGAAGGCAATATGGGTAGACACGACAAAGGTTAAGGGGTGACTCGTCATTACTAACATGTCACGGCAAAGTGGACAAAATCAATGATACATGACCAAATCCATGGCCAAGACACCAAAGATTGCTCGTTGCATCACCTAGACACGCTTCATGACTAAAGGGTAGGATAAGACATGGGATATATAATTGGTGTAAAATGAAAAACAAGCAGGTAGTCTATATCTATAACTAAGTCATCACCACTTACCGTCCACCCAAAGTTCAAGCTTAGAAGTCTAGAGACCGGATCACGAAATGCAAGGTAGATGTGTCATTAGAGGACGTCGTGATGGGCACACTACCTTTTCTTCTTCAGTTGGTATAACTCCAACTCCAATCTTCCAATGTGACCGAGGTGGCCTCCTCGATACTAAACAATAAAGCTCATACTATAGTGCTTATAACATCGCACTTTACAACATCATAACTCAATCAACTTTTTTTTTCTTTTTTTTCGATTTTTTTTTAACATAGCATGATAACATAACATCCCCCCACTTGAGATGAACAATGGGAATTCGGGGGGTCTTCAATGATCTTCATAATTGTTGTAGATGAAAGCGTGATTTCCAAACCTTTCCACTCGAACCTTGAACTTAGGCAAATGATGACTTCCCAATTACAAATAAAGACTACAGGGTAGGCTAATGGTGTAAGGGTGTAACGAAACAATATATTGGGGTGACAAAATGAAAGGAATGGCTCAGAAGGGTGTATCTAGGGGTATCTTGCACTAAAGGGGAGTGCAACAAAAGGGTTTCACATGGGGGTCGAAAAGTCGAGGTGACTAATCGATAGACTCACAATGGTAGGCTGTTTGGGTGATAATCCTATAATACTGCCTTCTAAAACTGAAAAGTCCAAATACATCGAGCTAACTCAACATACCTCGTCTATGGTCTTGAAATGATGCAAAGGCCAAGTTCTAAAGTTTACAAGCTACCGGCACACTCATAATTTGGTGGATTTGGGGTAATATATTGGAAACGGATAAGGCTAATCTCACCATGTAATATCAAGGGTTGTATGTGCTCGGCTAAGGTCTAATCTAGTTAGGTTCGAAAAAACATGTCAAAATTTTAAAAATGGCATAATTTTTCAAAAATAAACTAGAAAAATGAGGGTGAAATAAAGTTCAAGAGATAATTCTACTCCCGTCCCCCCACTTGAATTGTACAAAGTCCCTTTTGTACTAGGAATTAAAATAAGGGTGAAGAGAAAGGTAGAATTAGAGCGAGAACTTCCTTGAAATTTGCTCCAAAAAGAAGAAGGCCCACGAGAAAGGATCGTGCCTTCGTTTAAGCGTCATGAACAAACTTCAATCCCTAAAATCACAATACCGACAAGCATAATTCTAAAAAGAAAAAATAAAATGAAAAACAAACCTAACTCACTTTCGTAGGAATCACGGTTGCATTTAGCGAATGCAACAAGCCTTTTAAACCACTTGGTGTCCCAAGTGGACGAGTGAAGTCTCTTGAGGGTTTACAGGGAACACACCCACAAAGTTCATTTAAAAACTAATACAAGGTTACTGTGTTTTAAAATGAAAGAATTAAAGCAGAGGAGAGTTACGTCGTAACTCCAATGAGAGAGTTACGCCATAACTGGCAAAACCTGGTATGAGCTGTGAAGCGAATAGTTACGGCTTAACCACTGAGATGGTATTACGCCGTAGTTGGTAATGCGTCAAGAATTCTGCTGCTAAAATGTTGGTTATGGCGTAATCACTAAGATGAGTTACACCGTAACTTTGTTCAGATCAGCAACTGCAGCAGTAATTATTTCATTGTCTCCTGCAAAAATGGTTAGAAAACACAAAACCCACCGGAAAGGAAATAAAAACAAAAGAAAGGGATAATTCGGGTTGTCTCCCGAAAGAGCACTTTTCTTTATTAATGAGTCTTTAAGTTAGACTCAGAGCTGCGGGGCTCCTATGGGGGTCTTTGAACATCCCCGACTTCATCCACGTCTTTCATTAAGTTGCTCCTAGCCCATCCAACATTTGTTGCAGTGCGCAGGTATTCTTTGGTTTCAATTTTCTGTATCTTGCAAAATTTTTCTTCAGGCCCCAAATGGTATCGCGTAAACTCAAATTTTTCTGCTATAATAGGAGGTGGCCTCTTAAATGGGATGCCAAGAAGCTTGCATCTTTGTTTCTCGTGTATCTCATCATCTGGGTCAATGAAACCGTCTTCGCCATGCAACTCGAGATAATCTAAATCATTGTCGGAATCGGTATCTTCAAGTTGGTTGAGAATATGTCTGCATTTTTCATTGTTTACTGAGTCTTTGGTGTCATCTTCTGGTTTTTCATTAGGAGCTTCGTCGTTGGGTTGACTTTTACTCATACAACCTTCCCAGATTTTCTTTTTAGTTAACGTGTCAATTTTTTCGTATTTGATTTTGATCCAATCGTCGAATCCGAGATCATCTGGCCAAGGCAGTTCTGTTCTTTCGAAATCGTTAGTCGAAGTCCAAAGGAATTTGTCTTCCCCAGCTCTCTCGATGTTGCTTCCTCCATCACATTCATACTCAAAATGGTTGCAGGAGGCCCAAACTTTTCTGTTGCTGGTTTTAATTTGTTCGCACCAATGATTCCGAACTCCTTTGTCATAGTCATCATCAAAAGGAATATCATCGAGGGGCTTAATGGTTTTTCCTCGAAAAATGTGCTTCTCATATTTCAGTTCCAAATTTCTGAACAGAGTTGAATTAATTATCGCGTCCCCGAACCTTATTGAATACCAATCACTGAATGATAGATTTCCGAAATCAACGTCGTATCTCCCAGATTTGTGTGGGTATATCCAAACTTCGTTCTTCACATTACCTCCTCTGTTGCAATAATCACGAAAAGGATTGCACATTGGCCAAGCATTAGTAATCTCATCTTCCATGATGAGTAAGGGTTTGCAGTAATGCTTGATGGGTGGCCCTTCCACTTCGTTAAGTGAGAACTTGGCTAACCTTTCTTCGTCATTCAGTGTAGTCCATCTGTATCTGTCACCTTTTATCCTTTCCTTATCAACACCACCACCGCAGGTTTTCCGAGGATCACATGAGGCCCACAAACGGTAGCATTCTCCATCATAAATTGCAATACTCTTACACCAATGACTCCTTCTTTTAGGGTTTTTGTCCTTGACGCCCATGTCTTTGCTTGAATTTGGGTTACGCCGTAATTCTAGAGTGTGATTATGGCGTAACTCACTTTCGCCATCGGTATCCGACTCATCAGAGCACTTGTTGTTGTCAGAGAACACATCTTTACATATAGTGGAATTGCTCTTTTGTTCTTTGTTCCTTCTTTGAACCTCGTCGCCAAGCTTTCCAATTAGAGTTTCCAAGTTCTTAAGTGATGTTTCGTGGGACTCGAGGCTTTTGTTTGTGTTATCTTGGAAATTCTTAAGCCATTCTTCTTGCTCCTTTTGCCTCTTGGTAGTGTCCAAAAGGTACTTGTTAATAATCCCTTCCAGGTTAGCTCTTCTCTCATTACGCTCATAATACGGTGGGGGTCCTCCACGAAACCCATTACGATTATCCCCGTAGAAAGGCCTATTTTCCCCGTATTTAGCTTCCTCGATCGTATCTTCCTTGTCGCCTTTAGGACAGTTTTTAGTCAAATGTCCCCCACCACAGTTTTTGCAGCCAACTTGGATGGCATGAACAGTTTCTTTGATTTTCAGCATATCTCTACCGAGATTTTCAAGTTTACTAGCTATCGCTGCAATTCCGTCGAAACTTCCGCCTTAAATTTCTTTTACTTCCACCGTCGTGCCATTTTTGAGAATGGTCTGCCATTTTTTGAATGGCTTCAATTGCAGTAGTAGGAGTCATATTCAGGATAGGTCCTTGATAGTCCAGCATTTGTCTTGTAGTTAAATTTATTCCTTTGTAGAAAATATTGACCTTATGCTGGTTATTTAGATCATTGGTAGGACACTTATAAAGAAGATCATTGTATCTGTCCCAAGCTTGATACAGAGTTTCGTCGACTTCTTGTTTTGAAATTATGGATCTCCAAGAGTTGATTAGAAATCTTTGATGGTGGGCAATATCTTTGGATAAAGTGTTTCTTTAGTAGCGCCCAAGTATTAACTGCCCCGGCGGGCAATCTTTCGATCCATCTTCTGGCTGCCCCAGTGAGAGTCACTGGGAAGACCCTTAGCATAACAGCATCATGAGACACGCCCGGAATGTTGAAAAGGCTAGCGATGTATAGGACATTTTCAACGTGCTCATATGCGTCTTCATCCCTATTTCCTGAAAAAGGGTTAGCGCGAAGCTCCCTCATAAGTTGGTCTTTAATATCGAAACGAACATCCGCTCCGATTTCCGGTCTTACGAGACCCGGCCCTTGATCAGCTCTAGTCAACGCCAAGTATTCCTCAAGAGTGAGGTCATCGATGTTAACAACTTCCATGGATACTGAAAACTTGAAATATGATCGTGAGAAAAGTTTAAGAATGAAATGAAAGACTTAATATCAATCCTAATATAGCTCCCCGGCAGCGGCGCCAAAAACTTGATGCAGGTTTTACTGATCAGGTCTTAATATTTATAATGTCTCGCTATACCTATGGTCTACCCTAATGCACTAACGGGCAGTGTACCCGGTCGTGTGTAGTGTAGTAAATGGTAAAGCCGAGGTCGTCCCAAGAGCTATGTGTGTCGGATAATTACTAAGTCTAATTGTCACAGAATATAAATGGTTTGATAGGGTTTTAATTAATTAAACTACGAATGCAGAATATAAAAGTAATTAAATGGTAGAAAGGAAATCAATAGAGGAAAAGTGGTGCTAACCTAGTTAATCCTCCTAACTAGTTATGTCTACGTCTACCTACTTCTAATTACTTCAGGTGGGGTCAAATTCGAGAGGACAACATTTGGTCAATTCGCCCTCACCTATCAGCAAATATGCCACCACAGGAGAAATCAGGCGCACCGTCATAAGTCCTGTTGTTCCCGGTCCCCTAAGCCGAGTCATTAAGTACCGCTACATGCTAGATTCTAAATAGTGAGTGCCCGGCTATTAGGAACTTAGACACTATACCCCCCAATTCTTAAGTTCATCCAAACGATAGGTAATCAGTTGGTCAAATCACACAAGTAGAAAAGGTCGCCAGTTGGTCATATCTTACCCTTCTCGTCTCAGTCCGCTCACCTAGGGTCAGTTGGTCATATCTCCTAGGCAATTGGCCTCTATCGCCATTCAAAACTACCGAACCAGGGGTGACTACCAAAGAACTATGCATGCATACACTTAGAATAATTGTACGGAAGTAAAGGTAAACGCAAACAAAACAATTAAGGAATCATAACTAGGCTAGCACCAAAGGGTGCTTAGCCGCTCATATTAATCATGCACATCAATTCAATATTCAAAGGTATGAAATACATGAATTGAAAGTAAAAGAAATAATAAACGCTAAAGCTTATCGTAATGGTGTGACTTCTCCCTTGGAAACAGCTCCGTATGCTTCCCTAGACCTCCCTTGAGCTTTTTCCCACGTTCTCAGAGTGTTCTGTGTGGAATGGGATGGATTGAAATGCTGGAATTCGTGGGGTATTTATAGGCCAGGTCTGGGTTACGACGTAACCAATAGATGAGTTACGCCGTAACCTTCTATTTCTCCGTAAATGCACTAGATCTGCTAGTTACGGCGTAACCTTATAAGTGGTTACGCCGTAGTCTTCAATAAACTTGGTTACATCGTAAGTGTAGCAGTAGTTACGGCGTAAGTATCAGCGGCGTGGAACCTCTTTTGACCTAATGGAGTTACGTCGTAACCTTTGGGAGGAGTTACGCCGTAACCTTTTGATAAGTTGGACTTCAGGGTCACGCAATAGTTACGGCGTAATGTGAGAGATGAGTTACGCTGTAACTTCATCAAAATAAGCATACTGTGATAAATCTTTAGTAACTTTTCCATTTCCGCGTCTCTTTAGCTCCAATGCTCGTAATTTACCTGAAAGTGTAAAACAATGGAAAACAAGCGTAAATCCATATAAATTATATAAATAACGAGCATTAACGGGGGAAATTGACACTTAATATTCAGGACTATTTGATGTTATCACCGGTCTAGACCGGTCCCAAACCGAGCCCAATCCGGTTTGGACCGGTTGGGTTTCTCCATCCTCACAGCCGGTTCGAAACCGAACCGGTTAACCGGCCCGACCGGTTTTTTTTTCGCGTTGACCCAAACCGGTTCGGGTTTGACCGGCCATCAAACCGAACCGGTTAACTGTTTTGTGCACCTCTAACGCTAACCCATCACGAACCATCTTCAACATGTGATCGTAGAACTTATGAACTTCATTGTACGCCATGAAGCAGTTGTGGTGAAGTTCACTGCGGTAAACAACTCGAAACTTTGGTTTCTTCAAAATGTTGTACTGAGATGGTTTATGTCGGGAAAATGTAGCAAAGGTTTTGTAAGGTTGACTTGCTTCTGATAAGATTCGACTGCAAGCTGGAGATCTTCAATACGTTCCTGGATTTCTTTGCTTCGAATGAATATCAGCAAGGCTGTGATGTACTGGAGCTGAATGTTGGTGGAGAATTGTCTCATCCGACCTTGTACCTTAGCAAGATACATGTCTTCGATGTCGTTGAGCGACAATCTCGGAAAATCAGCCTCAGTGAAGTCATATTCTTTTTCATCCTGGCGTTTGACTTTGATTTCTTTTAAGAAAGAATAATCCCATTTTGTAGTAAGAGTGACATTCATTATAGCAACGATCTTCATATCACTAAACATCTCCTTGTTCGACTTTAGAACTTGGCAGCTTCTGTAATACAGACTTTTGTGAAGTTTGATAGAACTCCTTGGACCGTTTTGAGCCTTAGGGTTTAACAATAACAATGACAATACGCATCGGATAAATTAAAACATAATTGTTATTGACACAAGATTTTTCAATCACTAACACTAACTAATCTTAGACGTTTATATGAACACGTCTAGATAACTAAACTAATAACCTAGGCGTTTATAAGACTATACGCCTAGGTTACACACACACACCCCTTTAGTCGAATACATTATGGAAGACTTGTATAAAACCTACACCTATGTCCTCTTTATATACTAGAGGATTAGGGTTTACAAAATACTACAAAGGACTAATAAATAAAACTTATTTTGCAAGCAAGTCCTTCCATCTTTTTGCAGATTTCCTTCTTGTCGTATTAAGTCCCTCTTGTTTCATTCTTTTTATCTTATCAACTCAAACGTATAATTCCCAACAATCTTCCCCTAGTTGATAATGACAAAACCATTCTTGAACGAACTTCCCTAGATGAAGTAGAGAAATTGAGATCAGGGATCTCACCATGAATGAAACAAGTATGTCTTCCTTTGTCTTCCCCTTAATCTATGCCATGCCACTCAAACATCTCTTCCCCTTTTTGTTATTATCCAAATAGGGAACGTATGCAAATAATGATCTTGACCACCACGAACCAATATCATACTTCCAATATAAGACTTCCAATGCTTCAAATCGCCCACCATTACGCATCATAAGAAAAATGGATCCAAAACAGTAGAAAACTCCAACTAGCAGTAGTAATAATGATCAACAGTAGTAAAAATCAAACACTTCCCCTTGAGTGATGCATGTAGATGATTAAACATTTAACAATAAGCTTCCCCTAAAACCGATATGTTAACATCTTCTTGATTCTTCAAATCTGTAGGCTCCATGTAATGATCACTAATGAAGAGAACTGAGTATAATAAATTTGATGAAGAAGTAAAATTTCCAAAACTTGCATCTTATGTCTTGTACTATCCACGTGACTCCGAAACTCATACTCCTACAGAAAGTATAAGTAGACAGCAACCTCTTGACAAATCCTCAACTATATGAGACACTGAGCACAATAACGTAACTCCTTAAAGTGATAGCAAAAGGGAGTATTAAGCACCATCAGTTTGTAGATCACACAATTTTGCTAGATTCATCAAGTCTTTGTCACATCTCTATAAAGTACGAACAAGTTATCTCCAAAGTGTTACACCCACTTTGAGATATGATAAGAGCACAAATATGTGAAACTCAACTACAACATCAAATAAATGATATTTAACCTTCTTCGTAATCAATTCGTCAATAAATCCAAAAACGAGCTTTTTAAATCCTTTTAAGAACAAATTCCAAACTTTTGTGTGTGAACCAAATCTTGTGTGTGTCATTCGATATCCTTCAAACCATCTGAATTTCCCCTCAAATTCAGAACCATACTAGAACCAAAAACAAGTCGTTCTATCCGATATCGATCAAAACTAGCAGCACTTTAAAACAACGAGCGGTACTTTAAAACCTCGAACAGTACTTTGTGAAATCAGCAGTACTTTGACCAAAAGAGCATTACTTTGAACATAAACAGCAGTACTTTGTTCAAAGAGCAGTACTTTGAATAAATCCTAACAGTACTTTGAAACACACAGCCGTACTTTGAAAACTCTCTTTGCAGCCAACTTCGACAGCATATATCTTTCACATAAAAGCTCCAATTTACAATCCCTCCAGTGAAAAGTTAGATTATCATATAGAGAACATCCACCTAAAATTTCATTACAATCCAACGGTTAAGGAAAAAGTTATGATCGTTTCAAAACAGTGTTGTAGTAACCTTAGGAAAGAAAATTTAGTTTCAGCAGCAGACTTCGACAGCTTATAACTTTTTATTGAAAGCTTAGATCAACGATCCCTTCGGTGAGATTAAAGATAGATATACCAAGAAGCTCCAGTTCGAATTTTAGCCCGATCCAACGGTTCATTAAAAAGTTATACCCTCTTGAAAACTGTGCTGCAGAAAAGTTGCGAATTTTGCAAAAAATCGATTTTCTTCATTATTTTTCGCCAAGAAACCTTGTGAATCCCTAGGTAACGAGCTCCCCAAGCTTTGATACCAATTGTTAAGATCGTTTATAAGCTCTAGGGGATAATAATAAAAATAATTATAATGCACAGCGGAATAAGAAAACATCGTTTGTTATTATTAATAAAGTTCTTCGTCATCATCTTTACCACTAAACACTAACCTAGGCGTTTACATAAACATACGCCTAGGAACTAATCGACTAACTAAAACCCTAGGCGTCCTCCCCTAACGCCTGTACACACACACACACCTTTGGTGTTCACATCTTGACACACAATAAATCTAATTCTCTGCCTCTCTTTATATACTAGAGAGTCTAGGGTTACAATTGACTACTAGGGACTAAATAATAAAGTCTTCTTTAACAAGTAAGTCCCTTGTCTTTCTTTCTTCATCAATTGTCTTCATAAGTCCTTCATCTTTCATATTTTGTCATAATCAACTCAAATATAATTCCCAACAATCTTCCCCTAGTTGATAATGACAAAACCAAATAAGCACGAACTTCCCCTGAAGTTAAGATGTCATGAAATATAAGAACTTCCCCTTAAACATGCAATATCACCAAGGATCTTCAAGTTGCAAATCTTCTATGTAATGCCTTCTTCCCCTTTTTGTCATAATCCACTAGGAGACGCTAAGTAGAAGCAACTTTGATCTTCAAAACCACGAACCAATATCATACTACTAATCCATCTTTCCAATGCCTCAAGATACCCTCCATGAAGTTTTCCGCAACTAAAAATGAAATTAAGGCAAAAGAAATTTGAACCAATAGTACAACTACCAACAAGTAGTAGTAAAAATCTTCCCCTCGAATGATGCATGTAAATAACCACAAGAACTTGTCGAATAACTAACCACCATGATCACAAATACGTTGTAGTACCAGCCATGAAGAACATAGTACCACCCCAAATACTAATAAAGATGACTACAATCGCATTTGAAACCAAATAGTAGTAATATGAAGAATAGTTATTTATCTTGAACCTGATTTATAAACACCATGTCCCAACCAAAAACTCAAAATCCAAAACATCATACGTGTGTCGTCCGACAAATAAAAATCCAAATCTGTCAAAGTATGTGTGTCGACTTCCCCTCAAATCAATAACTATATTCTATCCAATATCCAATCATGTTCTAGCCAAGATCTAATCATGTGTGTGTGTTAACCAATAACCTCTGTGTGTGTCGCCAAAAATCCATAACAAATATCATGCTCGACTTCCCCTCAAGTCCAAAACTATTCGAGAACCAAAAATCTTGTATTGTCCGATATCGATTAATGAAACAAAACGTAGCTCCATGTGTCATTAATAGAACAGTTCCCATAATAATACATGTACCAAGGAAGTTAAATACTCCAATAACCTACCCAAGATATAAGTTTCCTTTAACTTTCCTTGTCACTTGTCCAACAAATAAATCCAAGAATCAACTCCATATGATAGTTTACATGAGAACCAAAAACCAAACTGTGTGGATACCATCTGAAGACCATGTACGTGACAATTGAACCAATAATAGCACCATGCAACTAAATTTACAATACCATGCAATCAAACACAACTCTCCTTGCCTCATAATATGACACCGACCTACGTGACATGCTTCTTTCAAATATCAGGCAAGAAGTCCTACCAATCAGTATCAATTAAATAATAATCACAATGTGTATCACATTCCCACGTTAACTTTCCTTGATTTAACAATCAATATCAACCTAATCAATTTAATAATATTCGATCCATTAAACATATTCAAACGCAGTACCAGGTTTATGTCTTGATCTTGAATTAAAACCACCGACCCATGTGAGAGCACCTAGAATAAACAAAGAATATTCTAGAATAAACAAAGCTTTCCATAAACGAATATAGCAGTTCTTTAGCTTTGCAGTACTTTGACTTCGACAGCGGTACTTTGACTTTCTCTTTAGCAGTACTTTGACTTTTTCTAATACTTTGTCAATCTTCAGTACTTTAACATTCTTCAGCACCTTCATATCCCAACAATCCTCCCCTAACTTGAATTCTACTAGCTTGACTTCAAGTTCCTTTGTAAACTTATCTTTAACAGCTTCATCTTCAAGGAAAGATTGTGTCTTTGTCTTTGGATTGTATCTTTGTATTCTCTGTGCTTATATCATCATTATCAAAATATTCTTTATAAATTATTCTTTACAGCATCCTTGATCAATAATCTCTTTTCAGCAACATTCAGTAAGCTCCATCTTTTCAGCAACGTAAGACAGTTTGTACATTAATTCGGTTTTAAGTTTCAGTCTATTCTCATCACATCCAGGTGTGTAAACTCCTGTGAGAGGTGAATCATTGAAAATTTAATGGATTTAATGTCTCTTTACCAAAGCCATTAACTCTGGAGTAGCCAAATGTTTTGATGTCTAAGATCATGGTACATTGATAACCATATGATTTTTAGCAAATCATCAGCTATCAACAGATTTGATTTGTCTTTACCAAAAGTTGTACCCTTTTGGACTAGTTAGTTCTTTCATCCATGGTGAACTAATTACCATATAATGGTTTTTCCACAGCCTTTACCACAAGCCATTTTCTTGTGGGCTAGCCAACTCTTCACATTTACTGATATGGTGAGTTAATTACCATCCAACTTATTAGCAAGTTGTCAACTATAAAACGGATTTGAGATATCTTTACTAGAGCCGTTTGCTCATGGATTAGCCAATCCTTTTGTAACCATGGTGGATTGATAACCTATTTTTGTTACCATCTCAAAAACCATTTATTTCTTTCAACTTTTGTTTCAAAATATTTATCACTTAGCAAAAGTTTTTCAAAATCATTAACTAGTTTAAAGCTGCAAGCAGTACTTTGATGAAAGTACTGTTTGATCAGCAGCACTTTGAATAAAGTACTGATATATCAAAAATTTATTCAATTAAAATTCATACCAGTTATTCATCATTATCAGCCATAGTAGTCCATCTGATAAACAATTTGATGACCATAAGAGCAATTTCATTGTCTTTTTCAACTTCCATTCCATGATCTAGCATTATCCTCATGAGATCTGATGTAAGCGGATATCTTCTGTCTGCTAACATGTGAATCATAGTCCCATCTTCTAACTCTAGAACATGTACTCCAGATTCTTCAAAGAATCTCCAGCTGATAATCTCCCAATCTTCTTGGTTCTTCCAAATCTCAGCAGTGCTTTGTTCTTCAGTTTCCTAAATAGTTGTGAGATCCCCAAGCAAGACTAAACCAACTCCTTCTGATGTATTATGTTCAAAATAATCTCGCACCAAATGATATAAATGAAATAAATCCACCCTATCTATTATGTGCAATAGATCCCATCGCATGTTGAACACCCTGAAGCTTTCATATTCTCTATGAAACATCAGATAACTTCCATCCTTTAATTCTACAACTTCAAAAGTATTTATTGGAGATTTGTTCATCTTCATTTCAGCATCATCTTTAGAATACTCAAATTTTACTACTCTTACGTAATTCCTTAGTTCATCATCAGTATCAGACCTTAACTCAACTTTCTTTGATGGCTGTGTGTCTTCAACTTCAGTTGATCTTTTTCTTTTTAACCTTTCTTTTCTTTTATCTTCTTTCTGAGTATCATCATCTTTATAGTCTTTGATACTATCAACTTGTTTCTAATAATTTTATCTAACATCTTCATACAAACCTTTCATCTCAACATAATTTAACTTATTCAATCCAATATACCCTTGACCTTTCAAATATGCCATCATTGCATTCCTTTGTTTAGCAAGATTTGGTCTTCTTGGTAAAGCAGAAACAAGAATAGGTGACTTCAATGGTACAGCAGCTTCAACATTCAATTCTTCTTGTAGTTTCCTAGTTGCTTCTTCATTCATAGCCTCTTCATTAACAACTTCAGCATTTAATTCAGCTTGTATCTTTCTAGCTGCTTCCTCATTAATAGCAACTTGAGCAGCCCTTATCTGTGCTAAAGTAGGTTTATTTTTCTTCTTTGTCTCTACCAATTTACCTTTTCCTTTATCCTTAGGATCTATAGTAGATTGAGAAGCTCTTGGTTGTTCTTCTTGTACTCCTGGAATGCTAACAGCCCTTGGCTTTGATAAATCATGCAAGATCTCAGCAATGGTTTCATCATCACTTGCAGTATGTATAGGTTTGAGTGTTTCAGCTTCCTTTTCGGGTATGACAGTTGAAGGACCAGCTTCTTCTTCAAAATCTAACAACCTTGGAGTAATCAATTTTTGCCTATAGGGTCCATGAAAAGCAGTACTTTGATCAGCAGTACCTTGATCATCAGTACTTTGAACCTTAGTCCTTTCTTCCTCAGTACTTTCAATATTGACATGCTCTTCAGTACCTTGAGGTTCATTCTCCTTTTCTTCATGAAATTCAGCATCTTCTTTCAAATTCTCTTCTTCTAAATTCCTCCCCAATTGGAATGAAGATTGCTTTTGAACCTTTTTACTTTTGGTCTTCTTAAACTGCCGTTGCTGCTGCTTTTTAGCTTTGACCCATAATCTGTGATGTTTAACCAAGGGCCAAACAGACTTCTTGAACTTTCTAAACTTGATCTGTAACTTGGTTATCTGTGTAGCTTGAGCCTCAGTAGTTTTCTTCAATCTGACCAATTCTCGTGTCAAAACATAATTATCCAACACCAAACCTTCAGGAGGTATAGTGGTTGGATCTTCCTCAGAAGATGATGAGAAAATAGGAACATCTTGTTCTGGTGATGCCTTAGGAGGAGTAGTATGATGGGATGAGGTGGGAGAAACTTCAGTACCTTCATTAACGTCAGTACCCTGTAAAGCAGTACCGTGTGTTGAAGTTTCTTGAGATGCAGCACTTTGAGAAGCAGTACCTTCAGAAGCAGTACCTTCTCTTTCATCACTAGCTGCAGCCTCATCTCTAATAGCTTGAACAATCTCCAGTAGTCAATGGAGTGTCCCTGCCAGTGAATAAATCACTTTTCCTTGCCATAAAAGTGAAGATCTTGGTTGGTTGCACTGATAACGCTACACGCGTCGTTCGGGGTCAAGGAAACTTCCTTTTCTTCGAGCAAGTTTTATAACACCCTAGGCAGTGAACCTAATCGTTGTAGTGTATTAATTAGGGTAAGCCACGGGTATTGATATCGTTCTCTAGGGGAATAGGAATGCTAGTAAGGAGTTACTACGCTAAGGTTAAGGTTGAGGAAGATTATTTTTTTATCTTTTTTTATTTTATGAAATGGAAAGGTACGAATCTCGGGTATTGGATTTGGGGGGTTGGTATTTCTACCGATTACTCTACTATTATCTAATTATCTAAACTAAGGTTTTGGGAGTCTATGTCTAATTAATGTGTGCTCGTATGATAGTTTAAAGATGTGTTTACTTAGGTTGTATTACTCCTTAATTATCTCCTATTGATGGTTGAGTTGTCACGTCCTTATTCCTAGTTGCGTTGTGTTTCTAAAGTTGTAGGGTATGCGTTTCTCCCTAACTCTTTGAACTTACCAAAGGGTCTTGTCTACAAACCCACTAGGGATGATAAACTCCTACTCTAAGGCGCTCTTTGGATGGTTTAGCCTACAACTACTCAGGTAATTATATTCTAAGGTTCACAAAGATGAATCAAGCATTAAGTACACAACGAATGACCTATCGCATTACTAGATCATTAATCAACTAAGATAAGAAACAACCAATCAATATTCAATAATTAAGTTTCATACTTTCTAAGCAAACACACAAATAAATTAGCCGGACATGGAGAACATGCAAGCATACACACAAATAATCAAAGACATAATTGAATTAATGAAGTAAAGACTTATCTTGATGTAAGATAGGGTTTAAAACCCTAAAATACTGTACAAGACACCTTAGGTTCGGTTTTAGGTTTTCACTCCAAAAGACTCTCCACAAAAGACTGAAAAATTCGGATTCTATATATAAGATTACATATGCGACGGCGTCACCTTATGTTTAGTGACGCCGTCGTGTCGTCGTCATTAGGGTTTCTTCTTGGCCACGTTAACCTTGCGACGGCGTCACCTTATGTCCGTGATGCCGTCCTCTTCAGCTTCTGACGTCGTCTGGATTGCATCTAGGCCGTCTGAGTAGCGACGGCCTACTCTTTCACAACTAGACGTCGTCACTTGAAAATACGAGTTTTGAGTCCTGTATCGTCACAAAAATCTTGGGACGGCGTCGCCATTAGCACCTGACGCCGTCGCCTTCTAATTTCAGCAACTGTGAGTGTCTCGATTTCGACTTTGGCCATTTTCTTCATATATTCGCGCCTTTTCGTCCAAATAAGTGCCATTCCAGCAATTTGCCTTCGAGAGACCTAAAAAGTGAAAAGGAACGATATTAAGCAATAACGGATACAAAAGTGATCAAATAAGGACTTAAACGACCTCTCAAAATGGTACCTTTTAAAACCTTATCAAATATCCCTACACTTGTTATTTGCTTGTCCTCAAGCAAATGTGCTTTTAGCCAATTAATTTATAAGTTAGGGGTCATGAAGCATTAATTCAAAACGGTCCACAACTCATATAAGCCCCGCAAAAGTCATAACAAGCACGGAAATTACATACTAGCACCTCACATGGGGTGTTTGGATACTCACATCTCTCTCGGGTGTATATATGAAATATAACAAATAGGAAATGGAAGATAAACACTCATTAACCGGTCCTAGTATATAGATTACCATAGGCTTGAGAATAGATCAAACCTCCATCGCTTTGGCGTAAGCACCTAGGAAAGACTATCAAAGAGGTCTTTTAAAGGGTTGTAATGTTAGGCTTACGGTAGGGAAATAAAGGGTTTGGTGGGATAGGCTATTTAGTGGTGGCAAGTCAAAAATCTCTATGTTAAATGCATATGAAGAATGACGTTGCTAAGCCAAGACTCGACACTCTAAACTCTAGATAACTGAAATAAACAAACATAAATTTAAAGGATAGATGTAGGATGGTAGCCCGTTTTTTTTTTTTTTTTTTTTTTTTTTTTTAAACTCTATTTTTTTTCTTTTTCTCTTTTTCTATTTCTTTTCGATTTTTTTTTTTTTTTTTTTTTCATACACTTTTACTCCACCATCCTCTAAGATAACATCAAAATACTAGGGATTTATAAGCATATCCCTACACTTGAGTTTTTATTACTCTAACACTAATTTGACCCGAATTGAAAAGATCAAAACACTTGGGGTACATTATTACGCAAACAAAGGGAATTTGAATTTAACGTTCCCTTCCCGTCATTTCATAAACTTTAACTTTTCCCATGAATCCCAATCGTCCCAAAACTGTATACAAAGGATATGACTTGACTTAGCAACTCATGCAAGCAACTAGATAATTGAATTAAGGGTTTAGGGTGATAACAAACATTTGCACTAAAAGTGAGTGCATAAGGGGTAGGCTAAGGCGATTTGGGTGTATATTTGGGGGTGGGGTGTAAACAATGTTCTTCATTGATATTCCGGAAAAACCGAAACATCACGAGAACCGCGAAAAGGATAGGCTCTGAGGGGTTAACTAGGGGTATCGTGTACTAAAGATGAGTACAACGCAAAAGGTGTGGGGGAATTACTCAACCGATGTGGAAGAAGTAATTATATTACAGGTATCAAACAAGGGTTTATCCTAATGCCTCTTATCATTTAGTTATTCCTAACTACACAAGTGTAGCCTCACTTGCGATCTCGGAATGCATCACAAAACAAGTTCTAGAATCTAATATACTACCGGTTCACACTCTAAGCATTGAAGATGAATGCTTTAATTCCTACTAATCTAAGGGCGATCCTCACATTTTGGTGGAATTTGGGTGGTAAAGGGTTTTGTGCTAGTCATATAACTTCCTATCCATGAAACGCTTTTGTTAAGACTAATGGCCCACTCCTATATGTCATAAAAAATTTTAAATTTGGTGCCAAAATTACCCTAACCGACATTTTCTCATGGTTTATTACACAATCACAATTGGACAAAGCAAATAGTCAAGGATAAGCATAGTTTCAAAGTTCCCGTTTTATTTTTCCTCCCTACACTTAAACTGAACATTGTCCCCAATGTTCCCCGAAAGTATCAAAGTTATGATAAAAGAAGGTAATTAAAAACGAAAGAAACTAATACTCCCCTGATTAGCTCGGTAGGATCCGTGTAAAGTGGTGGTTAAATCCTTTTCAAGAAGAATTATTGCATGAAAAGCTCCTTCCAATCTTATGTAATTTCTTCTTGACAAACTAAACCTGCACACTTGAAGAAAACAAACGAAACCTTCACGTAAAATCGGCGGTAATAATATATAAGACTCGATTTAAACTAGGATATAATGCTTGTGGAATGGATGTTTACAGAATTTCTAAGAAAATTAAGACCTGGAAAATTCCAAAAATTTATAAGTAGCTCAGAAAACGAGAAAAAAGTAATCTGATGTTTTTACTCCTTCCTGACGTCGTCAGGTTGCAATCCTGACGCCGTCAGGTTATCCTGACAAAAACTGGTCTGCGATTTTCTGGAAAAAATTCTGGAAAATTTACATCTTTAGAATCTGGAAAAATTTCTGCAAAAACATCCATTATGACTCGATACAAGCATTTGACTCGAACAAACAAACATAAATATCTTTTAGTTAATTGTTATTCTCATGTTTACGTTTCTTTTGAAAACGTGTGTAATCCTCCCTACACTTATCCCTTATGTAAAATACCTTTATATGCAATTAAGACGAGGTTAAAAACAAAATAAAGCATTTTTACAAATTTAAACATGAGGATAAACAATTAATAAAAAGAAGAAAGATAAATCACAAACAAAGATAAAACATACAAGCAAGATAAATTACACCACATGTAAATAAACACCACATAGTTCAAAGGTCACTACTAATTTAGATGTCCAAGATTATTACATGCCAAAATAAAGATTGTTTCAATAACCAACCATACTCAATCCATAAACTACTACATCGATCACTGGGGAGGGGGTCCATGACGATAGTCATAACCAGGGGGAAGATGGCCCAAATACCCATAGGGTGGATAGTCCTCCTCTCGCCCTGGGAAAGGATCAATCTGGAGATGAGGGGAATACGTTTTTGTGTGGTGTGGGGCGGATAAAAAATGTGTAGGGTAAAGAATGAAAGAGATGGGTGTTGTATTAATACGTCTGATCTGGCTTAGCGACGGCATCACTCGTTAAAGTGTGACGGCGTCACGCCCAAATTTTCGTAAAAGAAAACATTTTTCTTTTTTTTCTTTTTTTTTCAGTCCGCCTGGATCAAAAATCCGGTTACTATTTTTGACAAGAAACTTGGTTTTTATTTTAAAATCAATTTGGTTATTCCACCAGTAATCTCCACTATGGTAAGCAATGCATATGTCAAATTGTCTTTCAATCGTGATCTCAGAAGTTCCTAAGTCTTGAGGGTGAGGTTCTTTTTTTCCAGGTTTAAAACCGAAAGAACTTTTACTTGCATTGGGAAAATTGGGAAGTGATACGTGCACCATTCCGATGAATGTGTTTCTAGGGAACAAGTGGGAAACGTTGAGACAGGGGTTTAAGCAAGAATATGATTCATCGAGGTTTACTAAGGGAGAAGGTTCGGGAGTCACCCTGGTATGTCCTGGTATCGCATACACCTTTTCAAGCTTTTTAGGTATATTTTTTTTTCGATTTCACTACGGATGCTCGACATGAAGTTGTTAGCTAGGCCCAAGAAAGTGTCATGAGTTGTTCGCATTTGAGCTTCGAGGCGTTTTATTTCCTCTTCTTGCTTGTAGACAAATGTCAACATAATGTCCTCGAATTCGTCCTGCCTGGATTTTCTTGGGATCAAAAATTCCTTGACCGCATTCATGTGTTCATCAGCACGCGTGGTTACTCCCATTAATGCTTTCACTTGGGCCTCCATACTCATAATTGCTTGTGCTCGAGAAGTTGACCCGTTTTCTTGAACAACTGGAGTTTCCCAACCTTCTTCTTCATATTGAGCAAGGTCCTCAATAATCTCCCAACATGCCTCAGCATCGAGGTTACTTAGCCTTCCACCGGAGGCGTAATCAATGGTTTGTTGGAGAGAGAGACTGACATGATTATAGAAAATTTGGACTAGGAGCCAAAGATCAATGCCGTGATGAGGGACTTTATGAAGTAAGTCCTTGAATCGGGTCCATGCTTCGTAGAGAGATTCACCTTGACGTTGTTGGAACATCAAGATGTCATTCCTAAGCTTAGTGGTTCTCCCTGGTGGGAAAAATTGAGCAAGGAAGCGAGAGGTAAGATCATCCCAACTTGAGATGGAGCCGGCGGGAAGTCGCTCAAGCCAATTACTAGCTTGGTCCCGTAAAGAGAATTGGAAGAGACGCAGGCGCGTGGTCTCCCGAGTAGTAGCATCAAGGTCGATGGAATCGACGATTTTGAGGAAATCCCTCAAATGCTAATTTGGATCTTCGGAACGAAGTCCATGGAATGCACATCCGTTTTGCACCAATCGGATGGTGTCGGATCGCAGGGCCGTAGTTTGAGCTTGGTCGGGAAGCTCAATGGTGTTCCTATAGCCTAGGTGGCTTGGTCTTGAGTATTCACCAAGAGTACGGGCTCTTGGCGGGTCATTTGGTGGTAGGTTGATGAATGGTAGTGGGTTATCACCTTCCATGATGAAAAGTGATGGGATTACTAACAAAGGTCACGAAGAAGGGGGATAGACTAAGAGAAAGCTAAAAATTGAGAAAAAATTTACTTGATAGGAATCAAGCAAAGAACCTAAACGAGGTGGACTACTAACTAGCTATTCTATTCCCCGGCAGCGGCGCCAAAAACTTGATAACGCTACACGCGTCGTTCGGGGTCAAGGAAACTTCCTTTTCTTCGAGCAAGTTTTATAACACCCTAGGCAGTGAACCTAATCGTTGTAGTGTATTAATTAGGGTAAGCCACGGGTATTGATATCGTTCTCTAGGGGAATAGGAATGCTAGTAAGGAGTTACTACGCTAAGGTTAAGGTTGAGGAAGATTATTTTTTTATCTTTTTTTATTTTATGAAATGGAAAGGTACGAATCTCGGGTATTGGATTTGGGGGGTTGGTATTTCTACCGATTACTCTACTATTATCTAATTATCTAAACTAAGGTTGTGGGAGTCTATGTCTAATTAATGTGTACCCGTATGATAGTTTAAAGATGTGTTTACTTAGGTTGTATTACTCCTTAATTATCTCCTATTGATGGTTGAGTTGTCACGTCCTTATTCCTAGTTGCGTTGTGTTTCTAAAGTTGTAGGGTATGCGTTTCTCCCTAACTCTTTGAACTTACCAAAGGGTCTTGTCTACAAACCCACTAGGGATGATAAACTCCTACTCTAAGGCGCTCTTTGGATGGTTTAGCCTACAACTACTCAGGTAATTATATTCTAAGGTTCACAAAGATGAATCAAGCATTAAGTACACAACGAATGACCTATCGCATTACTAGATCATTAATCAACTAATATAAGAAACAACCAATCAATATTCAATAATTAAGTTTCATACTTTCTAAGCAAACACACAAATAAATTAGCCGGACATGGAGAACATGCAAGCATACACACAAATAATCAAAGACATAATTGAATTAATGAAGTAAAGACTTATCTTGATGTAAGATAGGGTTTAAAATCCTAAAATACTGTACAAGACACCTTAGGTTCGGTTTTAGGTTTTCACTCCAAAAGACTCTCCACAAAAGACTGAAAAATTCAGATTCTATATATAAGATTATATATGCGACGGCGTCACCTTATGTTTAGTGACGCCGTCGTGTCACCGTCATTAGGGTTTCTTCTTGGCCACGTTAACCTTGCGACGGCGTCACCTTATGTCCGTGACGCCGTCCTCTTCAGCTTCTGACGTCGTCTGGATTGCATCTAGGCCGTCTGAGTAGCGACGGCCTACTCTTTCACAACTAGACGTCGTCACTTGAAAATACGAGTTTTGAGTCCTGTATCGTCACAAAAATCTTGGGACGGCGTCGCCATTAGCACCTGACGCTGTCGCCTTCTAATTTCAGCAACTGTGAGTGTCTCGATTTCGACTTTGGCCATTTTCTTCATATATTCGCGCCTTTTCGTCCAAATAAGTTCCATTCCAGCAATTTGCCTTCGAGAGACCTAAAAAGTGAAAAGGAACGATATTAAGCAATAACGGATACAAAAGTGATCAAATAAGGACTTAAACGACCTCTCAAAATGGTACCTTTTAAAACCTTATCATGCACCACAACAGGTAGTAGATCAGTAGGCTTAGGTACATCAGCAAGTTGTTTGTTCAGGAACACTTGAATAAACCTTGGATACATCAACCACATTGAACCATAAGAGATGTGTGGGAGCATTCCATCTAGGATCAGCCTTGAAAAGTTGAAAAGTCGATTTGTAGCCAACCCCACTATAGCAGATGCTATGTTAGACCCAAATTGCTCCCATGATGTACTTTTAGCACTAATACAATGAAGTAGTACATGAACTAAATACTTCCATTGAGGACAAAATAAGGGTTTCTTGAATGTTTGTTCAGTTAAGGACCCTTTATAGCCAATGTCTCTGAAGGTATCCCAAATCAGTTGCTTATCAAAACGAACAGCCCCTTCTTCATCATCAAACAATAAGTCTTCACGAATAGAGGCTTCAGTAACTTTCACAGTTCTCCCAGCAACTTTAGCTTGAATATACAAATCATCATTCTCCATATGAACCCTATCAGTTGCCCAAAATTGTTGAATCCAGGGCTCAATAATATCCGGTTCCACTAAAAGGGCATAACTGATCGGCGACCCAGTGAGAAAATCAATGATATCATGAAAGATCACATTAGCTTCAGTCTTTTCTAAATTCGCCACCATATTGTGTTTTGAAACTGTATTACGATTTGCCATTTATGATATGTGTTCACAGAAAGTGATATAACGAATAATATGGGTGAAAGAGAGAAAGATATGGAAAAGATTATAAGTTATCAATATGAGAGGGAAATTCGGAGAGTAGTTATTTATAGGTGAGATTTAAAAAATCACAGCCCTTAATGACAAAGTTACCGTTAGTAGTAGTTACCCCTCAATATTACCGTTGGAACAGTACTTTGATACGACACGTGTGCAGTACTTCCAAAAAGCAGTACTTTCCAAGCAGTACTTTCATAAAACCAAAAAGCAGTACTTTCCCATTCTCCTCTTTTCAATAGCAAATACAACAGATAAGCATGAATATCCTCCCCTCAAACAATGCATAGGACTATACTTACACTAAATAGTCCTCCCCTCAAATGTAGCTCAGTAATTAATCATGCCAATGCTTACCACCAAGTGATTGAATCTTGAAACATCAAAGCCTTTGGTGAGTAAGTCAGCTACATTATCATCCGTGTGAACCTTGACCACATTAATAAGCTTGTGCTCATAACAATATCTGATGAAGTGATACCTAATCTGAATATGCTTGGTCTTGGAGTGATAAACTGGGTTCTTCACAATGCAAATGGTACTCTCATTATCAATATTGATAGGAGTATTCTTGAAATTGAACCCATAGTCTAATAGTTGATTATGCATCCACAAAACTTGTCCACAACAGCTTGCAGCAGCCACATATTCTGCTTCAGTAGAGGATGTTGCTGCAATAGTCTGTTTCTTGCATTGCCATGAGACTAATCTTCTTCCAAGATATTGGCATCCTCCAATGGTTGATCTTCTATCATAATTATCACCTGCATAATCACTATCTGAAAAAGCTTCCAAGTGAAAAGGTGAATCCTTTGGATACCACAACCCTAACTTCGGTTGTTGTTTCAAATAACTAAAAATTCTATTTACTGCATTCAGATGAGAGACCTTTGGTGAGACTTGATATCTTGCACATAGACAGACAGCAAACATGATATCAGGCCTAGATGCAGTGAGATACATAAGACAACCAATCATTGATCTGTATAACTTGGCTTCAATAGGTTGTCCATCTTCATCTTTTGCCAGTGAGTTGATAGACTTGATAGGTGTAGTTATTGGCTTCATAGCATCAAAATTGAACTTCTTAAGTATGTCAGATACATACTTGTCTTGACTGATAAAAATACCCTCCTTTGACTGCTTAACTTGAAGTCCCAAAAAGAAAGTTAACTCACCCATTGAACTCATTTGAAATTCATTCTGCATCAGCTGCCCAAACTCCTTGACCATGGACTGTTTGGTAGCTCCAAATATGATATCATCAACATATACTTGAACCAACATGATATCCTTCTTGTCTCTCTTGATAAACAAAGTCTTGTCTATAGCTCCTCTCCTGTAACCATGTTGCAATAAGAAGGTAGAGAGCCTTTCATACCAAGCTCTAGGAGCTTGATGAAGGCCATAAAGAGCCTTAACCACTTTGTAGACTTTTTTTGGATGTGTAGGATCTTCAAAACCAGGAGGCTGTTTGACATATACCTCCTCTGTAATCTTGCCATATAAAAAGGCACTCTTAACATCCATCTGATAAACCTGAAATCCCATATAGGATGCAAAAGCAAGGAAGATTCGAATTGCTTCAATCCTTGCTACAGGAGCAAATACTTCATCATAATCCACTCCTTCTTCTTGTCTGTAGCCTTGTGCAACTAACCTTTCCTTGTTTTTGATGACATTCCCTCTTTCATCTCTCTTGACTCTGAACACCCATCTTGTACCAATTACCTTCTTTCCATCAGGTAGATCACATAGTACCCAAACTTCTTGAAGTTTAAATTGAAGAAGTTATTCTTGCATAGCTTCAACCCAACTCTCCTTAGTTAATGCCTGAGCTATATTCTTGGGTTCTTCTTGAGAGATAAAACAAGTGAACAGGCATGTTTGATGATCCTTGTGATTCAGCCTATTTTGCTTATAAACAAAGCTAAGTAAAGCATTGTGAGGTGTAGAAAAACCCTTAGCTTTGTTTCTTGTAAGCACTCCATGAGAAGAAGGTCCAATGATTTGACCAGTAGGATGATCTTTATGAACTTTTAAGGTAGGAGTTTGTGGAACTTCATAATCATCATCCAGGTTTGTGTAATCAGTACCTTCATTGGAATTTGTGAAAATACCTTCATCTTCCAACTCATCATCAGTATCTTCTAATCCAGGCATGGTTGGATCATCCAAATCATCCAAAGTGCTGTTATTAAGTGCAGCAGTACTTTGATCGAAAGTACTGTCAACCAAAGTACTGTGAGTGAACTCTGCAGTCTTTGTCTTTGTCTTTGCTTCCTCATAAGCTCTTCTATGTTCATCATCATAAGAATGTGCTAAAACATCTTGAAAAAGCATCTGATTTAGTTCATCTTGTATAGATTGATCCTCAACAGACAATGAGGATTTTGGTGCATCAGTACTTTTCTTTGGTCCAACAGGTAGTGGTTCTTCATCAGGAACAGCATCAGGTCTAATATGGACTCCATGAACAACATACTGTAAATCTTCTCCATTGTGTACAGGTTGATTTTCTTCTCTAACAGGTACATAGTTCATAGAAGGAGTCAAAACTTCAAGATCAAACATCCAATCAGGACATTTACCCTTCTAATTTTCTTGATCTTCTAAAAGTTCAACATGAAGACAATCTTGAACCTTCTTAGTGACTCTGTTGTACACTCTAAAGCCTTTGCTGTTGGTGCAGTACCCTAATAGATAACCTTCTTCTGACTTGCCATCAAATTTTCACAAATTATCAATGGTGTTGAGAATAGTGAGAGGGGATCCAAAAGGCTTCATAAATCGTATGTTGGGTTTAATTCCCATCAGCAACTCGTAAGGTGTCTTCATCTGAGGTTTTGTGACTGATACTCTGTTAAGCACATAGCAAGCAGTACTTACAGCTTCAGCCCAGAATTGAATAGGTAAAAGTGAATCTGCAAGCATAGTTCTAGCTGCTTCAATCAAAGTCCTATTTTTTCTCTCTGCAACACCATTCTGCTGTGGTGTTCTTGCAATGCTGAACTCCCTCTTGATCCCTTTGTTGGCACAAAATTCATCCATAAGCTTGTTCTTGAATTCAGTCCCATTATCACATCTAATACCTCTAACCTTGAGTCTCGGTTGGTTTTCAAGTGCTATTATAAGATTATGGATAGCATCAAAAGTATCATCTTTAAATCCTAAGAAAAATACCCAACTGAATCTACTACAATCATCTGTCACAACCAAGCAGTACTTTTTCTTGTTTAGGCTTGTGATGACGTACCCTCCGATCAGGTCGAAGGACCCCCCTTCGGCCTCAGTCGAAATTACATTACGAAGACCCAAGTCTTTCTTTATAAGTCATTGGTGGCGTAAAACCATTCATCATTGATATGGTTACCAGTTGGGAATTCGCCAGCCGAAGGCCTATGCCCTTCGGTGTCTTCTCTTGAAGATGCCAAGACAAACAAGAATCTTGACTTGGTCTTCCCCCACGTTCCCACTATGTCCTTAGCTTCCCCGCCAAGTCCGAGATAGTGGGAATGAAGCCCTAGCGGTTACCATAAATCAGGGGACGCCCCCCATGATCTCCTAAACGTGTGCTAACACTCTCCAAGCTATTTTCATCACCTATAAATAGATTGGACGAGTCATTTCAATGGTATGTTCACTCAACACATTATTTCACATACATCATATTATCCATAACTCATATCACATACTTATTCACACGCCGGAGGTGGTTCGCAGGGCCCAACCCCTGCGCAATCACTTAACGAAGTGTCTACTATTTCTTATTGCAGATTGACTACAAGTTTGGCGCAAGCATATCACCCCTCATACCCTTCGATCACCATCGAAGGCCTGGTCGTACGAATTATTGTACAATCAGTGGCGCCATCCGTGGGACCCGCTACTATTGGTCTCGTCATTCCAAACTTACACCCAGTCAATCGCTCTCACTAGTTTTACGGCATGACCCAAGGAAGAGAAGATACACCCCCTCCGGGTTTCTCGACCTTGACACCAATCCCAGTCAATGATCCTGGCAACCTTCCCAATATAACCGCATCCACTTTTACCACACGATCTCACCCTAAAATAACCCCCAACAATCATGCTTCAACCTCAGCTAACCCTGAACCGGTGATCAGTCCGGCGTTTGTCGAAGCTAACATTGAAGCATTAGAATCTTTACTAAGAGCTCGAAGGAGGCAAGACCGGAATGTGGAAATGCGTAGGGAGTTAGAATACTCAAGCGATGAGTATGACGAAGAGTTAGAAATGGAGGCTAGGCCCTTGGCTTCGGGGGCTACTCGCTCGGTGTTAAGGGTAGGGTCTCCAAACAGTCGAAGGCCTAGCGGAAGGTCGGTTGGTTTCGAAGACGCTCCGGAGCGGGCTCCGACAAGAAGGGAAGGAACGATGGAAGGCTCTAATGGAAGGAGTCACCGAAGGGAGGCTACGGAGGTTAATTTGCCACCACTCTTGGCGGCTCATCTGGGAAGAACGAAAACGGGGGTTCCACTACAGCCTTCTCACGCATCTGGCGTAGGAGGCGATCCATCTCAATTAAACAGGGGAGGAAGTCTTCCTCCTCATGGTATGTACCCACCTTTTCAGGCTCAATCTTACCCTCAAGGGGTTTATCCCCCACCTAACGGGCAGGGTAACAACCCCAACTTTACTCAACCATACGGAAGCATGCCCTATGGACAACCTATGGTATACCCTTCGTATCCTGTAGGAAGTCACCCACCTTATATACCTACTGCTTATCCCCAATATGTTAATCAAAACACTGTTGGAATACCTCCTAATCATAACCCATACAATGCTGCCCCTACATACATGCCACCTTATAACTGCCTCTATTCGGAACCCATGGGCTCCACAACCCCCTTCGTAAGATGGATAGAAGACTACCCTTTGCCTGATGGGTTGAAAATGCCCGCACATATTGGTACTTATGATGGAAAAGGGGATCCGGATAACTTTTTACACTTGTTCGAAGGGGCTATTAGAATGCAGAAGTGGGTAATGCCTGTTGCCTGTCACATGTTTACATATACCCTACGAGACTCTGCTCGTATATGGTGGAACGGGCAAAAACCAGGTAGCATTGTGAATTTGGATGATCTCAAAGCCAAGTTCAGGTCACATTTCAGCCAGCAGAAAAAGTTTACAAGAACGCACCTAACAGTGCACAACATCAAGCAGAAGGAGAACGAAAGCACAAGGGCCTTCATTACTAGATACACTGATGACACCTTGCAGATAATGGGTTTGCACGAAGACCAGCGCATCTCAGGTTTCGTACATGGCCTACGGAACAGAAGCTTGGTTGAATTCCTTTCCACTGATCTTCCTGCAACCTATAAGGGATTAGTGGAAAAGGCTTACACATGGATCGAAGCAAAAGAAGTGTCCACCAACGGGGCTCCGGCCGAAAACAGGGAAAATCACAACAAGGCTCTGAAGCATCCTTCGTGGGAAGGGTCAAGGAACAAACATAAGAGCAGGGACAGATTTACCCCATACCACAAAAACATCAACCACGGCCTCCTGGCTAAGCTGTCCAAATCCCCAAGAGAAATACTCGCTACCGAAAAGGCTGCGAAGACCTTTGATCCTCCTCCTCGCTTGGCAAACAAAGGGAGGCCCAGGGACACTTCCAAGTTTTGCTATTTCCATGATGATTACGGTCACGACACCAATCACTGCCGAGAGCTCAAAAAGCAGATAGAAGAGGCCGTAAAGTCTGGCCAATTGGGACATTTGGTGAAGGGTATAAAGAGAGGCAAAGAAAAAGCCTCTGACACACAGTTGGGAAAAGATACCACACCTGTCGAAGCTCCCATCCTCATGGTTTATAAAGAAGACTCTAGTTCAAAGAGAAAGGAAGCAGAGGAAGCCTTGTGCGGAGTAGGAGATGTCACTTTCCCTTCAATTACAGGAAAAATTCTTTCAAATGACCCCGTGGTCATCAAAGTCTTGATCTCCAACAGAGAAGTAAACAGAGCCTACCTTGACTGCGGTAGCTCCTGCGAAGTTATCTACGAACGGTGTTTCCTAAAGCTCAAACCCTCAATAAGGTCGAAGAGAGTAGATTCGAAGGTACCTTTAGTAGGATTCTCAGGGGAACACTCATGGCCCTTGGGAGAAGTCCCTCTAGAGGTTACGATTGGAGAAGGGAGGCTAAAAAGAATAGAAACTCTGGTTTTCACGATTGTAAGGTCGGAATCTCCCTACAACCTATTGATAGGGAGAACAGCAATGCAGAAGATGGGCATTGTTGTCTCAACCATACATGCCGCAATCAAATTCCAAACACCTTTCGGCATTGGAACGGTTTTCTCCAGCTATAAGATGAAGGGGCCTACGACGGAAAACAAGAGGGTCAAACAGGTTTCGGAGGAACTTTCGAAAGATGTTCTCAGTTGCACTAACGCTGAAGAGCGCATCGTGGTAAATGATCTCTACCCTGATCAGACAGTAGTAATCGGAAAGCAACTTACAACCTCCTTTAAAGCAGAGTTGGAAAAGATACTTCGCGATAACGCAGACGTCTTCGCATGGACCTATTCTGACATGACGGGGTCCCCAGAACTCTCACCATAGATGGACAGCCCTTCGGCACCGAACACAAGCTCAACGAGTTCAAACATATTGAACCCATTAAACAAAAGCGTAGAAGTCTAGCTCCTGAAAGAAATGCCGCTGCATGCAAAGAAGTGGACGAACTCGTGGCAGCAGGCATACTCAGAGAGGTGAAGTATCAAACTTGGGTGGCCAATCCGGTGATGGTCAAAAAGCACGACGGAGGATGGAGAATGTGCGTAGATTTTACTGACATTAACAAAGCCTGTCCGAAAGACTGTTACCCTCTTCCAGAAATTGATTGGAAGGTGGAATCCCTGTCAGGGTTCCGACTAAAGTGTTTCCTAGACGCTTATAAAGGGTACCATCAGATACAAATGGCCGAAGAAGACGAGGAGAAGACAGCCTTTTTTACAGGGAAAGGCGTTTATTGCTACAAAAAGATGCCTTTTGGTTTGAAAAATGCAGGTGCCACCTACCAGCGATTGGTGGACAAAGCCTTCAACAAGCAAATAGGCAGGAATCTAGAAGCCTACGTAGACGATATGGTCATCAAAAGTAGGTCAGAGGAAGATATGCTCTCCGATATCAAGGAAACCTTCGATCAGCTTCGCGCCATCAACATGAAGTTAAATCCCAAGAAGTGTTCCTTTGGTGTGGAAGAAGGACAATTCTTGGGACATTTGATCACCAAGCAGGGTATTAAAGCCAATCCTTCGAAAGTCAAGGCCATCACAGATTTGCAGCCTCCTAAGTCCCTCAAGGAGGTGCAAAGTCTCAACGGAAAGCTAGCAGCCCTCAACAGGTTCTTGTCGAAGGGTGCAGACAGATCTTTGCCGTTTTTCAAAACACTCAAAGGGTGCACGGACAAGAAGACGTTCCAATGGAGCATAGATGCAGAAGCAGCCTTTCAAAAGCTCAAGGAATTCATGGCTATTCTACCAACACTTACAGCCCCAATCAAAGGCGAAGTGTTGTTCATGTATATTGCAACCTCTTTCGAAAGCATCAGTGCCGTGTTATTGGCAGAAAGGGAGAAGAAGCAAATCCCCATATACTTTGTTAGTAGAGTACTACAAGGAGCTGAGCTAAATTACCCAGCATTGGAGAAGCTAATTTTGGCTTTAGTTCATGCTGCGAGACGCCTTCGAAGGTACTTTCAAGCTCACCCCATAACCGTAGTTACCGACAAGCCAATTAAGCAGATACTTTCAAAGCCGGAGAAATCTGGAAGGATAGCTAAATGGGCCATCGAGCTAGGAGAACATGATATTGAATACAAAGGCAGGAGCTCGGTCAAAGGACAAATATTGGCAGACTTTTTAGCAGAAACACCCTCCGAAACGAAACTTGACAAAAAGGTTGTTGAAAAGGAACCTGCTACGACAATCGAAGGGTGGAAACTTTATACTGACGGAGCCTCCAGCTCCGATGGTTCTGGTGCAGGTCTCATGCTCGTTGATCCCAAAGGGAAGGAATACACCTATGCACTTCGTTTCGAATTTGATGCTACGAACAACGAAGCGGAATATGAAGCCTTGTTAGCAGGTCTCCGATTGGCCGCAGATATGGAAGTAGAAAACTTGGCTATTTTCGTTGACTCACAACTGGTGGCCAACCAGATAAAAGGCTCCTACGAGGCGAGACAACCTGTGATCAAACAATATCTGGATAAGGCCAAAGAAATGCTTGAAGGGTTCACATCTTACAACATAGAGCATGTTCGAAGAAACCAAAACAAGAAGGCGGATGCACTTAGCAAACTGGCATCAATGGCATTTGCCCATTTAACAAAGGAAGTTTTGGTTGAAGTATTGACAGATCGGTCCATCGTCCGAAAGGAGGTATCTGACGTTATACAGGAGGAAGACTCGAATTGGATGACTCCAATTAGAGAATATCTGATAAGTGGCATACTGCCGGAAGATGCAAAGTTGGCTCGAAAGGTGCGCATAAAAGCACCACAGTACAGGATCATGGGAAATTACTTATACAGAAGATCTTTCCTATCCCCTTGGCTCCGCTGTGTAGGGCCAAGACAAGCTGCCAACATCATCCAAGAAGTGCATGAAGGATCCTGCGGACTTCACGCAGGGCCTCGCTCCGTTGTCTCAAAAGTAATGAGGGTTGGATATTATTGGCCTTCGATGCACAGAGACGCCGTCGACATCATTCAGAAGTGCGAAGCTTGTCAAATTCACTCAAGAGTCCCAAGGCTACCAAAGCAAGATATGACTTCCGTAACATCCGCATGGCCTTTCAGTCAATGGGGGATAGATATCGTAGGCCCTCTACCAGTTGCTCCTGGAGGAGTAAAGTTCTTGGTCGTAGCCATTGATTACTTCACTAAATGGGTTGAAGCGAAGCCTTTAGCATCCATCACAGGAAGACACATGGAAAAATTCGTATGGGAACACATTATCTGTAGGTTCGGAGTACCTCACATCCTCATTTCAGATAATGGAAAGCAGTTTGCCGAAGGGGTATTCCCAGTATTTTGCAGAGGCCTGAATGTCAGACAATCATTCACCTCCGTTTACCATCCTCAGGGTAATGGTCAAGTAGAGGTTACCAACAGAGACATCATACAAGGAATAGAATGAAGGCTGGGATACTGTCATCACGGTTGGGTAGATGAACTACCTCAAGTGCTCTGGGCAAATAGAACGCATACAAAGTCAAGTCATGGAGAAACGCCTTTCAGCTTGACATATGGCACGGAAGCTGTCATCCCTTCAGAAGTAAGTGTTGAAACAGAAAGGGTAATGAACTTCGAAGTCGTAGACAACAAAGAAAGACTCCGTAGTAACTTGGACCTACTTGAAGAACGGAGAGAAATAGCCTCCATTAGAGAGGCTATCCACAAGCAAAAGATTGAGAGGTACTATAATAAGCGAGTTAGGCCTTCGACCTTCAAACCAGGGGAATATGTCCTCCGACTCAATAGCGCAAGCAAAGCTGAGTACCAGGGTAAACTGGGACCTACATGGGAAGGACCCTACGTTATTAAGGAAGCATATGGCAACGGATCCTACAAGCTGGAAACCTTGGCAGGAGACGTTATTGATAGAACCTGGAATGGCACTACTCTTCGTAAGTTCTACGTATGAAACTTACAATGTCTAAGGACACATTTTACTTGCTTTCAATCAATGTATTTGCATTCTTCTCACTTAGGGAAAGAAGCATTAATGGTAGGCGTCTAGTATTCATTTCTTAAAATGATGTAATCCTCCCTACCCACTTAATGATAATAACACATTTCCCTCAAATCTCTTGTTTCGTTCAATACAACAAAGATTTGCCCACCAAGTCGCTTTATAAGTTTGAATGTCGAAGGGATGTACAAAGACTAAATAACATGTCTTGCTCATATGCATAACATCCATCTCAACTTCACATTAACTTTCCTATATGGCCTTAAGGTATTTTAAACCTTTCACTGCCCAAAGGATCAAGACGGAGTGGGTCGCGACCCTCTGTCAGCAGTCAAATTATACGATTGCTAATATTCTTAGTGAAGTAACTACACACAATGAGGCTATGCATCTACCATACGCCTTAGGTTGTAAAAAATATTTTTACGCAAGTAAAAGTAATAAGAGAAGAATCACACATAACAAAATTCGAGCCATAGTGGCTTCGTTGTAGATTTATGACTAGTTTTACTAGTCTAAAATAGGCCATAGCCATAAAACATCCAACATTATAAACTATTGTCTTAGGCCGTAGCCTACTACCAACATGCAATAAGTAAATTGTTTCATTAGGCACGAAGCCTGGAACAGAGCACAGAAAATTGTTTTAAACAGGGTACATACCACCCTGGGGATCAAATTACAACCACATGGTTGCCTTCTTTAAACCTTGGAATGAGTGGGGTCAGCTGAGCCTGGAGATGGAACCTGGGGTGACGGAGTCCTCTTGGAGGAAGAAGGAGGCTGGACTTTCCTTGGCTTCTTGGCTAGCAGATCCTCAATCGAGGCTGATGGGTCCTTCGTCACATCTGCAAGGAAAGGGAACTCTAAAGCAGTTAAATGATTACCTGCATCATCATATTCTTTTTCATGAGTTGCCCTGTAATACGGAATTTTCTCCAGCACTACTGGTTCCCCAGTCTTCGCCACCTCCTCCAACGTGGTATACTTGCCATGAAAAATGGCAGCATTCACCACATTCCCAATCGCAATCCCCACATCATCGCTATGATAAAGTTCCATAGCAATGTAGGGGATCACTTTGGTTACCAGGTCCACTCTATCCTTATTCAGCATCTTCAGACGGAGGTTTAAGCCATCTACCTTTTCTCGGAGCTTGATCTCTTGGGCCAGCAACTTTGACCTCTCCTGTTCGAGACCTCCACATTTGGATGAAAGAACAGATATCTGCTCTTTGTAACCAACACTCATAGAGCCTTCGACAGTTAACCTATTGCACTCAGCCTCACTCGTTGCCAATTGACCTTTGATCTTTTCATTCTCAGCTCTGAGATCTTGAACTAAGGGATTCTTATCAAAATCCTCCAATGCCTCCTCACACTTCTTCTCCAAGTCAGCATACTTTTGATCTCTAACCTTCTCCCCCTTCAGCATAGCATCCATTTCTTCTCGAGCTTTGGTGACAGCGCGGAGCAATTCCCTTGTCCTAGCATTGAGTTGATTGTCAAGCATGCCCTGGCGTACATAGCTTTTATCATGCAGATCACAAAGCCTCTCTATCAACATACTATTCATCACCTCTTTCCACTTGGAGGAGATCACATGGCTCATAAGTTGGTGACAAGCTTGGGGAGAAGGAAGCTCCTTCGTATCAGGAAGTCCTATTACAAAAGTAAATTTCATTAATATATGATCTTGGGTATTTAATTTTATTTCACAGGTAAGAAGTTTACCATGGAAGTCATCACCGCTGGGCCCCTCGATGGCTGGAAATACCACAGCCTTACCCTGGGCACTTTTTTGCTGGGTGGTTCGAGAGGGAGGAGTAGGCAGAAGAAGCTTTCTCTTTGAATCAGATTTCGTAGCCTTGGCACTAGCACCTTTCCTGCTTCGAACCCTCTCACCTATGCCGGAGGGTCCTGCGATGGCCAACGGTTGATCGGAGACTGGTTCGTCTGAGTCAGCAATATTCTCCACTAGCTGATCTTCTACATCTATGGGTTCCTTTGGTGGAGGAGCAGAAGATACAGGTTCGGCAGGATGGGCTTCCACCTCGTCTTTGTTTATAGACACCGAAGGGGAGCCCACGCCATAGCTTGTTTCTTGGGGATTCTTTGGAAGGAAACTAACCTCTTTGGCACCTCCAGCCATGACAAAGTTCCTGAATGACATCTCTACAAAAAGAAGCAAATAAGATAAATATCAGCAAGATAAGTTTTTGTTTCTTATGATAATTTAAAAAATGCATACTTTCTCCATCACAAATTATCTCAGGTACCAACGGAGACCCTTCCCATCTCTCAGCAATGCCAGCCATGAATAGGATTGGCTCAGGGAAGGTCTGGCAGTCAGCTGGATAACGAGCCAAACGCCGATACAGTGGGTTTCTTCTCACAATATAAGGCAATGGATCAGTGAACCTTTTCTCATCATATTGAAAGTCTGGGTTTAACAATGCAGAGTATCCAGGAGGGATAATGGTAGTCTGAATATAAAAGAACTTGCCTTTCCAGTTCCTTATGTTTGTAAAAGGCCTATCTATCAATATGGGCACATCCCTTTCACCCCTTTTGGCCAAAGTTAACCAATCTCCTCCCGGATATAGATTTAAAAAACCCCTAAGCACAGTCAAGGATGGTTCAAACCCATAGGCTTTACACATCACAATGTATGTTGTCAGCTTGGCTAGGCCAAAAGGGTTGAACCTAGAAATGTGTACCTCATAATATCGGAGGAATTCTAAAATTAAAGGATGCAGTGGTATCCTAAGATTGGAAGTCGTGAAAGCATGGATATACAAGCCTACATAATTTTCAGGGGCATCGAATATCCCTTGATCTTTACTTGGTAGCATTACTTTGTGTTCTTTTGGAATGGGATAATCAGTGAGGAACGCTTTAAGCTCCTCCCTGGTTAATGTGCAACCTTGTTGTTTTATAACAAATTTTTTGTTGGTTGACATGACACCTTCTACAAAACACAAAAAATATTGGAAATACAGGAGAAGAAGGAGCGCTTTACCTTGTTTGGTCGAAGGCTTGATCGAAAGGAATTTTGGTAGGTGAAAAACTTTGGGCGAAAGTTACTTTGTTAGGGTTTTACTGATTTTTGCATTTTATATACCCTACAAGTATTGCATCTTAGCCCTACACGTGTCCGTGCTATCCCTTTTATACCGGATTTCAAACCTCTTTTAAATTTTGAAAGGATGTTTACTAGTACCGAGGAAAACGGGGTAGTTATAATTAACTATGCATTTATTACGGTCAATATTAACTAGACTTTTCATCTTCGTTCGTTTTTGTGACGAAGGAGAGGTTTCATTTTTATTTCTGAGTCGTAAGCAATATTTCTGGTTCGTACATATCACTTTCGACTGGGGGGCTTGATGACGTACCCTCCGATCAGGTCGAAGGACCCCCCTTCTGCCTCAGTCGAAATTACATTACGAAGACCCAAGTCTTTCTTTATAAGTCATTGGTGGCGTAAAACCATTCATCATTGATATGGTTACCAGTTGGGAATTCGCCAGCCGAAGGCCTATGCCCTTCGGTGTCTTCTCTTGAAGATGCCAAGACAAACAAGAATCTTGACTTGGTCTTCCCCCATGTTCCCACTATGTCCTTATCTTCCCCGCCAAGTCCGAGATAGTGGGGATGAAGCCCTAGCGGTTACCATAAATCAGGGGACGCCCCCATGATCTCCTAAACGTGTGCTAACACTCTCCAAGCTATTTTCATCACCTATAAATAGATTGGACGAGTCATTTCAATGGTATGTTCACTCAACACATTATTTCACATACATCATATTATCCATAACTCATATCACATACTTATTCACACGCCGGAGGTGGTTCGCAGGGCCCAACCCCTGCGCAATCACTTAACGAAGTGTCTACTATTTCTTATTGCAGATTGACTACAAGTTTGGCGCAAGCATATCACCCCTCATACCCTTCGATCACCATCGAAGGCCTGGTCGTACGAATTATTGTACAATCAGCTTGCAATTGAAATAGGCCCAAAGAAATCCATGTGTAACAGCTCCAATGCTTCTCTAATAGACCTTTCCTCAAGCTTCTTGTATGAAGCTTTGTGTTGTTTACCCTTCTTGCACGCCAAACATGAGTGATCATTCTTGTAAGTCTTTGAAGGTAAACCTCTAACTAAATTCCCTTTGACCAGTTTGTTGATATTCTTGAAATTTACATGGCCCAATCTTCTATGCCACTGATGTGCTTCTTCAGATGTTGCTTTTGCCACTAAACATGTAGCTCTCCCAGAAGAGTGAAGACTCTTCATATCCAGAATGTACACATCATTGGTTCTTGGTACTCTAAGAACTACCAAGTTATCATCAACAGGCTTGAATTCAGGGGAAAGAATGAGACATTCTGTGTCAGTGAATAACACAGGATGCTTTTTATCACAAATTTGAGAGACTGACAATAAGTTGAACTTGAGCTCCTTTACATATCTAACATTCTCAAAATCTATACGCCCTGCTTTGATGGTTCCTTTTCCAGTGATTCTTCCTCCATTATGATCATTCCCAAATGCAACTCTTCCTCCACAAATAGATCTAAAATCTGACAGAATCTCCTTGGCTCCTGTCATGCTTCCAGAGCAACCACTATCCACAATAAGATGATCTTTAAGCTCCTCCTCTGGGTTGCCATGCACAAAGATACAAAAGTTAGTGTCTTTTAGGAACCCAAGCCATTACTGACTTGTGTTCCCCTTGTGGAGTAACATACTCAAATTCTTTGAGTATGTAATCTTCACAGTTTTTGTAGACATAATCAAGCATTATCTTTTGTTTTAAAACTTGTGGTGGATTTTCAGCAAAACTTTCTTTTTCAACAAAAATCTCCTTTTCTTTTACTCCAAAATCATCTTTATCAAAAAGCTCTGTTTCACCAGTACTTGTTGAAAGTACTATTTGTTCATCATCAGTACTTTCCTTCTTAACCCATTTAGTTTTAACTTCTGGTGTAGAGTCCCTTGATCTAGCTACTCTTCTGGAGTTGTAACGCCTTCTAGATTGATAGTAATTAGATCTCCTAGGGCTCCTATTCCAAGAGGTGTTTGGTGAAAACTGAGTAGTACTTTGAGAAAGTGCTGTATTTTGCTTTACAGTACCTTGGAAAGTGTTTGAAGGTACTGGAGGTTTTGAAAAAGGTCTTCTCTTGTGAGGGTTCATGTAGTCTGGTGAGAAGTTTCTATGGTTAACCCTATGTGAATGAGTCCAAGTTGGTCTACTCTCCCTTGGTTTTTGGTTGACAGGTCTTTTCTTAATGAACTTACTTAGGTATTCTGAATGTAAGTCACAGTCCTTAATCAAATGATCAGGACTAAAACAAACGAAACAAAGTTTTTGTTCTGTAATCCCAAAATTTCTTCTTCTATGTGTATTACCAAACCTATCCTGATTTCCAGGTGAATGATTAAAACTGTTTTGACCAAAATTATCCCAAAAAGGTTTAGCAATGTTGTGAAAAGGTTTTCTTAAAGGTACTGCTGAAGGTGTAGCAGTACTTTGAGATGAAAGTACTGCTTGACTTTTAGCATCATCTACCTTAGGTGTCTCAACTGTTTCATGTTGGGTTTCAGACATAGATTGACCAATAAGCTTCTTTTTAAATTCTAGGTTGTCTACACCAAAACGAGAAACATCAGGTCTTATGGGTTGATGACTACCAGTGGGATGTGGGACAGCATGATAACCCTTGTCTTTCTTATATTCTGGAGGTGGTTCACTAAATGATTCCTCATTACTAGATGTGTCAACATAGTTAATAAGCTCATAATCACTAGTGGTTATATCCTCAAAATCAAGGTCATCCTTATCACTAGGTGGGTTTTCTTCTACACTACTGAAATCCATACCAAAACCTAGACCAGTCCTATTGTAAGCTCTTCTTTGTTTTTGAACATAAGAAACATGAGAAAGACCAGATTCTTTCCAGGCATCAAACTTTGCTAACAATTCATCTCTCTCCTTAGTCAGTTTCTTAATTTCAGAAATCTTACAATTTAACTTCCATTCACTTAATTTTAACTGATAATCCTGTTGTTCATACTTTTCTGCCCAAGCCATTTCATTATTTTCATGTGTTATAATTTTGACTTCCATAGACTCTAAGGTTATTTGATAACCTGCTACCTCAGACCTAGCCTTTATACAGTTATCTCTTTTAATCACATAACTATTAAGTACTTTTTGATAAAAGTCATGACAGTTTGAGCATACCTCAGAGATAGGGGTTGAGCTTGGTGAAGTAGCCATCATAGCAAGTAGAACAGGATCATCTTCACTCTTCATGCTCCAGTCAAAGCTTCCTAGACCATCTTTAGAATCCATAGCAGCATATCCAGGTTCTTCATCGAAAGCTGTGCTCCAGTCAAACTCTTCCACAGAATCCTCCACAGCTACCATACAGTAGGTTACTGGTTCATCATCAAACTCAGCACTCCAGTCAACCTCTGATAAATTCTCTTGAGCAACCAAAGCTTTTGTTTCAGTAATTGGAATTTATTTAAGCTCTAGCTTTAGTTTCTCAGTTATCCTGTTTGCTTGATATTTAGCAAACCTGCACTCCCTTGCAAAATGTCCAGTCTTTTGACAATTGAAGCATTCAATCTTGGATTTGTCAAAAGTGATTCCCTGTTTTGGCTTGAAGTCAATGCATCTTCCCGTCTTCTTCATAAACTTCTTTATCCTTGCAGTGATCATAGCAACTTGCCACCTGATATCAATTTCTTCAAGATCATCCTCTTCAATCTGTGAGAGATCTTCTTCATAAGTAGAGAAGCTTGCTGTGCAAAGAAAGAGCATACAACTTTATCTGAGTGAATGGTATGTGATGGTGTGGCTTGCTGAGCAAAGGTGGGGGTAGAATAGGCAACAGTACTTTGAGCAACAGTACTTTGAGTAGGAGAAGCAGTACTTTTGGTGGAAGTACTGCCCCTCTTTTCAGATGACAAAAAGGCAATACTGTGAGATTTGGAACTGTTTTGGCCATTCATCTCATGCTCATACACCTTCAGATGATTGTAGAGATCATCAAAGTCCATAACATCCAAACCAGGTTGTCCTCTGATCATTGTAGCTATCACATGCCATGTCGATGGCAAACTCCTTAAGAACTTAAGATTAGCATCTTCAACTGAGACCTCTGCTTTGTATAGCTCCAGCATACTGAGAAGGTTTTGGAATCTGTCATAAGCAGCATCAAGGCCTTCTCTTTCTCCAACAGTGAATGTTTCAAATTGCTGCTTCAACAGATTTCTGTGCATCTTTTTGGAAGCATCATTACCTCCAAACCTTGTCTTGAGAGCAGCCCAGAGTTGCTTTGCATCTTTAGCATCATGGAACTTGAGTAGATGACCATCTGGAATGGCAGACAAGAGAATGTTGAGTGCCTTCTCTTGATTCCTTATTGTTGTTGAAGGTAAGACTGCTTTAGGTGCTTTGGGTTTTCCAGGAACATCAATAGGTTCTGGAACTTCTTCATTGCCATTGACAATTACATTCCATAGTGCATGGTCTGTAATTACAATATACTGCCTCATCTTCATGCTCCATAGGTCGTACTCTCCCTTGTTGATGATAGGTATCCTTAGTGAAGTGATGGATGGTGGTGGAACAGCTTCAGTCGACATCTTTAGGATTTAGTTAACTAGGTTTTAGGGTTTCTTCTTAGTCAGAGTTTCCACACAAGCTCTGATACCACATGATAAGATCGTTGTAACTCTTAGACTAGGTCTAATATTATATCTAGGAACACATAATAATGAAAGCGGAATATTCAAACATAGAATCAACATTATTATGAACAAGGTTTTTCATTATCATCTCTAACATACAAACATCTACAGACCCAATTCTACTTGATCAAGGTAGAACATGTTACACACCTTGTAACAGGGATAAATCCTAAGTTATTAACAATGAAACACTGAGTAATCTTTATTAAGTACACGGAATTTACTTAACAAATCTAAGAAGAATATAATTTTAACTTTTATTAATAACTCTAAATCTGCTTGTTATGCAGACTCTTTAACAACTCTAAAACTCTAATAATAATCATACTTTTGGATTCTAAAACTCGTACATCTAATGCCAATCTAGGGGTCCTTTTATAGGCTCAAGGATAACCCTAGTCGGTTTACAATTTGTATCCTTGTACGACAAGTAATCTAAACAAAGAATATTCTAGAATAAACAAAGCTTTCCATAAACGAATATAGCAGTTCTTTAGCTTTGCAGTACTTTGACTTCGACAGCAGTACTTTGACTTTCTCTTTAGCAGTACTTTGACTTTTTCCAGTACTTTGTCAATCTTCAGTACTTTAACATTCTTCAGCACTTTCATATCCCAACAGACTTCTCTTTGGTGGCCAATGATGAATGTCGTACTTAGCATCAATATCGTAGTCCACCACTTTGTCAACGAACATTCTGGTGGCCTCTTCTACGATGGCAACATTGATGGAGAAGACTACTGTTGGTATCTTGAAGGTAAGTGATGTAGCGTACTTCTTGCTGATGTCGCTATCGTGCTGAAGAAACTCTAGGTCCTTGTTGAAGAAGTAGCGGTAAGGAATCTTTGGTTGCTCTGGTCGGCCAATGGTTGGTAGCGGTTTGGTCCAGTCAGTGTAATATGGAGTGTTATCCTTTCTTGAGTAGTCGTTGTTTGATTCGGGGTTGAGCCAGTCAATGTTGTTAGACATGGCTCGTGCGATGTTGTCGAGGTGGTTTTCGACTTCAATAGCACTGCCGGAACTGTCTTTTAGCAATTTGCATCGTTCTTGATCCGGTGTAACTCCCCTTTAGTCATCTTCTTGACCTTAAACTTGTCCTGGATAATCTTTACCTGCTCCATAGTGCGACCATCTACCGGTTCTTGACCTTACGGTAATCGAGGCATAGCATCAACTAGCTTGCTAAACCATTCATATTCTTCAGTGTCAGCTTCATCCAACCAGTAGACGACTGATTTGGATCTCTTCTTCTTCGATTTGGATGATGGTCCTGGTTGTTGCTTAGTTCATGGTGGAGATGATGGATGTTGCTGGGGCTCGGGAATTTCTTCGTCATCACTACCGGTGTATTGAAAGTGATCTTCGGTTTTCTCCAATGGTGGTGGTGACTCAGAATCCCGAGGTTTATCAGATGTAGGAGTTTGCTGAGATTCTCCAGTAGTGGTGGTGGTCTTTGGTGGTGGTGGTGGCATAGATGATGAAGACTCGCCTGTTTTCTTCTGAAGTTTAGCCTTTGGATCCTTGTCTGTGTCATCATCGTCTTTGTAACGCTTCTCAAGACCAGCAGCTTCCTTACATGTAGTCTTCAGTTGATGAGCTAGTAGAAGTTCAAGAAACTTCATTTCATCAGATGTAAGTATCGAAGATCGAGCAGTCATCTGAACTATCAACTGTGACGGAAGATCAGTTTCGGTTACATTTGGAGGCGGAACTGGTCGAGTCTGCATTATCACCGGTGTTGTTATGATTGTCTGCCTGATCAGCGTTCTCAAAGTAGGATAGAATTGTTTGGAGAACATGTCTCTGGTTATTCCCGGGACATATTGAAGAAGGAACTGATGAGTGTATTCCTTAATTTTCTCTTCCATTTCCCCTTGAACATCTTGGTTGAGGAATAACTTGATCTGATCTCTCTCCTCAATGAACGTGTTCATCTCTTTGCTAAGCAAATTGACCCTGTCAGCTAGCAAGTTTAGCTTTCGATCAACCATGTTACGTTTTCTTGCTTGTTTAACGGCTTTAAGGATCTTAGTCTTTGCACGAGATGCCCATGTATCTGTAGGTTTCTTGACCGACTTCAATGATGATTTGGTGGTTGTATCTTTTGAAGGTGGTGGTGAAGAGTGAGATGATGATTCAGTTGTGGAAGGGTCATGAGGTGGCTCTGAAGATTGTTCAGGATTATGTTCAAGATTGTCTCGGATGTAGTTGTCTGCTTCAATTCGAATCCTTTCTTCTTCATATGCTTTAGCACGGGCTTCTTCATTAGCCTTTTCCTTTGCCGCTTTCTCCACATCTTTATTAGTAATCTTCTCAATCTTTTCTGGTTCATCTTCCTCAAAGTTGAACTTAACCTCATAATCTTGCTCCTGCTGCTCCGTTGATACCTTTGTGGTGGCACCAGTTCCCTTATCAGGTTGATTAACCGCATCAAGAACTAGTGCGATAAGAGCTCCAACACTGGAACCTCCAGGGCCTCTCAACTGTTGTTCTTCAAACTCTTTGGCAACATGTTGTAATCTTAGTTGCTTCAGAGTTTTCTAATAATCTCTTACTTCATCCTTTGGATCATTATCTTCATCTGAATTTTCTTCCTCTTCTTTAGTCACTGGTTTCTTTCCTTTGTCTGATTGGGGACTTGGTGGTTTGTCTTCTAACATTGGTGAGGATGTATCCTCTGTTGCTGTTTCTGAATAGTAAACCACCTTATCAAACTCAGTTGCAGAGTCGTCGTCCTCTGGAATAGGTTCCGATTTGACATTAGGATGAGCGATCTGAGCTGGGACTCTTTTCTTGAAGCTTGGATGCCTCTTCTTATACTTGTCAGTGCTCCCAGTGCTTCCAGTACTACTTGTGCTGCCTGACCTTCTAGTCTTTTTGGTAGGCACAGCAGAAGTCTTCTCATTCATAAACCCGACTTTGCATGCTTTCACCGCTTCTTGGTAATGAAGATACGAAGGAAGACCCTTGATTGTGTCAGTGAGAAGGCAGTCAAGTAAATCTACACCTTGCTTGTGTGTTGATGAGTCCTTAAATCTGACAACGTTTAATGTTGGCTCATATAACACTGAGTGATTGTTGGGGTCATTAATTCTCATGGGGATGTCCCGATTTTGCCCGAGAATGTTCTGAATCAACAACTTTGTGTATCTGATTAAGGGAACCTTTAACTCAGGCTTCTTGAGATGCTGCATCGTATCTTCCCATATCAGGCTTGCATAATCGATGTGTTGTTTGTTGACCATTCCCCAAAATGTCTGAAGGTGCATGAACTTAGGATGTTCATGACCAATGTCTCTTCCAGATACAGACTTGGCGATCATGAATTACAGTGTCCTCCAAGGCTGAGGGATGTTCTTCAGATCAACATTGGAGTGTTTGGTGATGATTCCGGCAGCTTCATCATATCCAATGTCGATCATGAATTGCATTATGACCTCTTCATTAGGAGTTGGCACATAATCAGCATGATGTATAGCTGGCAGAAGAAGAATAGTGCGAAGATCCACTACCGTGATTGTGACTTCCTTGTTATTGAGAGTCACTTTGACAGCATCTTGACCATCAATCTTCTCCATCATGTGCCGGAATTGATGGATATAGATTTCTGGTACAGTAGCGGAGTTGGTCAGCATAAGACTGTAGGGATGAACTTTGAGAATATCCACGGCAACTCTGCAAGAGGATTCCGAGCAAGTGAAGTTATCAAAATTAACCCTGAGGTTGTTCTTTCCAATCATTTTGCGGTAATCCGTTGGGAAGATATCTTCCATTGTGAGTTCATTGGATGCGTTGATATTTTCCATGACGACGTTCATTTCATGATCTGAAAGGTATTGAGACAAAAGAACCAACATATCGAAAGACATTATGTTAGTCTAATATTGATTTTATTGTCCAATTATTGATTGAAGTTGTTATGTTTATGAATGTTATGAGTCCAAAGTCACTTTTAGTCCAATAGTCCAAAGTTGACATGATAAGTTACGTGAGTATGTTAATTTTAAATTTTAATGTCCAAATTTCACTTAATCACACAACGTTTTAACTTTTTGTAGCCTATTAGTGACATTTTGGTTTAGTGACATATGAGTAACTTATTACAAGTTTTGTACGCGTAACATTTCAAAATAAAGTTACAAGTAGGCTTAGACGTAAGCTAGGGTGCTTATGCGTAAACATGAGGACCTTAAGCGTAGAGGTAAGCTTAAGCATAGGAGTAACCCTTAGGTGTAAGAATGACTTATGCGTAGGAGTATACTCTTAGCTTATGAGCTTACGCATAAGCTTAGGCAAAGGACTTACGCGTAAATTTTACTCGTAAGAGTAGCCCTTAGGCGTATAAATCCAAGTTTACGCATATCCTTCACATAATACGCGTAGTCCCACTGTAGACCCTTATGCGTAAGTGTTACGCGTAAGATTGGTCTTAGGCGTAACCTTTACGCATAAGGTATTCCTTAAGCGTAAGCCAAGAACACCTTGATTCTGATCTTTTATGCGTAGAAGCCTGTAATAATTTAAACATAAAAAACAAATTAACACGTATTCCAATCACTTTCAAGACCACAAAATATGTCATTCATTAATTCAGTTACGCGTATAACAGCTTAGGCATAAGTTTATACTTAAGACCTAAACCCTAATGTATACGAGTAAGAGATTTAACCATGGAAATTTCAAAAGACTTTTTCAGCATACTCTTAGATGTCTAAGAACCATGTTCTAACAAGTTTTGACATCAAACTCTTGATGAATCAAAAGTTCATCTTTATACGCTCACATAAACCCTAGAATTTCAATTCTTCAATTTTATTGTTTCTGGGTAGGATTCAAGAGTGTATATGAGTGATTAAACATGTCAAGAACCTATTCTAATCATCCAATTAAGCCAAAACACTCACATGAAGAAACGCCTAAACTTGAATATAAACCCTAATATTCGAAAATGATTAAAACAAGTTTCTGGGTAAAATTCTTTGATGGAAATGAGTATAATACTTGTTTTCAAACATTTTGATACTCCCCATTTCATAAAAAAACACATTTTACCAAAACCTTGTTCATACGCATAAGCGTAAGACCCAAAATCATCAATTTTGAAAAATCTAACCGTTAGATTTGAGAAGGTTAAAAACCATTGTTAGTAGTGATGATTAAAAGGTTTTACCACTTACAAATTTCGGATTTGAAGCACGGTTTTGAATCTTGATTCTTAGGCGTGGATATGGTGGTTGAAGGTTTTAATGATAGTAATAAATGTGTTAGATATGTTAGGTGGAAGAGTTTTGTTAAAAAATATTTTTCAAACTTGACAAGATTGGCCCTTCCACCTCAACTATTTTCAACCAAGACCCATAACTTCCACTTTGGTTAAGCAAAACATCATTCTTGGAAAGAAACTTTAAAGATACTCCCCCTCGAATTTAGTAATGATAAAATTTTAAAACATTTATGTCCGACGGGAGTAAATAACAAGAAACGTATCCACCATTTCTGAAGAAACAACATCTTTTGGTAACATGCAAGTACAAGGTTTTATGAGACTGAAAAATATTTACATTCTCCTCCTCAACACTTGTTCGGTGAAAATGGTGAAAGGTTTGATGGAACAAAGTGTTGACGAAATATTTGTACTTGCAATGTTTGAAAAAAATTTATATAGAAGAATATTTTTGTATTTTATCAGATTTTATATTTTTCTATTTTTGTTTTTGAAAATTTTATTTACAAAAGTTGTTTTGGTGTTTGACTGTTTTCAAGAATGTGTTAAAAGTTCGTCCAGTTCTTCTAGAGTCAAACACCTCATACCAATCCGGTGAATCAAATCATTAAACCTTGCTTGAGCTAAGGCTTTAGTGAGAAGATCCGCCAGTTGGTGTTCAGTACCAACAAAGTATAATTCAACTGTACCCTTTTCCACATGCTCCTTTATGAAATGATATCGAATATCGATGTGCTTGTACTTCGAGTGTTGAACAGTGTTGCACGAGATCGCAATAGCACTTCGATTGTCACAGTACACCGGGATTCTGTCAAATACGTAACCATAGTCCTTGAGTTGTGTTCTCATCCAAATGACTTGAGCACAACACGCAGACATGGCTACATATTCTGCTTCTGTTGAGGACAGCGATGTAAAATCTTGTTTCTTCGATTGCCATGACACCAGTTTATCACCAAGGAATTGTAAACCACCAGAACTACTTTTCCAAGAATCTAAGCATCCTGCATGATCAGCGTCTGAAAAAGCTATTAGTTCAAAACCAGAATCCTTCAGATACCAGATCCCCAAATTAATGGTTCCCTTTATGTATCAGGGGATTCTTTGTTTCTCAGTTGGTCTTAACTGATAACGGGAGCAAAGATATACATAAAATACAATGTAAGGTCTACTGGTTGTTAGATACATGAGAGACCCAATAATACTTTCGGTATTTGGTAGGGTCAACCAATTTCCCATGTAAATCAGCGTCCAGTTTGTTTGTATGTGCCATTGGTGTTGCATAGGTGTCACAACTTTGCATTCCATGTTTGTTTAAATTTTCAAGAGCATATTTGGACTGACTTAGGAAAATACCACGAGGTGATTTATGAACTTGTAGTCCTAAGAAGAACGTAAGTTCACCCATCATTGACATTTCAAAATTTGTTTTCATTAGTTTTGAAAAAGCGTTTGAGTACTTTTGTGGGTAGACCCAAAAATGATGTCATCCAAATAAATCTGAACAATTAAAATATGTGCCCCGTGATATTGGATAAACAGTGTTGGGTCGATCGATCCTTTGACAAATATATGAGAAAGGAGGAAGGATGACAACTCATCATACCATGCCCGAGGGGCTTGTTTGAGACCGTAAAAAGCCTTGTTCAGTTTGTAGATGTGATTAGGGAACTCTGGATCAACGAATCCTTCTGGTTGACTAACATATACTGTTTTCTTCAGTTTACCATTCAGAAAAAGAGGTTTTGACATCCATCTTATAGATCGTGATGTTCATGTGAGCCGCGAATGCCAAGAAAATCCGTACAGCCTCAATTCTAGCTACTAGTGCGAATGATTCTTCGAAGTCAATCCCCTCTTCCTGTCTATAACCCTAGCCACCAGACGTGACTTATTTCTGATAATCGTACCTTCAGCATCTAACTTGTTTTTCCAAATCCATTTGAGACCAATGACATAGACCCATGTTGGTATTTCAACCAATTCCCATACTTCAAGACGTTTAAACTGATTGAGTTCTTCCTGCATGGATTCAACCCAATTTGTCTTTGGTCATTGCATCTTTAATGTTTTTAGGTTCAGTTTGACAGACGGTGAGGGCATAAATGCAGTGTTCACCGTCAGTCTGAAGGCGTTGTCTAGTAACGACTGGTTGATTCAGGTTTCCAATAATGTTAACAAGAGGATGGTCTTTAGTCCAACGATGTGTGGAGGGTTGATGTTGATATACATTGTGCATATTAGGTGGATTCAGATGGCTGGTAGAAGATTCCGCAACATCTGAAGATGCAGTTTCAGTAGCAAAAGGGTTGAAGAATGCATTTCCATCATAATTCGCGGGTGCAGGTACATCTTGATTCAGAAGATCATCAGCTGGATCAACGTCATTAGAGGCGGTTTGTTCGACTGTTGTTGTAGAATCAATTGGAGGTGCTTCAGCAACAGTTGTTGTTGTTTCAGGTGTATCAGGGATTGGAATATTATAAGGTTGAGCAACGGAAACATTTGATACATCTGGAGCATGTTGGTCAATATCATCACTAAACAGAGGAGCAAATAACGTTTCCATTTAACGACGAGTAAGTTGTAAGCTTGATTCAGCTGATGATGGGGTTTGGGGGAAGTTTAGATGGTTATGTCCAGGTTCCAAGCTGTTTTGATCAGAAGCCATTTCTGTAAGCTCATCAAAATTAGCAGGAATCGTTTCCATAATCTCCCTTGTACGAAGATTCCAAATCCGGTATCCCTCAGAGTTTTCACAGTATCCAACGAAGACTCCAATGTCAGCTTTGGATTTGAGCTTTCCAAAGTCATCACGATCATTATTTGGGTAACAGAGAGCACCAAATACATGAACGTGTTTGAGATTCGGTTTACGGTTATGGATAAGATCATAAGGTGTTTTGTTGTGGCATTTGGTTATCATAGAACGGTTTTGAGTGTAGCATGCAGTTGACACGGCTTCAGCCCATAAATAATCTGGAAGTTTTGCATTGATCAACATCGTTCTTGCAGCTTCCACTAACGTACGGTTTCGTCTTTTGACAACTCCATTTTGTTCTGGTGTCCGTGCAATTGATGTCTGATGCACAATTCCCACTTTCTCATAGTATTCTCGAAGAGTTTGATTCACAAATTCAGTTCCTTTGTCTGTTCTGATTTGCCTGCCTGTGTTCCAGAGTTGAACTTGAATTTTCGTGAGAAAGGTGATGATCATTTGTGGAGCTTGATCTTTACTTCGAAGAAAATAAACCCAAGTCCATCTTGAGTAGTCATCAATAATTACTAGGATGTAGCGTTTGCCATTGATCGTCTGCACACGTATTGGGCCACACAAATCCATGTGAAGAAGATGAAGCACATGCTGAGAGCTTTGTTCCACCTTTGACGAAAAATGAGCACGAGTGTTTTTCCCTTGTTCACAAGCTGAGCATAGATGGTCTTTAGAATATCGAAACCTTGGAAGACCTTCAACGAGTTTGTATCGTGCAAGATTGGTTATGGTTTTAAAGTTCAAGTGTGAAAGTCGTCGGTGCCATAGCCAAGATTTTGTTGAGGTTGCCTTAGAAAATAGGCAAATAGGAGATGAAGCAATCATGTCTTGCATTGAAATTGTGTAAAGACTTGATGTGCGGTTTCCAGGCATAAGATCGCTTCCTTGTAGATCACGAATGAAACAAGTTTTTTCCCTAAAAGCAACTTCCAAATCACCATCACAAAATTGACCGACTGAAAAGAGATTGTGACCGAGACCTTCCACATAATAAACCCAGCTAATTTCGATGTTCCCATTGATGTAATCTCCGTAGCCCATAATAGCTGCGAAGTGATCATTCCCGAACCTGACAGTGCCGATGAACTTTGAGACAAAGTTGGATAACAATTTGAGATTGCTTGTCATGTGTCGGGAACATCCGCTATCAACAATCCAAAGGATGATCTGTATCACCTACATTACACACAGACGATACAGGTGGAATAGAAGTAGAGGTGGAGCCCGAAGAGTTAGAGGGTTCCGTTATAGTTACAGTTGAAACACACATGTTAATGATTTTGGGAATCTATTTAAATCCGGGTGTATTTTGTAACCATCTCTGCCAAGTCCAACTAGTTCGTGCTTTGGTATTAGTGAATGCACTAGGTGATATTTTCTTCCTAGGAGGTGAAGTGGGTTCTGTGGGTACATCAATGATCGTAGCAGAAACACTAGAGGGCGGTTTACCTAGCACATACTTAGAAGCATTAGTAGGCCTAGAGGTAATCCGTTTTCTATTATTCCGCTTACGAGATAAGATAGACTTAGCAACACATTTATCATGACAACCAGAAAACATGCTTTTACGACAAGCAACACAAGATGTTTCAAATAAAACATTCAAAGTACTTAAAGGTTCAGCATTCGTTACATCACTTTTTCTATTACATTTGTCTAACGAAATGTCAAAAGTGGGTGCAACATGAGTTTTATTCAAAGTCCTAAGGTGTTCTTCTACTTCAGAGGCCTTTACTGATCTTTTCTTACATTGCGACTTCCTAGTCTTCTTTTGACTCTTTCTAATCTGTTAAGTACTAACGCTGGGAAAAGAGGCACCTACTCCTGTATCAGTGGAAGGAAGCACATTAGTATCTTGTGGTTTGTCATTAGGTGTTCTAGTGTTAATTTTAAACATTCCAGGTGAAAGGACATTTGTGTTACTAGTCTTATCTTGTTCACATTTCCCTAACTTCTCTTTCAACTCAGCCATAGTGTGCATCAAATCTTGATTTTCAGAGTGAATGTTTCCACTAATGTTTAAGACATCTTTAGTGTATGCAAGATGATTATCAAGTTCTTGTGATGCTTTAGCACGAGTCTTTTTGAGAAAATCAAATATGACACTATATTCAGTTTTGACTTTGGAAATTTCTTGTTCATATTTTGAAACTTGACATTTTAAAGACACGTTTTTATCATCCAGTTGTTCAAGTTTTGGATCAAAAGATTTTGCACGCAACAGGTTGATTTTGTTTTGCAAAGAAAGTTCTCGATTTTACAAATGCTCATTTTCAATTTTCAAAGACTCGATTTGCGGCACATTATCGATATTCTCAACATTATCAACAAAGTCAACAGAATCAAGAGCAATATAATCAAACGCATATGCAGCCGTATGTAACAACACAACATTGATGGTATCAGCACAGAGAACATCTTCCAAGAGTCGATCAACATGATTTCTTAACATTTTCTTTTTTCGTTTAGTATTTGAAATCGATGTTTTTGTTTTCTCGAAAACTATTTTCATAAGTCCAATCTCCTTCTGAAGATCCCGTTCCCAATATATTGCACACATTTTCAAATTTCGGACATGGGGTAAAAGTCTTTTTTGAAAAATATCTCTTTGATTTCGTGCATGTGGCGATTGAAAATGTTCAGCTTTTATTTCAGAATTAACTTCAATTCCACGTTCCAAAAGTTTGATGTCAGACATGAATGTATCAAAATATTTAAGAACTTGACATTGTTCGGGTAATGATTTTACTTCACTGAAGGAAGGTAAAGGACCATTAATTTGTGCAACATTGTGTCGGGGACCATCGTTAGAAGAGGACTCAGGAAGTGGTGTGATAACCCAAGGTGTGTTAGTATTATCCTGTTGTTTTACAAGTATGATTTTTGAGTAATCGAATGGTTTGTTATATTCAACAATTTCCATTTTTAATCGACTCTCAGCATCAGCATCTGATTCCTCATCACGATTATATTCAACAACACTCATAATTGAATCATCAATTCTATATTCTGCACTGTAAACTTGAGGATTTGGTTTGAATGCTCTATGTGAAAAACTTGGTTTATAATAAGCAAGAATTGGTCCATATCCATCTGGATTTGGTTTATAAGAAAATTTTTGAATTGTTGTGATTAACTCACCATGTTTGTAAACAACATTTCGAAACTCTTTGATTTTGTTTTGTAAATCGACAATTTCATCAAGATATGATCAATTTGTCTCCTCGAATGCTTTTTGTACTCACAAAAATGTTTTTGACAAGTTAACAACTCAGACTTGGCTTTTTGAGTTTCCAAAGTGAGAGCGTTAAGTTGTTGTTTATGATCAAATTTTTGTTGTTCTATTTGAGAAAACAATGCATTCTTGGATTCAACTAGATCACGTATCTATTTTTCCAAATATTTTTCATTTTGTATGATTTTGCAAAAGCGACTTCAAAACTTTGTTCACGTTTCTCTTTAGTTTCAAAAACGTTGAGTTAGAACTTATAGCATTCATTGTCCTTAGTCAACAGTGCAATTTTATCTTGCAGTTTCTTATTGATCTCATTGCATTTTTCCAATTTAGATAGGGTGGTATGACATAAGGTCATGAGTTCCGAATCTGGATTAGACAAAGGTTCATTTTGTTCAACTTGAGTCTCAACATAATCATTATTTAGATCCTCAAATATGACCACGGAGTCAACTTGATTATCAATGCTAACCATTAGGTCATCTTGATCATCAAATGTAACTACGGGATCCATTTGATTATCGTCGTAATGAGATGTAGAAGGCTCATGTTGAATACTTTGTGCCTCGTCGAATGTAGATATAGACGGAGATATCAGATCATGTATTAGTATATTAGGATCCGGTACCTGAGACAAGCCATCAGTGTCATACACTGGGCATGTGTCACTCATGTGGAGCTCTTGCATGTTTGCCATTAACATCACAGCTGCATTAGCCTGCAAGTCCTCCATGTCATCATCAGAATCTGCATTAGCCATGAAGCTCTGTTCCTTGTTGGTAAGTGTTCCACCAACTTCATCCTTGAGAGCTAAGAGTAAAGCCTCCTTGTGATAAGCGTTGCCTCTTGTTCTCAGCTTTGGCATGCATTAGCCAGATGACCCTTCTCGTTGCATTTGTAGCATCGAAGACCATTAACCCCAGTCTGAGCATTTCCCTGATCAACCATTTGAACCCGTTGTTGTGGAGCACCCATGTTATTCCTTCATGAACATTAAACCCTTGACCACTACCCATCTGACGACAATTTCCATGATTCTGAACCTCAACTCTTCCATTATTAACAACAGCTTGATTTCTTATGTTTGATGAGGTACGAATGCGATTGTTGGATTTGTTAGCAAATCTTCCGAAGGCTCTAGCAATCATGACAAATCCTTGATTCAATGCATCGAAGGCTTCTGCATCCTCATTTGATTCACTGTAGAGTGCTTGATCATTGTTGTTGTTGTATGGAACCAATTGAGTTTCTTGTGATTGTTGTTGTGATGGATCATATGGTGTAATCTGAGCAGTTGGTTGTGGAGGATTTGTGAAGACAGTTGGCAAGTTCATAAATTGAGGATAACATGCTTGAGTGTACAAAGCAAGATTTTGATTATCCAGAAGTGATGGAGAAGTCTACTTCCTTTTGATGGTGCTTCAAATAGTCATACAACAATCCGTAAGTAGCTTGATGAAGATTCTTCGCTTGACGGATGAATGTAACGTACTTCTCCCAATCAGGACCAAGACAGCTCAAGAACTTTGTGTTGATTGCAATCCTTGGCATAATGATATTATGTTTGTCCAAGTCATTGATGATGTCTGAGAACCGATGATAGTATGACTCTAATGACTCCCCTAGTTCAATCAAGAAGTTTTCATATGCTAAGTAAATTTTTTGGATTCCATGTCTTCTTGATTGAGTTCAGTGCCTTCCATTAGAAGATGAATGTGCTCCCACATTGCTTTAGCAGTCTTCTGAGCATCAACACTACGAAGTATCGGATTGGGTAGACCCAAAAGGATATATTGCATTGCAAGTTCATCAGCTTCTAAGTGAAGAAGTTGATCAGTAGTAAGTTGATCTATACTGACAACGTTGGTAACATCATCTCTTGGTGGAGTAGCATTCGAATCTCCGGGTATAGTGATAGTAGGCATCTGAAAAGGACCTTCAAGTATGACCTTCTTCAAAAACTTACCATGTGGTTTCTTGAGATCACAAAACCTAAAAAACCTTATCACCTATTGATCGTACTTTTCGGGAGTGAGCATTGGAGGCCTATCAAGGGATCCAGCTTCATGAATGGATTGTTGGCTCCTTAAGGCTTCACACATCTTTGCAAACCGAGAAGGTTCCTTTTGCGTTGTGACATTCATAGCATACTTAGCGGGAAACTGATATTGGAAGTAGTTACAATGTTAAAATTGTTGACGAGGGTTTGGTTGAGGCATCTGTGGTGGAAGAGGGTTTGCTCCTTGAGGAAAGTACGTTTGAGATGGTGGTTGAAATTGTTGTTGAGGATATTGTTGAAATTGTTGTGGAGGATATTGTTGAAATTGTTGTTGTTGTTGTTGTTGTTGTTGAGGATATTCATGAGGAAAGTGGTTAGAGTATGGTGGTTGAGACATCTTGAAACTTGTGTTGAGGATGGATCTTTGTAGTCGAATGAAACTTGTTGATGAAGTACACTTAGGCATAGAAACCAGGCTTAGGCGTAGACTGTAATCCTTACGCGTAACCTCCTATTACACATAAACAATAGCTTAGGCGTAAATACTGCTTACGCGTAAATTGTAGGTAAAACTTAAGCTTAAGCGTAAACCAAAGTGTTAATACAAATAAGCCGTAAAAACGTTTATTTATATTTTACGATCTTCTGATGTTTTGTCGATAACAAAAGTAAGATCATTTTAACGAAACAAATAAAATACGTAAATGGTTTGAACTAATAGTTTTCTAACACACTTACGCTTTCACATAAAACACTAAAACTAGTATAAGTGATTTTATGCTTAAGATATACATATGTACAACAACTAGTGTTTACATATTGGGATAACATATACTTAACTAAGTATATACCAAAATGGGTAAAAACAAGTATATACTAAAATGGGTAAAAACAAGTATATACTAAATAGGTAAAAACTAGCAAATGGTTTTGACCCATAACCCATGGTTTTATTTATACCACTTAACCAAGTTCATTGTATCCTTAAGATACATTGTATCTAGAAAGAAAACCATGGATCAATCCATAACCCATGACCCATGACCCATAACCAAAAATACCCATGGGCAAAGAGGAGCGTTCCACGGATCCCTAGCTTTGTGCTAGCCGGATCCCAAGTGGAAGGGATCCGTGGGATCCGGGGAAACAGTAGGATTTTTCTCTATAAATAGTGAGCCATTTCTTCATTATTTCTTACCCCTTTCTAACACACTTTCTCCCCTGAGTTAAATCTCACTAACCTTAGATCCAAGAGATCTATGTTTGTAGTCTTGTTTTTGTGTGATCTTTTAGGTTCCTCTTAAAGGCAAGATCACCACCTTTGAAGTCGAGCAAGCTCAAGTCCATGAGTTGCCAAGCTTCTTCATCATCAAGGCTACTAAAGTCCTCTTGTTGATGATCTCTTTCTTTCTTCAAAGAAGTGTAGTGTTGAAGACATTAATGAAAGATGTCTCAAATGTCAAGACGAAGATATTAGTGAAGGATATCTATCGTCTATAGGATAAGCACTTATGGTAGGTGCTTAGAAGTCAAGACAAGAAGCATTAGTGAAAGGTGCTTAGAAGTCAAGACTTGAAGCATTAGTGAAAGGTGCTTCGAAGTAAAGACACAAGACATTAGTGAAAGGTGTCTTGTAGATCTAATCAAAGGCATTAGTGAAAGGTGCCTTAGATGTACATTCGATATGGTGTGTTTCGATGTACTAGATAGACTAGCATTAGATCCAAGGATATTGATGTCCTTGATGATGTTTTAAAGGAGTAGATCTCCTTTGGGATTAGTCGTTGGTGTAGTGTGGTAGTAGTTCCTCCATTGCAACGGAACTAGGTGCTTAGCCTAGTACCTAATAAAGGGTAGGCGACGTTGTGAAGGATTAGTTCTCCTAAGGTGTGAAAGAACTCGGTGGTTAGCCTAGCACCGTATAAAGGGTAGGCGACGTTGTGTAGGTGTGGTTCGCCTTGGTGTGAAAGAACTCGGTATTTAGCTTTGTACCGGAAAAAGGTTAAGCGACGTTGTGAAGGCTTCTCCGCCATAAGTAGATTGGTGTAGTGTTTACGAACTCTCGAGTAGGTGACTCGGGGAGTGGAGTAGGGCAAGGAAGGTGTCCTTATAGCCGAACCACTATAAATACTCGCGTTGTGGTTTTGTGCTTCTTACTCTTTATCTTTTCATTACATATCTTAATATGCTTGTTTATCAACATCCAACACACACAACCAAATAGATTGACATAAGTCGATCTAAATAGTTTAAAAGGAAGTTTTAATTGGTAAAACTATTCAACCCCCCTTCTAGTTTTCCACACAAAGGCTTAGTTGTAAGAACCTTATGCGAAAGATTACCTTAGGCGTAAGTTGAACTTATGCGTAAGAATAACTTAGGCGTAAAGTGTTTACTCGTAAGCATTTATTCTTATGCGTAAAACTAGGGTTTTAGCCAAAAAAATCCTTTACACTTATCCAAGTGTAAAAGATATCCACAATTCGAAGTGTTTTCAGGCTTATCCAAGCAAGAAGACACTGAGTAAACCAACAGCTTCGAAGATTGTTGGGAATTATACGTTTGAGTTGATAAGACAAAAAGAATGAAACAAGAGGGACTTAATATGACAAGAAGGAAACCTACAAAAAGATGGAAGGACTTGCTTGCAAAAGAAGTTTTATTTATTAGTCCTTATTCTCAAGTATATAAAGAGGACATAGGTGTAGGTTTTACATAAGTCTTCCAATATATAGTCGATTAGTGAAGGTGTGTGTGTCCTAGGCGTAGTGTATAAACGCCTAGGGATAGTTATTTAGTTAGTCGATTAGTAAAGTATTTAGTAGAGGAGATGATGACGAAGAACTTTGTTAATAATAACAAACGATGTTTTCTTATTCCGCTGTGCATTATAATCGTTGTTATTGTTATCCCCTAGAGCTCATAAACGATCTTCACAATTGGTATCAGAGCGGGGAGATCTTGATATAGGGATCTACAAGGTTTTTCGAAGAAAAGATGCAAAACTCGAAGCTGTTACAAATTTTCGTAACTCAATGCAGGTCAGTTTTCAAGAGGGCATAACTTTTTCTTGAACCGTTGGATCGAGCTAAAAGTTTTGCTGGTGCATCTCAGTATATTCATCTAACTTTTCACCAGAGGGATTGTGAATTGGAGCTCGCAATCAAAAGTTATTCAATGTCGAAGTCTGCTGCAAAATTGAAAAAATTCCGTAAGGTTACTACAGCACTGTTTTTTAACGATCATATCTTTTTCGTTAACTGTTAGATTGTGACGAAATTTTTGGTGGATGTTCTCTATATAGCCATCTAACTTTCCACCGAAGGGATCTTCGATCTAAACTTCCAGTAAAAAGATATAAGGTGTCGAAGTTGGCTGCTGTGAGTTTTCAAAGTACTGTTAGGGTTTATGCAAAGTACTACCATGAATGCAAAGTACTGCTCTATCCAAGTTGAAAGTACTATTATTATTGAAAGTACTGTTGAAAGTACTGCTGTTATTCGAAAGTACTGCTAAACGAAGGTACTTTGGCTAAAGGTACTGCTTCTCATTCAAAGTACTGCTCTGCTCCTTCTCAAAGTACTGTTCAAAGTACTGCTACTTGTCAAAGTGTTGCTAATAGGATTGTTTTGGATTTGAGGGGAAGTCAAGCGTGATAAGTGACACACACAGGTTATTGGTTTACACACACAAAGAGATTGGTTTATTTGTTCTTCAATGTTTTAAAAATCTCGTTTTTGGTTTTATTGAAGAATTGATTACGAAGGTGATTATTTATCATTTATTTGAAGGTGAAGTGGAATTACTTGGATGCGTGTTCTTATTATATTTTTAAACGGCAGAATCGTTTAAAAATAACTTGTTCGTGCTTAAAGGGTGTTGACGAAGACTTGCAAAATCTAGTTTTCATAGGTCAAGGGGTGGATGGATGAAGACCTATTTAACTATCACTTAAAGGAGTTACATTGTAGTGCTCAGTATCTCATTGAAGATGAGGATTTTGTCAAGAGGTTGCGATCTACTTATATTTTGGTTAGCGGTATAAGTTCAACGTCACGTGGATAAACAAGACATAAGATACAAGTTTGGGTTATTCTACTTCTTCATCAAGTTTGTTATATTTGGTTTTCTTCACAAGTGATCATTACAAGGAGCTTACAGATTTGAAGAATCATTTGATGTTCATGCACCACTCAAGGGGAAGTGTTTGATTTTTACTACTGTTGATCATTATTACTGCTGCTAGTTGGAGTTTTCTACTGTTTTGGATTCATTTTTAGTAAGCATTTTGGTGTTCTTCATGGAGGGCAATTCGAAACATTGGACGGCTTAGATTGGAAGTATGATATTGGTTCGTGGTGGTCAAGATCATTATTTACATACGTTCCCTATTTGGATAATAACAAAAAGGGGAAGAGATGTTTGAGTGGCATGGCATGGATTAAGGGGAAGACAAAGGAAGACATACTTGTTTCATTCATGGTGAGATCCCTGATCTCAATTTCTCTACTTCGTCTAGGGAAGTTCGTTCAAGAATGGTTTTGTCCTTATCAACTAGGGGAAGATTGTTGGGAATTATACGTTTGAGTTGATAAGACAAAAAGAATGAAACAAGAGGGACTTAATATGACAAGAAGGAAACCTACAAAAAGATGGAAGGACTTGCTTGCAAAAGAAGTTTTATTTATTAGTCCTTATTCTCTAGTATATAAAGAGGACATAGGTGTAGGTTTTACATAAGTCTTCCAATATGTAGTCGATTAGTAAAGGTGTGTGTGTCCTAGGCGTAGTGTATAAACGCCTAGGGATAGTTATTTAGTTAGTCGATTAGTAAAGTGTTTACTAGAGGAGATGATGACGAAGAACTTTGTTAATAATAACAAACGATGTTTTCTTATTCCGATGTGCATTATAATCGTTGTTATTGTTATCCCCTAGAGCTCATAAACGATCTTCACAAAGATCAAATGAATAAAACCTTAGGCGTAGAGTGACTTAGGTGTAGATGTATACGCGTAAAACTAGGGTTTTACTAGGCTTAGGAAGTACAAAAAATTACCAAAACTGATTTTTATGCCCAAAAACGTTTTGTAAACCTGATTTTAATGATGAAACAGCTTCAAAATCACCAAAACAACAAGAAAGTTTGAAACTTGATGATCCAAAACCACTTTCACCCTTACGTGTAAGAAAGTACACGACTTAAAAAACCAAGCTTAAAAATTAATCTACACGCGTAAAGTTTGAAACTTGATGCAAAAAACTGAAACTTTAACACTAAATAAACCTTAAACCACAAGAATCTTGAGTTTACAAGTGTAAAAATCAAAGCTTTAAGCGTATGAAAGATGCAACTCGCTAAAACCCACGCGTATAGTACCAAACTTCAAAAACAAAAGTGTTTCACCCAACTAGATGGCGATTGATACCACTGTTAGGTCACCATAAGTTAACACAAAGATCAATATGTAAGAAATAGAGGTAAAGATGATCGGTTGAACACACACAAATACACACGTATGAATATAGTGAAACGTTAGGCGTAGATGTATTATGAAAGTGAACAACCAACTTTCAAGTGAAGGTTTACAATATTATTTATAGGGGAAGGGAGCTAGGGCAACATGTCTAGTCCCTTCCTTTCTTATTGGGCTTTGGTATAGGCTCATGGGCTTTCTACATGAGCCTAGCCTTAAACACTAACATAAAAGCCTAGTTTAAGCAACCTATTACATATGAATGACTAACACTTTAAATACAAGTTAGGAGTGATTCCAACATTTTTCATATAAGTTCCATATTTCAGTTATTTTGTTTCGTTTCAACTGAAATATATTTTTCTTTAATTATACTCATTTATTAACAGAGTAATGAATTTTGACACTTATAATCTGTTTTATGCAAACTTTAAGTTGGCATGAGTCTTTAAAATTGACATAAAAATATTGAAAGACTAAGTAAAAATAAAAAATCGCATCCATATTATTTTTCAAATATAATCCCTTTTATTATTTGCGATGAAGATGATAATATGTTGAAAAGTACTACAAAAGCAAACGTTGTCTACGAAGAAGTATTTCAAGGTATATGATTAATGTTCAACATTTATGTACAATTATATAAGTGACATGTTTTATATCATTTTTTAACTTTACATATACTATTATCAATAATTTTATTTTAGTTTTTTTTCTTCTATATATTTAGATGTTCAGGGAACGAACATAGAATACTCAAATCTTTAATATTGACTAATAGCTTTGTTATCCAAGACTATCTACATGTTGGAGAAGATGATCACATTTGTTTTCTTATTCGGCACAAACCTAATTGTTTATCATATCATTGACATATTACTTTGCCTCTCTACGAAAAATAATGGAACACATTTACGTTCATTGTTGTTTGTTAATTTATTCAAACACGTGACTTCTTAATGAATAATTTCTTTTAAACTTCTTGTGATTCCACGGGTCTATAATCTATTTAATATATATAGTACTCCCTCCGTCCCTAAATAAATGTCCAGTTTGACTTTTCAGAGTCAAACTAGTTCAACTTTGACCGTAATTTTTTTTTTTTTATGTTATATAATACTTGATGAAAAACTATGCCAATGAAAAATACACTTAAAACTCAATCTATTCATATATTTTTCATCAAGTATTATATAACACCCGCAAAAATAGATAAGGTCAAAGTTGATCCAATTTGACTCTGAAAAGTCAAACTGGACACTTATTTAAGAACAAAAGTAGTAATACTTAAACATTTAATACATGGAAATCTTTATATAGAATAGATAGATAGATTCCTACCATTATAGTACATGGATTATATGGCGTCTCCCCCTTTCTCTCACTCGTAAGTGTCCCACTTTCCTCCTTTGATATTTATTTCGTTATTTGCTATTTTGCTTGCATGTTTGTACAAGTTGTCAATTTGAGTATAACACTGCCAGTATTGATACTTTGAATTTGTGTACGTACGTGTATTCCTAGAGTAAAGTTTTTTAGTCCACTTTTGCTAAAAAGTTAATTCGTATGAAAAGATTAATGTCTGATAGTGCTTACTGCTTCAGGTACAATTTGGTCATTTGGTGGTAAAGCGGCTGCAACCTCTTTCTGTTAGCAAAATGGATAGAAATGTCAAGCCCACTTTCACTAGTTGTTCTCAAGTTAGAGATCCACTAAATACAGTAAAAGAAAGAAAATAGTAGAGGGAATATAAATGGAGATCCACTAAGTACCAATAGACCCCACTTCAAAAAGAAAGCCATGCATGACTGATGAATCATAACACACAAGCCTTACTTTCATTAAAAAGCCGGTTGTTCTTTCTCATTTACTTCCGAAACGGCCCAAATTTTATCGGATGATTTTTGTCCAAAATATCCCCCCCTCACTTTCCATATTTCCCTTTCCTTAAGACCACAAAATATTTTTGTTTTCCCTACCTTGCTTTTCTTTTTTCTCCTTTAATTAACTTGAGAACAGAGTTTGCCACCGTGGTTCTCCCTGTCTTTTCAAAGGAGATGATTTTTTTCACTTTTATTCTCTACATGAAAATGAAAAAAAGTGAAGAAAAGAGTCTTATAGTATAAAACCCCCCTCAGATAATCATTATGGAAAAATCATACTCCTCACAAGAAAACCCAACAAACTTGTCTTCTTTCCCATTTGAAGGATTATTTCCCATATTCAGGGTTTAGGAGGAAAATGATACCTATCTTGAATGAGATACACGAAAAAGAAGGCATGGTCGTCATCCCACTTGAAGAACAACCCCCACAAATCAATCACCCGGTCTTATTCATCAGAGCCTCACTATTCGTACAAGACCTCGGCGCACGTGGCATCACAGCATTGCATGGTTTAGCTGCATTTCTGGGTCGCCTCCTGCCGGAGGATGGTGATGTTTTGCCGCAACCTACACTTAATTCTATCATCACTTATTTACTTGCTTTCATAGCAATCAAATCACAAAGCCATCCTGAATTCCCTTATATAACACACCATAAGTCTGTTTTGGCTGCTGTTGTCTGTATAGTTATGTTTGGTTTTGCTTCTGCCGCCGAACATTTCGCCACGCGTGTTGATCAACCTCCTATTTTCAAGGGTGTAGCTCGTACTGGAAGGATACTCTGTTTGTTCCTTTTTGTCATCATTCTCACCTATCTCTCCTGTTTCTGATATTTACTCATCGTCATTTCATAGGTACTAGCCCTAGCTAGGAATGCATTGTTTCACATTTGTTTTGCTGTTGCTAGTGATAATTAGAGCTGGAAAACGTGCATGCTAAAAGAGACTGAAGTTAAAGAATATAAAGTGATGTGATTATGTGAAGTATATAAGCAAAAGAGACTGAAGTTAAAGAATATGTGTTTTAGAATGTATGTTTAGTCATTTATGTATGTTCTCTTTTGAGTAATGGACAGCTTGTTGCTAGAGGCCGGGCATGTCCTTTGCAAATTCTGGCCCATCTTGTATGAAACACTATATTATTATTACAAACTTGGTTGGAAGGATTTTGTTGGATTTTATAGGATTTGGATTTGAAATCCCATAAATACTTTGTTTGGTTAAAACCAAGAGAACTGAAGGGTAAATAGTGAAAAATGGACGAAAATGTCTTATGTGTTTAAGTTGTCGTTTTTTTAGTTTGTGTTTTCGCTTAAAAGGTATTTCAGAAAATAAATTTGCTTATACTTAACATTTATTCGTTCAGAATAGTATATTTTAAATTCATGTGAAATATAAGTAGTGAAAATATAATTCAAAATAACACGATATAATATTCAACATCGTCAACGTGATCTTGAGCAATTTTATCTCGTACCCATTTTATACATATGCATCTTGTTACTTTTTCGTACGAAACTAACCTTTTCACTCAAAAAAAGGAAAAAAAGGGGGAGCATTTTAAATAACAAAAATGATGACGAAAGCTTTAGTGGTAAGGCATTTGACAAGCTACTCACAAGAAGCAATTATTCAAATCTTACTAGATATATATTTTGAAGTCGATCATTGTTGGGTCAAAAGTAGACACGAAAATATCCCGGCTAGAATGCATATATTGAGTAAAAAACCCGCCTTCGATAACACTAAGTAACCTGAATAGGAAAAACCCGATTTTTTCACTAGTATTTGAATATTTGAATAACAAAATATGCTTAAAAAAGAAAAGAAAAAACTATGACCCCTTGTCTTAGTTCCAAGTTTCCCCTCTTTTTCGTTTCTTCCATTTTACTGTAGCCTATCAGTTCAATAACTAGTTCATTCTTACTCATAAACCTATAAAAGGTTAGTTGATACATAACAAGCTCTTCCAATATATCATCCAAACACTTAAAACCGACCTTCTTAGAAAGTCGACAGCAGAAAAGAAATCAAAAGGCCATGATTGAATAATCAAATATGTTTGATGTATTTACACGATTTTTAGATTGTTCTCACAAATTAAGGGAAGGAAAAGAGGCTCAAACATTCTTATATAAGTTTAAGCATACAAATATCTAGAATACAAAAAATGTATACTTTTATTTAATAAAATTGGTAACAAGTTATACTAAAAATGTATACTTTTATTTAATAAAATTGGTAACAAGTTATACTCATAATAAATAATGAGAATTCATAACAATAAGTTCAACTTTTAATCAATTTTTTTGCCTGTATACAAACATCCCGCAGTAACGCGCGGGCTTCTACACTCGTCAAATACACATTTAAAGTTGATCATTGTTGGGTCAAAAATGGACACGAAAATATCCCGGCTAGAATGCATATATTGAGTAAAAAACCCGCCTTCGATAACACAAAGTAACCTGAACTGAAAAAACCCGATTCGTTGACTAGTATTTGAATAACAAAATATGCTTAAAAAAGAAAAGAACCAATAAAAACTATGCCCCCTTGTCCTGTTCCCAGTTTCCCCTCTTTTTCATTTCCTCCATTTTTCTGTAGCCTAGCTAATAAGTGAAGAAATTACTCTAATTTATTCTTCTTCGTAACTAGTTCAATCGCAAATATTCACCAAAAAGGTATCAATTTTGCTTATTAGTATACATTTATTTCATACCCTAATTTTTATTACCCCCATGTGGTTTATGATTTGCTTTATAAAACTTTGATTGGATCCTGTTATTTCATGTTAAATTTTGTTATTTTTGCTGATCATTTTAAATTGCACATATACTTGTTTCTTTTTAAGCTTATTTTTGGGCTTACGAGTTTATCTTTTTTCGGCTTATATTTCACATGCCCCATTTTTCCAGCTTATTTGTAAAATTTATAGGTTTATATAAACTTATTATGATATAACAAGCTTAGATAAGCCGAAAAAATGGGGCATATGAAATATAAGCCGAAATGAGATAATCTTATAAGCCCAAAAATAAGCTTAAACAAACACCCCCTTTGTGTTGTTGATGCTACTCTATGTGTTGCATCTTAGGTATGGCGAGCAAAAGTAGAAATTATAAGGGGTGGTCACCTAGAGAAGAAGCGAAGCTTGTGGAACTTTTAGTGGATATGGTCAACAATGGTGAATTTGTATCCGATAATGGTTTTAAAAATGGATATTTAGTACATCTCGAACAACAATTAAAACTTCACTTTCCAAAATCGGGTTTAACTGGTAAACCCCACATTGAATCAAAGATAAGGCTCCTGAAGAAAGATTGGAACGCTGTGTATGATATGTTGAATGGTCCAAACGCTAGCGGGTTTTGTTTTGTTGGCGATACAAATATGTTGGATGCGCCTGAATCTGTTTGGGATGACTACCTCGCGGTGAATTTACCATTTATGTTTTTTAAATAATGGAGATATATTATTATTTTTGTTTTTTTAACTTAGTTATTGTTATTTGGAACAGCATAACCCAAAATCAACTAAATGGAAGACAAAAGAATTTCCTCACTATAATGATTTGTGTAAGGTATTTGGAAAAGATCGGGCTCAAGGGAATGGATCAATGAATATTGTCGAGATAAAAGATGACACAAATACAGATGTTCAAGCATCTGGTGATGACTTGGATGGGACGATGGAAGAAAATATTGACACACAGAGCTATACAAATGATCATGTTGAAGAACCTTCAAGTGTTCGCAGTGGGAACAGGAAAAGTCGAGCTGATGAAGAACCTTCAAGTTTTCTTAGTAGGAAGAAGAAAAGTCGAGTGGATCCTACGGTTGACGTATTAAGTGAAGCAGGTAATAGACTTTGGTGATCATCTATATGGGCTTATGAGCTTATCTCTTTTTGACTTATATTCATAAGTTCAATTTTTTGGCTTGTTTTGAAACTTGTGGGCTTATATAAGTTTGTTACGACATAATAAACTTATATAAACGCATGAGTACAAAAATAAGCAAGAAAAATGGGTTTATAAAACATAAGCTGAAACAGTAAGCTCATAAACCCATGAATATGCTTAAACAAACACCCTTGTGCATTTTTACATGTTATTTTTTGCTGTTATTTTTTTGTTGTTTGCTGCTGCTTATGTTGTTGTTTGTGTCGTCCGTGTCTCTGTTTTCTTTACATGTTTATGGTGCTTGCTCTATGTGTTGCATTTTAGGTACACCGAGCAAAATTAGAAATTATAAGGGGTGGTCATCTAGAGAAGAAGCGAAGCTTGTGGAACTTTTAGTGGATATGGTCAATAATGCTGAATTTATATCCGATAATGGCTTTAAACATGGATATCAACTACATCTCGAACAACAATTAAAAGTTCACTTTCCAAAATCGGGTCTAACTGGTAAACACATTGAATCAAAGGTAAAGACCCTGAAGAAAGATTGGAATGCTGTGTATGATATGTTGAATGGTCCAAACACTAGCGGGTTTTGTTTTCTTGGCGATACAAATATGTTGGATGCACCTGAATCTGTTTGGGATGACTACCTTGCGGTGAATATAACTTTTATGTTCTTTAAATTAATGTGATACATTTAACTTATTTTTTCATTTATTCTAACTTAGTTATTGTTATTTGGAACAGCATAACCCAAAATTAACTAAATGGAAGACAAAAGAATTTCCTCACTATTATGATTTGTGTATGGTGTTTGGAAAAGATCGGGCTCAAGGGAACAGAGCAATGAATATTGTCGAGATAAAAGATGACACAAACATAGATGTACCAGATTCTGGTGATGGCTTGGATGGGACTATGGATGAAAATATTGATACACGAAGCAATACAAATGATCATGTTGAAGAACCTTCAAGTGTTCGTAGTGGGAAGAGAAAAAGTCGAGCTGGTGAAGAACCTTCAAGTGTTCGTAGTAGGAAGGAGAAAAGTCGAGTGGATCCTATGGTTGATGTATTAAGTGAAGCATGTAACATACTTGGTGATCATCTTTACAAAGCTGCTACTAAGATGAGTCGGGAGGTGGAATTGGAAGAGGCCTTTGAAAAGAAAGTTGACATGGTAATTTCTGAGCTTTCTAAAATGAAATTGCTTTCTCAAATGGAAAGGTTTAAGGCAATTGACATAATAACAAGTAACCCGCTACATGTGAGAGTTTTCTGGGGTTTGATTGACGAAGAAAGAGAGGCTTGGGTGAGGTATAAGTTGCAAGAATGATATTTGTAGAAGAAAAAGTAGTTAAGATAATGTATAGTTGTAGCATCTTTCAACTATTATATACATCTGTTATATATCGAGGGTGTCCTTTTTATGGTATGTGTATGTTTAGTATTTGGACTTTGATTAGTTGCGAATGAATCATATTATCACGGAATAAACCAACTACAAAAAAAAAATACACCAAGATGCTTTTGGCTATGTCAAGTCTATCAAGTGTTTAACATGTTACACCAAATATGGAACTAACATGAATTCAACAAGTTAAAGTTCCTTCTAATTTTAATACAGTCACAGACTATGTTTTTCCAAGACTATAAACTCCGTTACTGAGTTAGTATTAAGTACATCATTAAAACTCATGCAGATGTTGTGAAGCAAGAGATGGAGCATGAGTTTCTTTACAAAAGACCTTCACAAGTTGCAGGCTTTAAACTTGAACGCATGGTTCGTGGGTCAATGCTTTGTCGTTGTCTCAACAGCTTCTGCTTCTCTGCCAGCTTATGGCATGGCGCGAAAAACTCATGATGAAGAGCGTCTTCTGCACTTAACCTTGATCGTGGGTTCACCATCAAACACTTATCCACAAGATCGATAAGTGAGCTTGGGATAACCTCTATAAAATCCGGGCGTCTTGTAATTTGTTTACACCATTCTTCTAGTTTAGTGGATCCCAATGATTGTACTTGATAGAGTTCCTGTGACATAAACACGTTGCTTTAGTTTTACATATAACAGGTCTGATACAGACCCAAACAGGTCGGGTCAGGTTGAGAACCCAGTCACCAACAAACATTTGAAGTTAGTTGTAAACAATTATTGTGTCAACTGCTATGGCACAATTTAGGAGGTTTTATTAGCATTACAAATGAACTATAGGTGACTTCTGACCTGCTTCTGTTTTAGCTAAAGGGGTGTTTGGAATTGCTTATTTTTTCTGCTTTTCTACTTATTATTAAGCAGAGGCAGTTTTGTGTTATCTATACTGCTTCTGCTTATCTGAGGTAAAATAAATAAGCAGGAAAGTAACTACTTATTCAAAATGTCCATTCAAGTAAAACCTAAAATTAATTTTTACTAGCATATTAAACCTAAATGTCTAAAACCTTTCATCAATGAATTTGATTGATTTTTCTATATTTTTTGAGTATTATTGGACTTTTTACAAAATAAACAAATCCAAACAATATTTCCAGAAGCGCTTATTTTTTAAAGCTTATATGTACTCAATTATAAGCATAAGCAAAATCAGAAAAATAGCAATCCAAAACACCCTCTTGATTTGACTCGTACAGATAAATGACACATTCATAAGAATTTTGAACTTTTTGATTTAGTATTCTAGGTTTTAAAAGAAAAAACACATATATGATATTATACCGGTGGAAATGATGCTTCACGGTCATGCAACTTTGCCACTTCCCATAGATCTTCACTGCCCCTTAACTTTGCGATCTCCTTTATGTTTCTGATGGTGAAAATTTCAAAATGACACGAATTGATCAGTTTAAATGATATAAAAATTCGTCAGTGGGAAATAAGGATACTCACTGATCAGGGTCACCAACAAAGGGTGATCTTCCAATGATGAAGTAGAGTAAGGTGACCCCAGCAGACCATACATCAACCTTGGGGCCCTGGTATATAGACTTCAACAATACCTGAAACGTATAAGAACACGTATAATCAGGATACGAAAGAAGATCGCTAGGAAGATGCATGATGGTTTACTTACATTTTATTTCTTTTCACAAGCATATTTTACTGAAAAATGGTAGCCTTAATGATGAACATTTTAACACTTCAAAGGGCTATTGGTAAACTAAAATGCCGCCCGACTGCCATGGATAAAATTTTAGAGGTGGCAAAATGAGCGGGTCAAGCTGGTCGGATAAAGTGTGATTTGATATGGGTCTAGAATCTATAGACAGATCAGACCGGCTTGTGTTGTCCCAAAAAACTTTTTGTCACAAAACTTGAACTTCCTTTTAATCTTAAATTAGTGTATCAAATATATATTGTTTCAATTTTAATCTAAAATTTTGAATAAATTGATTTTGGTAGATTTTATTCATCAAAAATACACTTTGGGTGACTTTCAGCTCGTTTTGCCCATTTCATTTGTTTCCGTTTATAGCTTTTTTGCAACTACCAGTATGACCCAATATATATAAAACATAGCCCAAATCAACCCATTCATAAGCAATTGACTCGAAATTACCACAGCAAATAGCCTAGATCTGCAAACGTGCAAAAATGATCAAGATACTGTATATTACCAGTCATGGGGTGGACTTTTTTATTCATTGGTATTTCATTAGTTCTGAAAAGACATAATTCATAATGTGTTAATGTTCACCTATCTTATGGTTGCGGTTTGGAAAATGTATCGGTATCATAGAGCTTATCTTCCAACAAAAGAGACCGAATAACTAGTTAAATCATTGCATAACACTTACCTCTGGAGCTCTGAAACCTTTTGTACCAACACATGATCCTTCTTTCCTTTGTTTACCTTCCCCTTGAAAAACAAAAAGAAAAAAGGTCAGTCCAACTTTCATAAGGTAAAAATAAAAAATACTACATGAAGTCAGTTTAACTCAACACAGCCACATGTAGACAAATACCTTTGTACTTGAGTAAACCAGCACCAGTCCTTGCAACAGAAACTCCAGTTCCATGCAGAGGCATTGGAGTGAGATACGTAAACTTGTTATCTATATTTGTTGGAGGAGCAGCAACCCTCTTTCTCTTTATAGATGGAGTACTTACTATTTCATGATCACGACTCTGTATTGCTTTGTGCGCCAGATTGAGCAGTTCTCTTCTGCCTGTGCTGGGAATTGGCTGTCTAAAGCGTTCTGCTTGAGTAACTCTGTTGCTTGTCGCATCCTTTGTAGAGGTGATTCCAGAACCATCAGCACCTTGGCTTTTAATCACATTCTGCATATTTAAGTCTTTCACTTGGTCTGTTTTCCTTTTCAAGTTCTTTGGGGACAAAAGTGATTTAGAGTGTGTTCCTGCTATTAAAGCTTTAGAACTTGTATACTTTCGACCCTTTGAAGGAGGTAGGGATTCTGGATTAGTTGGAGGGACAAACCCAAAACTTGCATCATGGTACTTTGATTTTTCTGTATATTAATGCATCAAAACAAATAATCAGCTTTCTATATACCGATGTAGAAAAGAAAACTGATTATTCACACCCTGCTTACAACCCTATTTGTGTATAAGATAATTCAAATGACACTAGATGGAGCTTACCAGTAGATCCAGGCTTTTGATGCAGATCCTGTATAAGATATATACAAATTATAAATAGATATTTATCAAGATATATCATATATGATTAAGGCTATGGTGGAGTCTAATGATACTTACAGTTGCAAGGTTGAAATCTATGAGATAGCCCTTACTGGCCTCACAGGAAAATAGGAAATTTCCAGGCTTAACATCCCTGTGAACTACTCCCTGAAACATGACATTCAAAATATTAGTATTTGGGCAGGGCACCCATGTAGGTTAAAGAGTTTTTTGCATTGAATTTTTACCTGTTTGTGAAGACTAGCAAGTGCTCTGAACAAACAGTAGCCATACCACCGTAGTTGATCAACATCTATTTCTCTCTTCAAAACCTAAAATAAAAGCAACAGTGAAGCAGATTAATAACAGTGACAGCCAACTACCTGGTAATTAACAAAAAAAAAAGCTAGAGAATCACCTCAGGCCTGTCATGTGCAACATGCTCAAGAACAAGGCAATGTGAATTGCCACTTTTGAACGAACCTTCGAACTTAATTACAAAGTTCTTACCCCTAAAGTATAAAAGAATTTTGTATTAGCATAGTAACTTAAAAGACTGTTTTAAGTAATATCATTACAGCATCCTTACCCAAATCTCTCCAGCATTTTTAATTCATTATAAATACTCTGTCTGTTAGCATTTTCATGGGGATCTGCAAAACCACAATGCACCAAAAGTACCATCAGTTATATATTTTTAATTCATTAATAGAATATAAATAACCTTCACTACATATTCTAAATATATCATCGTTTGTGCAAGTATAAAACTGATGACTGCTACAAAAGTACCCATCATAAAGAAGGCCCAGTTTGGTTATATTATGTATATGTTTCTGATGAAATCATGAAATGTTAAGCCCCAAGGCCGCAACTAACTTGATGCAGTTGCATCATCGATAATCGCTTTTAAGTTAACATTGCTGAACGAAAAAGCCATAGCCTAGCCTAACCAAAATATGAAGCTCCTTACATTTGACTGCAAACGTTATTCCATCTTCTTTCCTCCGTGCCTTATAAACTGTGCCATAACCACCTGTGTATTCCGTAAGTGAAAAACATTAAACTAAAGTAAACTGTCATAATATAAAGGTATTTGTAATTGTAAGTATATGGAGTTCATCTTTGCTTTCATTACCTGAACCTTCTTCTTCCTCTACAATATACGACTCAAACACTGGCAATTCTTTTGGCTCTGAATGACCCTGTAAATGAAGCATCAAAAGGATTCTTAAGGGTGTCATGACAGTTAATAATAAGCTTATACTTTATATATGAATCAGGCGAAAATCGTGATTAGACAATATGACACTCATTTGTAATGTGAACTTACTTTCACAGAAACAATGGGAGCCTTCTCCTTATTTTCTTTTACGTTATCCCGTTTTCCAGTGGTTTGCACCTTCTGGTCACAGGTTGACTTTATCCTCTGCTTCATAGAAACTGGCCTCTTGTCTTTTCTACAAGGCTTCTGCTCAATATGGTTACCAACATCATTTCCCTTGTTTACTGTTACTGAGATTGTTTGCTCTGTAGACGTTGCATCCTTTGGAGTAGCTACCAGTTTTGCTGTAAATTCTGGGACATGCTTCTGATCAGGAGAGATAAGTTCTTTTGTAGGAGTCTTCAAATTCAGCTCAGCATTTGTGCAAGCTTGTTTGTGACTGACAATGTTCTTACTTGTACAGTCATTTTGTAACGCCATATCCACATTCATCAGCGGAGTTTTAGGATCTCGTGAACAAACTAACTGCTCGTCTCTTCCAGATATTGCTTTCTCTTCATCATGTAAACCGTCCATTTGAGCTTCATTCGCGCACATTTCTTCAGCGACTGTTGGTGAAACTATATTCTGTTCACCAACTTCCTGGCAAGGTATCGTGACATTGCAGATCAAAGTGTTTGTGTTTCCAGTATTAAGCTCAGGTATCATGCCCTCATGACCAGTGTCATGTGACAGAATTTTCTCATTGGCTTTAGGGCTTGCTAAACCTAAAACACACCTATCTATTCCCGCCACAAGTCTCTGTCTTTCAAGTTTGTTGTTACTGGCCCTAGAAGAGCCATCGTTAATCCAAGCCTTTACCACTGAGTTCACCTTACTGTTATCATCCGCACGGCAAGATCTTGTATTATGTTTATGTTTTTTGCTTAACATACAACTAACACCCTCCATCTCTTCTATTTGCAGATTTGATTTTGCAGTAAGATAAGATGATGATTCCAACTGAAAACAATCCTTAAGCCCTCTTGATATTGTGGCACTCGAACCAGGGAGACAAATGTGACTATCATTACTGAGAACATTACTATTGTTTCCAATCTCTTTCATGCTCGAAATCGTACACATCTCCCCTTCACCTTCAAGTTTACCTTTGTTTGATCCATAAGTTAACAGTCCAACATCAAACTGAAATTGTGAGGGAAGTTTAACAGTCATTTCATCTGATTTATCGTCGCTAGATGAATTTCCAGCATTCATGAACACGCTCCTTAGCATATCATCATCATCAACATGAATATAGACCTGTTGTTAATACAAATAAGCTAAAATCATTCTACTGTCTACGTCAACTAGTTTAGATAATAGGAGAGTTTAAGTGAGGCACAATTTGTGAAATTTCAACCAGACCTAAAAAACTGTGCGCGCGTGACTTGAGCATGAACTAGTTTCCAAAACAAATATCTTAAAAAATGCGTGAAACTAATTCTATTTTAGAACTTAAAACGTAAGGGAACCCTGTCATTTCATCTGATCTATCGTCATCAGATACACCAGCTGACGGAATTCCTAAGTTCCACATCACACTCCTTACCATATCATCAACATTATCATACATATGTTATCAATACAAAAAACTAAAAGTGTTCAATAGAAGAGCAGGGTTAGAGTCGGGTACAATCAGTGACATAACAAGTTGGCAACCTGACCTAGAACGTGCTCGGAAGTGTCAAACTTACTAGAGCATGAACTAGGATCTAACAACAAATATCTTAACAAATCCGCGCAACTAATTCTTTAAAATATCAGATGTGAAGGAATCGTAACGGTCATTTCATCTGATCTATCGTCATCCGATACACTAACTACCAGATTTCCTGAGTTCAACATCACACTCCTTACAATATAATCGTCAACATGAACAAAAACCTATTTTCAATACATAAAACTAAAATCGTTTAATATTGACTAATCAGCTACTTTCAATAAAAAAAAGCAGACGTAACAAGTTGGCAACCTGGCCTATAATTTGCTCGGAAGTGTAAAATTACAACATGCACTAGAATCTAGAAAAAAATATATCTAGCAAGTTACACCATTCAATACTAACTAATTTAACTACTGTACAATCCATAAAACGGCAACCTCTCAAATAATCGATTAAATTGAACAAATAAGCAGTTAGACCTAAATAAGTGCACCGTAAAACTACTGTAGCATACACTATAATCTAGATCAAAAATCTAAGAGCCTTATGTATGCTATCACTCAAAATACTACCTAATAAGCTACTGCATGCCACTCCAGCCTCGCTTACATCTCATGTTATACCAATAAGAGCTCACCATGATGCGTAGATACATATATTCACAGTAATCTCGCATATAATCAGTTCTAATCTAAACCATACGAATTCGAATACTGAGAAATAGCATGCCACACATGTGCCACATCAGCACCGCTCAAATCATTTTTGTCACTAACTCTATTTCTAAATCTATCATGATAATATTAAATAGACACATAAATTCACAGTAAATCTCGCATATAACTTAAAATCATTTCCAAATCAGTTCTAAACTAAAGCATACGAATTCAAATGCCACACGTATGCCACATCAGCATCTCTCAAGATACATACATTCACAGTACATTCAGTGTATAATTAACGAGCTAACGAATTTATATTTATAAAAATATAAAATATACATAACGGAAAGTACCTTTGAGTAATTCGGAATCATGAACCGCATCGTCAGATCCATCGGACCTACACTATCTGTTAATCACAATTCACAATTCAAAACACAGTAGCAACAAAATCAGCTTCATTATCAAATAAATCACAATTAACTCACCGAAAACATTACGCGACAATCGCCTTCGTTTCCGATACCACATCACTTCATCATCTTCACACCTTCTCTTACACCTCATCTCATTATTCATCAAAACCTTCACATTCCGCCTCGAATTATTCAAAAACCTCTTCAAAGCTACAAACACATCACTCGAAACCGTGACTAATCCATCGCTCGTCATCTCAATCGGAGAATCCGCTACGGAGCACATAAACTCGACGAACTGCGGTGACGCATCGCGCGAAAAGGCGGAGAGGTCGAGAGGTGTGACTGGATGGCCAATTGATAGGAGGAGAGCGAATAAGTGGAAGGATTTGATTTGTAGATCTGTTTGTTTGGAGGATGAGTTTGTGAGGATTAGCTCATCCATTGGTTTATTGGAACTGTGTGTGTTTGTGTGTGTGAATTGGGGGAAGTGTGAAAGGGAATGAAATGTGTGGCGGGAAAATGTGAGTGGGGTTAGGGTTTTGATATTTTTGGTTTCCCGCTTGTTTGTTTTGGATCTGATTTTTCATCATTTTGAGAGTTTATGTATCCGTGGTCCCTTGACTAGTTGACTCTCCCCCTTCATAAGGCCTGTGATGATAAGGGGTAAGACCCCGTTCTACTCACGCGTCATCTTTAAAACGATATTCTTTTGGTTTTGCGGAGGATTCGGTCGGTCAAACGGTCGAGTTGTGTCCGGAGAGATAAATTATGTTTTGTGTGTGAGTGTTTGTGAGATATTTGAATAATGACATTGGTTGTGTTATTAGTTACTCCTATTATATTATATTGGTCTATTATATTATATTGGTGGTAATGTTAGTTAAGGACAAAGAAACAGATGTAACGTCGGTAATCTTTGCGTTCGCTATTACCACCTGCTTGATTTTACGCACAATTATACATTCTACTTTATTTAGGGTCCGTTTGGTTTGTAGATACGTTTAAAATTAAGATTTAGATTTGAATTTTATATAAGAGAAAGAAATGTGAAACTTGTTTGTTTTATGGGTTTATAAATAAAAGACTAAAATACACTGTTGGTCCCTAAACTTGTCTCGAATGATCGCGATGGGACGAACCTCGCCCTTTTCATCGTCGGGGGTCCCTATTTCAAGGTTTTCACTCGCTACAAGTCCTTTGACCAAGTCAACATATGATTTTTGTTTTGTAGTCGAGGGTAATTTAGTCCATACACATTTATACTTTTATAACACATTTATATTTTACCCCTTCATCTTTCATCCCCTTCATCATCTACCCAAATCATTCATCTACCCAACATCATCATCTCCCCAACAATCATCATGTAAAAAATCTCTGCACACCTTACCGTAACAAATAAGCTTAAACAAACACAAAAATAAACACCCATGAGCTCTCTGTTAATAAAATGGGAAAGGACCCTCTTACGCTATCAACTCCAAAAAGATGAGGAACATCTTCAAGGTCTAAAGGTTTCTTGTGACCAGTGGCGATTAATGGAGTCAACCAAGAGAAAGTTACAAGGCTGAAGATTGACCGTCTGAGATTGACCGTCCTACATTGCCGGAAAATGATCACCGCGGCCATATTAAACCGCCTTCGGCCAAATTGCTGACGTTGCCCACCGTTTTGACCATTGCTCGTGTTGCTGCTGTTCTTATTTTAATCAGCAGTATGTGATATTAATTTTATTCATTTTCTATTTTTATAAATTGTTTGTTTTTAAAGCTAATGTATTGCTTTTGTTTGGCTGGTTAGCTTTTTATATGGATAGTCGGTTATGGACGACAGCTACCACGGGTATATTTATTGCCGCAGCGGTTACGGATTGGCTTGATGGATATTTAGCTAGACGAGTATGTGTTTTTTTATATACTTCTTCAGAAATGTAGGGGCTTTTCGTTTTTTGGTGTACAGAATTGTGGTTTTTTCTTTTGTTTTAGATGAATTTAGGAACTGCTTTTGGTGCGTTTTTGGATCCGGTTGCTGATAAGGTAATGCCTTTGCTACTTTGTAGTTTGTACATTACAATCGGCTATTATTAATTCACCTTTTTTCAGATTAATGCAGCTAAATGGACTTGTTACTAATTATTACAAGCATGTTTTAACTTGATATCGGTTTATGAACAAAAAGTGAAATGTTGTTGCGTTTTTTGAGTTGAAACATTGAAATTCTTTTTTGCGTAAAATGACATCGACTTAAAACATGGCTGCATTATTTGGTTATTGGTTGCAACTTTAAGTCATATGCTGATGTTGTTTGTGTAGCTTTCTAAAATTGTGAGTGTTTGTGGGTGCAGCTTATGGTTGCTGCTACATTGGTCTTATTATGTACAAGGCCTCCAGAAGCTGAAATGTTTGGGCAACTACCGTGGTTATTGACCGTACCATCGATTGAAATTATTGGCAGAGAGGTAAATTCATGATCTTAGCACATTGATAATCCAAATGCAAGATATCGATACTTATATTATATATCTTTGTGTTTGTCAATTAGGGGATACTTTAAGGCATAGTGTGTTGTTATATTGTTTTCTTAATGTTTCAATGTTTCTAGAGTGCTGGGTCGGTTGCAACACAATGTTTTAGGTATTAGTTATATCACTGATTAAAGTATCTACACTGGGCGCTGAGCCGCTGACTATTCTAGGAATCACAATAATCATGATATTCATTAAATGTTTGGCGTCCATGCTTAGATTCAATGATCATGACTTGAAATTGGTGGTGCTCATGAATTATTTTTTAGGTTTTAACTTTCAGTATGCTTTACAAATCCGATATAGGTTATGCACTTTTAATCATTCCTGTCCAAGAAATATAGTTTTTACAACCCTAGAATATGAAAATGCTTTGCTCGAATGGCGCCGAATTTGATAGTTTGAAACCTTGAAGATCTTTTCTTTTGCTTCTGTAGTTGCTGGTGTTTTGTTTGGGTGTTAATATAGAAGTATGGTTGAAGAATGAAAAATGTTATCCGTGCATGGTGTGTGGTTTAATGGCTATTTGGAAGATGTTTTTGCTGCATATGCCCTGATCATTTCTTTGTTTAATATATTAGTATGGTATATGTACAAGTTTTAACTCTGCCTGGGTTAAGTGTGTCCCCAGCCGGTCCCAAGCCCGGATAAAAGAAGAGGAGGGTTACGCTAAAAACTTGTACATGAAGGGTAGTCTGAAGGAAACGATGTTACCATTCATTCACTTAAAATGATATTTGGTGTTCATGAGTGATGATTTCGAGTGTTATTGCAATCTATTATTTAGTGATGTTAAACATATTGGAGTAATTTACCTTTGTATGTCAAATTTTAGGTTTCCCACTCTATCTAAGCACACAAAATTTTAACATAAAGCATATTTTGTTCTCTTTCAACCCTCAGCATAACAGATAAGCATTGATCTATTACTAAGGTTAGAATATGTTGTTAAGTACATCTGTATGAGCTAGCAACTAAAATACGCAATAAGGTGGCTTTTGTTTTGCACTGGACAACTAATGGAAGACTAGCTAGATAAGCTCAAAGGTTTGTTGTGATATAGTAAATTGTATCATCATGTGATCATAGCTTGCGCAATAGTTAAAATTGGCGTTATAGTTTGTAACTCTATGGAATTGTTGAATTGGCATTTGGTGAAGTGATGTTGCATTCGGGATACATCCTAGCAGAAGCACTTAAAATAGGAAGACATTGGTGAACAGCCAATATCATATACAAAAGTTAGTTACTTAAGTTGTTGTTACTATGGGATGTTTGGTATACATTAATGTCCCAAAAACCTCCTATGCTTAGCTGACTATTCTTGTGCTTAAATTGTGTCTAGACCACCTTGTGTCTGTGACGCAATAGTTAAGTGCAAAAACAAGAAGCGTGTTTTGATATTACTTTTTGTGATTAAGTTCAGAGTCAACCAATTTAGTTACCATATGATACTACTCCTAACATAAATGGAACTGCAGAGAGAAGAGAGGGAAAAAAATCACTACTCTAAACAGCATGGCATAATTGGAATAAACCCCATGTCTTGATTTTCAGTTAGATATCAAACTGGGAAATAGGTAATGCCAGTGTCATAATACATTTTGCAAATGATGACACGCCAAAGAAAAACGAAAAATGCTGTCAATCTACCTAAAGCAGATCATTCTATAGAACCATAAGTTTTATTAATATATTTGCAAGGATAACCATTTGCTTACAATCAAAAGTTAAAAACACAACATAGAATAACAAAACTATTGGAGAAAATAAAGTTTATTTATGGAAGATACATGTGTTGCATACTACTATGAAATATCACTTGATGAGGATGCATCTTATGGGTGACCCTTCAGCTCCTAGTAACCTTAATGGTAGGCAATGGACATCATATAATCCTGCTTCTACATCTTCAAGTTTCAAACCCACAACAAGAATGATTTCCTGAGATCACACAAAGTAGGGTTAACAGTTTCCTCATTATACGAGTAACCAGAAAATATATGCAGCCAATAGTTTATATCAAGTTCCGTATGTACGAGAAACATATGAGTTAAAACCATATCTTCTTATACTCATTATCTCTTTAATAAGAAAAAAAATATGACAAGCTTGGTCATAATGCTGGTGATTGCTTTAAGTTGAATCGTTCTTTAGTCATTATTGAAGGATATTTTGGAGATACTATAACTAATCAAACAACTTCTGTAAGTAAGCAATCAGCCAATATTACACAAGGGGGAGATGACGATGTTGGGGAGATGAATGATTTGGGTAGATGATGAAAGATGAAGGGGTAAAATATAAATGTGTTATAAAAGTATAAATGTGTATGGACTAAATTACCCTCGACTACAAAACAAAAATCAGACTTTGACTTGGTCAAGGGACGAATCTGGCATTTAATGGCTACTGTTTGGACCCGTGGCGATGAAAAGGGCGAGGTTCGTCCCATCGCGATCATCCGATACAAGTTTAGGGACCAACGGTGTATTTTAGTCTAAATAAAAATTAGAAAAAAAAAGTATGAAATAATAACATATTAATTAAATAAAAACTAATTTGTGGTGTGAACGATTAGAAATTTTTAAATTATTAAAATAAAGTAATTTATTTTTAAATCCAGGGAAAGCCGAGGTATTGCAACTAAATCAAACTTCTTTACTTGGGCCTCACAGATGTCACATCATTTCAACACACCCACTTAAAAATACCTCTCATTTACAACTAACCTCAACCTCTTCATTTGGGCCTCACCCACACTTATTTTATTTCTTTTCCATATTTTTCAAACACTATAAAATTCATTTCATTTAAATAAAATTACAATACGGGAAAAAACTACAATACGGAAAAACATACGATAAATAAAAAAAACATACGAAACTTAGAAAATACAACACTTTTCGCCTTTTACATGTTGTATTTTGCTATTATTTAGTATTGTTTCTTTTTAATGATTGATTTTTTCGGCTCCGGCAACCCCTCAGTGTCAAGCATGAGAAACTTCAATTCTCGACACTCTAAAAGTCCATTTTCTTTCGCTATCCTCGCCTCGTACACTTCTTCGGATTTGTCTACTTTACGTTTATAATCTTGACGTAAAGCATCCACTATAGCATCCGATTGACTCCCCCCGGTGCTCGTTGACGACTCCACTGATTTTGATTTTTTTGCAGGTCGAGGCTTGCCTACGGGACGAGCTCTTGGATCAGGGCCGAATAGTTCGGTGAGATTATCTTGATCGATCACGTCCGACGCGTCCCATTTGGGATATTGTTTCAAAACCTTCCACGCCGAGACCATATTAAACTGTCTCCCTGATTGAGCCTTAAAAGCGAGTCTTGCATTCTCAATATGATCAGCATCATTTTCCCCGGATTTATGTTGTAAATGCTTGTAAAAACCGTTGAACTTTTGGCAATCACCGTGTACCCGAGTCCATTTACCGGTGACCATATTTTTTTTACGAGTAGGCCCTGTTGTCCGAGCGTTGAAGTCCTCCCAAATCTAAGTCCAAAACGCATCGTTTTGTCGGTCATTACCGATAGCGGCGTTTTGGGAAACCTCGACCCAACACTCGGCTAAAAAAATTTCTTCGTCGTTTGACCAACGAATTGTGGTTCGACACTCTTCTTCCTCCTCCTCCTCGTTGTCCGCGTCCAAATTCACCACGGTCTTGTTTTTTTTCTTTAGCGCTTTGGCCGGTTTTTTCCCTTGACGACGTTTTTCAAGTGTTTCGGTTGGTGGTGGTTGAGGTACTTTGAATTGTGGCATCATATCTTGTGATTCAAAGTAATGTTGTTGTCAAGGGTAGAATTACATTTGTGGTTGTTGTGACGGATAGAATTGCGGTTGTGATTGTTGTAATGGATAGACTTGCGGTTGTGATTGTTGTGATGGATAGACTTGCGTTTGTGATTGTTGTGATGAATAGAATTGCAGTTGTGATTGTTGTGATGGATAGAATTGCGGTTGTGAGTGTCTTTGGTATTGGTAAGCTTGAAATCCGACGTGCGAAGAAGAGTTTGAGCTTTGGGACGATGGGGTGGACGGGTTTGACGAAGACGAGTGTTGTTGTGGGATCGAGTTGAGAAGATTGGTAAAGTACACCTCTGTAACCACCGGTAAATTTCACCTCGTATTAAACTAATATAATATTCTAACGAAAGAATACATGTCCATTTTCTACGTCCAAATTTTTTTTTAAGAAACAATATTCTTTTATTTGATCACAAAAACTAGCCAATGTGATGAACTCACATCTTTAATAAACATAAACATCTTTATAAGTAAAACTATAAAGGTTTTCAACTTTTATTTACCACTTTACGTTATTTCGTTAACATACTTATTAAACTTTCGAACTAAACGTTAGCCATTTATTAGAGTTTTCATGAAGCCCTAATTTATTTTAGCTATGATTTTACACAACTAAATCATAATTCCTAAAGTACAACATTTTATACCTAGAGTACAAGTCATTAAAGCACGGAACCTAGTTATACTTTAATTCCGTTCCAAGCCCTAATATACAACTCTATGATTTTATGTACATGATATATTTTCAAAATACTAATTTACAAGTCTTTCAAGCATAAGTACAAGTCCTTAATGCATAAAATTTAATGTTTACATAAAATTACATTATAAACCTCAATGTACCTACCTTAAAGCACATGATACGAACCTATATTGCACAAGCCCTTAAAATTGACTTTCCTAAATTTTCAAACCTAATGTACAACTCTCCAATGCTTGTGGTACAAGTATTTTATGCATATATGTTAAATATATCATTTACCTAAGTTAAATTAGTAATTATCTAAAGTAAAATTACAAACCTAACTAAGTATACTACATCTCTACACTCTAGGTACAACTCACTAAGCCCTAGGTACTACACCCTAAGCCTAACGCCCCCCCATGTTACCTTAGTTAAAATTGAACTAAACATTTACCATATACTACATGTAATTACCTTAACCACAATTAGTTCCTTGCACCATAGATGAACACATCACATTGTCCCCTAGATTTTCCACCCTTGTGGCTAGGAAATTGAACAAGTATGCGCCTAGGTGTTCTCTTCCTAACCCATTCGATTTAAATGGAGGAAAACAAGTAAATGTGTTCTTTGTAAAAACCATTTGAATCAACTACCTAAAGTATGAACATAAATTAGACACATCATCTCTCCTCTTCTACCCTTGGTTAAAAATGGAGATACATAGCGTCTTTTGAACCATTCGAACCAACAACCTAATGTATGGACATCTTATAAACACCATGTTCCATGTTCTCTTGAACAAGTGTTCCTATATGTAGCCATACAAATCCTAATCCTTCACCCTATATAAATCGACCCATACATTCCCATTTTATCTCATCACCATTTGAAACACACAAACACTCTCACACACACATACTTACTGATTTCTAAGTCTAAGAGAAGGAAGAAGGAAGGGTACATTAGAGCCTTGGAGGAGGGAAAGAGTCTTGTTCCATTTGAAAGCCAATCTAGTTCTAGTCGAATCTCAAGTTTGTAAGTCTATTAAACTCATCCTATTTCATTTTAACTTTTAATATCAATTGTATACTGATAAAAAGGATTTTATAAGGAAAACGTAGCAATTTGAATCACTTAAAACGAGTACACGAGTCAAAAGTTATGGTCTAAAGAAGTTGCCAAAAATCTGTCCGAATTTTCTGTGGACAGAACACTCGGGCACGCGAAACGAGGCATTTCTGGTCCGTTTCATGAAAAAGTTAAAGCACGAAAGTTGTCCGGAACGACGTTTTCTTCAAAAACTCAGGAGCACAAGGCCAGAAAACGCATAACGAACTCATAATTTAATAAAAATCCCAACAGCTGTTATGTATAAGTTACAAAAACAGCCAACACCCCCCTACTTGCGCCCTATTTATTTACATCATGTCAAAGGAATTAAGGACAACCAAAGTACCGTTGTAAACACCACCTAGGACACTCTAGAACGCCCCCATAATCCGGTTAAAAAGCCAAGTCGTTATCTTTAAAAACAGCCCATCATTTTGGTCAAAAGTCATAAACACTAAAAAGCTTTTTATCTCAAATATATGGGAAAACATGGGATTTTTGATAAATTTGATTTAGAACTATCTTATAAACATTAGAAATGGATAAAACCACATTTCACAAGGTCGCATGCAAAAGATATAGAGTATTATGGTTTAAAAACGAAGATTGCGAGCTGGCAAAAATAGCTTAAGTACCCCTTTTCCGTAATTGATATCTTGCAAGTTAAAAGGTTTCAAAGTACGAGGTTTACACCGTCTTAAAAGGCTTGCTGCATAGTTGTTAAAGCCCCAATAGTGTCTTTAAAAACACTTATAGTCTATTTTATAATTAACCACAAAGAGGGTGACTCGCGGACATTTTCATAAAAAGGCCTTGTGTACACTTTTCAAAAATTGAGTCGTGGGAGTTATAGGATGATGGGAAATGACTTAAAAAGAGTTAATAAACATATTACAACATCTCTAGGTGACCCCGTAAAGGTTAATGGGTTAAAACTGAAATTTTCTTAAAACGCGTCGTGGCCTAGTGACCATGTTCGTGGACTTGTATCTTTTTAATCAAAAGGAACTAGGACATGAGATCTATACCATTTAGAAGAGCTTACAACAAAGTGTTTAAAGGGTTAAATGCAATGTAGAAACACTAGCTTCCCTCGTGTAAAATCTGCCCTCTTTTAGCCTCGTTATTGCCCAGAAACAACAAAAAGCACATAACCCCCCTACTTTGGAAAATCATTGTGACCAAACCGTAAGAGCTTAAGACCTCTAGTTTGAACCATTAGAAAGACCACCAGAAAAACTATTGAAAGGATCAAGAACGTAGTAAGAACCTATTAGGGCCTCGCTTTTATTCACCCACACTTTTATCTATTTAGGCCAAAAACTAGTAAATTTCCCTTATAAAATATTAAGCATGAAAATTGTAATTTTTGTAAAATAAAGTTCCTTTGGACTAAAAATGTAATTTATGTCAAGTTAATTATATAAGGGCTGATTTTGTCAAAAACCCATAGTTGAGGGTTTAAAGTGTCATTTTTGAAAGTACAAGGACAAAAACTGTAAATATTTAAAATTGTGAATTATAATATTTAGGAAACATAAAATATTTAATAACTTGGATTTCTATAAAAATTTACTAACAATCATTCGAGCCATGAAAATAAGTACGATAAGTATTATTAAATTTTGAAGAGACTTCATGTATATAAAGAACATTATCGTCGCATAAACATGAACACGAATACTAAATACATGACATACCAACTCAGGTCGAGAGTCGGAGCAGTTTGTTCATTTTATCTAATTTGTTTTCCATCCAGACTACGATAACACCAAGGTGAGTTCATAGTCCCACTTTTACATATTTGTTTTCTAAACTCGTGGGGAGATACATGCTACAAAAACCGAACACAAGTATTTTTCTGTATGCAATCCTGATTGATATTGCCTAAGTTACCTACTATTGCCACTAAAAGTCCCTCATATCATGAACCATTAATCACTTGCGAGTGAACGCGAATATCGTGAATAGATCTATTGGCAGTTGACGCCCCATTTGTGTTAGCCGGATAGGTAACCAAATGCACGTTATTTGAGAATACTAGGAGAATGGCAAACTCCTACCGGAGGGCATTGTTGCTCACATCATCATTATGATGTTTGTAACTCACGTCATTATTATGACGCCGTACTGTTAAGGTTTGCGTGTCATGAGACTTAGGGCAATATATTGTACTGCAATATTACTGATTTTACTACTGCTTATCTTGTGTTCAACTGATTATTATACAAACACTATGGATTCACTCAACCTTTGTGTTGACTTTTTAGCATGTTTATCTCAGGTTCATAATTTACGAGGATGGCATGGAAGGGCACGGATACTCAAGAAGGCTATATTATCATTCGATAACTTATTTAATAAACTGTAAAACCACTGGGACCTCATTTTGTAAACTCTGATATTTATATAAATCGAATGATAAATCTTTTAAAATGATACAATTAGAGTTCGTTTTCTGTTATTGTAACTATTGAGCCATGAAGTAACACCCAGTTTGAATTCCGCTGCGTATCACGAAATTGGGGGTGTTACAACCTCGTTTGGATCTTGAGACATTTTTGGTTGTGGATTGAGATGGTGAAGATAATATATTTTTGAAAGAGAAGTGTGAATTTTTGTGTAAATATGGGTATTATTTATAGAGTGGGTGAGGTAAATATTTAAATTAAAAAAATAAATAAATAATAAAAGTTAACCGTTGAATACAACGGATATATTTCAAAAAGTGTGTTGTCTTATTTGTGTTGTAGGAACGGAGAAGAGGGGAGTGGCGAGTGGAGGTGGTGTGGTGGCGAGTGGCGAGGCTGCCACCTCAGACTGGCGAGCCTCCCTCTTCACCATACCTCATGCTCTACCTATTGGGTTTTACACATAGAAAATTTTAGGGAGTGACTTCCGTACGGAAGCCTGACAAATGCATACAAAACATCAGATTCATGTTCAAGTTCCCATTATCTATTCTAAACCCTCAAACCAAACTGGCCTTAGGTGTGCAAATAAAAAACTAATATGTGAAAATCCCCTACTTCGGATAATGGTGCCTCTAGTTTTTATAATTAACTTGGTAGAATCGTAAAAATGAATTGTTAGAATCGTGAAAATGAATTGTTGTTTTTAGGTGAAACAAGCAGGTGATCCTGCGCGTTTCTACGGGACTGCTATGGACCTGTTATACTTTTTATAAATGTATATATACGTATTTATGTATCGGTCCTTATAAGTTCAATCCTATTACATCGTTAGTCCCCGAAGGACCAAAATTGCAAAGGCATTTAAAACTATTCCCTAAGGTTCAAGTTGTTGCATACTTGACCTTTCCCTTTTTTTTATGTAGCACTATTGCTACAGTGTTGGCACTATTCATACCCCCACTTTTAGTACTGTATATATGATAATATTATATATTAAAATCATGCCCGGATTTGTGCCAATGCGGACTAGGTTGGCGCATAGAGCATCAGATCTTGGAGGGGAATATTTTTAGTAAAGGCCCAATGCCTATCAGCTCATATAATTTAAGGCCCAATAGAAGGCCCTACATTTATATTTGAGTGCAGTAATGAAATTCACGTTGATAAAAAATAAATAAATAAATAAATAAAAAACGCGAATATAGATAACTACTTAATGAATCTTTCGCCGTTGAGAGGTAACTTTTAGACATTAGTTTTTTTTTTAATTTTTTTTAATTCCCAGTTAGCGGGTTGGACAACCTATTACATCAAGGAGATTTATTTTGTATTATTTTGGCTGTATATTTAAATTAGTTGGTTCCAAGGAGTCGATTAACGACTTGTGTATTTACAATGCTCGGAGAATAACACGATTCAATAATAGATTGCTCGATGTAGAAGTATTTTTGAAGTATAATATTTTATGTATTATTAATTAACTATTTTACATGTGTTTAAATTGTGCACACCGGAAGGCCTTAGTTTTTATTTACTGCCTGGGGCAACCAAAATCCACATGACGGCCCTGATTAAAATGAATTGTTACATTATTTAATGAAGTAACAATGAATTGATGAAGAGAAAAGTAGGGATAGTCACGAAAGAGGAGGAAATAAAGCAGCCAAAAAGCCAAATTACATAAATAGACACATGTTAAGTGGTAAATCGATAAAAATATAGCTTTTTTATTTCAAATTTTGACACTCATTTCGCGGTTCTAAGTACATGAAACGAAGCTCACCCACGAAATACATATGGACGTATGTTATAGCAACACATAGTCAAAAATCGATTTTTGTATATAGTAACGCTACTAGCATTTACAATCAAGCAGTGTTTGTCTTTACAGTTACATAGGTATATGTCACCACTTCCTACCGGTAGTTTTACCAAACATACCCTTAATTTCGAAACTCGAGTTTAACAAGTGTAGTTTTATATGAATGGTAAGGTTAATCTGTTATGGTTAGCACAAACTTATAAAAAAACACTTTTTTTGGGTAATTTGTAACAACAATGGTAAAAGAATGCACAAAGATAAATTTCATGATATTTTACTCTACTATATAGTCGTTAACACAATAGAGAGTAATTTGTTATTTTCAGCCATCAACGATTCATTTAATTAATGAAATTGATCGTGCATACAATCTTTGGATTGTTAGTTGTATCATCAGCTGATGACAACATCGATACAATTACGGAGTTTATAATGAAGGGTGCATGTACCTGCATACCAAAACTGGCGAAGAAAGAGGTTATTCAGTTTCTATGGCAGCATGTTGCTCGCAGGGTGCTCCGTCATAATCTAATGAAACCGATAGATAAGTAGGAAATTAATGAATCAGTTCAAGCATTAAGGCTGAAGAAAAAGAGTTTAGTGGAAGCTTCGGCTCGGATATTGTTAGATGGATGCTGACCAAACCAAGTACCAAGCTAAAAAAACACTGAATGGTTTGGACTGATGACCTTCATAGTCTATTTGAAGATGTTGTGAAAACATCTTGGAATCCAAAGTATGAACTATTTCAATCCATATTTTGACCCCCTTTCAATGCAAACACTAATACCAAAATGGCTAAATGATTCTTATACTTTGTATTATTTTGTTAATTACTTTTGTAATATCTTTTTATACTTATAAAAAATGAATTAGAAGGTGTTTGTAGATCCACCCAATCTGGTTCGGACTAGTCATTTTGACAAGTACAATGGTTTTTACAACCAACTTGGTTCGGAGTAGTCATTAAATGATACTAGTTAATTATTGAAATTTTTATACATTGTTGAATTGCATTTTTCTATTTAGAGTTGATATTTACACCACAAATATTGATGTGAACACCATAATATGACACCACTAATGCATATGGTACAATCTTATATGTGCATAATTATGGTGTCCTCATCAATTAAAATTGTGTAAATATCAACTCCTTTCTATATTAGTCATAAGCGGTTATACATATTTATGGAAACTTGAAATAAAGTTTCATGCATTGCTGTTTATCTAGGATTTGACCATGGATGACCATGTAAGATCTTGATACCTAAATTAATTATAGAACCAAACATGTGTATTGGATTTGATAGCATAACTCATACCTTTTTCCATTCTACCTTACTATCAAATGTATATTGATAGTGTTTTCGTTATGCAAATCAAACAGCACATAAGAATCACATGGAACAAAAATGTGGAGAAAAAATATCTCCAGGATTTCCTTAGAAAAGTGACTAGTACACACTTTCAGAATATTCATGACTCTCGTTCGAATCCTCCAATAGAATAGTCTAAACGAGTTATAGAATGTCCTCATAATAATCCACTTGCAAAGCGAATCATGTAGAACTTTAATTACAATTTAAAGTATTATAAATAAGGGTGCTCTTTGAAACAACACGTCTTAATTCACTTGCAATCTCTAATATTGTTGACTTGTTGTTGATTGTTAAACATCCACCCCCCCCCCCCACACACACACACCACAAAAAGCTATTTGATAAAATGCCTCAATAGTTAATATTGTTTTCTTCTTTCATCTACCATTTGATGGAAACAAGGTGGTCTGGTCTTTGTGTGTGTGCGTGCTAAAAGTAATAGAAGTAGTAGAGTTTGCCTAAGAGAGATGGATCAAGTGGCATCAATGTATCATATCATACTAGGCGGCCTGACTAAAATTGAACCGAACTGATCAACATAAACCTAAACTGACTACTTCCACAAAATCGCTTTTTGGTTGGTTTTGATTAACTTTATGTGGGTGACTTTAGATTAATTTTCTGTTATCTAGTTTTCTTTTATGTAAAAGTATGTAAAAGGAAGGATATAACACATGTTGTTTATTCAAAATAAAGTTAAAAGATAAGTAAATGTGAAACTAGACATTTCTTGAGATTCCACATTCATTTCCAAAGTCTATATAGTCTAGGGGTGTTCATCGGTTCGGTTATCGGTTTATTCGGTTAATTTTTTTTTCTAGGTATAACCGAGAACCAAACCGAACCGAATTCAAATTTAACTAAACCGAACCGAAAACCGAACCCTTAATAACCGAAAACCAAACCGAATAACTGAATTATCTAAATTTAATAATTTATTCATTTATTTATATATATTTTTTGAAAAAAATAATAATTTTCAAGCTTAAAAATATTATATATATATATATATATATATATATATATATATATATATTATAAAAGAGTTTTAATATAAATATATTAAAAATTATATATATTTATTTAATTTTGGTTTTCGGTTTGGATTACTAAAACCATAACCGAACCAAAAACCGAACTTTTATTTCGGTTCGGTTCGGTTTTGGCAAATTCGGTTCGGTTACGAGTTCGGTTCGGTTATTTTCGGTTCAGTTCGTTTCGGTTTTCGGTTTATTCGGATATTACCCAACCCATGAACACCCCTAATATAGTCTTCATGATTGGGCTAGGACTAGTCCATTAACTCTTGAAAGGTATTTAATCTCCAAGTATCAGTAACAAAGTTTCCCTCCTAAATTTCCGTTACTTAACCCTTTACCCAAACACTCGTTATCATCAAACCAATCTTCCAACTCATAACAACAAATCGACAATAAATGATCATCAGTCTTCAAATATGAACTAATCCAAACCACCCCCTCATTTGAATCAGTTATCAACGAATAACTTTCATGCTCTTCCAAACACTCCTCTTTGATATCGATCCAAAAACATTTTGAACACAAAACAATCAACATAAACCTTCCACTACCCAAAGAAAACCAAACATGAACACTATCAATAATGTTATAGAATTATGACTGAGGTCTTTGTCATTCATAAGTTTCATACTTCGGAACCAGGAAGGTTTTACCTTCTCACTTTCCACGGTTACATCAATGTTAGCCATTCTTTCCTCAAGCAACCTATCAATCTCAAAGATTTAGTCCTCACCATCCTCCTGCAAGAATTCCTTGGGCTTCTTGTTCTTAACTTTAGAAAAATACCTTTTTTGAAGCTTTTGAAACACAACAATCATGCGCTGACACACAATACAATGTGATTATAGTTTTGGAATTAGGTGGTGTCAGGAGTACCACAAGTGTTTAGTGGCACCGCTTTAAGTCACTGTATTCACTTTGTGAATATAGAAGACACTTTTTACCAATTTTGTTTCATATTTACCGTCTATTAATATTTTTAATTTATCAAACTTTATATTTCTATTCCATAGTTTTAATTATGTAATTTAAAAATAAAAACAAAATTGAAAAATAAAAGATAATTCAAAAGTAAAGAATAATAAAATGGGAAAGGATGCCAATATCTTTTCAAATATATGAAGCATTGATTGACATGCCTATATGTATGCTTAATCATGTGTGTCAACATATCATTGGTGACATCAAAGGGGCTAACTTTTTCATAAACCAATAAACAACTTCCGCATCCCTAATCAATTTAGGCATAAAAATTAGGCACACATTTAAGTCTCTCAATCATTTTCCAAACCTATATATAACCAACCTCTTATGAATTTTAGTTTTTGACCAAGTCAACTATTCCACCTTTTATATATTCCTTTTTCAATAAAGGACTTAATGAAAGAGGTAAACTGTAAATTATGCCCTTGACGTTTGCTATTTTTGATTATTTACCATGGGAATAATACTAACATGATTATCACTTTTATGGTCATTCAGTTCATAAAGACCATTTAGATTGTCATCAAGAAACATTACACAGTGATAGCAAAAGGAGAGAGAGAAGTCATTTCCATTACAAACATGCCCACAAGTAGTCGTCTACTTTGTCTTCATCGCTTTGATGAAGAAGGCTCAACCCAGTGAAGCACCTATGGCCATGCCAATGGCTAGCGCATAAGGTGGAATCTTCCCAACCAAGACCCCAAATGAGACTAGCCCCCCCCCCCTCTATTGCAACGACCAAGCAAAAGAAAAACATGTATGCTTTACCTTTCTTGAGCAATGTCGCTGTCATCAGACTCAACTATCCAAGTAGTGATAAAAAGCATAGTGACCACCCATTTAGGTTGTTATTTTCTAGGAAATTGGTCTAGATCACAAGGGCAACATATCCAATGATCATAGACAACATTGTTTTGTGCAATTTATCAACCCAGTTCTTGAAAAAAGGGATTTCCATGGGAGGTTGAGGTTTTCTTCCAAATATTGCATTCCATTTCATTTCTTCCTCATAATAGTCGAGAATTATTTCCCCTTCCTACAACAAAAGAACATAAGATTATTGTACATCAATATTCAATTTGCTAATTGACAATGTATATTATTTGCCAAATGCAAGCTTAAGAAATCTATGTCATTCATTTATTGAAAATAAGCAAACTATTATTCTCATTTATTTTATATAAAAACTATTTTTAAGATCTATATGTATGTTGGAATGCAATAGATTAACAACTTACATTAACAAAAAGAGACCTAAAAGTAAAAACGTGTAACATTTTAAAAAACAAATGCTATATATTTACCTCAGTCCTCAGCTATTGTGTGACAACTCGTAATTTCAGGCCATTTCTCAAATTTACTATTAATCTCGGGAATTTACTATTCATCGGTTACTATTCATCGTTTTACTATTCATTGTTTTTTAAGTCGATTTGATATTTTGAGAGGTTATTTCAAAATTTTACTATTCACAAAACACTATTCATTCCCGGAGAAAAATCACTATTCATGATTCACTATTCATCATTTTTCGTAAACTAGGTTTACGAGTATCAAATTCGCGTAACCATAATGGTTTAGCTGCGAATTCATGAAAAATCATATAGACTAGATTTAGTCTACATATCATTGGTAATATCATTTTCAGGATAATTCATGCATGGTTTGCATATTTCATTTAACGTATATTTTCCTATTAAATAAACACTATCGCGTAATCATTTATTTTGAATATTAATCCGACACTTCCAAAAATTATATTGATATATTTTTATGGATTAATTTCATATATCACCTTACTTTCATGATTAATTTCATATATACCCAAAGTGCAAGTATTGAATGCATAATGTACAATGTTTTTAATGCATGTTTGGGTATATATGAAATTTCCATTTAAAAGGAGGGGAGATATGAAATTGCCCCTATTTTTATACTCATTTTAAGACTATAAAAATTATATTATTAGTTTACCCGATGTTTTAAATTTATTTTGTATATAAATTGTTATATATATATATATTTACGATGGTTTTCATAAATACTACTCGATAATTATTATTTCACTCAATTCTTGTAAGAAATGTATTTTTATAATTTTTACGACTTCGATATATTTTATTTTGTTCCGTTAAAATTTATTTCTAGCCAACGCTACACTAAATAATTACTTTAACTTATCAAATACATACTACACTTAATCTATTATACTTTTATACCACAAAATTGCACCACCTTTTCTTTTTTTTTTACCCATGTCGACCAAAAAAAAGATGACACAACAAGATTTTCATAAAAATCTTTTACTTAGGCTTCCACATACACACTAGTAGCTTGACATTGTACTATACTTAATATATTATTAACTTATACACATACTAACACATAATACAAAGGTGTAAAAGTTGCAAAATTCTCTCCCATTTCATCTCTAGAACCGGCCAAGAAGAAAGAAAAGGAAGAAAGCCAAAAATTTTCAAGATCAAGTTATTTATACACTCTAGTATACTTTCTTTTAAGGGTTTTGCAATAAAAACCTAGGGTATTTAGGAAAAACCTTGTTCCATAAACCTCATCATCATACTAGTAAGCATTTCATGATCATTTTTAATCTTTCATATTCATACCTAAGTTATTTTTATCATGCTTGAGAGAAAACATGCAAGTTTCATGTGTATCTATACAACTTTTAATTGTTTTTAGTACTTATTATAAGTTTTAATCATCCTATAATTAATCCCTTGAAACATATCATTGTTGATGATATTTAGGAACCCATGACACCCTAAGAAGGTGTATGGTAGGTTTAGAATAGAATTGGTGTTGATTTGAAGTGATTGAAATAAGTATTACGCAAGGAAAATCATTTTCGACAACATTAAATAGTGGTCTGTTAGTTTTTGTAAAATCTGGAAAATTCGACAGGTTATAAAATATTTTGGGCTAGATATTCAGAAAATATACTTTAAAACGAAACCGTGGTCGCTTGAACGGGTTAAAACGGATTTATAACGAAGAAGTTACGATATTTTCAAGTTTAACGACGAAAACTATATTTTCAGGAAAATGCATGCTGTTAAGAGTTATTTTAAGGGCAAAAATAAGTTTTAAACATTGTCTAAATGAGTCGATTTGTCTAAAATATATTAGTATACTTTAACACGAAGCTAAGGACATATAAAACGTAGAAAACGGACTTATAACGATTAAATTACACGCGTTTAAATAAGGTTGTCGTAACTATTATTCATAAGTATACAAACACTTACATATATATTTTCTATTAGCCAAACTAGTTGTCGCTAGTGACCATGTTTGGAGTTATTTTTCACATCGATAGAATACTTTTTAGAAAACGATGTCTTCTAGTAAAAGTGAGTTCACCTAGCCTATTTTCCAAAATGTTCAACCGTTCGTCAAATGGAGTTGTAACGAATAAAATACGGTTACTCAAACTTTGTCGAAAACTAACTTTAAACAATATTTTTAGTCCGACTACCCTACTTCATCTATATTTTTCTCCATGATCGAGACCTCTATGATCAAAAGTTAAATGCTAAGACTTTTAGATAATGTGACAAGCTTTCCAAAACCATTGAGTTTGTTTTCTAACACTCGATATTCACTATTTTACGATTAGCTTTTCGAGGTCATTTAGCCATTTTCATGAATTGTCAAAGTGTATTGTTTTGCGACGAAAAGCTATATTTCTTGATAAATCATTAAACGACTATCGTAGGATGTTGTTTCAACGTAAATACTTGTAAAGTATTTTATAACATGACGAGATGTCATAAACATATATTTCGACGATAAACTTCATTTTCAAAAATGTACAAGTGGTATGGATATCATGTGAATTTGCATGTACGACATTGTTTCATGACTTATATTAGATCATATCATTCATCATAGGTTGCAGTTACAGATTGCACCTCATTTCAGTGTATCCACTTTTGTCATCATAATCATTGTATCAGGTGAGTTTCGTAGCCCCTACTTTTATATGTTTTGAACTATTTTGGGAGAGATACATGCTTAACTATTTTTCACAAGTACTTTAGATTTTTAAGGATAACTTCTATCATGATCACAATTGTTTCAAAACCGAATGTTGTATTATATCAATTGTTCTTGTTTGCGTGCTATGGTTCTACGTCGAATTATGTGCTATGTCAATTGTTCTTGTTTGCGTGCTAGTTATTGAGTCTTGTACTATTGATTATGTGCTATTGTTCTACGTCGAATTATGTGTTATATCAATTGACCATTGATACATTAAGTTAGGTACTATTGTAAACTCATTTGATGATGTGTACTTGAACATAAACTACATATTTTGGCAGTGGGTTGTAAATACACAGGTTGCAAGTTTTGTATGGGCGGAACTTGGAACTGAGTGGATTTGCAATGCCTTTGCTGCATGAACGTTCTTTAAAGGTTTTTCATTACAACACAAACTCTATGAACTCACTCAACCATTGTGTTGACACTTTTAGCATATTTTATCTCAGGTATCTAAGGCATACACTTCATGGCATGCATGTGGACTTATCATAGAGTCGCGGTGACGACGCGTCTCACATATATTTTATGCACTTAACTATCGTTTGATTGTCACAAACTCATTTTGGTATATTGAAAATCTTTTGGGACCTATACTTTGTAAACTCTGATTATTTTACTAAATCAAACGATGTATTTACCAAACGACACTTTAGGTCGTTCAATATAACTGTAACTGTGATGCTATGACAGTCATCCCCCAGGAATTCCATTCCGCTGTAAAATAGGTATTTTGGGGGTGTGACATATTGGAGCTTTTCTTACAAGATTGATCGCGCTGACGACTCTGTCCCAGTTATCCGCATATATAGTAAGAGTTCTTGCTCCATTAGTAATGGATCCATCAAGTTCATTGCTTGGATCGATCTACAATTTGATAATATATGGTTAGCAAAAAAACTTATAAAACTACTGTTAAAAAAAAACACCATTTATAAAACGTACCTTGAGCCATGTACCCGTTTGATTTTCCAAAACATGCTTAAACACTATTGTACATTATGCATTAAAAACTTGTATTTTGAGAAATATGCAAATTTTATTGGGTATATATGTAAACGCCCCTTAAACTATTATTAACCTAATGACAAGTAGATTTGGGTTATGTTTGGTAAAAATAACTGTTACTCAAACTGGAGATGGAGTTGTAGAAAGATATAGAGATGAAGATAGATATTATAAAAAAAAAGATTATTTTTATAGGTTACATGAAGTAGCATTCATAGATTATGGAAGATTATTTTTTTATAATTTATTATAAGTTATTAGAAGGGTACTCGCGCAATGCGGCGGCGGGTACCTGGCGATATTTTTGTGGCTGATGTGGTGGCGGCGGCTAATGTGTTTCTAGGAATTTATGTATTTTTTGTTTAGAGAGGACGGGGTTAAATGGTTTGTGTATGTTTTTGTGTTGTGTTTGAGGTTTTATATCTCGATCTACCACAAGATCTACCACCAATACCACATATAACTTAAACTATAAAAAGCAGTGATTCCGGCATACTGTGAAAACGGAGGATGAGGTGGTGGCTGCCGAGAAGGATCTGATGGTGGTGTACCTGAGAAGATGGTTTCTTATTTGAGAGAGAAAAAAACAATATTGTGTGTTTTCTTGTGTGTCTAAGTATGTGTCGTATGTATTTTATTTTATTTTATAACCAACAAACTGTTACAATAAGTTGTATGTATATTAGTGGTTACAAGTTGACTGAATTCAATATATGACTATTGGTTGTTAATTTCTTATTAAAGAAATGTTTTTGTTCTTAAAAATTTTAAGACTTCTTTATTTAGAAAGTCTTAAATCTTTTATATAGTAGTATAGATGTCTGTGAAACAAAGCATATATTTAAGTAGCTTATTTTTAAAAGAAAATAAGCGTAAAGTCTCCACACTCTCATATATCAAACATGCCCTCGTTATGTGTTTTGAGATCTCAAACCTAATATAAAGTCCTGCCTTGATGTTAAACTTACATTAGTTCTAAAAAGTAAAAACGCCTTCGCGAAACGCGATTTCATTATGTTACAAGAACTACCAGGGGTATGTTTGGCAAAAATAGATTGTGCTGATGCTGGTGTTGTTGCTAGTGCTGGTGCTTAAAAAGATTATAAAAAGAGATTATTTTCATAAGCTACATGAAATAACCTTTTCTTTTGAGAGATAATGGAAGATTATTTTTTTTATAATCTCTTATAAGTTATGTCTGCCGAACAAATATTATTTTTTAAGTAGCTTATTTTTTGAAAAAATAAGCATAATCTCTCCGTAATCTTGTGTGCCAAACATAGCCCAAGTATATTTTCGGCAGCGAACATTAAATGGAGACCAGAAAACAGAAGAAATCAAATACCAAAGGAATAAAAAAAAGGACAAAGTATAAGCAGTCAATTAATTGAAGACATATTTGATATACTAATGGTCAAAACTATATATGACATCAAATTCAAACATTCACAGCTATTCTTTCTTCTTTTTGTTAGCAAATAAATGTTCTATTTACAATGAATTAAAGAAGATTTTACTCGAATTCATGTCTGGCTGCAAACATAATTTGTTTGACTTTGGCCAATTTTTTGATAATTGGAGAATAACCGACCACGATGATCATCCACAGTCCAAATGAGCAAAAAGTATAGAAGGGTCACTAAATCAAGAAGGAACATTACTGAATCCGAAATAGATGGTCTTTTGTTGAAAGGCATTGAGAGCAAAGTCGACCTAAAAGTGACCCATTGGGGACTTGATCCGGATTCCATATCCAACACCAACTCCAGCTCCTGGTATACAATGCCTTAAGCCCGGGTTCCCTACAAATAATCATTGAAGTCAAAATCACACTAGATTCCAAAAGAGATTAAGCCTTTGCATTATTGATATTGGTGCAAAGATTACATAGTTTGGGTGCCAATTTTGACCCATTTTATTATAGACTGGATAATTTAGTGTATATTAGAAATCTCTAAATGGGTCAAAAGGGTAAATTAGCTAAAAAGTAAAATGGGTTGATAGTCATCTAAAGTTGTATCATGTATTTATATTGAAGAAAATATTATATTTGATCAATTAAACTATCATTAACATAATTGAACAATGTCATTATATCTTACACTAATCTTTTACACAACTCAAACTTTTCTTTGAGAAATTTCTTGGCATGAGCATGAATAAAGAGGAACCACCTATGTGAATGTTGAGGTTTTGCCGCTTTAGGGAGCTTTGGACTTTTGGCTCTTACAAACATTTATGAATTGGATATGGTCACATGCCTTGTATAGAGTTAGGAGCGTTTAAGTGTTTGAAAACTTGTGTGTATATTATCTTCAGGTATTCAAATGGGTTGAAGGGTTCAATTCTTTAAATGCCCCGATTCTCAAATATTTGAACATGTAATGTACTAAGATGGAAATTCAATCCTCAGGAAATTTACGTTTACGCACGTGTTTTGTTTTAATGTTTAATTTTCATGTGAAAGAAGTGAACTAAATTGGGAAAAATTGTTGGAAAATTTAGTGCACTTGAGGGTTCACATCATACCTGGTAATGGGTCAGGAGGTATGGAGTGTACACCCACAAGGTCCCTGATCACCATGACTCTGATAGTGGTTTAAGTATTGATCAGTCTCTGATGAAGTTCATTGAGTTCACTCTTTAGTGAGTGACACTCTTGACTAAATGGTATTCATCAGATTGAAGAGTTTAGCTTTGTACTCTTTGAGTAGTAAACTCAAGTATCGCATCAGGGAGTAATCTCAATCAGAGGGTTCATCTCATCAGTGAGTGAACCTTTCAGTGAGAACACTCAGCGAGTGCATCAACAAACTGAGACTGAATCATGACTTACTTGTAACGGCTTTGACCTATTCAAGTGGCAGTTATAACTGCATTAATTTCCATGTTTAATTGATCATGTAACCACTAATACCTATAATTGTGGAGGCTAATTATGTGGTATTAATTTCCATGTTTAATTTCCATTAACTATGTTTGAGTAATCTCTAGTATAAATTGAGATTAACACAACTGCATGGATAGACACAGAAAAAACATTGAACACTTGGATGCGCAAGGGTTATTGATTTGTGCCTAATTTAATAACATACATTTGGTCTTATCCCAAGTAGATATTCGTGATACCCAGGCATTAGGGTCGAATAGTTTACTTTGAAAAGTGATAACACAGTTCCAAGTGATATCCGGTAACCATTCATTGGTATATCGTGTGCTATTGATTATCTTACCCTACTCGGAGCGTTGTTATACAACCAAAATGGTTAACATCTTGATTGAAGAATTGCTATTCGCCAGTGGAGATTTGTTGAAAATGTGACTCATACTCACTTGTTAAGTTAGATTCTTCCAACAAGATGATAATGCAAGTTGCTAATGGGTTTTCTATACCCTAACTAGATTAACATAAAGCGGAAACAACAATTAATCTAGGGCAAGAAGAAAACAAAACCCTAAAGGATCTTAACTTAATAAATAAAAGCAACTTAAACAAATATAAATAAGGAATAAATAAATAAAAGGAAAAATACTAACCTTTGAGAAAATTGAATTTCTCACACGCGGACCACCTTGGTCGAACTTGGAGGCGAGTACTCAACCGAGTGTACCTCTAATAGCTCACACCCATGAACCAAAAAGAAACGATTCTTTCGAACTCCTAAGGTCCCGATATACGAAGGACTCTTACAAGGAGTAGGAATTAGAATGAGGAGATTGGTTCATGAAGCCTTGGCATGCCCCCTTCTATTTATATGGAAAAGAAGGGGGCTTGGTTTACCCTTTGGAGCGATGTGGGATTCCCCCAAATTTTTCCCAAGCTTCTTTATAATTAGCTTCCAATTAATTTACCAACTTGGATAAATTAACAAACCAATTTATACATGTAATATTAATTCTCTTAACGGTCCACTGAGGGCAACCCAAAAAGAACTCCACTTTTAACGATAGTCTTGCCAATTAGTTATGAACTTGGACACTAAATCCAACAGTGTAACACCCCCAAAATGGCTCAGCAGAAGCACACAAGTATTGGGGTGCTACTAAATTGATACCACAACATAAGCATAGAACAACTGACTTTCATAAATAAACTTTTATTCCCTCTTAAAACAATGCTTACATTATTAATTTGTGCGGAAATGGCCCATTATAAAAAGGTGGTCCCAATACATAAATCAGAATCTTCTATGACCATGCCATGCCTTTTCCTTGCTCCTCCAAAGATAAGCTCTCACCTCAATACCTGAAGATACATGCTAAAAAGTATCAACACGAGGTTGGTGAGTTCATAGGTTTATTTAAATGGCACTTTAGTATACCATTTAACATTTAGTTTTGATGATCATTACGTCTTGCATAATGTCATAAAAATTTATGTTTACCTTAGATAAAAGAATTCTATTAGTGGACCAAAAGTAAGGTATATGAACATTACAACAAATATAATGTCATATATTATGTCTATTACGCTAGCACTAAGCTCATGCTACCGAAGCTACGACAGTTTCTGTATGCAAAATGTAGTCATACAAATAAGGAGCCCATGGCGAGTGTTTATCCCAATACACTCGGTTCCAACATGCTATATGTTTCGCCTTGACCCATGTGGGGCCAACCGAACAGGGGAGTCACCCCCAATAGATCTATTTATAACATTCGCGCTTCCCAGCAATAATTGACGGTTCATGAAAAGGGCAATATGGGATCTAAGGACTTAGGCTAAGCTGCGTAATATTCTAAGTCAAGCATTATGGTATGGTCCATAAAACATCTATGTGTGATGTATCTTTAAACATATCAGTCATAAAGATAGAATGCACAATTTCAGTAATTAAATCATTAAGGTAAAATGAGCATGTATCTTCCCCCAAAACAAGTATAAAACAATTTAAAAGTAGGGGCTATGAAACTCACCTTGGCAATTAGTAGTCCAAAGGGAGGTAATTCAATTAGTGGTAGTGCATGGCTCCGACACGCAACCTAATTTAGTACGGCAATTTAGTCTTCATTTATGTTTAAGACTCGATAAAGTTTAACTAACTTTATAAGTTTTTAAATATTTGTGTTGTTGTTGTTGCTTATGTGGCATCATTCATCTTGGAACAATTTACAAAGATTTGGGTGGATCTCGGCTTATGAGGGTATGACATAGAAGAAATCTCGAAGAATGAATTGCGACTTTGGTTCCATGATGACCAAATGATAATATACGAAAGATTATTAAGAGCGAATGAGACAGATTGATGGCATCCGAAAGAAAGTACATATATTATGAGACGTATTATATATAGGCATTTATAACATATAGTATATATTTATTATAAGGAATTTAAATCTTAATTTAATTCATGTGTAAATTGTATTAGAAAAATGCAATGAAGGTTTTTAATAATTATAGTTCAAATACCAATATGTTTCAAAAGGTTGTATATATATCCCCGACTAATAAATATATCACAATATAAGTTTTCAATATATTTCGATTATGGATCGTAAAATAGTTTATTTGAGAAATGGGTATGACCCGTGTGTAATCATTCTATTTAATTGGTTTTGTCAAAATTTGCATAGTTGATGTCATTGAGTTTTATATCCGGTTTTTATTAAGTGAATATGTATATCTATGTGTTTATGTCTCGTATAGTCTACAAGTCGAGTTAAAATTTCATTTTCAATTATTAACTTGTGTTATATATCAATGTCAACGTGAGTACTATGTCGATTTACTTATGTTATGATGGAAATGGAAGACAAGACGTGCGAGTTGTGACGAGCGATAATTTATTATCCGATTTGATAACAATAGTCGCGGACTCGGAAGGTGGATTAATACCCGGTGTGGGCTGCGACAAAAATCAAATGGACCCGAGTTGTTGGGCTGCGGCCCAACAGAAAACAACCAAACGGACCCTGTATAAACCTGGGCTTGGGCCTTGTGTAATTTCAACTAAACACTCCTTTTGGAAGCAGTGGGCTTCGCAGCCCAGTTTACTAAAAAAAAGAATCATTCAACACTAAAAATTTGAAACCTGGGAAACAGTTTGACGCAAGGATATTAATATACAGACTATACAAGGTTATCAAGACTTTATATACGTATGACTCTTTTGGAACTTTCATGTCATAGTTTTGGACAAGCTACATGCTTGCTACTGAATTTGAGTGACCACATGGAACAAGTTCGGATGCCCTTGACATTGTGGTTGTGACGTGACCCAACCGTGCCATGGTTTGAAACTTTTTAACACACTATAGGTGTGCTCGTGACCTTAACCAAACGTGCTTAATGATGCAATGACCACAAAGCTAAAAGCACCCTTGTGGTGCTCGCATAACAACATAACTGGTCAAAAATCAATAAGTTTCAATATAATTAAGGCAATCTAGACTAATCTACCCAAGCTGCACATACCCTTCTTGTTTTAGATTCTCAGATGGGTCTAACCCGACTCGATAATTAGAAAGATATTATTGACCGAGCAAAGGAGGAAAGTTAACGTGTCGTATAGGCGCCTAAAAAAAAGGTTTCTACATGAGTTAACTGAAAACACTATGACCCAAGTGAGATGGAATATAAGCCGAGATAAGTACTTCAGTCGTTATGCCGAATATAATCTAACAAGCACGAGTATAAGCAGAAATTTAAAAATCAAAATATTTTTGGTTTCCTTTTCTTGGTTCTCGACAACAACAACAACAACAATATAGCATACCATTTTAACTTAATCAAATCTTAACCAATATCACTTCTAATTTATTTCTAATATTCGGTATGATCAAGAAAAATATAATTCAAATTGGACAAATGGTATAACCAACTCAATCGATTCAAAAAGGGAAAATAACAATAAATATGTTCTTACAATAAATTTTGTGAGTCGAAATAGATGAACACCGAAAAAAAAAGAATCCAACGAGCTCAATTGGAGGAGTTTCTGGATTAATTAGAACGATTAACTCAATTTCAAAAACCCCTTTGATTTATGGGAAACCTAATTTTTGGTTTATGAGTGAAGTTGAATAAAAATTGTGACATTTTGTCCCCTTTTTAAAGGTGAGGAAAAAGAATGGAGCCTCTACTCTCCCATGATCTTGGTTATAGGTAATATCCTTCCTTGGCTATTGTCATTTTCTCACAGCCGTCCCTTGACACCTTTACGTGAATACTATGGATATAGGTTTCCTCTTTGAAGGGTGAAGATGGTGTACCTTTGGGGTTGAAAGTCAAAAGAAGGAGGAAAAACACCATTTTTGTGTTTCTGGGTTTTGCTTGGGAGAAACGAAGAAACAGAAAAGGGGAAAAGAATGAGTAGGGTGGCGTAGGGTAGGGGTAGGGTTAGAATAAGTTTTATTTTGTTTTATTAGTATATACTGTTTAGTTTGTACCCCGTGTAAACGTACTTTCCCGGTACCCGAAAAATATAGAAATTATGTTCTTGGAAACGATTTCTTTAATGTAATAATATAACATTATTATTACGTAGAAATTTGATTATAATTGTTTGCCGTTATTAATTTGGTGTCGGTATGCGTGCGGTGCCGTGATTTTCTAAATTCACGAGATGACCTCTCGTTTTCTTTCGTAATTTATCATTGAATGTTACAATGTGTATATTTTACTTATTTCAGTATTTATTTTTAGTTTTGTATGTTACTGCATGCTGCAGTGTGCGGGATAACTTCCCAAAACAATGGATTAAGCTTATGTATGCTTAAATTTAAGTTGGACAATAAAAAGTTTCACATTTACTATATAGATACTCAGTGAACAAGTATCGTGTGTGCGGTTTTGGGTTTTTAAGGAAACGAGATGACCTCTCGTTTTTAAATTTAAATATCGACAGCCGTCAGAAAATAACTGATTTGAATTTTTCTGACGTAATAAATATTATTATAATAATCCAAAATTTTACGGGTTGTTATAAACAGTCTCCCACTTGGACAATTCATCAACTATAATTGGGTCTAAGCCTATTCTGATCAACTAAGCAGAGAGTGCCATCCAATGCAACTGCCAAACTCTAAACCATTTTAGAGTCAGCCCTTAGATAAGCGATCAACTATTCCTTTGTTCTACTGATATCGTATGAACCTGAGACATGGATTTTAATCAATCTCCAGCTTCAACATTATGTTTCTCGATTTCCAATTATTTGACTATATGAGACTACTGAATTGAACACATCAATTTGGTCCCGGCTAGGCCTAGCACATTTAAGTCAACATTTAATTATCGAGGGGCCCATAGATATCGCTTTTCTATTTAGGCAAAAGGAACAAATAAACTTTGAATACATAGTACTAGTCAACTTATCATGTCATACCTAGCATATCCTTTATAACTGGCATTTACGCACAGCGTTTGAATTAACTAAAGTATAACAGACTTGAAAAACTAGAAACTCGATGTATCTCCATTTTAAGAATAGAAGATATTATCATCTTAGAATTACTTGTGATATGAATCCATGAAGTAATCTTTCTAAGTACGGGTTTCTTCTATACTTAATTCCCATTAAGTACTCATGAGTGTTGCAGCATTCTCTATGCTATGTCTAATCTTTATAGACAATCTACTAACACTCCATGATAGTCTTAAATCAATACTTACTCCCTATAGTATGAACGACTGAGGAGGTATGAGTAAACCAGGTACTCAGGAAGTAGATTCTAAACATGCAAAAAATGAAACATAATGATAAACAATAGTAAATGGTAGCACATTTGCAAATAAATAAATCTTCATTATTTAATCACCAAATCCATTACAATTTCAATCATTATTTATAATGTTTCAAGTTCAAACTAACAACTAAAACTTTATATTATCTTTCAATCCAATGCTCCAAGCATGTTCATCGTGTTTGGACTTAGCCAATGCCTTTGTGAATGGATCAACTGGATTATCCTCTGATCGTATGTGCTTCACAATCACGTGTCCTTCTTCTACTTTGCTTCGAACAAAATGGTATTTTCTATCAATGTGTTTTGACTTTCCATGATCATTGGGTTCTTTAGTCAAGGCGATTGCACTCTCATTATCACAAAATATTTCAATGGGGTCTTGTACTGTTCTCCAAGATCTCAAATGAAATTCTTCATCGAGATAGCTTCCTTTGAAGCCTCACAAGCTGCAATATACTCAGACTCGCATGTAGAGTCTGCCATTGTATCTTGCTTTGAACTTTTCCATGTCACCGCTCCCCTATTTAGCAAAAATACCCAACCAGTGAACGATTATCATCTTTATTTGTTTGGAAACTTGCATCACAATAACCAGTCACTCTGAGTTCTTCTTCTCCACCATAAACTAAGAACCTTTCTTTAGTATTTCTTAAATACTTAAGAATGTTCTTTACAGCTGTCCAATGACCTTCACCAGGATTTTGCTGATGTCGACTCACTATGCTCAAAGCAAAAGAGACATCAGGTCTTATATACGTCATGGCATACATGATCGATCCTACAGCCGAAGCATATGGGACTCGACTCATTCTGTCCAGTTCATCATTAGTTTTGGGACAAAGATCCTTACTTATCTTTATGCCTTGATGTAAGGGTAGATTCCCTTTCTTAGAATTCTCCATTTTGAATCTTTTTAAAATTTTATCTAAGTACGTGTCCTGGCTAAGTCCTATAAGACGTTTTGACCTATCTCTGTAAATCTTTATATCAAGAATATATGCTGCATCTCCCAAATCCTTCATAGCGAAACATTTCCCCAACCAGTCTTTTATACTTCGTAACATTAGGATATCTTTTCCTATGAGTAGTATATCATTGACATATAATACCAGGAAGACTACAACACTCCCACTGACTTTGACATATATACATGACTCGTCTTCGCTTCTAGAAAATCCAAACTGTGTGACTTTCTCATGGAAGCAGATATTCCAGCTACGAGAAGCTTGTTTAAGTCCATAAATGGCCTTTTGAAGCTTGCACACTCTTTTAGGATACTTTGCATTTTCAAAACCCTCTGGTTGTGCCATAAACACATCCTTTGTTAGTTTTCCGTTAAGGAAAGCGGTCTTGACATCCATCTGCCATATTTCATAATCATGAAACGCAGCTATAGCAAGCATTATCCTAATTGATTTTATTTTAGCTACTGGTGAGAAGGTTTCCTAATCTTGTCCTCTTCAATATGGAAACCATAGTAGAACTGAGGATCATGATGAGGCTTGCTAACTTTGTCACTTGTTTTGCGAATGGGTAAGGATATATCATCAGGCTCAACAGGTGTCAGAACCTCTTGTTGAGTATCAGTGTTCACTATAGGTTCTTCATCGGCAGACTCTTGAATTTCTTCAAGGTCTATTTTACTCCCACTGTCCTCTTTAGATATCATTTCTCTTTCAAGGAACGTACCTCTTTGAGGTACAAATACCACATTATCCTTGGGTCTGTAAAATAAATATCCAAATGACTCTTCTGAATAACCAATGAAAAGACACTTTTCAGATCTGGCTTCAAGCTTGTCCTGAGCTTCTCGTCTAACGAAAACTTCACAACCCCAGATTTTGATGTGCCCAAGAGAAGGACGTTTTCCCTTCCACATCTCAAAAGGTGTCTTTGAAACCCTCTTAGTTGGTACCCGATTTAAGATATGGGCAGCTGTTTCTAATGCATAACCATTGGAAGTGTTGCTCGACTCATCATAGACCGAACCATGTCTAACAGGGTTCTATTTCTCCTCTCAGCAACTCCATTCAGTTGTGGTGTTTTAAGAGGAGTTAACTGTGAAACTATACCACAATTTTTAAGATGATCGAAAAATTCAATACTAAGGTATTCTCCTCCCCTATCGGATCAGAGTACCTTTATCTTTCTGCCCAGTTGGTTCTCTACCTCGTTTTGATGCCTTTTGAATACTTCAAAGGTATCCGAATTATGTTAAATTAGATAAACATATCCATATCTACCGAAATCCTCAGTAAAAGTAACGTAGTAGCGATTTCCATCTCTTGTGGCTGATCGGAATGGTCCACACACATCTGTGTGTACTAAGTCCAATAATCCTTCACCTCTTTCACATGATCATGTGAATGGTGATTTAGTCATTTTGCCCAATAAGAAAGACTCGCGCATACATCATCCGATTTGAAGTCGAATGATTCCAACACTCCATCCTTTTGGAGTTGGGCGATGCGTTTCTTGTTTACGTGCCCAAGACGTGAATGCCACAATTTTGATTTATCAAGCTCATTAGACGAACCAACATTTAAAATCACATTGCCATTACTAATACATTCAACAGTTTCATATATGCCTTTGCAAGGAGAAGCTTTAAACATAAAACAATCATTTAAATAAACCAAAATATTTTCATTCTTATTATCAAATGAAAATTTATAACCATCCTTAAACAAAGCATGAAACGAAATAATGTTTCTTGTCATTTCTGACGAATAACAGCAATTATTTAAATTTATCCTAACTCCAAACTTCAGCATGAGCTCGTACTTTCAGCGTGATTTTTCTGTTTCCCATGACTAAGTTGAGCTCTCCATGCTTCAACCTCTTACTTTCCTTTAGACCCTGTAAAACAGTGCAAATGTGAGTACCACACCCTATATCCAAGACCCATGAATATGAAGTTGTAGTATTGTGGAGTTCGATCATAAACATACCTGAGTGACTACCCTTTTCGACCTTTCCGTCTTTGAGGTCCTTCAGATATTTTGGGCAGCTACGCTTCCAGTGTCCCTTTGTGTTGCAGTAGAAGCACACTGCTTCTTTTGGATCACTTGTCAGTGCAATCTCCAGTGTCCATTTGATTCAGCCTTTCTCTTAGACCCACGATCGGACTTTCCTTTCCAATTGGAATGAGAAGTCTTTCTTTTCTTTGCATTATGACCAACAGTCAACACAGGAGCTGCTGACGTAGAGGGCATATCCACCTTTTTTTATCCCTTGCTCAGCGGTTTGCAACAAGCTATGGAGTTCCATTATTGAGGTCTCTTTCCCGTTCATTTGATATGAGAGCATAAACTGATTGTATCAGCTGGCAGACCGGATAGGATTATGTTGATAGAAAGCTCAGTATCGAACACCATGTTCAGAGATTCCAATCTGTCAAAGTACCCTTTCATCTCTAAGACGAAAGTATAAATAGAGGCTCCAGGTTTTGGTTTGCAAGCCATAAGGGATTTGACAACATCAAGGCGTTCCTTGCTTGCCTTTGCCTGAAACATTTCTTTGAGCTGTTGGTTCATTTCATAAGCCCAAGTGTTCTCAAAAGTCTTTTGCAGTTCAGGGCTCATGGAAGATGCCATGATGCATGACACTTTGTTTGCATCATCATAGTGTTTTTTGTGAGCTTCAATCTCTTCTTGGTTTGAATCATCATTGATTGTGGGAATTTGCTCATCATTGAATCATCGTTAAGGTTTCGCATCCGGTCCATATAGTTAGGACCAGTGAGTCTTTCCCTCCCAAGAACTGAGAGTAATGAGAAGTTTGAGTTATGTGTGGGATTGGGAGCGGGAGGATTGATACCATTTTCAGTAGACATCTATAAGATAAAATAGTTTTAGTTAGCATGAATATACCTTAATTAATTACCCAATTTTAAGTTAAGGCTAGGATCCATATTTTAGATTCGTTTTATGAAGAGGGATGCCGTAATCAATTCACGAATTTATTTTAGGTAGACAATGTCTTTGTCTATTTCAATCTCTATGAAATTTCTTGTTCTTTTGAGATTCATTGATTTTGATCAATGGCATGTTAATCTCGGATATGCTCATCAACTATTCATGACTGGGATGCCGAGGATCATGAATAAGACGGTGAATTTAACCATGCAAAACTTGCGTGGTCCCCGGCTCGAGTCAGCTCGAGAATCGCGAGTCCCACATCACCTCTCACTTATGTTCTCTTATTAGTGTGCCGGTAAACAACACGCGCTCCATTAACAGCCCATATGAGAGATGTGCGGTTTTCATTGGTTAACATACAATTCACATTTGCCATATCTAAAACGGGAATTTTGTTTTAGTACTTTTAAATTAATGCTTTTAATCTCAACATCATCCTATCAAAAGTCCTCGATAGCTCCATTGAACGCACAAAGAAGTGAAGAAGCAGGTCAACATGAGGCATAGTAAAAACCCGACTTCTTTAGGGAAGCTAAGCGACCCGCCTTATAATTTGTTCACTATGGGTGAGCCGATTTATCAATTGACTAACGATGTATTTAGATTTAATGATACATATACAATATAGCAATTATAATATGTATAAGATTTCTTTTAAACATTTTAAAGTTGTGGGTTCTATTTTAAACATTTTAAAATTTAGGGTATATTTTAAATAATTCAAAATATTAGGGTCTAAAATATAAATTCATATTAACATTCAATGATCACAAGACAATAAGTAATATTCAATTATTTATACTTATCACATGTTAACAAGATAATTAAGTGCTAATATTATTAAGGTAAGGCTTTGATGCCACTGATAGGTTTTCTATACCCTAACTAGATTAACATAAAGCGAAAACAACAATTAATCTAGGGCAAGAAGGAAACAAAACCCTAAAGGATCTTAACTTAATAAATAAAAACAACTTAAACAAATATAAATAAGGAATAAATAAATAAAAGGAAAACTACTAACCTTTGAGAAAATTGAATTTCTCACACGCGGACCACTTTGGTCGAACTTGGAGGCGAGTACTCAACCGAGTGTACCTCTAATAGCTCACACCCATGAACCAAAAAGAAACGATTCTTTCGAACTCCTAAGGTCCCGATATACGAAGGACTCTTACAAGGAGTAGGAATTAGAATGAGGAGATTGGTTCATGAAGTCTTGGCATGCCCCCTTCTATTTATATGGAAAAGTAGGGGGCTTGGTTTACCCTTTGGAGCGATGTGTGATTCCCCCAAATTTTTCCCAAGCTTCCTTATAATTAGCTTCCAATTAATTTACCAACTTGGATAAATTAACAAACCAATTTATACATGTAATATTAATTTTAATTAACATTATTTCTACTTTATTATTTCTCTTAACGGTTCACTGAGGGCAACCCAAAAAGAACTCCACTTTTAACGATACTCTTACCAATTAGTTATGAACTTGGACACTAAATCCAACAGTTGCTACAAGATAGATGCTAGTTGATGCAAGTTGCCAACTTGCTTACACTAGCAAAGTGCAAAGTTTTTAAAAATAAGCTTTTCATTTGGAGTTACAGGCACACCAAAATAACACACAAGTACTTTTGTAGTGTTCTTAGTTTCTTCTTCTCTAGTTGTAGTTTGTAGTATGTTTCTAGCATTGAGAAATATATAAGTTTGTTGGTGTTTCGTTCTAAGATTTCTTTCATATTGTTGAATTTTCAACAAGTAGTTTGAGTATAGTTGTGGTGCTTAAACATTCACACTTTAACTGTCCGTTATGTAAAAGAGAACATACATAAATGACTAAACATACATTTTAAAACACATATATCAGCGGGAACCTAGCTTCAGCAACTTGTTGAAGCTGCAACAAAGTTAGCTAAACACAGTGGCACAAACAGCAAACAGAATATCAAATATTAGTGAATATGAGAGTGCAATTGAGCCCTAACAACAAAATATATATATCAGATTGAACCGTAGCAGATATAGCCAATCCTATAACTAGATGAGATTGACTTGGCAAACAAACAACACGTACAGTCGATTGGATGAGGGAACACAAAGAGCATGCATGTTTGCGAGCTCTAATCTTTACTAGTAACAGCAAAACAAATGAGAAACAATGTATTCCTAGCTAGGGCTAGTACCTATGAAATTAAATGATGATCACACAACGTATGCAACAACGAGTAAATATGATCAAAAGGAGAGATATGTCATGATGACAATAAGGAACAAACAGAGTATCCTTCCAGTACGAACTACACCCTTGAGAAGAGGAGGTTGATCAACACGCGTGGCGAAATGTTTGACGGCAGAAGCGAAACCAAGCATAACTACACAGATAACAGCAGCCAAAACTGGCTTACGGTATATTATAGAAGGGAAATAAGTATGGCCATGTATTATAATTCCTATGAAACCAATGATGATAGAATCAAGTGGCAAGAGGTGACCCGGAAATGCAGCTAAACCGTGCAATGCTGCGACGCCACGTGCGCGGAGGTCTTGTAAGAAAAGTGAGGCTCTGATGAATAAGGCCTGGTGATTGATTTGTGGAGACACTTCTCCTTCACTACTCTCATGGATCTTTAATGCAATCTCAAGTTTTTCAGCAACACACGTCATTGTTGGTCGTTCTTGACGAGATTTATGCAGACATCGATATGCAATGTCTGAAAACATTTCCAAGGAACTAGAATCCATTTGTTCCATCAGATTTTGAAAGATAATGTCATATAATTTTTTTTCTTCATAACATTTTTTCCAGTCAAACACTGCAATATGAAACTGACCATTGCTATTTGCATAGCATAATCTCCCACATAATACCTCAAATAAGACTACTCCAAAAGAGTAAACATCCGACTCTTTTGTAAGAGAGTATGTCTCCATATACACTGGATCACAGTACCCAGGGGTACCTACAACGTTAGTGACAAAAGCTGAGTATTGCTGATTTGCAGGTCCAATTTTTGAAAGTCCCATGTCGGAAACTTTAGCATTCCAATTTTCATCCACTAGGATGTTGGAACTTTTTATGTCTCTATGAAGAACTCTTTGCCGCGTGCCCTTGTCATCATGTAGGTAGCTTAGTCCTCTTGCAGCATCAAGGCATATCTTTAGACGCTGCCTCCATGTGAGATTAGCATCGTGTAAGTAGTGATCAAGACTTCCACGAGATGCATACTCGTACACAATGATCATCTCACCGCCTTCCTTGCAAAATCCCAGGAGAGAGATGAGATTTTCATGTGTGTAACGGGAAAGCATCATTATCTCCTTCCAAAACTCAAGGTCTCCTTGACCAAATTTACGATCTAAGCGCTTGAAAGCAACCATTCTTCTCCCCATAGAGAGAGAGATTTCTCCTAGGTAGACCTTTCCAAAACCACCACTTCCGATAACTTTGTTTTCATCAAAGTTGTTGGTGGCTAATTTGATATCTTGCAGTTGGATTTCAAGCTGTTGAAACTCATTCCTAAATGACGCCATTTTTGGTAGATTAAATAGAAACTTCAGAAAAGTTTGATCTGAACTCAACTACAAGATCTTGTGAACAAACAGAGATTACACTATCAATCAACCAAAATATTCAAATATTTATAATTAAACCATCAAAAGAAATCTAATACAAACAAAGAAGTCAACTCTTTAGACCAAACACACACAGATATAATATCTAATAAACAAGAATGATTCAACCAAAATAAAGAAAAATCTCTTGTATATACTCCAATTTTAGTCCCCCAACTTCTTCTCAGGTCAATATCTGTTGGCTTATTGGGTTCTACTCTAGAATAGTGGCTTAATTATACAAACGAAACAGTCGGTAAATTGAACTACAACTTATCGCTGTGAATCAAGGGCTTTTTATCCTTTTAGAAATTTCACCCACCGCTTCAATAAGATCAAACACATGTGCAAAAAGGTTTTGACGAATCACTTACTCAAGAACAAAGCAACATGTGCTCCGATCCTTGACTCTCTCTTTTAGTACTTGCCTTAATCAGTTATACTTTATTTATATCTAGCTTAAACTGTTATATTAATGTATGTAAATCAAACAGTTATACTTTATTTATATCCAGCCAAAACCTGATACGATCGTCATTTAAAACATAGAATATTAGTTGCATTGAGAATTTGAGATACATTAAAAGAGAAAATTTAGTAGTACAGCAATAAAAGGATGTTTTTTTTAGCTTCTTTTTGAATTTAAACACTCATTTCGCGGTTTCAAGTACACGAAATACATATATATAGCATGGGAATGAACAAAAGTTCGACATGACCGGTGATTGCCTAGTTATAAAAAGAAAACTCCAGTATGTGCGTTTTGATACCATTGGAATATTTCTTAAAACACACACAAATTCATAAAATACAGACACAAATACCCTAATATACACATACAAAATTCTTAATTTTCGTTTTATATTTAGTGGTTCACGACAGCAGTTACGGTGGTTGTTTGTTGGTGGAGGTAACAGTGGTGGTTGTGGGTGGTTGTTGTTGTTGGTTGTGGGTTACGGTGGTGGTTTATATATGTAATTTTGAAATTAAAGAAGAATATATGTGAAATTCTCCCTTGTTTATTCAGTTTGGTTTGTGGCTGTTGATACCCCAATAGTTGTAGCGTAGCATAGGATCAAGCCGAACGGCTAGAAGGCCATACGTATGGATTCAGGCAAATCAACCAGACCAAGTTACAGGACAAGTTATAAGCCGAAGTGAACTGATGTGTTCCGAAAAGACAAGAGCAGGCACTTCGGCATAACGGTGATATAGCGTCATCACATAAAAGAGGAAAGAAATCTTGACCAGAACTACTGGCCTGACTCAGAACAGAGTCCAGAAAGAGAAAAGTCAAAGTCCCGCCCGAAAATGTCACTTTCACCACATGTGACCCTCAGGTAAGGATAAGACTTCTCACATATATTAATTCATTTAAGTTAACTCTCTCAAACCCTACTTTTACACACAGTTATTCCTCATATCATATACTCATTCTCACGCCCGCCGGAGGTTGGTCTAGGGATAAAACCCTAGGCGAAGCTAACGTGTGTTACTTTTGTGTTCACAGATCCGAAGGGCAGGACGAAGCGCCTACAGAAAGATCTTAGCTTGTTCGGGTGAAGACACACTTTTACCTCAACAATAGGCAAGCCCATAAATTGATCGTTCAACTCAAGGAATAGTAATGGTCTAGTGATGAAAAAGAGCTTTTTTGTTTTCTTAATTAAAAGCAGGTAAATTAATTATTGATCGGAGGATCTGATATGAAACTATTATTAACCTAATGACAAGTAAATTTGATTGTGATGTTTTCATAAAAATATTTTATGATAATAAACATGTTTACATTTTGAGATCTCAAACCTAATATTAACCTTTGCGAAACGCGATTCCATTATGTTACAAGAACTACCGTCTATTTTCTGTAGCGAACATTATATGGCGACCAGAAAAAAGAAGCTATCAAACACCAAAGGATTAATACAAGGACAAAGTATAAGCAGTCAATTATTCAAGGATCAAAAGTAAAAAAAAATTAGTCAACCAGAAAAACATATACTGCATTTCATATGCTAGTGGTCAAAACTACATATGACATCAAATTCAAATATTCGCAGCTATTTTTTTTCTTCTTTTTGTTAGCAAATAAATGTTCTATTTACAATGAATTAAATAAGATTTTGCTCGAATTCGTTTCTGGTTGCAAACATAATTTGTTTGACTTTGGCCAATTTTCTGATAATTGGAGAATAATTGACCACGACGATCATCCATAGTCCAAATGAGCCAAAGGCTTAGAAGGGTCACTAAATCAAGAAGGAACATTGCTGAATCCGAAATAGATGGTCTTTTGTTGAAAGGCATTGAGAGCACAGTCGACCTGAAAGTGACCCATTGGGGACTTGATCCGGATTCCATATCCAACACCAACTCCAGCTCCTGGTTTACCATGCCTTAAGCCCGGGTTCCCTACAAATAATCATTGAAGTCAGAATCACACTAGATTCCAAAATTCCAAAAGAGTTAAGCCTTTGCATTATTGATATTGGTGATTACATAGTTTGGGTGCCAAATTTGACCCATTTTCTTATAGACAGGACAATTTAGTGTATATTAAAAAAGTAATGGGTCAATAGGGTAAATTAGCTGAAAAGGAAAACGGGTTGATAGTCATCTAAAGTTGTATTATATATTTACATTGAAGAAAATATTATATTCGATCAATTAAACTATTATTAACATAATTGAACAATGTCATTATAATTGACACTAATCTTTTACACAAACTCATACTTTTTCTTGGATCAATCGCTACAAAAAAATACCAGTTTTGGCCGGTAATCATCACTTTTGTCACCTCAATTTAAACTAGAGAAGTACATTGTAGTTATGAATGAAACCTATGTCAGATATTTGGTTATTAGTCAACTATAGAATCAACTATTGAAATTATTATAAGATGGCATTTTTACAATGGTCATGCAGATAAATATAGCCTGTGTAGATAAACCAATTTAAAAACTAGTTCCTTTGTCCCCAAAAATTGCAACATTTGACTTGTCACTATCTTGACCACCACTAAAATGTCTATAATAGACTTTATAAAGTACACAGTAAAGGGAACTTACTGTGCAAAATCTAAGCTACAGATCTCAACTAACGGTACAAATCAGAAAAAAAGAAGTTCACACTGATACAGATAAAAGAAATTGGAAACTAACCAGGAACATAGCGACCCGAACCCAAATCAGTTCCACAATCACAGAAGAGAGCACCATCAAGCATATGATGCTGGCAACACAAAACAGCAATAAGTATTCTCTCCTTACATAGAGTTCAACAAAATGTTATGATGATTGATCAAATGTCTAAAATGCCCCGTAATATAGATAATATAAAGAAAACATTTGGACCATAATCAAAGATATCATAGACTAGTAATGTTACTAAATGGCAAACATACCATTGGGAATGTCAGCTCAGTGTTAGCAACTAGGCATGACCTACCACATCCAACTGCACCCTCGCCATACCCTCGCACACTACCAAGTCCCCCTATGGCAAACGCTTGGTAAGGTGCTATATCACCTACAATAGAACCACCTGTAAGGCTGCCACATACATATAGTGTGAGAATATAAACAGTAGAGTTATAATACTTCTTATAAAGATGCAGTTTTTGTAATTAAAAAATTAGTAATATCCAAGTAATTATTATCATAACTGATAAAAAAAAAATGAATTATCATATACAAAGTTAAGTACTTTAACAATACATTATAAGTTTAGGTCAATTTATCTATTTGTTTCTTTATTAATCATAATTTCCAAACAGCTGAATAAGTCAATTTCATCATTACAGCTTTAGACAACAGAAGCACATCCAAAGACTATCTCATGCGACAGGTTTTGTTACAGCTTGATATCCGATTCTGATTTGTTATCAGATAATTAGTTTCAGAAAACAAAACCAAACACCCCTTAATTCTATTATCATGTTTGCATTGTTGTGAGTTTGCTTCACACTCGAGAAACGTTTCCTTACCTTGTCAAGAGAAACCCAGGGCCTACTTTAACTCCCTTAGATGCAGCAAACTTGAACCGGTTAAATATTAGCCACTTTGACATGAGAGGAATCCCTTGCTCTATTTGTAGACTAAACTGCATATATTAAGACGATTTATAGAGATTAGTAAAGGCATACTCTATCTTTGATAAAGACATGCATTAATTTCACATCACAGAAATCTAATATTCATTTAACAAGGAAAGAGAAACAACCCGAGTGAAACTGTGATCATTGACTTTCGCAAATCTGGATTCCTGTTTCAGTACTACCATACTATCATGAGAATTTCCACTGCATCAAAAAACATTATGAGAAGTCAGTCAGTGTGCAAAAACTCTCAAGGAAATTCAGAGAAGCTGTTGATACCTGGAAGTCACTGGAAATCCGTGAAGATCTCTACACATAGAGCGGCCATCATCATTGACCGGGCGGACATTCTGCATGCCAACATGATTAACTTATATAAATTCCGTGTTTAGAAAGACATGGGAAAACAAACATTAGAGTGTCAAAGAATTTATTCAAATACGAAGTTGAGATCTATTCATAAGTAATATAACAGTTTGCCTTGTTGCATTTACTATCAACGTTAGTTATCAATTCGAAGTTGGTTTATTAAGAGGGTGTTTGGATTTGCGTTTTCAAACTGATTATCTGATTATTGAGGCTTGAGGTTGAAATAAATGAGTTTTTACTGTCTGGATAAACAAATTATGCTTCTGAGTATTTACAGTGAAATAACCAAATTCATATTAACTGCAGGAAAACTAAATGAAAATGAAATTACCTATTTACCCATTCGCTTTACTTAATTCGTGAGTTTAACTACTGGTTTTTCTATGAGGCTAACCTTATCACAAGAAAGTCTGTATTGATCATTTATCTATTAATTCCTTACACAATAAGAAATTCCCACATATGATCACACCTCACTGTTACAACTTCAAAAAGCATAAACAAATCCAAACAGTATCTCCTGCAGTGTATTTGGCTATTTCTATCACAGCTGATCTCTGATGCTTAATATTTTATATCAATTGACCAGTTTCAAGACGCACATCAAACACCCCCTTAATTTGTTTCTCCTTCAAGGTTTAGAATACTCGATATAGTGATGTTACTTAATAAATAAAATATAGACAAAGGACATGTCATACTCAATATGCTCCTGTTACCTCAAACTTTACACTAGTTTTGCTGCTCCAATTGGAACTTCCAGGCTCATCTAGTTCTACGCCTGCAGAGAAGCGACAAAGGTTCACACCTCCACTTCCCGTTCGGGAAAAGTTGTCAACAGGTACACCATGTATCCCAACTTCAGGTGAGACCGAATGCTGGTCAACAAAGACAAAAAAAACTCATATAATGCCATAAGATATTATATCTATATCCCAATATATATCAAAGTATAAAATGTTTTAGAAATAAGTATTAAAAAATTCCCACTAATATAGTAATATAATATATAAGCAATTGAATTTTCAACTCTCTGCTTGTAATCGCTATGTGCTAAGAACGACAAGGAGCTTTTTGAAAGAAAAAAAAAATGATTGCTTTCTAAATGATTGTGAAAAAAGGACAGGTTTAAAAGAGAGATAAAAATCTAAAGCATATTATACAAACAATCAGCAGTCCTCATGAATTGTCGGTAAATCTAAATGATTGACAAAAGAGAAACAAACCTGAATAACTAAAGAATGTTGAGCAAGCCATTCTGGCCTAGGCTTCCGATAAGCAATCAATATGTTGGAATCCGATAGCCCTTTATCCCACAATACATCAAGCTTCTCACTCTTTCCAAATAAGTTGGGGTGTTTTATGCAAAGACTGCAAATATAAATAAGTACAATAAGCCAATTTACATAATGCAACTAATTCTGTTGAGACATAGGATAACTATGCAAAAGATCACGAAACTGGAAATGATGCAATTGTGGAAGGACATTACAGTAAGTAAGCAACTTTTTAGACCAAAATTCTTGTGTTGTCGCTTATTGATTAATTTTGAAGTGCTTTGCAAGTGCAAGTGATATTCATACCTCCCGACAATAAGCGAAAGTGGACTGCCAGTGGCTGAATTTCTGTTTCATAACAAGGAAAACAACCAAGAAGACTAGGGTGAATAATCATTTATAAAAAAAATAAAAACAAACAAGTCAGTCTCAAATGAACTTGATTTAATGAAAGCAAATCCCTTTAGGGTAGGGATGTGCAAATGAAAACTCATGCGAGAATATCAGGGAGTGTTTGTTTTAGCTAATTTAGCAAAATTAAGACCATTTGAGTGTCTAGATAAGCTTATTTAAGGGGTGTTTACTTAAGCTCATTTTCAGGCTTATGAGCTTTATTTGGTTCGGCTTATTTTTCATAAGCCTATCTTTTTCGGCTTATGATCTTATTTTTCATCTTTTTGGGCTTAAAAGCTCCTAAGCTAGTATATTAGCTGAAAATGGGCTTATGAAAAATAAGCCGAATCAAATAAGCTCGTAAGCCCAAACATAAGCTTAAACAAACATCCCCTTAGTGGGGGTTTCATAAGCTCTTTTTGTGTGGCTTATGGGCTTTATATAGGTTCATAAGCCCCCGTTTCCACGCTTTTATCATAAGCTAAACCAATCATTCAGCATGAGCTTATAAGCTTATTCTTCATTAGCCAAACACCTCCACTGTAGGGTGGCAAAGGGCTTGTGACTATCATCACCAAATTGGTACAAACAAACACCTCGTAAAAGGGACGCCTTTACCCGGTTTTGATACGCTTACAAATACTAATCCAAAGGGATAATCATTTGAAAATGTATCGAACAAACTTTTTCTTTCCTATAAATGTTTAAACTTTTGGTTTATCCTATTGTGTGTATCATTACGGATAAAGTTCGATACGTTTTCAAGTAATTATCCATTAAAACGTATCGAACTTTACCCGTAATGATACACACAATAGGATAAATTAAAAGTTTATAGTTCGATGCATATTAAAGAATAATGTGTCAAGTTCTATACATTTTCAAACCATTATCCCAAATCAAAATCTCAACTATGCGATTTTGAAGTAAACAAAGAAACAAACCTGAAAGAATGAAGCATCATAGCAGAATATAGTCTATGTGTGAAATCAACATTCAAGTCTATCCTAGCTGTAATCAAACATAATAAAAACAATTATTAATCAAACAACAAAAACAACACATAATAGTATCAATGTTGTTGATTTCAAAACAAAAAGAGAATACCTTTGCCAGCATGGACGCTCTGCTGAGCACCCATCCTATAATAATAATGACTATAATCAGAGTATCAGTTTATTATAATCCACCATTTGATTTCAAATTCCCCATTACCCTTTATTTTAAAACGAACACTGGGAAGAGGACCGAAACAAGTTATCCTTTCTCTTTTGATTGGTTTTGGTATTTTTGCACACTTTTCTTCTCTGATTTTTTTCCTTTTTCGAAAACATAGATAAAATAAATAGTAGTACTACACTTGGTCGACGTTTTTCAAAATTAATTATCCACTGTTAAAAATAAATTGAAGATTTCTATTGAGTTTAGCATATTACACGTTATTATTACAACTTTAAATAAACAAGAAATTAATTAATTAAACTTTTATTCTGCAATAAGATAATCTAACGCAGGATGCGGAAGCGAATTTAGATAAACCCTAATCCAAGGGTGATAATCAAGAGTAAAGACTCTAAAATAAACTTTTATTAATGATTCTCTCAATACATAACAATAAACCGGAAGCCAAACTTGGAGAACAAACAAGAAAAACTCGTCCAAAACCGACTCAAAAACTAATGTGGAAAACTCAGAAGGGAGTTGAATAGTTTACCGTTTAAAATCTTTATTTTGAAACTTATTGTAAGATCAATTGATATTGATCAAAAATATGTTAGTGAAAAATAAACAATATCCAAGCAATATATAATGAGTAAATAAGGAAATAAACAATCAAACCACGACAAGTTGTTTATAGTGGTTCAGTCTACAGGGACTCTTTTTCCTTGCCCTACTCCACTCCCCGAGTCTCCAATTCGAGAGTTGTCTTCACTAGTCAACAAGTTTCTTTAACCGGCGGAGAAACCTTTACACGTCGCTTACACAATATTTCCGACACAAAGCTAGATGTCGAGTTCTTTTACAAGGGTACAACCACTCCCACACACTATGTATTTTAAGGACTAAAATACTAACCACTCACACTCACATGTTTAAGATGGTTTGGTACAACAATGATGTATGAACAAGACTAGATCATACAACAACAAAACAAACAAGCCTTCCAACTATTTGTTGAAGCTTGATTATGCCTTGATCTTCTTTGCTACAAAATAGGATCACTATAATTATATGAAACTGAGTTAGAAATAATAGAGTGAAGGAATGTATGTGATTATGCTAGAAAGGGATGAGAAAACAACTTGGGTTGGCTTGCTATTTATAGCCAAAGTGTTCTGCTGTCACCACGGACCACGGAACCAAAAAAGGGGTCCGCCCTTGTATTTTTTTGGTTCCGCCGGTCTGATAGCAAGATTACAAAGATCTTTCCAAAGTCAACCAAATCTAACCAAGATCATGTAAGATATGCAGAATCTAAATCTAAACAAAATATCTTATGAAATCCTCTAGAGATTTCAATGTTGCAAGCCATGATGTCATATGTTGTTTTCTATTTTTAGAAATAATATGTTAAATGTAAATACATATGTAATGTTGTGTTTAAGAAACTAAAACATACTTGTTCTAAAAATGTTGACACACATTATGGTTTAGAAGGATATCAAAGTTAATTGATACTTGACTAATCAAAATGTAAATGCTTGAGTGATGAAGACTTTATTTAAGGAAAGCTTGTTTTAATATCTATTAATCTTGACAAGCTTTATACTTTACAAAAATGAAATTTACTTTTGTCGTTAACAAAACTTAGGTAAAGATCATAAAATATAAATAACCTTTAATGACGATATTTGTATTAACAATCTCCCCTTTTTTGTTGAGGACAAAACATAAATTTTATTTTTATAAAAGATGTAAAGTTGTACAAGAGTTATAAAAATATGAGATTAATTTAGAACTTGAAAGAACTAGTGAGTTAGGTAAAGTTGATAATAAAAACTTTATTTTATCTTATGACTAGTTTGTCCAATTATTTGGTTTTTAACAATTTTGACTTTTTGTAAGTCAAAGTATGATGTTGACTTTTTAGAAAGTCAAAGGTCAAGTTCTATAATATTCTCCCCCTTTTTGTCGAAACAAAAAGAAGAGGCGAGGCGGAAGATGTAATGAGCCCGAGCCATTTCCTCCCCCTTGCCCAATGCTCCTCCTAAATTGGATGCCAAGAGAAAGATACATAGATTGTGAAAAGGCTACAAAAAAAATGTTAGTAATAAGCATCATCACAAGTATATAAGCATTTACAATCACCAAGTAACAACCAACAACTATATAAGAAACACCATTCATTTGTTAAAATTTTCATGATTTGAAAATCATGAAATGGAACACAATATATGTGTTAGTACATAAAGAAAATCCTAAAAAAATTAGAAAAAGAAAGAAAAAAAAAATCCTAGAAAAAAAAATAACTTAGAATTTTAAAAGAAAAACTAGAATCCTCCTATTGAGGTGGTGGATGAGCAAAAGCGTTGATTCGCTCTAGGATGTGGTTGATGATGAACCTCATTTCATCTTGGAGCTCATGAACCATCACCCGGGTCCGTTCGCTAATGTGGGCGGTCCGCTCACAATTTAAGCAACCGTGTCTAGGTGGGAAAAAGGGTTCATGATTTGCTGGTGGTGGAATGGTGGAATTGTTGTTGGTGGTGGTTGGAGTGATGAGGGAGTAGAGCAAAGCATTTTGAATTTGCATATCTTCACTAAGGTGAGGTGGAGGTGGTCTAGTTGGGCTTCTATCTCTGGTTTGGATAGTGGGTGATCTTCCCACATAGATTCATCAATGTCCTCAATATGAGGAGACAATGATGTTGGAGGTAGGGCATGGTCCCCATACAAAGGTCCATGAATGTCATTGTGAAGTGGATGGAAAAGGCGAGGTTTAGGTTCTAACGATTCGATCAATTGTACCAAAGGATGGTAGTGGAGGTGGATTAGTGGGCCGAGGAGGTAAGTCCTTTAAGTCCTCCAAAAATGGGTTTGGAGATGTTGGTGGTGTGGAGAATAGTTTTGATGGTATGAGATTTGGAGATTTAGGAGGTGATGGTGATTTGGATGTTTGGATTGGAGCCGGTGGCGGAGAGGTGGCAATGGGAGTTTTTGTAGGTGGTGGAGTGGTGATTAGAATGGTTGATTTTGGAGGTGGTGTAGGACTGCTCAAAGTAAGAAAGTTCTCATCTCTTATGGGAGATGAGATGGTTAAAGGGAGGAATCGGAAGATGAGCTAATGTTGACAAAACAACATGATCTAACACTCATTCTAGTCGTTTTCTTACATGGTTTGTTTGATGGAGAAGAGGTGGATGACTTAGTCATTTTTGCTTAAGTTTATTCTAGGAGAAGATGAGAGAAAATGGAAAGGTGTGAGGATGATCATCTTTGAAGCTCTTAATTTATAGGATTATGAGATTATGGAGAATTGTGTTTGATTTGATGTTAAGCCATAGAAATGGAGTGGTTTCTAATAATTTTGAAGAGTTTTAATGCTAGTCATATCATCTAAGTCAAGCCATACAAGAAGGTTTGAGTGAAGAGACCAAGATATGCAATAAATGTGTCCTAATGATTGCAAGATCTTGAAGTTCAGATCACCCACGGATTACAAGGAACCAAATTTATGGTTCCTTCATTTATGAAAAAGGGTTCCTTAGGTGAATTTTTGAAATTTTTAAATTTTGTTGGGAAATGGATCTCCTATATGTCTAAGTGTGTTAAACTAGTTCTAATATGAATAAAAAGCAGTAAAAACTATCCTAGAAGCAAATTTTGGTAAATTGGAATGCGGGAATGAGCGAAATTCAGCAACTTACCTGGCATTCCACGACACCAAAATTTTATACAGACGGATCCCAAATTTTGGGTCCGTCTGGTCCGCCAGTGCAGGATTGGCGGCACCAAAATATAAAACGGACGGAACCAAAAAATTGGTGTCGTGTGATCCGTCGCATGCAGAAAATTGGACAAACCCAATTTTTGACCCCCGAGAACTTTTCTGAAACCTGAAATTTTTCTTAAAACATATGGAAATAACTATTTCTAGTTAGGAACAAGCAATAACACATATATAAACATAGTGGAGCATAAATTTTCAACAAGGGCTAATGATTTTCACTTGAAAGTGAAAATGGGTAAAATTTGATAACACCCGTGTGTTATCCCCCTGCATGAACCGGTTAGCATACATCAATGTTTTAAGTTAGTTTATCATCATACGAAGCGAAAACACATAAATAATATCATACAATATTGTTTCTTGTCTTGTTCCAAACACCCTCTTAAACCTCAACTCACTTATCCAACTTCTTGTAAATCTTGGTCATCATCCTTCCAAGGCACTTGAACATCCCCTTGGTTTGCTTGAACTCAGCCGTTTTGTTCTCAATCTCTGGAAGAGAGGCATAATACTCATGAGGTTGAAGCCTAGAGTTGGTGAGACCGTCTTCGGAGCTATTTGATGATGATGATGAAGGAGTTGGAGGTTTTGGCCTTTTTCCCTTTGCCTTAGTCTTGGGCACTCTTTCATCACTCAAGGGTACAAATATGTGAGGGATGAGAGAATAATCTAGTTTCAACCCTCTAGGACTTGGTGGAATGGGTGCATAAGCTCTATAAAGACGGATGAGTAGCATCCCGTATGGAAGAGCAACGGAGCCTTGAGTAGGGATGTATACCATTCTCCTAGCAATGTAGTAAGCCAAGTTGAATGGTTGACGAGTGGACAAGCTATAGAGCATGTAACAAAGGCAAGCATTGATGTGGTCTCTATTTCCTATAGTACTAATGACATTGGCTCTAAGGAGTTCCTCCCACTTTTTGAATTGAGGCTTAAGCTCATTGAGTTCCATATCGTATGGATATCGGTTGACTTCTTTTCCCGCTCGAGTGAGACGGGTTGGTGCTACCCTATCATTAAAGAGGTGCTCACGAATGACCTCCTTGTCTACCAAAGGAGTTTGTTAGGGAAAAGAGCGGTCATGAATAGCATCAAGGATAGTGAGTGACCACTTATCCGAGTAAAGACAAGTGTCACACCCCCAAATTACCTGTTTTGCAGCGGAATGGAATACCTGGGGGATGACTGCCATAACATCACAGTTACAGTTATATTGAACGACCTAAAGTGTCATTTTAAAAATACATCATTTGGTTAAGTAAAATATTCAGAGTTTACAAAGTATAGGTCCCAAAAGATTTCCAAAGTACCAGAATGAGTTTGTTACAATCAAACGATGGGTAAGTGCATAAAATAAATGTGAGACGCGTCAGCTCAGTGACTACATGCAAGCCATGATGATATGCTAATACCTGAGATAAAACATGCTTAAAACAGTCAACACAAAAGTTGAGTGAAATCCATAGGTTTAATTAAGTCGTTTAACACAATATTCGTAGTGTGAGTTAGGTTGTTTCACACTCATCGTTGAAAACAAAACAACATTTATTTCACTAATTTCATGACAACCAAAGCATAAACCTCGTACCAATAGAAATTGGTAAAATCGTTTCATCGCAGCCCTAGTAGGTAAACTTGCCAATTTACCTTATTGATTCGAATATAGTGCGTTCGATTTCCCCTAACTGGGTCAATAAGAACGGGTATGTTAATTCCAATAGGCCTATTCACAATATTCGCGCTCACTCGCAAGTGACTAATGGTGCATGATGTAGGGACTTCAAACATGGCAATAGAATACTTATTGATAATAAAGCATTTGGATATAACATACAGTTCAAAGCATTTGTGTTCGATTAAAAATATAGCATGTATCTCCCCCAAGAGTTTGTAAAACAATTAAGTAATAGAAAGTGGGGCTATGAACTCACCTGATGCAATGATTATGATGACAAAAGTGGATACACTGAAATGAGGTGCAATCTCTATCTGCAACCTAATATGAATGATATGTTCTAATGTAAGTCATGAATAAAAAAATCTCTGGGAATGAATAGTGTTTCATAAATAGTAAAACTTTGAAATAACCTCTCAAAGTCTCAAACCGACTTAAAAAATGATGAATAGTAACCAGTGAATAGTATTTTTCCGAGATGAATAATAAAATTTTTAAAGTTTGAGAAAAGACCTAAAATTACGATTTGTCACATTCGTCCACCCTAAAAGGAATTCAATCCCTGAATTTTGTTCGTGTTGGTCTCTCGGGTTTAGGGTTTCTGATGAATAACGAGAAGAGAAGACATGAAGAAGTGTCGTTACGGCTATCTAGGATTAGGAGTGTATAAAACATCGCGATAGAGAAAATATTGGAAGAATCTCCCATGAGTATCACTTTGACTTTTAGGAATATGTGAAAATTTTGTCTACACTAAGATTTATAAATAACTGCTCCCAACATAACATGATCCCTCCAGAATTAAACATAGGTAGCTAGGCTATGTATAATTAAGGAACGATAATGTGATGTTCGGTTTATTTGTTATAACTCTCAATGTTTAAACAGATTTGAGCCATGCCGTTTAAAAGAGATGAGATAGAAGGTGATAAGTTTGAGGTTATTTTCCAAAAGATTGACGGTTTCTAGACGATGGGTTATGAGGTGTCGTAAGTGCTTCAAATGTCGAGACGAAGCCTTCAAGAAGGTTGAAGTCACTCTCACTGCTCTGATACCAATCTGTCACACCCCCAAATTACCTGTTTTGCAGCGGAATGGAATACCTGGGGGATGACTGCCATATCATCACAGTTACAGTTATATTGAACGACCTAAAGTGTCGTTTTAAAAATACATCGTTTGGTTAAGTAAAATATTCAGAGTTTACAAAGTATAGGTCCCAAAAGATTTTCAAAGTACCAAAATGAGTTTGTTACAATCAAACGATGGTTAAGTGCATAAAATATATGTGAGACGCGTCAGCTCAGCGACTCCATGCAAGCCATGATGATATGCTAATACCTGAGATAAAACATGCTTAAAACAGTCAACACAAAAGTTGAGTGAAATCCATAGGTTTAATTAAGTCATTTAACACAATATTCGTAGTGTGAGTTAGGTTGTTTCACACTCATCGTTGAAAACAAAACAACATTTATTTCACTAAGTTCATGACAACCAAAGCGTAAACCTCGTACCAATAGAAATTAGTAAAATCGTTTCATCGCAGCCCTAGTAGGTAAACTTGCCAATTTACCTTATTGATTCGAATATAGTGCGTTCGATTTCCCCTAACTGGGTCAATAAGAACGGGTGTGTTAATTCCAATAGGCCTATTCACAATATTCGCGCTCACTCGCAAGTGACTAATGGTGCATGATGTAGGGACTTCAAACATGGCAACAAAATACTTAGTGATAATAAAGCATTTGGATATAACATATAGTTCAAAGCATTTGTGTTCGATTAAAAATATAGCATGTATCTCGCCCAAGAGTTTGTAAAACAATTAAGTAATAGAAAGTGGGGCTATGAACTCACCTGATGCAATGATTATGATGACAAAAGTGGATACACTGAAATGAGGTGCAATCTTTATCTATAACCTAATATGAATGATATGTTCTAATGTAAGTCATGAATAAAAAAAAATCTCCGGAAATGAATAGTGTTTCGTGAATAGTAAAACTTTGAAATAACCTCTCAAAGTCTCAAACCGACTTAAAAAATGATGAATAGTAAAATGATGAATAGTAAACAGTTAATAGTATTTTCCCGAGATGAATAATAAAAATTTTAAAGTTTGAGAAAAGACCTAAAATTACAATTTGTCACAACAAGTACCACGGCAAGGAATTCCTAACACTTGAGGACAAACCTAGGGCAAATTGGCTCATCGATGTCAAGGAGACAATCGAAGTTGATAGTGGCTAGTTCTTGACGGAGATTAGTTCCGTCGACAAAAGATGAATGAATGGTCCTACCCTCATGGAAATACCTTTTCTCTAGACTCTTAAAGATTTCAACTTGTTCTTTGGTAAGGCCCTTGGTTTTGTGATGTTGAGGGATGTAATCAAGAGTGTCTTTGTGATCGTAAAATTTTGCGTCTACCATGTTTGTTCCTATGAGCAAGAATTTATAAGTTTTAGTAAAAATGAAAACAAACTTAGTGTTTTTGTTCTAGTGTGTGCTTATATGAAAACAATTTAGAGTTGCGGTTATCTCGGCTCATTTTATGCATAAAATGGTTTTTATTGGTATTGTTTGGCAAAAGGCAAGAGATAACCCAAACGCTCCTAATTTAATGTGGCTTCATTTGAATATACCCGGGAATGCATATTAGTTATGCATTACCTTTAGTATTCAGGAGACATTATGCAAGTGATGAAAATAACGTTTCTATTTGTATTAATAATGAGAAATTGTTTTCCTACAAGTGAGAAGTTTTTTTCAAGATTTTGACATGAGGTTTTTGTTTAATTAGGATAATGCCTTATAGTAATTAGCTTCTAAATAGTGGGAAACATGATTAGTTTATGCAATTTGACAATGTAGTTCATAATTTCAGTAATTAGTTATGCAATTTAACAATTAAGTTAATGTTTTGTGCAAGAATATACATAATCCTCATGTATTGGTTTTGTGCATAAATTAGAACCCTAGACTCACAATTAAGAGAAGTAGTAGTTAGAATACTTACAATGATGTTTTCTGCAGTGATTAGTAGGGGAATAAACCTTAATAATGAGTTAGATATGTTTGTGGTTCGTTTTGGTAAAGTGGGTTGTGGAGAAGAAGGTGTTTTGTATTTAAAAATTTTGCTACTGTTAGCACCACGGACCAGACAGACCCAAAATATTGGTTCCGTCCGTGTGGTCGTTTGGTGTCGTGGGCACTGTAGCAGAATTATGCTAAATTGTTTTGTTTTGGTTATTCTAAGGTTTAGGCTATGTTTCAACTACATGTTTGGTTCCATTAATCCTAACCCAAGTCTAAGAAGATTAAATGGTTCTCGTTTAAGAGGTTTAGTTAGGATGTCGGCAATGTTATCTTCGGAGGATACTTTCTCAATTGAAATGTTTCCTTTTTGAACATTGTCGCGAAGGAAGTGATGGCGAATTTCAATATGTTTCGTTCGAGCATGTGAGATTTTTAAAGTTATACAGATGATTCAGAATTATAATTATATCTCAAAATTGTGAGATTTTAAACATTGATTCAATTTATTTTTACACATTTTGGATTATAATCACATTAAAATTAGTTCTACACTTGAAAAACTTGAATCGAGGTTCCAAATCTATCATTTTTAAAAATCCTTCTCAATTTAGAAGGACTTAATCCTTCTCAAAGGATCCAAATTATATATATATATATATATATATATATATATATATATATATATATATATATATATATATATATATATATATATATATATATACACTGTACAATTCAATAAAACATGAAGTTACCCTACTATAGCTAAATCTAAATCAACACTCTCATTTTTGTAACTTAATATGAATTGTCATCTAACACAGAGAATCAATGCTTTTTCTTTTTGGAATGAAATATGTCACAGATTTTGTCAGTTTATAGTTTACAAAAAGGAACTTTCAAAATGGATGGAATTTATGTTTGGGGTTAGTACCTTTTACTCTTAACCTTTAAGAACTTAAGGCATATCAAACACAAAATATGCTTCAACTTGCCAATATGAGATTTGTTAAAATGCCCTGAAAGGACAATTGCAAATAGAAACTGAGAACACAATCATCATGAGCTAAAATGCCATAAATCCTCTCAGCCATTTGCACGGAAGAAAGAAGTAAAAGTATGACAATTTGATTTGAGTTGAAAATCTAGCTTTTTATAGAAAGAAATGGGCCAGTTTTGGTTTTGTTTCAAGTGAAACATGTCAAATGATAGGAGAAGAAAGAAGGGATTTTACTTAGTAGCAAAAGATAGTAAGCTTGGCAGCAGAAAAGGATAACCATGAACATTAACTAACATAGACTATAAGCATACAAAAAGATCCCTTACATGGAAAAGGAGTGAGTTGGTAGAAGGTCAAATTTTTTTCAGATATCAGTTTTAAGGACGGTCAAAATGGGCCATTTTGCAAAGGTCATCACTACTAACTTCTTTTTTTTTCATATAAAAAAAGTAAAGATAATCAAATGCCATAGGTAGAGGAGTGATGTGTGCTAAAATACACATAATTTTATATATAAAAATGTGCTAAATCGGACTAATAACCATTAAATATGTCAAATTATATTGAAAATATGTTGGATATGTGTTATTATGTCTTGCAGGTACAAGGGTTTGAAAACAAAGCAAAAACGGTGATTTTCGGATGAGTTTCGACGATATTTCCATGTTTTTCGAAGTTCAAAAGAAGTCATAAAGATTACCCGAGCACATCATTGGAAAGATCACGAAGTATCGAGTCAAATGGCTATTTTATTTGGAGCATCAAGGAAGAGAAGAAAATATTGAAAGATTAAACGGAGCTCGAGTGAAGATTATTTTAAAGATAATGGCTAAAATTTGGATCAAGTAAAAGAGCATAAAAAAAATTAAATGAAAAAGATTTAACACAAAAAGAGCTTTTGGCCTAGTGGTTGGGTGCATGTTTGTCAAGCAAGAGATCTTGGGTTCTACTCCCACTCATGGCAATTTTAAGATTTTTGTCACAGTTCTTATTACGAAAGGAGAGTAGCAGTTTACTCGTGGCCCAAAGAATCTCAGTAGCAGCTCCATGAGCTCAAGATCAGCAAAGCCCAGTCGAGGCCCAAGTGCAGCTGCTGTCCAAGCCATCCAAGTAGTTCAAGCCCAATTGTCCACCAAGCCCAGCATGTTGATATTAACAGATGAAAATGAGATTGCAAATTTCATTTGGCTGCATTTGTTAAAACCACTCTAGTCCCTCTACTTCAAAGATTGTTAAAAGAAAGAAATGCAAAAAACAAGACCTGGGCCGATCCAGTTTACTATACACTAGTAGTAATGAGAGTCTTAAAGTGGTTAAGAAGCCCAGAAGTGAAGAAGATATTTTTGGGCTTAATGAATTGTTGGGCCTAAAAGATAACAATTCTTCGCCCAATGCTGTCATAGATGGCACAAACCATGTGCAGGGGATAGACCTTAATAGCCAACCTCTTTATCAGCATAATGAAGTCGAGGATATCGGTGAAGAGGATTCTACAATCGCACCTCAACCTGCCGATATTATTGATGTGCAAGCTCAGAATTTAGAGATTGAATCAACAAATATTTTAGGGGGAAAATTGGGAGTAATTTTGACCGGTCAAGATGTTTTAATTCGGGAGTCGATAATTCAAGAAGGGTTACAATCAGGTAAGCCATGAATTTTCTGTCGATTAATATTCGAGGGATTGGGTCTCGGGGTAAACCGGGATGGGTTAACAAGTTGAAGAGCGAGTTTGGAGTTTCTTTTATAGGGTTACAAGAAACCATGTCTAGTAATGTTTCTCCAGGGATGATAGCGAGTTACTGGGGTGGTTTGGGTTTTGAATATGAAAGTGTTAACTCAGAAGGAAACTCGGGTGGTATCATCAGTGTTTGGGACCCGAAATTTTTGTTGAAGGATGCGGTTATGAAAGACTCGAACTTTTTACTAGTTTCGGGTTTACTGGGTGACGGTAACAATCGTATTAATATTATGAATGTTTATGCTCCACAAAGCAACACTGATAAAAGGAACCTGTGGGATAAAATCATCCAGGTGATTCAAGCGGGTCGAGGGTGGTGGATTATTTTTGGGGATTTCAATGCAGTTAGAGAACCTGATGAAAGAAAAAATTCTGTTTTTGATCCGGTTTGTGCTAGGGACTTTAATGATTTTGTTGAAGAAGCGGGTCTTCGGGAGTTTGATCTCAAGGGTTTGAAATATACGTATTTGGTCAACCGGTGTGGAGAATTTAAAATGAGTAGAATTGACAGGGTGTTCATTTGTGATAATATTTTTAACAAGTGGACGAATGCATATGTTAGAGCCCTTCGTAGAGATTTATCGGATCACACTCCGTTACTTCTTTCCCTTGTAGATACAAATTTTGGTCCGAAACCGTTTCGATGGTTTGATTCTTGGTTGGAGAGGCCGGGATGTGTGGAGGTTACTAACTCTGTTATGGATGGGTGGATTTCTGATGGTCCGCCCGATTTGAGTCTGATTCAAAAGCTCAAAATGTTGAGGGATAAACTTAAGGTTTGGAGTAAAGAAAGCCGGTCAAAAGAAAAAGAAGAGGAGACCAGATTAAAAAAAGAAAAGGAAGATTTAGAGGTCTTGATGGAACAACAAGAATTAAAAGAATCTGATTTTTGGGTTTGGTCGGAATGCACTAAATGTCTTCAAGAGATTGAATTTTATAGATCTCGTGATTTTAGACAAAAATCTCGGGTTAAATGGGCTTCCCTTGGTGACGAGAATTCAAGCTATTTCCATAATGTTGTAAAAGGTAGACAAGCGCGGATTGCGATTCCGGGCCTTGAAGTTAGAAGGGAGTGGATTTCGGAGCCGGCTATCATTAAACGGGAAGTCCTTCGTTTTTTCAGAAACCATTTCAAAGAAGCGTTGCCTGTTCGGCCAAATATTCTTTGCACGGGTATGAAACAGATATCCGAACAAGATGGAGTTTCTTTAATTGATGAGTTTTCCAGGCAAGAAATTAAAGAGGCAGTGTTTGATTGCGGCTCAAATAAGGCGCCCGGTCCAGACGGGTTTAATTTCCGTTTTGTGAAGCGATTCTGGGATTCCTTGGAAGACGACTTCTTTAATATTTTACAGGATTTTCATAACACGGGTACGATTAATTCGGGTTGCGGTTCGGCGTTTATTACTTTGATCCCTAAGGTAAAATCGCCTTTGGGTCTCAAAGATTACAGACCCACTACCCTTATTGGGATGATTAGCAAGGTTATTTCTAAAATCCTTACAAATCGTCTCAAGAAAGTTTTGGAGAAGGTGATATCGGAGTCTCAGTCGGCTTTCTTGTCCAACCGGTTTATTCTTGATGGGCCACTCGTGGTTAATGAGGTTATGGAGTGGTTGAAAAAACGGAAGAAAAAGGCTTTTCTTTTGAAGATTGACTTCGAGAAAGCCTATGATAATGTTAATTGGGATTTCTTATTGTCTATGATGAATCAAATGGGCTTTCCTTCTAGATGGTGCAATTGGATTAAAGGTATTCTTGCTTCTAGCCGGGCTTCAATTCTTGTCAATGGGTCCCCTACTTTTCAATTTAAAAGCGAAAAAGGTCTTCGTCAAGGTGACCCTTTGTCGCCTTTTTTATTTTTGATCGTTATGGAATGCCTATCTTGGATGTTGGAGAAAGCTAAAGCTTTAGGGGATCTCAAAGCCATTAAATTTTTGGCGGATGACGTGGCCCTTAGTCACTTATTCTATGCAGACGATGCTCTTATATTGGGAGAGTGGTCTATTGAGAATCTCCAAAATACGGCTCGGATCCTTAGAGTCTTTTATTTATGCTCCGGGCTTCGTATAAATCTCCATAAATCTAATCTTTTCGGGGTCGGCACCGAAGACATAGAAGTAGATAATATGATGTCAGTGTTGGGATGCAAAAGGGGTGTGTTTCCTTTCATTTATTTGGGCATTAAAGTTGGAGCAAAAATGTCCAGAATCAGTAGTTGGGATTCGGTCATTGAGGTGATAAAGAATCGTTTGGTCTCTTGGAAAGCTAAAAACTTATCCATTGGGGGTCGTACTATTCTCTTAAAGTCGGTTCTAGAGAATTTACCTATATACTATCTTTCTCTTTACAAAGCGCCTAGAGCGGTTATTGAGAAAATTGAGGCTTTAGTGAGGCGTTTTTTATGGGCCGGATCGAGTGATGACAAAAAGATCAACTGGGTAGCATGGGATACTATAACTTCACCAAAGAAGATGGGAGGATTGGGTTTCTTAAAGCTGCAACATGTTAACGATGCGTTACTCCTTAAATGGACATGGCGTTTTAAAAAAGAGGGACAGAGCCTTTGGAAGAAAGTTGTTTGGGGTTGTCATGGTTCGGGTAGGATGTGGTCACTACTGCCATATTCTCCTGCGGCTACAGGTTACTGGAGACAAATTGTTAACACCGGGGAAAAATGAATTTGGAATGGTAATATGCTCAACAGTTACTTTGTTGGTATTGTGGGTGATGGCTCGTCGATTAATTTTTGGGCTGATTCTTGGCTCCATAACGAACCGCTTCGTTTTAATTATCCCAACTTGTTCAGGATCGAAAGAAAGAAATGGGCAACTGTGTCAGAAAGGATGCTCGTTGTCAACGGTGAAAAAATTATGAAATGGCACTGGACCACAGCCCCCTCGTCGGAGGTTCAGGTTACAGAATTATTCAACTTACTTTCTGACATCTACGACTACGACTGGAAAGGAGGCAGCGATGAATGGAAATGGACAGCAGATGATGAAGGTGTTTTTTCGGTTAAACAAGCTAAAGTTCTGATGTCTTCAGGCCCTGTACAGCAGAATATTTGGTGTATGAATTGGAAGGGTTGGGCTCCTTTGAAATGCAAAGTGATGGCTTGGAGGGCTGCTATTAATCGGCTCCCTACTAAGTCTGAATTGGTCAAACGCGGAGTTCCTTTGCCGAATGATACGTGTGATCTTTGCAGCAACAACGAAGAAACAACATCGCACCTATTTACCGGCTGTATGTTTGCTGCAGAAATTTGGTCGAAGATGGAAACATGGTGCCGCTTGTCGCCTATTTTCGCTTTTGAAGTGGCTGACTTGCTGACATTAGCAGACGTTCAACAACTTTCGAAGACCAACAAATACATTCTGAAAGGGATTTTGATAACTGCTTTATGGGCTTTATGGAATGAGAGGAATAATAGAGTTTTCAAAAACAATAGACGGAGAGCCATCGAAGTCGTGGAATTTATAAAAGCTACATCGTTTTTCTGGTTTCGGAATAGATCTAAATATAAAGAGATAGATTGGAATGCTTGGAGAAATTCTCCGTTCTTGATGTAATTCGTTGTTGGCCCATGGGTCCTTGTTTTGAGGACCGTTTGTGGCGTTTTTGAATGAAATTTATCTTTCAAAAAAAATTTGGTTGCATTTGTTCAAGCGTGTAGTGCACGATTCAAAATAAATTAAAATGAGGAGCGTGTATTTCCCTCGTCTGCTCCATCAACCCACTCACATCACATGCAAACATTTTGCTCCAGCCCAATTGCTTGATGACACGTGTCCACAAGCTAGAGGATCCTAGGATGGAAGGATCGAGATATTAATATTGGCTATAAATACAAGTTGGCACATGATCCGATAGACATTAATATTCACACACAGTTCCTTTATTTTTTTATGACAAAATTACACGGTTGGTTTCTGTGGTTTGCTCGTATTGCAAGTTTGGTCCCTAAGTCATTTTAATTAGAGTAAATTACACCGTTCGTCCTTGTGGTTTGCGTTGACCGCAGAGTTTAGTCCTTTGACCAAAAAAATTGCACCGTACGTCCTTAAGTGTGAAACGTTATGCGCCACTAGTCCTTTGACCAAAAACCGTTAAGTTTGACCGTTAAACTCCCTCATATGACTTGCACATGAGGGTAAAAATGTCATTTCCTTTATAGTTTTGACTCATACGTACATGATACCATCACATACATTCATAAAAGTCAAATTCAACTTTCTTTCTCTCTGTTCTACATCTTCTTATTTATATAAACACCTTTTACTAAACCACCATTGAAATCAACCACCAACATCACCTTAAAAACCTCCACCACCACTACCTGATCCAGTCACCCATCACTAGCTCATCCTACCACCTTCTCTCTTTAATAAATCTACCAAAACCATCACTAGCTCATCCTACCACCACACAACCGCACTTAAAAAAACTCATCACTATTAATCAGATCTGTTGTCACGCCAACCGACGCACCACACCTCTCCCATCTCCCTCTAGACCTCACCTCCGGCGACTATTTCGGCCACCGGAATCCGGCCACGCGTCACCGGAATTTACACCACCTACCCCATCGTGTAGATCGTGACCCCGTGATTCTTTTGACGTGACATACGCGCCGTGGGCCCCAACCACGCGCCCAAGATCTGACATACGCGACGTGACATACGCGCCGTTGGCATTTTTACACGAGTGTAATCCGCGTATACTTCATCGAGATGTGAAGCCAAGCAATATTTTACTGGACAATGATTTAAATGCTTACTTGTCAGATTTCGGGTTGTCACGTCTTCTAGAAGGTTTTGAGTCACATGTGACAACAGGTGTCGCGGGCACGTTTGGTTACGTGGCACCTGAGTATGCTTTAGCGTGTCGGGCGTCTGAAAAGGTGGATGTCTATAGCTATGGAGTGATGTTGCTTGAGTTGATTTCTGATAAAAGGGCTTTGGACTCAACGTTTTCGGGTCAGGAGAATGGTTACACGATTGTGACGTGGGTTGGGATGTTGAGGCGAGAGAACAGGAGCGAGGAGGCTTTTGGAGAGGGAATGTGGGAGGTCGGGCCTGAAAATGTGTTGATGGATTTGTTGGATTTGGGAGTGATCTGCACCGCTGAAACACCTTCCGGGAGACCTACGATGAGGCAGGTCGTAAGAAGACTGAAGCAAATTCAAAATTCTTTTGACTATTGAGTCTTTTTGTTTCAAATTGCAATCATGAGTATTCATCTGTTAAGGCTTGAATTTTGAGGTCATGGGTTTTTGTTTTCAGCTAGTAACCAACTCTTTTTGGAAACGGGTCACAATCGGTGGTTTGGTTATGATGAGCATTGTTTCATAATGTACTTTAAAAATTTGTTTTATCTTAGAATGGAAAGATTTAAATTGGACGTACAGTTAATGGGGTTGACCCCGTGAACAAGGTAAAATGGGTTTACATATGTGACTTAGTCCCACGAATTAACATAGAAGAAACTTAAGGAGATTATTCCTAAATAAGACCAATTAACCACTTGCAAAATCAAAGTTTCAGAAATACAGTAGAAACTTAAACCACATACTTTCAATTTGTTTGAACTATCATTTCCAGAAAGATTGATAAAAGTGTAAACTACACCGTTCGTCCTTGCACCGTTCGTCCTTATGGTCTTGAAATGACGAATTTACCCTCATGTGCAAGTCACATGATGGGTTTTTAACGGTCAAACTTAACGGTTTTTGGTCAAAGGACTAGTGGCGCATAACGTTTCACACTTAAGGACGTACGGTGCAATTTTTTTGGTCAAAGGACGAAACCCTGCGGTCAACGCAAACCACAAGGACGAACGGTGTAATTTACTCTTTTAATTAGAGTAAATTACACCGTTTGTCCTTGTGGTTTGCGTTGACCGCAGGGTTTAGTCCTTTGACCAAAAAAATTGCACCGTACGTCCTTAAGTATGAAACGTTATGCACCGTTCGTCCATCCGTCCATCTGGGCCCACCAATTCAAGATAACGTGGGTTAACGGAGGTTTTTAAAGGGGTATTTCCGTCATTTTACCCTCTTCTTTGCAAAATAAACCATTAAATAGAACTACCAAAACTACCTTACCAGACTTGAAAGTTCAACAAAAACCATTCAAAACCACCAAAAACACTGCGACCAAAGTCTAAAAACAGATCCCTGAACCGAAAACACAAAGACACCACCACTATCATGGCTGCCTATGTACACTGTTGTCAAAAAAAAAAGAAAAAGAAAAAAGAGATCGATATATCTTACAAAATAAAACCGTTAGATCTAGCAAAACCCGTCAACAAAACCATCAAAACTCACACGACCACCATCACCACCGTGACACCGCCACCTTTATCAGCGAAACACCACCACACCAACCCTTATATCACCATTGTAAACATGTTTTGGAGGTACACGCGCCGTGTAACCCCCAAACGAGCCACCATTGTCACTAATCTTGGCCATATTTTCTTGTTTTGGTAAGTAGGTAAGTAGATTAATGGGTTCTTGTTCTTTGTGTCACGTCCTAAATCTTGCGGTATCATATTTGTGTCACGTCCTTGTTCTTTTCTTGGTTGCGTACCGCGAGCATAAAGCTCTCGTACAACTTGAGTATCTAAGTAGAGCTTATTAATAAGCTCACAAGCTTATTTGATTGGTTATTATCATTAGTTGTGGATTTTTCTTTGTTTTGAGTCGCGGCTCCAATCAAACCCGCAAGTGGGTTTTGATTTATCTTCAGTTTGGCTAGGACTTGAGCATCAACCACAGATTTTTGTAAAAACAAAAGCCGTAATTCTTGAAGATGTCTTTCCATCTCTTGGAAGCTGTTAAAGGGGTTGCTTTTAGGTCGGATCCGTTGATATTCTCATCTGGGTCAGTTGGGTTTTATGGGTTGTGTATTTTTGGGCTCAAAGGTGTCATCTTTATGATCTTTTTGATCTGGGTTTTGTGTGTTTGTGGATTCTTGATGATCTTTCTCATCTAGGTATGTGGGTACTGTGTTTTTAGTGAAATCTTGATGATGGTTTTTATCAGGTGGGTGGTTTTGATGGTGGAAGGGGAGGAGGATGATTTTGTGGTTTTTATTTTGCACAGAAGAGGGTAAAATGACTGAATACCCTTTTAAAAACCTCCGTTAACCCACATTATCTTGAATTGGTGGGCCCAGATGGACGGAGGGACGAACGGTGCATAACGTTTCACACTTAAGGACGTACGGTGCAATTTTTTTGGTCAAAGGACTAAACCATGCGGTCAACGCAAACCACAAGGACGAACGGTGTAATTTACTCTTTTAATTACCTCACAGATACCTATTTTTGAAACTATGCATGTTTTTGGTCCCTATTTTGGATGGGCGTTAGTTAAGTCCGTTAAGTATTTTGCGCTGTTAGTCCTTCGTTAATAATTTTTGCACCATTAGTCCTTAAAGTTATATGCATAAATCGTCCTTGTGGTTAGCCCGGTCAACGGGTCGGTCAACGCCACGTGTCACCACCTGAGTGGTGCCACGTGGCATCGGGGCGGGTCGGACAACGGGTCAAGTCGGGTCGGTCAACGGGTCAAGTCGGGTCGCCACATGGACCAATAAGGTGGTGCCACGTGGCATTGGTATAATATACCAATTTTTTGGCTGGCCTAAGATTCGAACTCGGGTCTTTTGTGTGGGAAGCCAAGCCTTACCCAACTGGGCTAAGCATAGCTTCAATGATATATCCCTAAATCAAATACATAACCCTTCTTAAAAGTTAAGGCCCAATCCAATAATATTGAAAAGATTCAATTTTATTTTTTGGCCTATCAATTTAAGGGGTTATATGGACTGTAAAAAAATAAATAAATATACCGTCGGACTCGTTTTTTCGTGCTCTTTCCAATGGTATGCTCGGGGAATTTTTTCGACTTTGTTTGGACCTCGAAAAATGCGAAAATCACCATTTTTTCTTTGTTTTTGCATTTTTCGAGGTCCAAACCAAGTCAAAAAAATTCACCGAGCATACCTTCAGACTCGTTTTTTCGTGCTCTTTCCAATGGTATGCTCGGTGAATTTTTTTGACTTGGTTTGGACCTCGAAAAATGTAAAAACAAAGAAAAAAAGGTGATTTTCGCATTTTTCGAGGTTCAAACGAAGTCAAAAAAATTCCCCGAGCATACCATTGGAAAGAGCACGAAAAAACGAGTCTGACGGTATGCTCGGTGAATTTTTTCGACTTGGTTTGGACCTGGAAAAATGCAAAAACAAAGAAAAAAGGTGATTTTCGCATTTTTCGAGGTTGAAACGAAGTCGAAAAAATTCCCCGAGCATACCATTGGAAAGAGCACGAAAAAACGAGTCTGACGGTATGCTCGGTGAATTTTTTCGACTTGGTTTGGACCTCGAAAAATGCAAAAACAAAGAAAAATGGTGATTTTCGCATTTTTTGAGGTCCAAACGAAGTCGAAAAAATTCCCCGAGCATACCATTAGGAAGAGCACGAAAAAACGAGTCCGACGGTATATTTATTTATTTTTTTACAGTCCATATAACCCCTTAAATTGATAGGCCAAAAAATAAAATTGAACATTTTCAATATTATTGGATTGGGCCATAACTTTTAAGAAGGGTTATGTATTTGATTTAGGGATATATCATTGAAGCTATGCTTAGCCCAGTTGGATATATCATTTGATTTAGGGACCCGTTGACCGACCTGACTTGACCCGTTGACCGACCCGCCCCGATGCCACGTGGCACCACTCAGGTGGTGACACGTGGTGTTGACCGACCCGTTGACCGGGCTAACCACAAGGACGATTTATGCATATAACTTTAAGGACTAACGGTGCAAAAATTATTAACGAAGGACTAACAGCGCAAAATACTTAACGGACTTAACTAACGTCCATCCAAAATAGGGACCAAAAGCGTGCATAGTTTCAAAAATAGGTATCTGTGAGGTAATTAAAATGACTTAGGGACCAAACTTGCAATACGAGCAAACCACAGGGACCAACCGTGTAATTTTGTCTTTTTTTATTTTAGTAGGAGTAGATTTATTTTTAGGAGTAGGAGTAGTTTGTAGCTTATTGTAATTTCTAGCTTATTTCAAGTGCTTTTGTAAGACTCTTTTGCTTATTAATGAATTTAATGCTTATCTTTTAGCTTATTCATCTTTTTCTTCTACTCTTTTGTTTTTCTTTTTCTTATCTTATCTAATAAGTCATAAAAGCTTATTAGCTTTTTGTGGCTTATTTAGATCTTGCTTATTTCATAAGCTCTCTTTTACTACTTTGCTTTAAAAGCTTTATAAACTTAGATCTACTCTTTATTTTACTAAGTACTTTATAAAAACCCAAAAAGATTTGATTTTTATTAGTTTTTCTTTTATAAAAAGTTATTTGTTAGCTTATTATTCTAGATCTAGTATTTTTAATTAAAAAGTTTTAATTTTTCTTAGTTTTTCTTAATCAATAAGCTTTTCCATAGCTTATTTGATCCATATTATAAATTATTTGTCCTAACTCTTGTTAAAGTTGTGTTCTTTTCTTAGTTTCTCATCATTTCAACCTTAAGGCGAGGAGCTTAAGGGTTTTATAAGCTAGCTTATTTATAAAGTTTATAGCTTTTTAGTCTTAATAAGCTAAATAGTTAATAAAGTCACAAACTTTATTGATTATTTGGTTATATTAATGCTTAAAAAGAAGTAAACTTTACAATTTGTCAAGTTTATAAAATCGGGTGGTTATTTTCGTTTCATCTCTTAGACCGGGTTTTATTTTCTTATCCCTTTTACTCTTAGTTTATTAGTTTAATATGCTTATGTTTGTTGAGGTTATTATTGTTGGTCTAGTAGTTATGCTTATTGAGTAGATTCTTATATGCTTGTTAAGTGAGTAGTGATACTGAGATTTGAGTGTGAAAAACTTAGAAATTGTTGATTAATAATTTTTGGTTACTTGGATTGAAATTTGTTGTTTTGACGGGCAAAAGCCGTTAGGGTAATTAATTAAATCTAGTAATTTTACCTAGATAAAGAATTGTTTTCAAAATAAACCAACGTTGTGAGAAAATAGTTTTTTAAACGGGTATCGAAGATTATTGATTAATAGTTTCCGGATTATTTTTAGATATATTTGGTTGATTGTTTTAACGGGCAAAAGCCGTTGGGATAATGGATTATTTAAATCTAGTGATTATTACCAAAAGAAAAATGATTGTTTTCAATATAAGCCAACGTTGTGAGAAAATAATTTTATTTCGACGGGTATTAATTACAAGAGCTTAATAGATTGTTCACACTTAATTCCATTTTAGCCTCACTTGACAAGCATAGCTTTCTCTATCATATTCTTAGCTTAATTTTATTTCGTCATTAGTTGTTATTAGTTGTTATTTAATTTTAATTAGCATAAAATAGTTTTTAAAATATTTTCAAAAATCAAAAACCAAATATTTGATAATCAAGCATCAAACAAAAGACAATAACGTAAATCTCAATTCATATCTCGCCGTGGAATACGACTCCGGAAGGTTGATTATTACTTGTCCTCAAGTAGTGATTGATTCTTAATCGGGAAAACAAAATTTTAAAATTGTCCTTCGCTACAATCCGAATCAAGGAGGTTGTGAGGGTGCAGGTGCCCCACCATAAGGAATTTCGTACCCATACCCACTGCCATATGGATCATATTGTGTTGGATCAACCCATTGGCCTGTTTCTTGATATCCGCTTACTTCCTCCTGTTGAATCTTCCTCTTGTTAAACATACTGATTTAAATATATGCAATACCACCATACCCATTATAAGAATCAAATTCTCTTAATATTGACGCCATGCAGATGGGTTCTCCACATACGGGCCACCTTCACCCGCGCCCCAACTGTTAAACATTCTGATTTTAACTCATATATGCATTCCCACCATACCCATTATAAGAATCAAAATTCTCTTAACATTGACGCCACGCATATGGGTTCTCCACATACGGGTCAACTTCACCTGCGCCCCAACTTTGGTTTTGTCCTCAAACAGGCTGATACGGCAAAGCATACCGGTTAACCACATAAGGATCACCCCATGCAGGGTGCTAATATGGCACGTGCATTGGTCCTCTATTCATTAAATAAGGATCACGACCACACCCAATTATTATTCCCGTCTGGTCTACTATTCATAAAACTCTCATTGGACTCCATTCCATTATATCCACATGCCATATCATTAAAGGACGACACTGGCGTTCTACTCTCAAAACCACCACCACCACCATCACCACGCCTATGCCCTTGCCCATGACTATCCTCATCACTATCATCTGAAAGAATACACCTATAATCATGACCATGCCCATTACCATGACTGTCTAAATCCAAACTCAAATCCAAATTATCACTCCCACGACCACTACTATGCATATTATATAAACTTGAATTATATTTGAAAGGCCCCCCGGATAAAACGACGGAAACCCTTCAGTTGTGTAGATTGTTTTCCAGCAATCCAATGTGTTTCTATACATATGTTGGTCAGTTCTTGCATCATCATTCGTCTTCTTACAATATCCATTGGATACTATAAAATCCCAGCAGATGGTGTTACAGCCTGAGCTACAATCCAACGTTTCCATAATGCTACTTCTAATGAAGCGTCTTTTGAATTTTTTTTCTTCTATTGTATCAAACCCGCCAAAATAGAGTCCTCGATGAACTACCATATCTTTGAGGTATGTTGGGAGGCCTTTGTAGACCCCGCGGAAGACATCTTTGACCCAAACTGTAGTAAGGAAGTGACAAATTCCTTTGAACTGACGGGATTTGTTTCTTCCGAGATCGGCGGCTAGTTAAGTATTTGCAATGTCTAGCTGGTAGATGATAACTAATGTAGTGCATCTGGCTGCAGCCCCGGCAATGAAGTTGGCTGATGGACCGGATAAAAAAGTAGATTGTCGACTGCGTAAGATGCTTATATATAGATCCTGTGAGATGCGGACATCATTAAGGAAACATACTATTCCAAAGAAAGAAATAGTAATGAAACAATTAAACACACACATCATTTTACACTGTCAAAGTCAAAACGGGTAATATTTGGCCAAGGCTAAAATGGGTTGGTTCGGGTTAGCCCATCCGTTTTTGACCCATTTGACTTGTTTCCTTTTTAGTTTAGTTTATATAATTGGAATGTTTGACGTGTTAGGGATGAAACATACTCGAATATAATCCGTAAGTAAATAGGGACAAATTTCCACATGTAACTTTACAAATAATTTTTTGTGCTATAAACGTTCTTAGTATGCGTCTATAATTGAACAACTATTTTACGTCAAGGAGACCAAAAAATACAGAATAAGTGTAAAAAAACTGTTGCGTATAAAGGGACATATATATGCTAATAATAAATACAATCAACAATTATGCCATGAACTACATTCGAAACTCACCCAATTTTAAAACTTTGCGTTATTCAACTAAAAGGCAGTAAAATCTATGTTATCCCTTCATCATCTATTCCTTATGTTAATTTTTTATTTTCTTATAATACCTTTAACATATGACATAAATTCTAATCACTCCTAATAAATGGGCAGTAAGGCGCATATGAGCCTTTTACATGAATGTGACATCATAATCCTAAAAATTATCGCGTTAGAGATCAATAGGGATAGCAATGAAATGATATCATGAAAATAATGCTTTCACCTAAATCAAGACCTTCCAAATCCAGAAGTTACCACCCATTTTTGCGGGTTTCTAAACTTTTAGGCATTATGAGTTCAGTTGTGTCCTTGTATTGATGTTCCAATGTAGTAAAAGTATCCATAAAAAAATAATAAAATAAATAAATAAAAATTACATTTTTTGCTGTGTAATTAGTAAATTCCAGTTTGACCCAACCCATTTTTACCCAACACCAGGATTACCATGTTTGCATCAGTGTTTCTTAAGTAATAGCTAAAGGTAGCAAAATCATGACTACCTAAATTGCCTAGGTTAAAAACTAAATAAAATCCTCTTAGCCAATCAAGGACTTTTTGCAATATGTTTAACTCGTTGAGGATATCCCATTCGGCAATACATAACTCGAAAGCATTAATTCCTTCCATGAAATCTATCACTCCCTAATAATATATTATATTATCGAAAAACAGTATAATACATCTAAAATGGCTCAATATTAGTTCAAAAACAATCACAAAAACCCCCTAATTCTTATCATATTCACAAAATCATGAATGTTTTTACGACATCCAAAAAGGCCCTAGCTCATATCAAATTACATAAATTTATTAACAAATGTATAAACACAAACGTGATTATTTATAAAACAATGTTTCAGGTGATAAATTACTCATTTGACCCAAACCGTCCGAGACCCGCCCACTTAGCCACTTCTATTAATGAGAAAAAAATGCAAACATGGGAAATCAGCGAAAAACTTACCACATGTAGGCTATCATGACTACCTAAATTGCCTAGGTTAAAAACTAAATAAACTCCTTGATGAGTGTCTAAATACTCATCATTTTTATACTGTTAGAATGCCAAAAACATCTGAAAACACTCAGAAATGCTTCAAAATGATAAAAATATCACAAACAAGTGTTTTATATGTTTTAAATGCAAAAACATCAAAATCTGATGAAAAACGTATCAAGTTTGCATAATTGGCAGTTTTAGTCCCCCAAGTTACAAAAGTTGTCAAATCTAGTCCCTGGTAATTCAAAAACTTGTAAAATGTCATTAAAGGTCCTTGGGATTCACAAGTTGTTCAAAATAATCCTTTGAAGTTAAAAATCACAAAATGACAACTTTAGTCCCTGAACTTTGAAAATTGTCAAAAATAGTCCTTGGTTAATTTAAAAAGTGAAAATTATCAAGTTTTAACCTTGTTCTATTTATAAATGACAAAAATGGTCCTTATGATAAACTTTTTGAGAATTTACAATATTGGTCCCTCAAGTTTTAAACTTGACAGTTTTAGTCCCTGGATTTGTAAAAATGGAAATTAACAACAAAGGTCCTTGTACTATTAATACTTGGCAGTTTTAGTCCTTATGAGAGCTTGGGAAAATGTTCAAGTTCAGCCCTTCAACTTTAGCCAAATTGCATATATGGTCCTTATTGTTAAAACAAACCAAACCGGACCCTTTTTATCACTAAGCCCAATCCAAACCCAATACAGTGACCCGGCCCAAATTTTAAATCAAAAGAAACCGCGCCACTGTAGACCCTCCTCCCTCACACCTGTTTCACCAATACCAGTGGTTTTTAACCACTGGTTTTCTCCTTTCCACCTCACTTTCCCACTCAATTACACTCCACCTCCACCTCCACATCAATCCAAGCCCCAATTAATGAGAAAAACCCACTCTTTGAAAAATGGCGCCAAAATCGCCAAGTGGCATATCTGATTATCTGGATGATTTCAATGGTCAGGATTTGGTGGGAAATACTCAAGAGTGTCGACAAGAGATATTGGAAGTCAATAAATATCAAGGGTGAAGCTATGAAGAAACTATCTAGTGTAATTTTCAATTTTTATGTCGTTTTAGTTAATTTTCCTTATCCAGTGTATTTTTAAGCTCTCAAGCACTTAATTAAGCATTCTCAGTGTATGTGGAAACTTTTTCTTTAATCAATTTCAGTATTAAAGTTCTAATCTCAGTTTGTTAATTTTCAAATTTCAAAGAAATCTCAAAATGTTGAAATGTTGTTAGCAATGGTTAGTTTGGACTCACAAGTACATATAAGCTCCTTATAAAGCTTATTAAATCTTTTAGATACCTTAAAAGCAGCATTAGTAGCCAAAATCAAAAATTCATAAAAATACTAAAAAAATCAGTGAAATTTAAAAATCACAGGATTGATGTTCAAGAAGGTTGGAGCAGGATAAATAATGGATGGTCTTGGGATTAGTTCTTCATGGGAAGCTTTAGGATGTGTTTTTATGCCTTGATTCTCAGTTTTACATTGGAAACCAATTTGTAAGCATTTTTATAAATCTTGGTATATCACTGTCTTATGTTGTTATTGTTGTTGTTTAAAGTTAATTTAGTCCTATTTAGTGATAATAGCAGGTCTGAAATCATGCTCATGGTCTGAATCAGTGATACTTTTTGAAAAAACTCAAATCTGTCATTTTAAAGGGTGTTTGGATTTGTGCAGTGTAATGTGTAACAGGTTGTGCAGACCTGTGTTTGTGCTTGTTTCATGTCTCATATGGTCTAAAGAACTCAAAGAACAAAGAAAGTCAGTCCTTATTTTGTGAAAAGTCAAACTCTCACTTAATCTCATTTATTTTGTTCACTGTTGGGATTTTGATTTGCAAGAATCATCATATTAGCTCAAAAGTAGTTAACATAGCTTAATATAACTTTACTACACCTTAATACATCAATATCAGTGTTTTAGATCAATCACAAGTTCATTAAAGTCAAACCTTAAATTTTTAGAAAAGTCAAAAGTGCCCTGTGCACAGAATTTCTAACCATTTTCATCAGCTTCTAAAGAGCTTATTAGTTGACCATTATCTGTGATTTTTAGCTCTTTGGATAGTCAACCTGGTCCTTTTCAAGTTCCAAGTTTTAAAATTCCATTTGCAGCTTATTAGATAAGCCTGCAAGTGCTTATCAGTTGGTACCAATTCACTCAGCATACACTGAGTTTCACTCAGTGTTTTATCAGGTTTTGAAAAAGCTTCTTACAAGCTCATAAGAGCTCATCAAGGTCTGAGTTTTGGTTTATATACTCTCAACCAGGTCTTATACAAGTTCCAATCTTTACTTTTCACTTTTAGCTTATCTTGTAATCTGTGCAATAGCTTAAAGTAGTATACCAAAAATCTGTTTTGCTTATTTAGCTTAAACCTCAAATCTGTGTTAACTAATAATCCAGAGGTTCTAGCTTGTTGTTTTTGGTTGAAATTGAGTCATTATAGCATATTTTAGCTTCCTTATCAGTTTGGTGGTCTTTGGTTATAAATTGGCTTTTTCAAGTGCTTATTATTAAGCAGTCACAACTGCAGTTGCTAATTTCTCCAAACAAGACCATGTTTTTCTATTTTTCTTAGACTCAGTAGATTAAAATAGACTTTTCCTGAAATTTTCATAATTTTTCATAACTGTTTGCTATTTTTCTTAATTAAAAACAGTTTTTAGGTATTTTTAAATAGCATTTAATACAAATAAATTATAAAAAGTCCAAAAAAATGATTTTTCAATTTTCTTAGGTTAAGATAAATATAAAAGTAATAAAAAGTATTTTTCCATAATTTTCTTAGTTTAAAAAGTATTTTTTAGCATTTTAATTAGTTTTAAATAGTTTTAAATTAATAATAAATACATAATACGTCTAAAAAATATATTTTTAGTTTTAAAATAAGTTTTATCATATTTTAGATTTTTCCAAGTTATAATTTCATTTTTCTAGGTTAATTTTGTATTTTCTTGTATTTTAGTACAATTTAAATACTTAATAAATAGATTTTATTTAATAATAATTAAATAAATAGTTGTAAAAATAATTTTCTTTTTCTAATAATTTTCTTTTATTATTAGGATTGTTAAAATATCATTTTTCATATTTGTAGCTCTTTTATTTCTTAAAACTCACTTTTTATTTTGTACGTAGACGTAATTTTATTTTAAACGTAAGTTTTAAGTTGTAGGTTTTAAACGTTCATCACTTTGAAAATAGTGATAGCGTTTATTTAATAGATTTTAACTTTTTAATTTTCTTAATTTGCATTTAAGTCGCTTTGATTTATAATCTTTTTCAGTAGTGTAATATTCAATCCTAATCCTTTCTGATTGCTATCATTAGTGATCATTCTATCGTCTGATCATGTGTTTAACACACCATTGAGTCTCCGTGGGACATAACGACCCGGGAATTCACTATATTCTCCAGGACTTCATTGTATTTGTGTCTGAGCTGTTTAAGTCTGTTTTAGACTTGACGGTTCGGACTCAATCAAATTTTGGCGCCGCTGCCGGGGAGGCTGTAAGCGTGTTTTAAGCATTTCCAGACCCGTACTTGCACATATCCCACCATTTGTAAAAAGTTTTCTGTAAAGTTAATATAAACCAAAAAGTTCATTAACACTTTTCCTAAAGTGTTAAAAACCCAAAAACAATATAAAACAACAAAACAATCGAAACGTTTTCTATTTTGTATTCTCTTTTAAGGTGATTCTTAAAGAAATACGATTTGGTTAAACGGGACGATACCAAAAATATTGTCAAAAGTTTTTAAACCCCATCAGCACAAATCTTACCTACGTCTTTTCAGTGGTACTTAATTGAATACATAAAAATCAACCACCGCAAATCAAGGCAGTGCACTACCTAACTGGGGGTGCGACCATTAATAAGTTCCCGAACATCAGATTTAAAACTTGCCTTTGTGTCACTTGTGATTTGGTGTACCTTTTTCAAAGAAGCCATTTCATTTGAGATTATTGGTTAAGTTCACTTGTGTTTTGCCTCATTTGTTTTGAAAAATTGATTTTTATACTTAGTGCATGCGCACTCGTTCTTCCAGTTCTACAAGTCCACTTTCCGAACTTGGAAACATTCCTCGCAGACGTAGAGGACGTTCAGCTCCTTCAGCCGTGACTGAGGAACGTCTACCACCACCACCACCTGTCGAAATGGCAGAAGACAAACCTATGAATGAGCTTCTCCAAGCACCCATCGAGGGTTACGGAGATGCCATTGTTGTCCCAGCCATTGTGGCTGATACCTTCGAGCTCAAGACCGGGTTGCTTAATTTAGTAACCCAAAGCCAATTCTATGGTTTTGAGCGGGATGATCCTCATGCACACATTCGATGGTTCAATAAGATAGCATCAACCATCAAGTACAAGAATGTCCCACACGACGCTATCAAGCTTCTTCTGTTCCCATTCTCTCTAGAGGGACAAGCCCGGAATTGGCTTGAGAAACAACCCCCTCGTTCTATTGAGACATGGGAAGATCTAGTTACCAAGTTTGTGAACGAGTTCTATCCTCCATCCCGAACCACAAGTCTTAAGAATGAGATAATGAAATTTTCTCAGAGATTTGATGAATCATTCGGGGAGGCATGGGATCGTTACAAAGAATTGCTCCGCAAGTGTCCACATCATGGTTTTACCGAGTTAATGCAAATGGATACTTTCTATAATGGTCTGAGACCAGCTGACCAAGACTCTCTGAATGCCTCCGCGGGAGGTAATTTCCTTAGCAAAACCACCAAAGAAGCCTTACAAATCATTGAAAACAAGTCCCAGGTCCGTTCTTTCCGCACTAAGACATATCAGAATCAGTCTAATGCCGGACCTTCTACTTCATCTCCTGTGAGTACATCTAGCACCGATGCTAAGATTGATAAACTCACAGATGCTGTTCAGGCTTTGGTTCTTGCTAACCAAAAGAAAGTCACCTTCACTCAAACACCATCACATGGTGAAGTGAAGAAAGTTGAAGTTTGTGTTACTTGTGGTGGTCCTCATGCATACTACAACTGTACTGCCACTGATGGTAGTCCGTTTGAAGCAAATGCTATAGCCGGTACTTCAAATCAAGGAGGTAATCAATACCGTCCTCAGAATGAACCAAACTACCGTGCTAGCAATTATCAGGCACCACCCGGTTTTAACCAGAATCTTAACCGGAATCAGAATCAACCTAGAATGAACCAAGGTTATCAAAACCAAGGTAATTTCTATCCTGGACCCAATCAAGGTTTCCAACAACAAGGGAACCTTCATCAAAACAATTTCAATCGAGGGAATCAATTTCATGGAAATGTGAATCCTAATCAAGGGAATTTTCAACAACA
>BPTQ01000001.1:86809253-86860492 GCA_019973895.1 Chrysanthemum seticuspe | reverse complement strand
TCTTCGACTACTTTTACCAATCTTTAAGACACGTGTCCCGTAAAACTGAAAAGATTTTTAAATTCCAAACTGAAATTACTTGAACACTAACTAGATTTTGTAACTATAACTACATAATTCCACATCATTTCAATATAATTCGATACAATTGATGAAAACTCGATTATACTACTAAGAACGTTTAGTTTTAGGGTTGTCACTTGTTTTATTTACTCTAATTCACTCTCAAACTGAAAAGTGTTTTATTCCTGACTGAAAGAAACAAGAAACTCAAGAAATCTGGTATACTCTGTACTTTGTTCGTGTTTGTGTCCAGACGTGTTGGACAATGTGTAATGTGACGTGTTTAGGTTTGTGGGATGTGCTTGTTTCATGTCTCATATGGTCTAAAGAACTCAAAGAACAAAGAAAGTCAGTCCTTATTTTGTGAAAAGTCAAACTCTCACTTAATCTCATTTATTTTGTTCACTGTTGGGATTTTGATTTGCAAGAATCATCATATTAGCTCAAAAGTAGTTAACATAGCTTAATATAACTTTACTACACCTTAATACATCAATATCAATGTTTTAGATCAATCACAAGTTCATTAAAGTCAAACCTTAAATTTTTAGAAAAGTCAAAATGCCCTGTGCACAGAATTTCTAACCATTTTCATCAGCTTCTAAAGAGCTTATTAGTTGACCATTATCTGTGATTTTTAGCTCTTTGGATAGTCAACCTGGTCCTTTTCAAGTTCCAAGTTTTAAAATTCCATTTGCAGCTTATTAGATAAGCCTGCAAGTGCTTATCAGTTGGTACCAATTCACTCAGCATACACTGAGTTTCACTCAGTGTTTTATCAGGTTTTGAAAAAGCTTCTTACAAGCTCATAAGAGCTCATCAAGGTCTGAGTTTTGGTTTATATACTCTCAACCAGGTCTTATACAAGTTCCAATCTTTACTTTTCACTTTTAGCTTATCTTGTAATCTGTGCAATAGCTTAAAGTAGTATACCAAAAATCTGTTTTGCTTATTTAGCTTAAACCTCAAATCTGTGTTAACTAATAATCCAGAGGTTCTAGCTTGTTGTTTTTGGTTGAAATTGAGTCATTATAGCATATTTTAGCTTCCTTATCAGTTTGGTGGTCTTTGGTTATAAATTGGCTTTTTCAAATGCTTATTATTAAGCAGTCACAACTGCAGTTGCTAATTTCTCCAAACAAGACCATGTTTTTCTATTTTTCTTAGACTCAGTAGATTAAAATAGACTTTTCCTGAAATTTTCATAATTTTTCATAACTGTTTGCTATTTTTCTTAATTAAAAACAGTTTTTAGGTATTTTTAAATAGCATTTAATACAAATAAATTATAAAAAGTCCAAAAAAATGATTTTTCAATTTTCTTAGGTTAAGATAAATATAAAAGTAATAAAAAGTATTTTTCCATAATTTTCTTAGTTTAAAAAGTATTTTTTAGCATTTTAATTAGTTTTAAATAGTTTTAAATTAATAATAAATACATAATAAGTCTAAAAAATATATTTTTAGTTTTAAAATAAGTTTTATCATATTTTAGATTTTTCCAAGTTATAATTTCATTTTTCTAGGTTAATTTTGTATTTTCTTGTATTTTAGTACAATTTAAATACTTAATAAATAGATTTTAATTAATAATAATTAAATAAGTAGTTGTAAAAATAATTTTCTTTTTCTAATAATTTTCTTTTATTATTAGGATTGTTAAAATATCATTTTTCATATTTGTAGCTCTTTTATTTCTTAAAACTCACTTTTTATTTTGTACGTAGACGTAATTTTATTTTAAACGTAAGTTTTAAGTTGTAGGTTTTAAACGTTCATCACTTTAAAAATAGTGATAGCGTTTATTTAATAGATTTTAACTTTTTAATTTTCTTAATTTGCATTTAAGTCGCTTTGATTTATAATCTTTTTCAGTAGTGTAATATTCAATCCTAATCCTTTCTGATTGCTATCATTAGTAATCATTCTATCGTCTGATCATGTGTTTAACACACCATTGAGTCTCCGTGGGACATAACGACCCGGGAATTCACTATATTCTCCAGGACTTCATTGTATTTGTGTCTGAGCTGTTTAAGTCTGTTTTAGACTTGACGGTTCGGACTCAATCACTCCTCTTAGCCAATCAAGGACTTTCTGCTATATGTTCAACTCGTTGAGGATATCCCATTCGGCAATACATAACTCGAAAGCATTAATTCCTTCCATGAAATCTATAACTCCCTAATAATATATTATATTATCAAAAAAACAGTAGACTACATCTAAAATGGCTCAGTATTAGTTCAAAAACAATCACAAAAACCCCTAATTCTTATCATATTCACAAAATCATGAATGTTTTTACGACATCCAAACAGGCACTAGCTCATACCAAATTACATAAATTTATTAACAAATTTATAAACACAAACCTGATTATTTATAAAACAATGTTTCAGGTGATAAATTACTCCTTTGACCCAAACCGTCCGAGACCCGCCCACTTAGCCACTTCTATTAATGAGAAAAAAGTGCAAACATGGGAAATCAACGAAAAACTTACCATATGTAGGCTATTGTGAACAATATCAATTTCTTCATCGTTACTCAAGTGTTTCCATAAATCATTAGATGCAAATATTAAAAAAGAATCGTTTGGTTGGATTGGGTGAGAAAGGATGGATGGGCTAGCAGGATAGATTGACATCATTGTCCGTTCTGGAAGTAGATTTTGCTGCTATTGCTTCTTTATTGTATCGTGCATGCTTCATATAAACATCCCCTATGAACGTAGATACATGCACAGTTATTAAGTTTAGCAACTTCTTTTAACAAAAATATGGAGGTACATGCTTCAAAAACCCAAATATATCATTCTCATTATTACATCTTTACAAAAACACAAACACACGCAAACACCATCTACCCCAACCTATTTTACCGCAAGTAATTACTTTGTATCTGATTTTAATAATTCAGTCACAAAACCACTTTCAAAAAAGCACATCCAAATTGCTCATTGAACATAGAAGGCCATAAACAGAAAATATTACAGGCGACTTTCAAATTGTTTTCTTATAACCATTTTTGTTTGACCTGTTAAAGAGTTAACATAGCCCAACTCGACCAATTTATAAGTAAATGGTTCAATCTATATAAAAATATAAATACAAATGCATAACGGTAAACAAAATAGCCAACATGTTCAAAAAGTTTCCTTCCATAATTGATACATGATCAACTTATTGTTTATGTTTAACTGCTTTTTAAACGATCAATCTCTATCAAACACCAATTGTCTCATTTCCAATACCAATAACTAGAGCCATGTTATTTGTAATCTCTGGAAACCTCCTCGTAGCATCTACTAAGAAACCATGAATTAAACTCTCGCGTTTACCAAACAAAAATATCCCAGCAAAATCAGACAAAAACCTTGAACATTATAGACGCTTGATGAAAGTATGTTCTTCCGTTATGATAAAAAAAAATATCATAATCACCTCCTTCGCGAACTGTTTATCGCTCTCGTGTATTGGATTATAGTTTAATTTCTGGGGTTATGAAGTCTCGGTGATGATCAACGCCAAATCACACCAAAATCCTATCTCAATTCTAATTACATATTCTTATTAAACCGCAATACAACCAAAGAATTGTCGTTTCTATGACACCAACATATTAACGTAAGTTACCACTTAACACCCGTTCCCGAAACTGTTAATAGTGTATTAAGGCTTAAACACATAACTGAACTCATAAACCAAAAAAAGGTACAAAATTTATACATAAATAGACAATTGGAGCCATGAGGGATTAACAAAAATAATTAAATAACCAATTAAACCCCTAAAAATCATAAAATCAAAGACAACCAAACATGTATATACCTGTGAAAATTAAATAACCAATTCAGAACCACCAATCCTCTTATGCTCTCTGATCTTTATTAATCAAATTAGAGCTTCAATCAAACCCTAGTTAATTTCCCTAAAATTTAAACAAAATTATCAGCAAAATCGTAAAAAAAATTAGAAACTGAAACTAAAAGCTATTAATTTTAAACAAAATCAAAACATCATATATTCAATCATACCAGAGTTTTTGTTCTTCTACAAATAGATTATGAAGATTGATTCAGGATTTGAATCAATTCAAACTTTTTAATGTTAATCCAAATAGCAACTATAATTCAGTGACAATAATATGAAGAATCCAAAGAAGTTTATAACCCAGTTCAACTGTATTATAAAATTTTAAAACCCCAAATATAAAATTGAATCAATGATTCATAGAAAAAAAAAGAAAAAAAGTTATACCTTGTAATCTTGTATCAATCGTTTTGCACTTTTCTGTCATAACAAAAAATAGTCCATAATTTTATTATGATTGTGCTTAATTTAATGTGTAGGTTTTTTTTTACTACGTATGTTGTTATTGTGTGCATTGGGAGAAACAATGTTTAACATGATCTTCCGGTTTTATTTTTTTTTATTTTTTACACTTTACACCTAAACTATGGGTTATTGAATTTTAGGTACTTGTGTATTTTTAGCTTTTTGTTCTATATCTAAATTTAAAAAATGAATTTTTATAGTTTTTACCAAATAAGAAAATATTTTAGTTTTTTAATTAAGCATGCTTAAAAAAAATTAATAATAATGTAAAAAATATTACCAAATAAGGTATGAATTGATTTTTTTGAAATGAAAAATTCCCACTAGGGGTTTTGTTTTATTATATAAAAGATAAGCAGTTGATTTATGTTTTAAAAAGCCGAGATGGTGATGATGATTTAAAAAAAAACTTGTCTATTGGCATGGCATAACCGAATGGACAGGCAAACATTTTGCAACCTTCAAATTTGCAGCCATATGATTAAAAACAACAATTTGAGCCGTCTCGATGTGTCATTTTTTTATATGTTAGATATGTGATGGTGATATGTGATTTGTTAGATCTGTGATGGTGATTTGTTAGATCTGTGATGGTGGTGTTAGATTTGTGATTTGTAGATCTGTTGTTTGTTTAGATCTTGGCTGTTTGGTTGGTTTAGATCTGTGGTTTGATCTTGAAAGCAGTTTCAAAAACTGCTTATTGAAAGCAGTTTCAAAAACTGCTTATTGAAAGCAAATTCAAAAACTGCTTTACTGAAAGCAGTTTCAAAAACTGAAACTGCTTATTATGAGAAGCACTTTTCAGCAGCTTTAAAACTGCTTTTGGTTGGTTGTTGTTGATAAAAAAAAACTTGGGTTTTTTGAAATGGTTTCTAGAAACTGCTTATTATGAAATAAGTAGTTGATTTCTGTTTTAAAAAACCGAGATGGCGATGATGATTTAAAAAAAAAATTGTCGATTGGCATGGCATAACCGAATGGACGGCAAACATTTTGCAACCTTCAAATTTGCAGCCATATGAATAAAAATAACAATCTGAGCCGTCTCGATGTGTCATTTTTTTTTATAAACGTAAACTTTTATATGTAGTAGCGTAAAATTATACCTCGTTCGTGTAAAACGGTGATGAATTCATCGTTAACTTTATAAACCCGTAATAGCTTCTTTTTGTTTTGTGAATGCTTGTTTTTGCTTTGTGAATGCTTGATCTGTGGTGCTTGATCTGATTTCTTTGTTAAATCTTTGATGGTGGTGGTGATCTTTCTGATGGCGTTGGTTTTTGTGTTGTGAATGCTTGTTTTTGAAACTGTGAATGGCAGTCTTTTGTTTTGTGAATGCTTGATCTGTGGTGCTTGATCTGATTTCTTTGTTAGATCTTTGATGGTAGTGGTGATCTTTCTGATGGTGTTGGTTTTTGTTTTGTGAATGATTGTTTTTGAAACTGTGAATGACAATCGCTTTCAAGATGTTATATAACATCATAAAATTGGAGTGAAAACACTAAAAACGTGTTTCACAAAGAAAACACAACCCGTGAACCCGTGAATAATTTTCAGACCAAGGACAAAAAAACAAGGACGATTCTTATTCCCTCTACTAAAAACAAAACTTATAAAACAAAAAAAATAGAGTAAAAAGTTGTAAAATTTGTATAATTTTATAAAAAGTTACAAATTATAAAACAAAGCTCAGTTTGAGGCTATACATGCTTATTAAAAAAAAAAATGCTACACAAGTACACCTACAACAAGTACAAATACCTCTTTAGGGGGTGTTTTGATACATTGACCCTATTTGGAATTTTAGTGTGATTAGAGAGAATATGAATAATTTTCATTTTCTCATTTGTCTTGAAACTGAACCAAAAAAAGTTAGGCAACCAATTATTCACATTCCCCTGGTTAAAAAGATCAAATCATTTAAACAATCCAACAATTTGTTCAGAGAATAAGATAAAGATAAGAGTAAATTACATAAATGGTCCATGTGGTTTGTCAAAAGTTTCACCTACCGTCCCTCAAACTTAAAAGTTGCATGAATGGACCATCTCGAGGCAAAAGAATAACATGAATGGTCCTTTTGTTAACGGCCGTTAAGTTTATTCCGTTATAATTTACACTTTAGCCACTGTTGGTTAACGGCTGTTGCATCGTTTATCCTTTATTGTAACGTTCGTTTATAATTCAAAGTTTTCGACTTTAGCTTCGTTTTTTTATCCGTTTTCGTCCGTTTTTATACGTTTTCATCCAATTTTATGCGTTTTATCCGTTTTCGTCCGGTTTTATACGTTTTTTTTTTTTCCGTTTTCATCCGTTTTTATACATGTCTCTTACGTTTTCATCCGATTTTATACGATTTCATCCGTTTTTATACGTTTTCTTACGTGTTTACCCCGTTTTATATGTTTTTGTCCTTTTTTCTTACGTTTTTGTCCGTTTTTATACGTTTTCATCCGTTTTTATAGGCTTTTTTTTAAGGTTTTCATAGGTTCTTATATGTTTCCATATGTTTTTGACCATTTTCATTCGTTTCTATACATTTTCATCCGTTTTTATACGTTTTCATCCATTCTCATCCGCTTTTATATGTTTTCGTCATTTTTTTTACGTTTTGATATGTTTTTACCCGTTTTCGTCCGTTTTTATACTTTTTCATCTGTTTTACGTTTTTTTCCATCTTCGTCAATTTCTATATGTTTTTGTCATTTTTTTTAATACATTTTGACATGTTTTTATATGTTTTTCTTAGGTTTTCATACATTCTTATCCGTTTTATGTTTTCGTCTGTTTTTCTTACGTTTTTTTCTGTTTTAATACGTTTTCGTCCGTTTTTATACATTTTCTCTTACGTTTTCATAGGTTTTTATCTATTTTCATATGTTTTTGACCGTTTTCATTCGTTTTTATACGTTTTTATCCGTTTTTATATTTTTTCTTACGTTTTTATCCATTTTCATTCATTTTTATTTGTTTTCGTCCATTTTTTATGTGTAAAATGGAGGGAAACTTGTAAAAATGGATAAAAACATATCAAAACGTAAAAAAACTGAGGGAAACATATAACAACGGATGAAAATGGATTAAAACGTAAGAAAACGTTTAAAAATGGATGAAAACGTATAGAAACGAATGAAAACGGTCAAAAACATATGAAAACGAATAAAAACCTAAGAAAACGTAAAAAAAAAAGCATAAAAAAACGGACGAAATTCTATTAAAACAGAAGAAAAAAAACGTAATAAAAATAGACGAAAACATATAAAAGGGATAAACACTTAAGAAAACGTATAAAACGGATTAAAACGTATAAAATATATCAAAACATAAAAAATACTGACGAAAACATATAAAAATGGATGAAAGTGGATAAAAACATAATAAAACATATAAAAACGGATGCTAATGTATAAAAACATAAGAAAAATGTATAAAAACGGACAAAAACGGACGAAAAGAATAAAAACTTAAGAAAACGTTTAAAAATTGATGAAAACGTATAAAAAGGACGAAAACGGATAAAAACGGATGAAAACGTATAAAAATGGACAAAAACGTAAGAAAAATGTATAAAACAGATGAAATCGTATAAAAGCGGATGAAAACGTAAGAAAAATGTATAAAAACGGACAAAAATGTATAAAAGCGGATGAAAACGTATAAAAACGGACGAAAACGCATAAAAAACCGAAGCTAAAGTCGAAAACTTTAAATTATAAACGGCGTTACAATAAAGGATCGACGATGCAACAACCGTTAACCAACAAGGGCTAAAGTGTAAATTATAACGGAATAAACTTAACACCCGTTAACAAAAGGACCATTCATGTTATTTTTTTGCCTCAAGAGGGACCATTCATGCAACTTTTAAGTTTGAGGGACTGTAGGTGAAACTTTTAACAAACCATAAGGACCATTTATGTAATTTACTCTAAAGATAATTACCTGAAAATATATCAGACTTGACCTAAATCAAACTATTTTTATTTATATTAAAGGTATAAAGTTTTAATATAACATATCGTATGTATCATTACTTTCAAATAGTTATGGTGCGTTTGGTATGGTGCCATGAATGACAATGGGTTCGAGTTTGATAGTTATAGTGGGTCCTTCATCTATGAAATATCCATACCTAGGTAGTTTGATGTATATAGAGTATGGATAAAATCTATTATTCATTACCATAGTGGTGGGTCCTCTCATATTAAACAAACACCTTTAATCACTTTCATAGTGATAGTCTCATTCCCATAGTGGGATACCAAACGCACCCAACCATTCATATGTATCAAATTTTAGCCGTAACTATACGCACAATAAAATTATATTATCTATACTACATAATAATGTATTTAGGACTTCCTATAAAAGGAAGTCTTAAAAATATAAGCCTACACATGTTACTATAATTAGTAATTCATATAATTAAGAAAAGAAGCATAATGTACAACACTTTAATGCATATAATTTTCAGACATACAAGACAAGAAGCATAGCGTACACCACTTTAATGCACATATTAAAAAAAACAAAACACCATATTAATACTATTTAATATAGTCAATTAATTAATCGATCAATAAATACAATTAATACAGTTGTTAAAACACCTCTAACATAATCAATACAAATTATCAAGCATATTGTACAACCAAATTAAACACTATTCCTACATTAAATGTCACTAATACAAATAATATTCAAGCCCGAACGGGCAACAACCCAAATGGGCTTGAGCCCGAACAAGCGCAGGCCAAACGGGATCGAGCCCGAACGGGCACGGGCTAAACAAAATTCTTGAAATCCGTAAATTTATTGTCAAAAAAAACATAATAAACTAAAATACATGATTCACTTGAAAATTTTATTTCAAGGTACCTGCCGCCGCAACGCGCGGGTACCCTGCATTAAATGTCACTAATACAAATATTAAAGCACATTATACAAATATTAAAGCCCAAACGGGCTTGAGCCCAAACAGGCACAGGCCAAACGGGCTCGAGCCCAAACGAGCGCGGGCCAAACGGGCTCGAGCCCGAACGGGCACTGGCTAAATGAAATTCTTGATATCCGTAAATTTATTGTCAAAAAAACATAATAAACTAAAATACATGATTACATTAATTTAGCAAGAGAATAGTTTGACACGCACTAAAAAGTAATCAGTCAATTTGATACAATTTTAAATGAACATCCCAGTAAAATATTGCTGAAAACATATGAACCTTCACTATGTACCAAGTATTCCATAAACTTCCCAACAATACTTCAAATAAAGATCACAAATTTATACTTGCCCATATAGGCATAAGTAAATCAATTAAAAAAATACATTCAATAGTAACACAAATGTAGCTTAGTTCAAAATTCATTTAGACGTTGATTACAGTATCAACAAACAATGATGCAATTTGCAATAATCCATGTACAAAGAGAAGAAAAAAGACAAACAACACATAACACTATCAGCTTTGGACAAAGTAGTTTTAAGAATGAACGAAAGAGTCGTCATCATCCAAGTACCAGTGATGAATTTATACAACTGGACCTGCTGCTGTTGGTGGTGGTGCAAGTGTTGGTGGTGGTCCAGAAGGTGAAGACAGAACCAGCTTTACAATAAGACCAACCATTATTCCAATCACTCCTGCTGCTATCGCAAGTCTTATTGAGAATCCGGGACCCTTCTTTTGGCCCTTTCTCTTCAGTGAATCCTATGTATATTTCAGAGATAATCAAGTAGCGAGAATTTATGCAAAGATGTAAATAGATTATATTCATAACGTGTAATTGTGAAGTTATTCTGATACCAGGTTGTATCACATGACAAAAAAAGAATGTAACGTTACAAATTGGTTGAGTGTATTATCATGGATATTGCAAGCGAGCATACCATAAAGTAAAGAAGACACCAATCATATTCTGTGGGCTAATCTTAGTAAAACCATACCAGGGACAGGCCAAAAATCTATACACACGAAAATATGATCAACATAAACCGTCCCGTCCCAAACCAGACCATAAACCAAACACAGAACTTAAGATTAAGGTTGAGTAATATAAATCTAAAACGATGTCCACTGTAAGTTTCAAATTTATTAGTTTAGAAAAAACAAAATCAATTCACTTTAGCTTCTGGACTGGATCGAAACAATAATCATCTTTTCAAATTATCTTGAACCAAGAACAGGATCAAATATAGCCTGTACAGATATGATGAGTCCCATTTTGGTTCTTCGGTTATGTATTGCAGATACCAGGTACTCAATTTGGGACCACTAGTTACATAATCAGTTCTTGTCACAGCAAATGAAGATATGATTGTTGATTGCCTTTTTGGTTCCACATTCAGAAATAAATATATAATGCTTGGTCGTTAATTAACTAATGTTTTTCCAAATCGATGTGATTAGGTTATCATTTCAGAATGTTTTATTATTGTTGTATATTCTTACAGTTTAATGTCATAATCAAACCTGAGTCTTAAGCCAAAGTAATTTGTTGTAATACGGATACTAAAACAGTTTAAGGATAGTGGGAATAACATGCATTTGGCTAAATAACCAACTATAGAGTGAGGGTAAAGAAGTAAATGTACCACTTCCTGTTGCAGCTGGGTTACTTCTTTCACAGCTGAATCCCTAGCAGCTTTTGCGGTCTGAACTGCCGGATTCTGCATTTAAAGGATGAGCGTTATTATGTATTTAAGTATCGTCCCTCTCCATTTGCCATTGTTGTAAAGAACACTAAAGTTGGAGAATAATAGTCATTGAACTCACAGAGCTTGGATCAGAGGTTTGTTTGACATTATCATCTACTTTATCCTGGTCATTACGAGCAATATAGACGACCCTAAGTTTGGATTCCTCTAATTGCTTACCAGCTTCCTTGGTAAACTGAATACAACAAGGTTGTTAATCATTTCAATCAAGTGTAAATTGAACATAACATAGTATTCGCTAAGTTAATCTTCTTACAGTATTTTGTGGAAGCTCTTCGGAATTACTTTCTGCAGGCACAGGGGTACTTTGAAGAAGAAACTTATCTTTGCATTGCATATCTGGAGGGTACTCAAGTTGAGCTTGAAGAGTAACTAAACGAATATTAACAACTTGAAGTTAGAGGGTGTGGTTAATTATCAAAACATAAAGGAATATTCAACTTCTGATATATGAACACTTTAAATGATTACTTTTTCAGAGATCGATAGGTATATTCTACAGAATACGAAGATACTGTTGGCATACCCCTTCATGTGTTTATGGTGAGTGAACAACAAATTCTCATTGTAGTTTTATTTCTAATTGACTGATATAAGATATACGGTGATGTCAATTAACTTCACTTAGTACTCGCAAGTTAATATACTCTTAAGTCTAAATGATAGCAGCATACTATATAGTACCTCTTATGATACATGTATCAAAAGGCTGAATCACACCAGTATTTGGCCGTACAAAGTATTTCTTGGGAGAAGTGGTTTTGACCTAGCAAAGAATAACAAAAAATCAGACTATTGTATATAGTATATGCGAGTATAAGGAAAGAAAAAGAACGATATAAACAAAGGAATAAAAAAAGTATCAGGCTTTTAAAATTAAGTAATTTAGGCCAGCTAGAATACCTTGAAGGCGACATTCTTGTCAGTAGTGTTAGAAACCTTTAAATCACAATGGCTTGGTTTCTCCAGCTCAACTGTTGAATTAACACATAAGGCATCATAATCAACATCAGGATAGATAAGTTAAACCCATGGATATGAAGCACAGTACGACGAAGAATTTATTTATGTTTGTAGTATGAACATAAACATTGCTTCAACCTAAACTATCAGCTAATCAGGTCTGTATGCAAGTAAACTAGAGCCACGTCATGATAGAAATAGAATTGCAGATACATAGCTACAAACAATGAACTTAACAACTAGACTGTCTCACTGTACTACAAGCCAGAATATGACCAGTTAGACTTTGTGTCAACCTCAGCCGTTCATAACTTGGTCGTGGTATTATGCATGCACCCACCTTTACAAGAGTTATTATATCACAAATAACCACACATAACCATATTACAGTAACCACTTTGTCATTTTAGATCAATTTTTAGCCCTGCATTTGACTTAACATCGCACTTTTGAGAGCCTAACTTCCTTCGGATACAAGCCAGTCAACATATGTTGTCATTAGCTTTTGATTTGTTGTTTCATGAAGCATGAGATGCATGTGATATGGGACCTAAAATGTGGTAATCTCACGAAAAACATTTGCAAGGCTTTTATAGAGTACCTGCACCCGCCCAACTCAATAGCTTGAAACTGATACTAGATCATTGGAAACTATAGTAGTGAGTTCAAAGGAAAATATATGCCGTAAAACAAGAACACAACATAAGGGCAGTCTTCACAAACAGTTGTACTAACTTGAAAGGGTTAAGCACATCTTATCGTTGTACCTATCATATCCCATACGCAGGATGAAATGGCATTTTCACTTGAGTGGTGTTTCTACAAACATACACAATCAAATTCTTATTCATAATCCTATAAAACTTCCATGCCACCTTGACGTCTTGACATCCCCTTATACTTATAATATGCAAATGCCAAGCACATATACATATTACTTGAGTGTCTGGTCCGCTAACAGAGTGTTTTATGTGCATCCCACTACATGTAGATGTTCGTGTTCATAAGCTCACGACACCTCTACATCTGCCAATCTTCCCATCCATATTCCTCTCCACACATTTCACTAGATATTGTCCATAAGATGTAGGATTCTACATTCCTACCAGGTCTGCAACTCAGCTGAGGACCATATTCGACATAATTCCCAAATGTAATGTTCATAGTTCATACACATGGAGAAACTATAATATCCTAACATTGTCAGCTTGTTGAATCGCCTTCTATCTTACACGTGCAACGGGGCTAAATATGAATGCTCACCAAATCTCACCTCAGATACGTCAAGGACATCATTAACATTTATACAGGGCCGTTTCAAGGCCTACAGCGAGATCACAATTATCTATATTACGCTATTAGCCTGCCAACTTTAGCTCATCGACAAACGTTACTAACTAATACGACTAAATAAGAAATTATCGCACAAAATCTCACCACCATTGCAGATAATCTATCTGGATCATCATTCATCAACAAAAGGCGGTTCCTGAATACATTTTCCCCTCATCCTATCCTACATTACACAAATCTCCTCAAAATATCATGGCGTTTCCCTTCATTCTCTCCAACATCATGCAAATTTCCTCGATTAGCAAAATTGCGCAGGTACAACAATTCAACAGAATATAACACCTTCGGTTCCAGATACAATTCAACCAAACATAACATTCAATTAATAAAACTCTACCAACGCAATCCGGACCGAATTGTTATATCTCTAAACTACATAAGAAATCACTAAATAAACAAAATAACATCTTCAGGCGTCGCAATCCGAAACAAATTGTTATCACCTCTAAACTAATTAACCAGCACAAAACACATAATAATAATAATAATAATAATAATAAAACAAATAAATAAATATTATCAAATTATATAAAATAAAAAAGAAGGATGCTTACATTGAAACCTAAGCTCTTCAGGATCAACCGAAACTAATTTGTTACCAGCAGCCATTAGTATTCAAATTCAAGATGAACGAATTATTAATTATTTTTATAAAAGATATCTGTTCCGATGAATGACGTCACAACATGTCATAGATTGACGGTCGCATGGAAAAACTGAGCCCTAGATCCGTGAAAAGAAACGAATTGAATTGAAATGAAAGTCTTGTTGAATTTGATGTTAGATTGAACGTGAAATCAGGATTCAATTTGGTACGGACACGTGGCGTCTTGGTTGAGAGTGATCGTCGGAATCGGAGGGTTTCTTTTCTGACAAATGTCTGTTGTGTTGTCAGGGGATCAGAAGGTTACCAAAATTTAGACCAAGAAGGGAATTGTTTTTACAGGAATGGTCCTTGAAGAGTTGGTGTCCATATACTCTTCAACTTCCCAAATTATTAAACCGTCGAGCTATGCTACATTCACAAAAGAACCACAAATAAATATCTACAAAAATGACGTGACATGTTTTGATTAGTGGCCTATCAAAAAACACTTCTTTCTCTTTTTTTTAATTAACCCAATCAAAATATGTCACCTCATTTTTTTTTTATGGATGTAACATAACTCAAAATTTTCTGTCTTATAAAATTATCTTTGACACGTTAGCAAAAGTATGATAATATAGCCGCTTTTTTTTTTTATCATATCAAACCTCCCTTTCCTTTTTCCTTTGATAGCGAGCCTTAAGTGTATTAGGCTAGGCACAGTCGAGTAAAAAAAATCGGTTGGTCACAAAAAAAATGATTCCTCGACCGATATTAACATCGGTCGAGTCGAGTGTGGCTTGTGGTCATGATATCGGTCGAAGGCCTCCAAAATTGAATATCGGTTCAATTTTCAACCGATTTCAAAATCATATCACCCAACCACATTTTGCCCGTTTGGGCATTGAACGTAAAAAAAAATAAAAAAAACAAAAAAAACAAAACTTTTTTTAAAAAAATTTTACCACTCCATAAATACCAACTTCAAACATAATCTCAAACTACTTCTCATCTATATTCACTTCCAACCTCAATCTAATTCTCATCCAAATTCAAAATGTCAAAGAAAAATACCTCACAATAAAAAAACCGACGATCCCGACTACCCGAATTTGAATTTATCGCTGGAAAACAACTTTGAATTAACCGGCATACCACCACAACAAAACCGGGCTATTCGATTTTGTCTACAAAGTTTTGAATATCAATCACAACTAGCACAACCAAATCAAAACCAAAACCCGTTTTACGTTAACCGTCATTTTGTCCCACCGCAACGTCCTTACACCGACACCGCTTTTGGGAGTTAGTGATAGAGTATTTTCAAAATGAAACTGGCTCAGACAGAACCTACGACTCCATCACTACCAAATGGAAGAATAGGATTCGTAATAGGGTTGGTAATTATTGCGCTATCATTGATAATATCAAGAATAACCATGGAAGTGGTGAGAATGATATAGACGAAACTTCAAAAGCTCTTAGAGAATACCGTATGACGTACGGTCATGATTTCACCTTGGAGGAGTGTTGGGAAATTTTGAAGGGTCATGATGCTTGGAAGAACTGTGAGATGTCGGCTTTTCAAACGAATAGTCGGAAGAAAACAAAGGGTTCTACCACTACCTCGGGTTCAACCCAAGCTCCTTTGGATGTCCAAGATGTTGATGATTCTAATGATGAGGAAAAGACTTGAGAATCACGACCGATAGGTCGTGACAAAGCAAGGAAGAAATCATCTTCCTCCTCTCGTGCTGATGATGAACCATCAGAATCATTTGTAAAATCGTTGGCCAAAACTTTCTTCAAATTCAAGAAGCCGTCAAAAAGGGAGAAAGGTAAGAATAAGGAGGGTTTAGAAGATGCATACATACGGTTGAGGGAAAAAGAGCTGGAGATGAAAAGAGAGAAACTTGAGCTCATTAGGCTATTAAAACGGGAGACCGACATAATCTTCTACAATACCCCAGTCGACCCAACTTTGACCGGACGACAACTAGAAGAATTGATGAAAGTCAAGACAACAATCAAGGAACGCTACGGTTTAGATTATTAGTTTAAGTATTGTAATGTTTATTTTAATTTTAATGAATTTAAATTTGTTGTTTAAAATGTCTGAAAAAAAAAAAAAAAAAAAAAAAAAAAAAACGGTCATCAACTGTGGCATCCTGGTCATGTCTGGTCACCGGAGAGAGAAAACTGATGTGACGTTGGTGACATGGGTCACGTGTGCGCAGCCTTATCTGATGTGAGTAGTCTATTACTTGCTTTGTGAGCGACGGCTATTGGTATAGCACCATATAAGCGTTAGTAGCGTATTATCTTGTTTGTTATGCAAAAAAAAACTATGTATATTAACACAAAATATACCGTAACTCTAAATTTATATTGAATCTATCTATATCTATACTACTTTATAATACATTTAGGCCTTCTAAAATTAGAAGGCTTAAAAATTCAGACTTTTTTACTTGCTTATTATGAAAAGAGTTTTTCTAACCAAAAATTAAGATAAGGAGCTCCAATCATGAGATGACATGTGTCACTTCTTAACAAACTCAAGCCTAACTATTAGCGGATATATTCACAGGCCTTCACTGGCCAACTCGTTAGTTTGGTTATTGTGTTTAGCAGGCCCATTAATGTATTTATATATTATACGATTACATGATTGTCTAAGTTTATTCATTTTCGTGCATTTGTTAAGAACCAATTTAATTGTGACATCAAATCTTTGCAATGTGATCATGGGGGTGAATTTGACAACAATGCCCTACACCAAGTATTTGCATCTAATGGTATTACCATTCGTTTCTCTTGCCCCAAAACATCTCAACAGAATGATAAGTCTGAGCGCATGATCCGTACCATTAACAACCTTATCCGAACCCTTTTATTTCAAGCACACTTACCACCTACATTTTGGGTTGAAGCACTCCACATGGCGACCTATCTCTTGAATATCTTGCCTTCTACCGCCATAAACAATGAAATCCCTCACACTCGCCTTTATAAGACCACACCCAATTATACGGATCTCCGTGTTTTTGGTTGTCTTTGCTATCCGCACATAAACACCAACAACAAACTCGAACCTCGTGCCACACCATCTATTTTTCTTGGGTATCCAATAAACCATCGCGGGTATAGGTGTCTTGACCTCAACACAAACAAGATTATAATTTCTCGTCATGTCACATTTGATGAGACGATATTTCCTTACGGTTCCATGACACCTAATTCGTCACCCTCTTATACTTTTCTCGATACAACACCAAATATTATCCTACAACAATTAATGACCAAATCCTTTAACTCACCCTTGCCCACTACCACCGACCAACATCATCAACATACACCTACTTCTAACCCACCTTCTCCACAACGCACCACGCCCGGTCCACCCAACAGCCCAATTTCCACCCAACAGCCCAATAACCATGAGCAAGCCCAACACCTAGAAACCAGCCCACCACCCGTTCACCAGTCCACTACTACACCTGCCCCGCACACCCCCCACGTCCAACAACCGCATACAGATTCCAACCTGGCACAACCCACTGGTACTATTCCACCGACCCAAAATCCAAATCCCAACCCCTTGTCAACTCACCCCATGGTCACTCGCTTTCGTGTTGGTTCTAATCGTCCTACCCAACGTTTTACATTGCATGTGTCCACCATTTCCCCGCTTCCCAAGTCATACACCCAAGCATTCACTGACCCCAATTGGCATAGTGCTATGTTAGATGAATTTAATGCATTAATTAAAAATAATACTTGGATTCTTGTGCCTCGACCACCGGACACGAACATTGTTCGTTCTATGTGGCTTTTTCGGCACAAATGATGAGTGTGTAAATACTCATCATTTTGAGTCAAATCTGAACTGCAAAACGTCTAAAAATGCTCAGAAATGCATCAAAATTACATTTTATATGTTTCAGATGCAAAATGTTTAAAATCAGATGAAAATTGAGCAAAGTTTGCAAAATTGGCAGTTTCAGTCCCCCAAGTTTCAAAAATTGTCAAAAATAGTCCCTGAGTCAAAATTTCAAAAGAAAAATCACCAAAGGTCCTTTTTAAATCATAACTTGTCAAATTTAGTCCTTTGGTGAAAAATGTCAAAAGTTTGAGAAAATTACAAGTTTAGTCCTTCAACTTTGAAAATTGGCAGAAATGGCCCTTGGAAAATTGCAAAATGGCAATTTTGGTCCTTATACTTTTGAAGATTGTCACTTGTGGTCCCTTGGAATATCTTTGCATAATTGGCAGAAGTAGCCCCTCAATTTTTAGAAAATACACCAAGGTCCCTAAGTTATAAACCCTTTAAACCTTTTGGCCTAGTCAAATTGTAATTGTGAACCCCTGCCATTATTCCCTTTGATCCCTGTCATTAGCTATTTTGACCCCTTGGTCAAAATAAGTCAAAAATCAGAACAGGCGCCCACTACTGTTCCCTTATCTTCTTCCCACTTGAGCCCTGCAACACAGGCAAGATTCCCACCATTCCCATCACCTTTCCACCCTCCTCCTCATCATACTCACCTACCCTTACCTCCACATTAAATGCCACCCCCCCTAGCTAGATATCACAGCCTACAGTCAAATCCTCAATTCCCGCCAAAAATGTGATAACACTCAAAGCTCTCCCATTGGCTCAGAAAGTGGTGGGAAACACTCAGAAGGCCACGTGGAGCATTTTTGGAGCATAAAAGAACAGAGAAGGAGCAAAGAGAAGCAGTAGTTTTTAGTTTTCAAATTACTCTTATGTCGTTTTTTTAGTTCTGTCTTAGTTTAATTTCAAAAGTTGTAATATTTGATTCCTAAGCACTAAATTCAAGTTATATTTTGTTTCTAATCCAGCTTTAGTCACTAATTCCAAGGTTTTATGTGATTTCATCTTATTGTGTTAACTGTTGAAAATCAAAGTTTCCATCTCAATACTTCAAGCTTCATATAGCTTATTTTCAAGTTTATATAAGCTTATATAAGCTTTTCATAGCTTTTTATAAGCTTATAGTCAAGTTTCCACTCATTTTGAAACTTGGTCAATAAAAGTCAACAAGGGTACAAAAGTGATGCAGGACAGGAAATGGTTGGTTCAGACATGAGAATGGGTTGCCTTGGAGTGATTTGGGTTGGTTTGAATTAGGTAGTGGTTCTTGGTTCTCTGGTTTGCTAGCCATAGTGGCTTGGGACAACTTGTAAGCATTTTTCAAGTTCTTATGCAATATCTGCAATTGTAGTTTAAACATGTTAAAATCTGTTCTAATAGAAGTATTTAAGTGTTATTAAGTGAATTTGATAATTAAATCAGTAGGTTCATGGTTAAAATCTGTTTTTGAGCTCAAACAGTTATTAAAGGGGTGTTTGGTTCTGCTTAGTTATCTGTCTCAGAAGCAAATGCAATGGTTAATTTCTCTTGGTTCATGTTGGTTAAGTAGAAGTAAACTCATTTGAGTCTTAGTCTTGGTCTGCAACACCACCAAGTCAAAATTACATTTAATTCACCACTACTGCTGATCTGTGGTGTTCTTGAAGATCAAATCCCTTGTTTTATGTTAAAAATCCATAGATAAAGCTTTTAGTAACTTCAATTCATCAATAATAACCAATATCAGTTCTCAAATTAGATCCAAACTTCATAAAAGTCAACTGGTATCTGGTTTTCAAAAAGTCAAAAATGTCAAAAACATGGATTTGAGCAGAACTTGCAGCAGTTGAACAGGATTCATTAAAGCTTTTGAGGTCCTGATTTTTGGTTTATAAGCAGTTTACTTGGTTGTTTTTAAGCTCTCATATCTGTTTTTATCTTAAGATCTCTAGATAAGCTTGAGCATAAGCTCAAAGTCAAGGCCTGTTGCCCTGCACCAAGCTCAGTTAATACTGAGCTTTTTCTCAGTTTTTGTGCAAGGTGCACAGAGCTCATAAGAGCTCATCATAGCTTGATTTTTGGTACAAATACTCTCAACCAGGTCTATAACAGGTTCCAATTGGTATTTTTCAGTTTTAGCTTGTTGTGAAGCTTTTGCATAAGCTTAAAGTGGTACTCAGAACTGTCTTAGCATCTTAAACTCAAAACATTCAACTCACAAGCAATTGCAATTCAGTGGTCAAGTTAATTGGTAATCAGTTGTTTTAAAGTTCTTTTAGCTTATTAGAGCTTGTGTAACAGTTTGGTGCCCTTTTGGTACTGTTTGGCTTATTCAAATGCTTATTCCATGAGCACTTGTATTGCAGTTTCATAATCTCACACACAAGCCCATGTTTTTCTATTTTTCCTAGATTTACAATATTAATTTAGAGTTTTCCTGAATTTTTCACATTTTTCCTAGCTGTTTTACTATTTTTCTTAATTTAATCTAGTTTTTAAGCATTTTTAAATAGCATTTAATACAAAAAATTAAGAAAAGCTTCAAAAAAATAATTTTTAAATTTTATTAGGTTTAGATAAATATAAAAAGTAAAAAAAGTAATTTTCCATATTTTTCATAGTTTATTTTATAATTTTTAGCAATTTAATTAGTTTTTAATAGTTTAAAATTCATAGAAAATAGAAAAATAATCAGAAAAATATAAAAATAGTTTTGAAAATTCTTTTTTGTTATTTTAGATTTTTCCAAGTCATAATTTTATTTTTCTAGCTTTATTTCCTATTTTCTTGTATTTTAGGTAATTATTTAATAGTTAAAAATAGTTTTTAATTAATAATAATTAGATATTTAGTTATAAAAATAATTTTCTTTTTCTAAAAAGTTTCTTTTATCATTAGGATTGTAAAAATATCATTTTCATATTTTTAGGATTAATATTGTGTAAGTTTCACGTTTTTGTTTGTACGTCGCGTAGATTTTAATTTAGTTTTATTAAAACAAAAAGAACAAAAACATTAGTTTAAAAATAGTGATAGCATTTATTTAATAGATTTTATCTTTTTAATTTTTTTTAATTTGCATTTAAGCCGTTGTAATTTGTTGGCTATTTCTGTAGTTATAATCATAAATCAAATCTCTGTATCCATTCAAATCTTCTCGATCACTAAACGTTTGACTATTCTCGCACGGCTCGTTGGGACATAACGACCTGGGGAAACATTATACTCTCCTGGACTTCATTGCATTTGTGTCTGAACTGTTTTAAGTTTCTTACAGCTAGCCATTCACAAGTGGCTTGCTTGCGTGAGATAACTTGACGGTTTTGCGCGAATCAACAAACATAATGCAGATGGTAGTCTTGGTCGCTACAAGGCTCGTCTTGTGGCGAATGGCAGTACACAGCTTGCAGGTATTGATGTTGATGAGACATTTAGCCCGGTTGTCAAACCGGCTACTATACGTACAGTTTTGAGTCTTGCTATTTCTCGACATTGGCCTGTTCATCAGCTTGATGTCAAGAATGCTTTTCTACATGGTTTTTTATCTGAGACTGTTTATATGCATCAGCCTCCTGGTTTTCGGGATCCTCGACATCCCGATCATGTTTGTCTTTTGCAGCGATCATTATATGGGCTTAAACAGGCTCCTCGGGCCTGGTTTCAGAGGTTTGCTGCTTATGCTACTCGTGTTGGGTTCCACCATAGTCGATGTGACTCCTCGCTTTTTATTTATCGACAAGGATCGGATACTGCTTATTTATTGTTATATGTTGATGATATAGTTTTGACTGCATCTTCGTCCACTTTTCTACAGCAGGTTATTGCTTCTCTTCATGCAGAGTTTTCCATGACTGACCTTGGCCCTCTTAATTATTTTTTGGGCATTTCTGTGATGCGGAATACTTCGGGGATGTTTCTTTCTCAATCGAAGTATGCCGCTGAGGTTCTTGAGCGTGCTAATATGAGTACGTGTAATCCTTGTCGGACTCCAGTTGATACAGAGACCAAACTTGCAGCTGATGGTGATCCTGTTTCTGATCCCACTTTGTATCGCAGTCTTGCGGGTGCCTTACAGTATCTTACGTTTACTAGACCGGATATATCTTATGTTATTCAGCAGGTTTGTCTTTTTATGCATGATCCTCGGGAGCCCCATTTCTCTGCTCTTAAGAGGATCTTACGTTATGTTCGGGGGACCTTAGACTTTGGATTACAGCTTTATTCGTCATCAACATCATCTCTGATTGCTTATTCAGATGCAGACTGGGCTGGCTGTCCTACTACACGCCGCTCCACTTCTGGTTATTGTGTTTTTCTTGGCAACAATCTTCTCTCCTGGTCCTCTAAACGCCAGATCACCATTTCTCGATCCAGTGCAGAAGCTGAGTATAGGGGTGTTGCCAATGCTGTTGCGGAGACCTGCTGGTTACGTAATTTATTACGTGAGCTCCATACACCACTTTCTACTGCTACAATTGTTTATTGTGATAATGTGAGTGCTGTATATCTCTCTTCTAATCCCGTGCAGCATCAACGCACGAAGCATATTGAGATTGACATTCACTTTGTTCGTGATTTGGTAGCCACTGGCCATGTACGTGTTCTTCATGTTCCATCTCGTTATCAGTATGCAGATATCTTCACCAAAGGATTGCCTACGGCGTTGTTTGATGATTTTCGCTCCAGTTTGAGTGTTTGTTCCTCTCCCGCTCAAACTGCGGGGGGCTATTAGCGGATATATTCACAGGCCTTCACTGGCCCACTCGTTAGTTTGGTTATTGTGTTTAGGAGGCCCATTAATGTATTTATATATTATACGATTGTAACTCATGGGAATCAATGAATACACACAGTTTACACTAACTTCTAACAAACTCCAAACCTAACTCCTAACCACTAAAAATTAATATAAAGAGCTCCAATTATAAAATGACATATGTCATTTCTCAACTAAAAATTTATCTTTATTTTTAAATTAAAATATCTTTTTATCTACTTATTTTTTTTATAATCTAATTTCACCATATTTTCTAAAATTTTATGCTCATTAATTCAACATCCATTTTGATATATTTTTATGAGTTTTTAGTTTTTATATTTTTAATGAGTTTATTTTATTTTAATTCAAATTTTTACAACTATAACATTTATTTCAATCAATATAATCTTGATTCGTCAAAATTATATACTTTTGGAGTAGTGTTTGACGCGTAAGAGATTGCGAGGGTATTTCTATATGCGGGAATAATGATGTCGCGGGAAAGCTACGGGAAAATTACGGGTAACCTAAACAAACACTTACAACTAACACATATACATTCGAAGTGTTGTGAAACGAATTCACTAAACGGGTAAGCAAACATATATAACTATACTTATCGCCGCCGTTGTGCGCGGGTACCCGGCTAGTATGTATTTAAAGATGGAAATTACAAGGACGAGCTGGTCAACACATCAACAAGATAAATGGAAAACCCAATGATGCAATACTCTTTTTTGGCCGCAACATCATTAAATATGCACGAGATAACATATAACATGATTTTGATTTTATTTATTTTCTTTAGTCTTAACGTGTCATTGGCTATAATTGGCTCGTTAATATCATTATTTTTCTTTTGAATTCGAAGTTTTTACAGTCTCCAATATCTATCTCACGAATATAAACTCACGTATGTCTTCAGTGAGACATACCTACAATCTTTTGGATGACATACCACTCATGTACCGGTTGACAAAAAAAATCTTTGATGTTGATACTCTCATTTTTTGCTAGTAACCGAATATTTGTTGGTTCAGTTAGAAATAGATGATGTTCAAAAAAAAAAGTTAGAAATAGATCATTCGTGACACGTTTACATTAGAAAAAATCAATATAGATCTCATATTTGCCATAGATACAATAAACCAATCATGTTCATTCATTTTTTGATCAAAACCAAAAAAACAAACTTTCACCCGTTTTTTAAAAATTAAATATCTCACAAACCGTTAATAGTTACGACAAAAAAAAATTATACCATCGTGACGAGAATTAAATTATCTTTCTATAGATATGCACTTCTATATACTTTCGACTATTTTTTTTTCTCAAAATTTCCACAAAAAATCACATGTGATTCGGAAAAATCACATGTGATTTTAAAATGAATAACATGTGATTTTTACAAATCACATGAGTTTTAGAAATTACATGTGATTTTTCTCGTCGGAAATTTTGAAAAAAAAAAACCCGTCGAAAGTATATATATAAGTGAATATCTATAGAAAGATAATTTAATTCTTGTAGCGATGGTGTACTTTTAGTAGCTTGAAAATTTACTGTTTGCAGGATATGTTTGTTTAAAAAAAAAAAAATAGTTTTTTATTAATTTTAATGAAAAGATGAATAACTAAAATTAGTTTATTGTATCTATGTCAAATATGAAATATGTATTGATCTCAACTATTTACACTACTTAAATCTAGTTGGAGCACAAAAGACTAACAAAGAGTTGTGTAACCAAAAGAGATGGTAAGTACATAGTATAGGGACTAAAAACAGATATTATAGAAAGCTACTTTCAGGTGCAGGCAGGTAACGTGGCACCATGCGTCGCTTTAAAGGCAATAAAGGCATGATAAATGGGTTCGAATTTAATCATTCGTATCTCACATCCGATCACCCATCTCTTGTTGTACTGTAATTCTCTAATCTCTATTAATAATTCCTGTATATTCTAAGGTAAATGGATATTGAAAACCGATAATTTTAAATGACTATTATTTAACTAAATTACACTTACTTTATAACAAAAGAGTGACCATTAGTTTTGGCGATACTAACGACTAGCAGTAACTGTGAGTAATATTTGTAACTTGTAAGCTGTTAGTGATAATTGTTTGTTTTATAAAAGTGTTCAGCGACGTAAATGTAATTGTAAATTAATGTATAAAATAGCGTTAACAAAATCTACAAACGTTAAGTGTTTGTTAACGAACAAGCTTTTTATCCTAAATTTTAAACGTTAAACGCTCTAAATTACTACAAAACTATATATGCCAAACTAACTTGTATTATAAAGAGGTATCCTACACGTTTAGTGATAGAAACCGATTCGAGATGGTTATTCTCCTTCTAAACTATAACTAAACTAGGAACTAACTCTTAAACTATTTCATTCTTTTTCTTCTCTGCCTTCATTCATAAAACAAGACATGCTTAATTATATAGGCAAATACAAATGCATGCTATCCTATTCTTCTAGTGCAAGACAAAACGTAGGTAAGTAAATGTAAACACGAGACTAATGCATTAAGTGGTGGACCACTTGCTATTCCTAAAATGATGCATGCAAAACTACTATTCCAACGTGTGCATGAGGAGTAAAACACGAGTTTGTTTCATCCCTTGACTTGGTCTTCTAACTCTTCAGCCACGTATCATTTAGCATAGAGTACGACTTCTCAATTCTCATGTAAGGTGACATATGCATCACAAGTCCACACATATTAATATACATGGACCAAGGTTATAATATTATTCTATCTATTGCATCTTTATTTACAAGCACACATTTCCTAGAAAGTTCTTATTCATCTTTGCCGATAGATAGTACATACGATACACATTTACTTGTATCTGTAAACATTTCCCCACTACAACAAATTGGTCATTTGTACACGCTTTTTTCTTCACACTTAATCAACCGTGAACTTTATTTTTAGGATATTCACACTCATAAGTGTGTAAAAATTCTTTTCACTAATAAGTGTGATAAATATGAAGTGTCAAAAAAAACTTCACACATTTAGTTGTGAAAACAAAAGCTCACGCTTATAAATGTGAACTAATATAACTATATTATTTTGACACTTTTTAATGTGAAGAACAATGAAAAACCTCACACTTTTAAGTGTGAAGTAACCAAATATTTTTTGTCACACTTAAAGATGTGAAAAGATGTAAAATTACTATTATCAAAAAAAACCTCACACTTATACTAAGTGTGATGATTCTTTGTGTATAAAAAAGGCCAATAAATTAAAAAAAGAAAAAAGAAAAAAAAGCTTTTATCCATCAGTAACCAATTCCATATAAAAAAGCTTTTATCCTTCACTTAAACAATTCATTCAATTCCATCAGTAACCAATTCCATCAATTCGTTGAATTTTAAGGCGGATATCAGTAACCATGGCGGATCCACATCAGTCACGAATTCCGTCAATTCGTTAGGGTTTCGATCAAGTTAGGTGAATATAAGCTCGTTTGAAGCTCGTTTGATTGATTTGACGGTTAGGTGATTTGAAACTCGTTAGGATTCCATCAATTCAAACTTCAATCAATCAATTGATCCAAAAAAACTATGATTCAATCTATAAACCCTAACTTTCATCAATTCGATCTGAAGAAACTTATATTGTGCTAGGTGCTATGTGATTCAGTTTATCCAGTTGATAAATTTATATTTTTCACTCTAAGGTAAGTGTGATTTTGATTTCAATGTTGCAGATTGTTATGCGATTGTGATTAGATGTTGATTGCGGTTATAAGTGTGTGTGTGTTACTATTAATTTTGTCGTGCTTAGATGTAGTGATTATAATTAATTGAGATATTGACTGTTGTTATGAGTTAGTTATTTGTTAGATTATATACATATAGTGTTCGAATTTGTGTATGAGTATGTTTAATGTCGGTTTTTCGGTTTATGAATGAACTTGATCTATGAGTTTTAGTGTGAATTCGAGTTGGAGGATGGAGATATGACATTTAGATTATGTTTTCTGTGATTTGATCGGTTTTTGTTGAGCGAGTGTTAGTTTAGTAGAGATTAGTTGTTATATTGATTTGATGTTGGGATAATTAGAATCGATTGTTGTTTTGGAATTATGTTAGTTTGAAGTAGTTTTCCAAATGAGAATTGAACTTGATCTGTAAGTTTAGGTGGAATTTTGAGGTGGAGGACGCTATAGAAGTGTTTATGGTGATTTGTTGATTATAGGAATATTATTTTTACTTTCGTGTTGGAGATATCAGATAAGATTGATGAGAAACATACATTGCCAAAATTAGATAATGTGGTTGATGTAGTATGTAATGACAGCAAGCTAACCGATTTATATGCGCTTTGATGGAAATGACAACGGGAATTGATAAAGTTAGAGAAATAAAATCACTAAGAGATCTAATACACGATACGGAGTTTCTAGATCGGAGTAGTGATGAATTTGGCTAGTTTAAGAATCTAAATGCTTTACAGAGGACCCTGCTAGATACCTTCCTAATACTTAGATTTTTGATAGATTGGTATGTTCTTGAACTTTAAGATCATCCTTCTCGTAGAATTTATCAGAGCTCTTTAAGCCTATATAGAAATTGCTTTGCTTTAACAAAATTCAGGCTAAATGCTTAAACATAAGTAATTTGATTTGAAAGTACTTTAGTTCGTTAATTTAACAACCATTTTGTTCACTAGTCTGATGATTATTATGTATATAACCTTGTGCACGGGTGAATACACTGCATATTTAAATTATGTAAAAGCCTGGTACTACAAGCCTTAGTAGTTATACAAAAACAGAACGATGTTGGGATGGTGTATTATAGTCAGAATCAGTTCATCAAAGGTAGACATTAGCTAATAAACTGAATGAGGTTAGCATGTACCCCGTATATTGTCATTAATGGAGGCCATGTGAGCTCTATATGCCTTTGTTAGTATCATGTAAAACCAATTGCCTTTTAAATCTCACTATTAACAATGAGGCAAACAGTGGCTTGTTTTTTGTAAGGAATAAAATATGGCATGGTCAATTATAATTTATTTTTGAAAAAATCACAATTATGTATATTGATATTGTGACATATGCCAGAGTAGATTTATGTTTGTTACTATTATGTAGGTTGGATTTGTTGGAGACGATGCACCAAGAGCAGTTTCCCCAATTATGTTGGGCACCCTCGTCACACTGGAGTGAATGGGGCAAAAAGATGCATATGTTGGGGATGAGGCTCAGTCCGAGCAGGGTATTTCAACTCTGAAATGTCCAATAGAGCACGGTACTGTGAATAATTTTGTGCGCGATACTGATGTTATCTTTTTCTGTTCTAGGTTCATGATTTTGGGTTTTTTTTCGTTCCGATATTTTCTGCAATTTAATTTTTGAGCTATGAGGAAATTCCTTTTATGCCAGACGTTGCTTGTGTAGGATTGAAAATAGGATGTACCGACACCGAAAGTATAGAAAAGGTATGTGTAATAATTTCTTACTGCATCTGATTGTTGCAACTCAAGTTTATGATTGTTGTTATTTTTTGTTTTTTTAATTCTTATGGACACACCATGCAGCTTCAGGTACCAGAGGTGGTTCTAGTGGATCCCCGATTATTGATTAGCAAGGACAAGCAGTTTCCTTGAATGCTGACAGCAAGTTTTCAAGTGCTTCTGCGTTTTTCCTACCTTTAGAACGAGTATGTATAATATATAATTTATTCTTGCATCCACTTCAATTCATCACCCTTTACGGATGTAGCTTTTGTATGTTTTGTAGAAGTAATTTATTAAGTTACATAAAATTCTTTGGTATGATCTTGCAGGTGGTGAGGGCTTTGAGTTTCTTATAGGAGGGGACGCATTCTTATCAAGATAAATGGAAAGCTGTTAGAATGCATGGTGGTACGCTCCAGGTTTGTGATTTTCCCCTTTGTTCTTTTAGTTTTATCTGCAACTTATCGAGCTTGTCGTAGTTAGGTGATTTTAAATACTTCTAGAAATGAGCAATGTTTTATTTTGAAGCCTTCAAGATGAATATTATTTGTTATGATATCTACCAAGCAACTCGTCTGGAAAATATGTTACAGGCATGTATTACTCCGTCTTGTACATAGATTAATCTACATATGTTATCATTTCAGGACTAATAGCTCTCACTTGAACTCGCTATGCAGGGCAACTGATGCACTATGGCATATTTACCGTCTCGGTACTTTTATACTTTATTTTTTTATATATATTTTCTTTCTACTGATAAGTTGCATTATATCACTATTATTTGGGAATCTGAAAACGTGTTTATTGAATTCAGATAACTGAGATCCTAAAGAAAGTATCGGTTTAGAAGCCAGGTTCAGAACACCTCGAGCTTTTTTTTTTATACGTGTCATGTCGATATGTGTATTTAGTGATATTGTGTTGATATTATTAGCGACGTGCTTGTATTGATTGCATCAAAGAAAATGGAAGTTATTTTATGTTTTCATTCGTTCTTTTTACGTTTTCAACTTTTTTTTTAATGTTTTTGTCCGTTTTTTTACGTTTTCGTATGTTCTTTTACGTTTTCGTCAGTTGTTTTGCATTTTCAGTCTTTTTTCGTCTCTTTCTTTTACGTTCTCGTTTTTTAACGTTTCGTCTGTTTTTTTACGTTTTCACCCATTTTTAACCGTTTCGTCACTTTTTTATGTTTTCATCCGTTTTTTTACGTTTTCAACCCTTTTTTATGTTTTCGTCTGTTTATTACGTTTTCGTCAGTTTTCGTCCGTTTTTTACGTTTTTGCCCGTTTTTATGTTTTCGCCCGAAAACGTAAAAAATCAGATGAAAACGTAAACGTAAAAAATAACGGTTGAAAACGTAAAAAAAATGAACAAAAAAGTAAAAAATCGAACGAAAACGTAAAAAAATGGACGAAAACGTAAAAAATAGACTAAAACATAAAAAAACGAATGAAAACGTAAAAAACATACGAAAACGGGAAAAATGTAAAATAAAAAAAACGTAAAAAATTGGACGAAAACGGGAAAAACAGACGAAAACGTAAAAAACTGTTGAAAACCTAAAAAAATGGACGAAAATGTAAAAAATGCAGCCGAAAACGTAAAAAAACGGACGAAAATGTAAAAAACCGTCCGAAAACGTAAAAAACGGGCGAAAACGTGAAAACCGGCCGAAAACGTAAAAGACGAACATGGACGTAATAAAACGAACGAAAACATAAAAGAAGAACGAAAACGTAAAAAAACAGAAGAAAACGTATAAAAAACGTATTAATAATTCTATAGAAAAATATTTTTTGAATTAAAAAAATAATACTAATATTGAAAGTTAATTTAAAAAAAAAAATTGGAACGAATTTTGTAAAACCTAGCACAAGACAGGGACTATTTATGTAAAAAATATGAAAAGAAAATAGAAACAAAAGAAGGCAGGGGTATTTTTGTCATTTGATCTTGATCAAGGACCAAACATGCAGCAAACGTTTCAAAATGAGGATCACCGTTGCACTTTCGAAACTTTAGGGACTGAACCTGCAATTTGGCTAAACCTTAGGGACCAAAAATGCAATTTACTCTAAAAATATATATATATATATTTTTTTTACACAACACTTAAGTGGCGAAGTTAGAATTGGCGGGCTGCAGCAGTGTTGTGGCGAAAGTCCAACAGCGCCACTTCTTTAGCCACGTAAGAAGTGGCGGAGGGGGCGTCGTTATACCTAATGCTCTTAGAGCTTAAACTTATTATGAAAACAACTCTGCTAAAGATTTTTAAATTTTGTCAACTAAATTGAAACTTAATTTTAACAAGAAGTTAGTTCTTAAACAAAATTAGGATTTGCTTTTCACAATCAAAAGTTCAAGACAGATTATGAGTTTAGTATGACATGAAATGACACAATCTGGCATCATCATGTGGATTCAAGCTTCACTGATTTTGAAATAACATTTTTAATGTAGCATCTAATAGTACGTCGCTACTTCATTTTTTTAGCAGTCATTACTTCATCTAAAAGAGTAAAATAATATGGTTAAAAGAATTCCGTGTAGTTTTTTTTATCCATAAGTCAACTGTTTGATAATTTATTTTAAACATGCTCGTATAACAAAAACAAAAGAATAGTTCTATCAAGTTCAACGACAATTTCCTTGGAGTTATCTGCCTATGCCACTATCTCCCATCACATGATTTCAGCTTGTTAAATTTCCATGTAGATTGTAGAGGGTTTATAGTTTCATTATCATTCATGATCTCCCATCACATGATTTCAGCTTGTTAAATTTCCATGTAAAGGGTTTATAGTTTCATTATCATTCGTGTTATTCCTTGCACCTGAAGCAGTGGAGCTCTTCAAGAGAGTCCAATGAGTTATGTATAGCAATGTTATGATACATAGATTCATAAATGTTATTTTCAAAAAAAATAATTTTGCAATTTAAAAGGATAGCAGCGCAGCTTGTTACTTGTTTGTCTTCCACCTATATGTAAATCCAAATTGTGTATATAAAAATTAGCCTAAAATACACCGTTGGTCCCTAAACTTGTCTCGGAGGATCGCGATGGGACGAACCTCGCCCTTTTCATCGCCACGGGTCCAAACAGTAGCCATTAAATGCCAGATTGGTCCCTTGACCACTAACACCTATGTCAACGGCTCTTTTCTGTTAGTTACAGGAGGGTACTATAGTCCAATCACATTTATAACTCAACCCACTTAATTCTAACCCAACGGTTTACCGTATACCATCTTGATCGTTTCCCGCCTTCTTCACACAACCCTCACACACACTTTAACAATGGCAGACAAGGAGCTTACTTGTACATATGTAACTGATGAGATGGTAAAATATGTGAAGGCAAAATATGGGGATACTTGGTTAAAAGAAGATGAAATGTCTGATGAAATGTTTGATGATTTATGCAGATATGCGAAAGAAGCTCAAGTGATGAAAGGTTAGTCGGGTTTTTTTTGTATTTGTGTTATTGCCATTTTAAGGGAGGAGCATAAATAACTCGTATTTATTTGACAGAAATCCGAGCGGAGTCAGAATCTGTCAAAAAGAGGGATTATAGCAAGCTAAAGGTATCTGACGATATGGTTGACTATGCTATGGCTACTTATGGGAACAAGTGGGATATAGGAGATGACATTGCTGATGTGATACTTGAAGACTTGTGGGAAAAATATGGGAATAAGGAGTCTCAGAAAGGTTAGACTTTAGAGTGAGTGTTTACAATCTAAGAAAGTTGTAATGGGTCAACTCTGATTATTTCTGTTTTGTCTATCTTTCCAGATACTAACGTGAAGGGAAATGAAGTTGATGTCATCATTATTTCAGACACATCTGATGATGAGTGTGGGAACATGTCTTCTAAGACCACTAATTCGAAAGGTTCCACTTCCCAAGCTTCCAAGGCGTCCAAGGCTTCCGCTCCCAAAGTTGTACTTGGTCTTGTAGCGGCTGTGGGATGCTTCGGCACAAATAGGAATGACTGGTATGTGCCTCCCCCTAAGGACCTCAAGTCTCCCCCCATGAATAACAAGCCTCCCATCAAGAAATTCACCTGTTATTTTTAGTTGTTGATGTAATGAAGATGTATAGTTTTTGGCTGATGATGGTTACTGAAAACGATACTTGTTAACATGTATGTTTTGCTTCATATGGTGTAATTAGGTGGTGGTGTAGGGATATTTTGGAAATGTTGTTTTCATTTTGTAGTTTGCACTTGCATATCCAGTTTAGGTGGGTGCTTGGGAAAACCCATTTTGACTTATAAGGTCAACATAAACCAAATTATTAGAGGATACGAAACCGAATTGTTTGTTTTTAAAATCTCGCTTGTTTGACTTATAAAGTCAACTGATTCAAATTGTAACCAAAATTCAATTATTATAACAAAAGAAGCACACACATATCAGTTAAAGCTACATTTAGACTGAAAGACAACATAACATTTCTTGCTAGGAATTCACTGCGATAAATGACTAGTAGGTGATCCATTTGGTCTGTCAGTTGCAGTTGGTTCAACTGGTGTTTGTCTCGGGCGTTCTCTATTTGCTCTTTCAGTTGCAGGTGCTTCACGTGGTGTTTGGCTTGGGCGAACTCCACTTGCTATTTCAGTTGTAGGTGGTTCACTTTGTTCTTCATCACCGCCCAAGGATGCACCAACACTAGTAGGTGCAGAAATATGTAGACCCATCACATATCCACCACTATCTCATGTGGTTGTGTTTTCCCTTGTATCACCATCTCTACCAGTATAAGATGTGTTTCCCCTTATCTCAAGGCACACTGGACAAACATACCACATGAAAGCTCTATAAGGTGGACGCCTTGCAAAAAAGGTCAATCCAGCCCTGTTTTCCCTTTGAAGCCAACAGTCAATGCATACCATTTGACAACCATTTTCTACATCCATGGCTATAAGACAACATAAATTCTTACAAGCTAGTCAACTTATAAAGTCAACAAAAAAAAACAAAAACATGTTCAAACATAATATTGTCGATATTACAAAATGGCTATAAGAGTAGAAGCCTACAACCTTAGAAAACTGCTGGAATTTGTGACTTTCAGAGCGTGAATTTTATCCAACACATATGGATGTCTTGGATATAACTCTTCCACAAACACTCCATAGTAAGCTGCCTCATACTATGCATCTTCAAGCCAATTTTTCCTCTCTCATTCCTCTTCAATTCTTTTGTACATTCTCTCCTCTTCCAAAAACTGCTGGAATGCTTCTTCATCCAACCTGGACTGCTCTTAATTTTCCTCCAAATTTGTGTGTTCTTCTTCTTGCTTGTAAAGAGCATCATAAAACTCTTGTTCCATAGTCTTCCTTATATCCTCTTCATCCATCCACTTCAAAAGTAATACATTTGCACATCAACTAGAATGTAAACACACTAGAACAATCGTTATACAAATGGCAATTAAATGAATACATGTTGCCTTCTGCCATCACAATGCCTTTTTCTACCTCGAACCTTACTTTCCTTTGTTGGTTTTGCTACCTGATCCTTGTGACAGCTAGACTTATTATGTCCAACTGTTTGACAATTGGAGCATTTAATCTGTTTACAAGCTCTAGATTTACCCATTTTGACTCAATTTCTCTGAAAAGGTTGGGTTTATGTATTTGAATTCAAATTTGTGGTAAAATGTGAGAATAAAGTGCTTGGTATAAGTTAATGCAAGACAGGATAGGGGACTAAAACCTGTGTCCCCTACACTCTAAATCTGTTTGACCAAGGACCATAGTTCCACCAACACCCAATACAATCAAAACCATATAACAACTCTCTTAGACGAATACAACAATTAACAACATAATTAACTAATTAAAACACTAGAACATAACATACAGATTCATTAACTTCATATTAAAACACTAGAACATAAATATTCAGTACATATTTTTCCAAAAAAAAAAGGGAAAACATAACCACATCATTTCCTTCTCAACACTTCCTAAGATGATCAAGGAAGTTGTTCCTGTCACACACCTGTGAGTGTGTCTGACAGATCATCCTCCTTATCTCCAACGCCTTCAAGACATTAGCCTTTTGCCTGTTGCGAAGATCCTCGATAACCTTGTAGTTCATCACCGTAGTTCGAAAGCCTTCGATCTCAGAGATGTATTGTTGGGTTTCCTTCATACCCCGAATCAAGTCAGTCAAAGTGTTTTGGAGTCCTTTAGCAATTTTGATGTCCTTAACGTTTTCTCTCTGATAAAAGAGATAAATCGAGTCAAACATGTAGTCGGAGTTCGAAGATTTGGCGAGTTCTTCAAGTAGTGGGAAGTCAGCCATTGGGAGGTTGTTTCTTGTGATTGTTGGTATGCAAATGATATAGTGTATTAACCAATAAATACCGAAAACAACTGGACATTCCAAATTGAGGGACTAATTGTGAAGTTAGTAAACAGAGAAAAAGTCAAGTTTGTGTGACAAAAAATACACGGGAATTTTAAGTGCAAAAAATGGCTGACTGGCCAAATTGAGGGACCAATTGTGACATTTTAAACCTGGTACCCTGCAACTTGGCCTTTTGCCTTCCTTGATACGCATATACACAATTAGTGTGGTTGGAATCACCAAAAGAACCCAACTAACAAGATCCGAAACCATAAACACTATCATAATAACCCGACCCATTTAACAAAACCCAATCAAAACGAAACCTAACATACATCCACACTCACGTACTGAAACACACATCTAGTCAAACCCATTCTTAAAAAAAGCAAAAACTAAGAATGAAGGACAGAAGCATATTCGTCTCCACGTTTAAGGATGTCAAGGAAGAAGAAGAAGGTGAGGTCCTGTTCAGAATCCACTATAATGGGGTTTTTGATTATAGCCCACTCAGGTATGAATGAGGTTCATTAATTAATCTGTGTGCCTTTACCAGTGATAGGGATATATTTAGTTCAAGCCTTGATAATGTGTTATCAGAGATTAATGAACAAAAATGGGCGTTGTTTTTCTGTGATCCTAAACAATCCCTAGAAAATGGTTTGCATTTGATTCATACTGATGTTGATGTTCATACTTTGTTTGGAATGGCTGAAACAAATGACTCAGTTGATATCTTCATAGCCCACAAGCCCCAAAAGTTAGCACAATTTTACTTAAAAAACATCAGTTTTGAAGTTGTGGGTTGGGTAGAGCAGGATGCTAACTTTAGGATGCTTAGTCAAACACCTTTTAGGACTAGAAGTCAATGGCAGGGGATCGATAAGAAAAAAATGCAGAGGAGTGGAACCAGGACACAAAGAGTGAAAGGTGGGGTAGTAATCAAGGACGAAGAAGGGGTTGTAGCTAATAAAAGGGACAAAATTAAAGGAAAGGGAAAAGGAAAGATGGTTGATGAAGAGGAGGTTTTGCCAAGAAAAAAAAAGGAGAGAAGTTGTTCAAGAATTTAAGCGAGGTTTAGATGGTAAGGGGAAGGCCAAAATGGTTGAGTTTGCAGGGTTTGATGTTGAGAACTTGCCTGGGTTTGACTTGGAGGGGAAGGCTGAAAGGGTTGGTGGTGGTGCTGCAGATGTTTCAAGCGGTGTTAAGACACTCTTTCGGAGCAAAGAAAAGATTACAAACTGCGTCCTAGCACTCTTCGCCCAAAGGCGACCCTAGGTGATGTTTCAGTGATGAATACCATGTCATGTGTTAAATTCCATTAACCTGTAACACTACAGTTCATAACTTATATGTTTGTAATTTGTATCCTTGTTTTCGCAGACAAGGTTGCAGCAGCATCATCAAGTTAGGCCTAACAGTTTTGTCTGTTCAACAGTTTCTGGATATCAATCACAGCTGTGTAGATCATTTGAAGGTTCATCAGTTGAACGTTTTGAAGTTGGGCCCAAATTCATCTTTTATATTTTGTAACGAATTAGTAAATTAACATGTATCAGACAATGACTCCGTGGTATCAGTTATGTTCCAGTTTCATCAAACACTGTATATAGTTGACTGTTATAAGTCAACTAGCTAAGTAGTTGATAATGTATAAATTTGTTTGTTAATCCTGGGTAAATTTCTGTGAGCTATTACTAAGTAGTTGACTTTTATGAAGTCATACTTAAGTGGTGAGGACTCAGGAACACTGAAATTATTTGTTCAAACAATATCCCTTTTTTGTTTTGGTGGAATAGTTCTTGGGTTAGAATTAAGTAGGTTGAGTTATAAATGTGATTGGACTATATTACCCTCCTGTAACTAACAGAAAAGAGCCGTTGACATAGGTGTTAGTGGTCAAGGGACCAATCTGGCATTTAATGGCTACTGTTTGGACCCGTGGCGATGAAAAGGGCGAGGTTCGTCCCATCGCGATCCTCTGAGACAAGTTTAGGGACCAACGGTGTATTTTAGTCTAAAAATTATTAAAGTATTTAGCCCGTGTACGCTTTTCTATTTCGATCATAACCCTGTGTTCTTGCCATCGTTGTCACATTGCTTCATTTCTTTACGCCTCATCCGTTCTTATGACAAAACCCATATCATAGCAGCCTATACCCCATCATGACAACTCGTAAGAGAACTTTTCAAGCTCAACCCTAGCCAAGGTCGAGTAATGGTTATTGATTAATAGAAATAAAAAGAAGGGGGTTTGATTTCAATGAACAACCTCGACCAGACCTCCTTTACTAAATCAAATTTCCGATGCTTTATGTAATTATAGAAGTGTCTTGAAAATTCAAATAAAGAATGTAACTTCTTCTAGTCATATGCAACAAAATGAACAAAGAATCAAAAGTTCTTTATTTACCAGCTAGCTTTTACAAATAATTTTCTTTTTATAAGTTAGGCCTCTAAAAACTATTTGTGTTATAATAATCTGGAATTTTATCATTTTCTAGTAAACGTTCATTGTATGATTGTTTTTTCTATCCATATTGCTTTGAGAAGACAGTCTTTGACTCGGGTACAAAACGTCAAGGTTTTATCATGACCGTTTTTGATCTTTTCTCTGATGACCTCAAATGTGTACTTAGCAGGGTCGGTCTTGAGTATTTTGATGCCCTGGGCGGGACGAGAGAAAAATACCCCTACTAAATAATGTAAATTAACGACTATCTAAAGTTTAATTTCTGGTAAGTGCAAACAACCTTTAAGTGATCACGTCAATCTTATAAAAATTAAGAATTTTAACTGGTTTGAGTGTAATAAATGGGGTTGTACAACCTCTACACTACAAGTAAGAATCATCATTTAATTAAACATTTAATAAAAGCTTAGAGAAAGTAGAATTAATAAGGTGTAATATGATGATAGTTCATTATATTGGAAAACTAATTAACGTGTATTGTTTGGTTAAACTTGATTATAGTAAGACTATCTTTATCAACAACCCAACCCAACATCATCTTTTATTAAAATATTATTTTCTATTCCCTACACCTACACAAAATACATACAACCAATCCATACAATTTATCAACAAACCAACCTAAAATAATATAAGTATTAAAAATAAAATAAAAAAAAGTAAAGAAAAATAACAAATAGCCAATAAAATAAAAACATGTGGCAGATTGGGGTTGTGATCTTGAGTTGTCATATGACTTTAGGTTGGAAGAAAAGTTTGGATAGGAGTATTAAAAATTATTAATTTGTATGAATAATGTACTATTTGGGTTGGCAAGCTAATTGATAAACGTAGTCTAAAGAACTAGTTAATGTGCATTGTTGATGAAACTTCAACCATGTGGTTGAAAACGAAAGGAGTAGAATTTTATGCTACATGGTTCTTGTTTAACGACAATTGTTCAAAAGAGAAATGTATAAAGATACTATACATTACGTTAAAATTGTAAAGAACCACGAAAGTATTATACATATACAGGAACTAGATATATGGGTCTTAGGACCGGTGATCGGGTTTTAACAGGCTTATTCAAGTTGGTCTCGATGAGACCCTAGGTCACCCCAGGGACGGATCTACATTGGTGCCGGGTGTGGCACGGGCTACACTCGATTTTACGTCATGAAGTATAAAAGTTATAAAAATAAAGTCGATTTTTTGTATGGGCAACCCCCAATATTTTCATTTTGCTACTTTCATTTTTTATGGTGTAACTTAGTTAACCCAAATGTTAATTGTGCAATCTCAAAAATCCTGAGTCCGTTTCTGGTCACGTCATGGACTTGATTTTGCCCCTCAAGTGCTTTCCTCATTGCTGTCAATCTTCCTTTACGCTCTTTAATACTGTGATAGTATTAAAGATTGGAAAGAAAAGACATATAATAACTTTAATCACTTCTTCATGTGTGATACCTTTGTGTTGTGGAAGTTGAAGCTCAAGACTAGGACATAAAAGCACAACAAAAACATGTAGACATGCCAAAACTAAATTTGAAGGAGTTCCAGTAAAAAGGCTAAAATGCCATGTTTATTTGAAGTAGATCTAGCATTAAAAGGCATACCACAATGTTTTTCCAGAAAAGGAAGCCTTTTAATTGACGATTTCGTGACTTCAAGAACTCTTAATCAGAAGTCTCGTAGAAACCTTAATTCAACATTATGGGCTTTTTTATACTTTTAGGATACGTAAACTTTAGTTCATTTTCATGAAAAAACTATCGTTGATTTAAGCATCATGATAATGTTTCTTTTCAAGTAAACTTTTTATCACCAAACTTTATAAGTGATAAGTAGTCGTCCACTAAGATCCCACTAAACCACTACCAATATTTTTTGAAGATTCTGTTTGAGTAGTTATATTCCTTCTAACTTTTTAAGTAATTGACAAACCTGCTTAAAGCCTTAAACACTTAACATACAAGTATACAACTAGCAGGGTACCCGCGTGATGCGGCGGCGGGTATCATGTGACTATATATCGAAGCGAGCAACTATTGTTTGACTACACGTTTCTTTTTTTTTTTCTTTTTTTTTTTCTAATAATAATTACCAATACAAATGAATGACAATTTAAATTAAAATAACGTTAAGCAATAATAATGATATATCATTTCTTAGCATTTTCTAGTAAGATAAGCTCTAGATATGCTATTCAAAAAATTTGTTTTTTACTATGATAAATATATTAAATGTTCACATTTCAAAAAAATATCCAAACAACTTATACAAACAATACCAACACAAGAAAATACTGATCCAAATAAACTAATCACATATTAAAAAAGACTTGTACAATAAAAACATATCAACTCATTTTCAAATAAATCTAAAAAAACAAACATTATAAATATATTATCAATAATTCTAGCGCAACAAACCATTACTTTTTGCATAAAAATAATATATCTCAAGTCATTAACGCATAATCCTCTATTCGTTGATCAATATCACCCTTCGTAACCGCTTTCATAACTTCTTATCAACATTGCATGTCAATCCCATTTCACAGCCCATATTAGTCCAAATTTTCGGATTGTATAGTCCAAACTAATCCAACAAGTTATAAAGCTCATCACTTGATGAAACCATAATTTTTTAGGGTTATATAAATACCTCCACAACCCTAATCTATCACCTTATTTCATTCGCAGTCACAATACCTCCCTTATATCTCCAAAAACACATAATAATCTATGTTCTATCCCATCTCACTTCAAAAAAACGTAACACATGTCACACTTCTTTACATACACACAACCACGCAAATTTATTTTTATTAACGTATGTATGTGTATACGTTAAAAGGGGTACCATTATTCCACCGAGCCTTAAATTTTTTTCCAATTGGTAAGCCTTGATGATACCTTTTTATATTTTTAGACTCTTTGAAGGTATCAATCGTGACTACGGAACAACAATTAATTATTTTGGAACACATAGATTGCACGGCTACTCTCCATGAAGTGGAAATATAGAATAGCAACTCTAATTGGTGTTGGAAAGTCAAAATGCTTTAGAATGTTCTCATTTAATTGTTTTTGTTTAATACTTCAAAGAACATTATTTTTGCTAGTAGTTTAGTGGAAGATGGTATCATTTTCTTATGTTTTGTTTTCTTTTTTCCGAAAAAGATCTATGATGGGCTATGGAGATATTTAAAGATTTATTCTTGTAACAAAACCTGAGGTCTTTTGTATTTTCTTCTTTGCTTCGAGTCTTGTAGCTGTTGGATCTCAGTTTTGTTTTGGGTTGCCGGATAGTTCAACATGGCCAACTTGACTTAAAAAATCCGTATTATCTATTTTAACCTTACAAGTTTGATTTATTTGTACATTTTGTTTTATTAATTATACTTTTTATCAAAGGGGTGAATTAAATATGACATTAATTATAAATGTTGATCGGTCAATATGTGTAAGTGTTTATGCATAAATTAATTGTACATATAGCTTAAGTAGTTGTATTTGGCTAAAATCTATATATAAAAATCTTAAAAAATTAGAAGAGATAGAGTGTTAAATGATTTATAAGTAGTATAAATAATTTCTCCAAATATCATCCCTTGGAACTTATTTTGGCTATCATCCGTGATGATGGTGGTCGAAAATCTTAAACATCATATGAGCGTAAAATCTTTATCCGATTTGATATGATAATTTTCTGAACCAGAGCATATTTAAAAAAATGATTGACCTCTAATGAGTATCTCACTATTATGTCCAAACCTTCAAATCTGTCATGAAAGTTGTGGTGCATAGAACACTACAAAACGTCTAGGTCCTGATTACAACATTTGGGTATGATTTATAAATCCTTATTAGAAATACAATGTATTCATAATAAGATCCATATATTAGCAACCAAAATGACAATTTAGTTTAGGAAGAAGCCCCTCTTATGTAATATAAGCTAAGAGCTTCGGTATCATGGCTCAAGTCATGACCCTTTTTGAGTACTACATCATGGCAACTCATCAAAACACTATTTTATAGTCACGCAACTAAAAAAACCCAAACCTCATAACTCAAGCTAAAACATTATTTCAGGGCTCAAGCCAAGTAATTGGCGAACAGTTTGAGGCATTTGGGTTGGGGGGGGGGGGGGGGGTCATGTCATGGATTTGGCTTGGCGCCACGTTGGATGGCTTGGGCACTCTAAGTGCAAACAACGAAAAAGGTTCTCAAGATTCTCGATTGCCCAGTTTTTAATGGGCAAGAACAATGCCAGAAGGGAGCAACGCCAAGCTCAGCCACTAGTATAATAACTAATTTGATCAAAATTTTGATTTTACAGATTTAAAATGGTAAACCATGAATCAAACTAGATTGAAACATTAAGTTGTCAACGAAAATGCTATGCCAACACGTTGATCGCAAAACAAAAGATAGCGAGACTCCATTTCTGAGGCCCAAAGGTCTAATCCCGTTCAACTCAACCAGAGAATTCAAAATCAGATCACCGTCTGCGCCCCAACCTTTAAGACATGATTTTAACCGATGACATAATCCCTTGCAATTACGATATATCTCCTTGATCATATTATATATAACAACTTAGCAAATTCACAAGAAAATAGTTTCTACTTGATATGTTAGATTTATTTCCTTATCACTTCTTAAGTTGGGTATAATGGGTAAAGAAGACGTGTCTTCCTCTCTCCCATCACATGTCCAAGCTAAAACACCCCTCCCCAGAGTGACGCGTCTTGGACAGATTCTGATCATAACTCGGTCGTCTACATGACTAATATATGTGTGTGATATTGGTTTTGTCAGGATATATTTGTGTATAAATGAAATATGTTTAAGTAATATAATTATGTTTGATGATTATGTTAATGACAAAATAAAATTGTGATATGACGTTAAGTTGACAGTGATGACCTTAAAAGAGAAACCAAAAGATAACTACATTTAGGTAGAAACATTTAATAAAAAGTAATAATAATAATAAATTCGAAAAAAACGTGTCAACATTATTTCCAATTAATTACGTCACCCACATCTTCACGCCTACAAATCCCTCCATATAAAAACACCTCCATAACCAAAATAATCAAATCGTTTACTTTCATAACAACTCATATATCTCCGGCGTATATTCCGGCGATCAGTCAACTCACCGGAATCTCACCTCATCCAACCATCATGAACCCTGAATAGTAAGTCAAACCCTAGATATTGCAGTTGACTCATTGTGATCTCAATTTTGCTGTTTTTTTGGCTGGATTGTGTTAGATCTGTGCTTGGTTGAGATTTTTGATGCTTAATTTTGATTTGATTGGGTTTTTAGTTGTTAAGTTGTTGATTTAGGGTTAAATTTTGTGGTTTAAGGTCAAATCAAGTCAATTTTGGTAAAAGATAGGACCTGTTGAATTATTGTCTGATTATGTATATTAAGGGAGGTTGATTTGATTTTTTGTGAATTTTGATGGTGTTTTATTGATTAAGTATGGATTTTTCTTTGGGCGGATCGTACAAAAAGGCACTAAACTTTAGGTTAATTTGAATCAAAGGTGTCGAACTTAATTTTGTGTTCAGTTTAAGGTTTTCTAAGGTTTTTTTGACTTTTCAAGAGATGTTTTGACTCTTTCGAAAAGTCAAAAACACCTTACGTTCTACAAAAAATTAATACCTTAGATTGAGAAAAATAATGCATTTTGTTGTAGGAAGTTTGATTTCGTTGGGGTTTTCCTGAGTTGAGCTAAATTATGTATTTAGTTGCTTGAAGTCGAAAATATTGTTTTGAAGTCGAACGTTTGGGATCAAGTTGATCTTGATTGAATTTGAAACTGAACGGTTGGTTTTAAAACGTAGATTTGGTTTTAACTATTTATGATTTTTGAGGGTTTGATTGGATTTTAGAGTTCTTATATGAACGTATAGATTTCTCAATATAACGCATACTTGAGGATGGTTCTAGTTACATTTGAACTATTTTAGTATTTTAGGAAGTCGGGGTAGGTTTGTGGGAAAACTGGAATATCTCCTGAAATACTTTTCATGCTTAGAAGCGTTATTGGGTTGTTTTTAACCATACACCGGTAATTTACATGTTATGAATGAAATCAATAGTACGTTCATGATAATATACATGTTAGTGGGATACAATTTTCCTGTCATGTAACTTCTGAAAGGATGACTAGAAACAATTAGATGCTGTTATTGTAAGGAGAGGGTTGTAGACTTGTAGAAATTTTTGCGAAATTTATGAGAAGAGGAAGGCTATTATGTGCTTGCATCGGTTATATTAGGGATAATGTTTGTGGCAGCCACCAATGTCGACGATATTTTTCCTTTATGGACATTCAAGTATTCATGCTACTTCAGGGGTCACCCAAGTATGTATCTCGTTTCATTTTCACCAATCCCATGCAAAAAGCGTAGCGGATAGCCAGGCTTTGTTTGAATCTATAAGAATCTCAACGTACAAAATGCTGTTAACTCATGAAATATATATGTATTTTCGAAATTTATGGCAGCTTACATGTTTTCTGGCTGGATTTGGTACAATGAGGCTTGATACATGACCTTGAGGTGACCCGTAAAGTAGTTCTCATGATTGGGCCGCCTTAATGAAAAAAACTGTATGCTTGGGTGGAATCTACATACATTAGCCCCATTGTTCAGTTATAACATGAATAATATGGTGTAACATTAATGCTGTTTTTAAATTTTGTATTCATTGTAGTAGTTTTTGGTTTGTTAAAAACTTAAAATTGATGGCTTCCTTTTTCATGTAGCGACTATTTGTTCAAGCTATTACTCATTGGAGATTCAGGAGTTGGAAAATCATGCCTGCTATTGCGTTTTGCTGTAAGTTTTTTGCACTTTTTTTTTTTCTTTAATGTTAAATCAGGCATCTTGTATTTGTATATCATTTACTGATAAATGAGTAATGTTGCTTATATTTCACTTACAAAAAGTGAAGTCAATAAACCCAATGGGTTTTCCCGGTATCCAAAGAAAATGTGCAGTCTCATTATACAGAGACTAACATATTAGGCAGTATCTATATGATACCACCTTAAGGTTGACAGTTTACATCAAAAATACAATAGGTCTCCGGATTTGTGTTTTAGCCAAGTCAGATATGTATGCTTAGCATGCCGTTGGTGTATGCGTTTGTCATTGTTTAGCACTTTGGCACTCATCTCTTTTACTTCTGTACTGCAGGATGATTCATACTTGGAAAGTTACATTAGCACCATCGGCGTGGACTTCGTAAGCAAATCTTGATTGGCTTTTAGTTTTTCATGAGTGCTGTATAGAGAGGCATCTTTTTTACTCAATTGTGATCTGTTTTGTAGAAAATCCGCACCGTGGAACAGGATGGAAAAACAATTAAGCTTCAAATTGTAAGTTTCTGAGTCTCTTGCTTTGCTGTAATATATTTATTTTCGTCTAGTGCGTCTGGATATTGCGTTATTTATGAGATATTTCATAATCTTCTCATATTACCTGGGTGTGTTAGCTTGCTGGTTTATGTTTTATATGCTCACATTCGTATGTCGACATTGTTGTGCTTACAGTGGGATACTGCTGGGCAAGAACGTTTCAGGACAATCACCAGCAGCTACTACCGTGGAGCTCATGGCATTATTGTAAATAATTCTTCATCTCGTGTTCTGCTGATCATTTTTGCTGAGGCCTTAAAGGTTAGAAGCTATAATACTTTTTTGCTGTACAGGTTGTTTATGATGTGACAGATCAAGAGAGTTTTAACAATGTAAAGCAATGGTTGAGTGAAATTGATCGTTATGCCAGTGAGAATGTAAACAAGCTTCTTGTTGGAAACAAGTGTGATTTGACAGCTCAGAAAGTTGTGTCCTATGAAACAGGAAAGGTAATAATTGAAAGACGTTAAACTTAAGATTATTTTAGAGAACTCATCTTGTATTTTACATGGGACAGTTACAAATGAAAAGTTTTGAAGGACTTGGTATTTAATATTTTGTGTTGGTGTCCAGGCTTTTGCTGACGAGATCGGGATTCCGTTCCTAGAAACAAGTGCCAAAAGCTCCACCAATGTGGAAGAGGCTTTCATGGCTATGACTGCTGAAATTAAGAACAGGTTCGCTCTTAACTTCCTCACCTTTAATAAGCCCAACCGTTTAATTTGGAATTTATATTCATAGAGTGGCATGATCTAGAACTAATGTTTTGGGTTATTTTAGGATGGCAAGCCAGCCGGCAATGAACAATGCTAGACCTCCAACTGTTCAAATCCGAGGACAACCAGTGAACCAGAGTTCAGGTTGCTGCTCTTCTTGAAGAGGGTAGTCATTTTGGTGGTCAGTGTCACCGTGATATGCATGTATGTTCACATACATGTAAAGGTTCGGTGATTTGTTGATGTGAAGAAAGAAGCTTTTGATGATCACCAATTGTGTCTTATCTGGTTTCCTTTGTTAAAAACTTCCATTCTTTTCGGTGTAAACTGAATTCAGGGAACTGCTTGTACAAAGTAGGATAAGATTGTTGAATGGCTATGTTATACTGTTTTGCAATTTGCATCCTGTTGCAAGTTGTTATTTGGTAAAGGTTTAAGCAACTTTTTACATTATATTTTAACATCGTGTGTACAAGTTAATCTGATTTCTGTTTAGCTGTTGCTACATTTAATTCAACTTATTTTCTTATACAAGTTTTTTTCTGAAATTTTGGGTTCCACAAATTTGATTTCTGTTTAGCTGTTGCTACATTTAATTCAACTTATTTTCTTATACAAGTTTTTTTTTCTGAAATTGAGTTACACTTTTGTATGCTCGCAACAGGGTTTTGGTGTTTGCTACCTGGGCTTTGGTTGTCCCTTTACCACGAAGAATTGTTGGGTTAATAGTCAATTGTCATCTTAACATCTTATAATGCAATTGTGGTTCTCATTCTTCAGAGGCTGCCAGCCTGCCATAGTTCTTACTTAAGCACATAACTTTGGTTTGTGTTTAAGAAAGTGAGGAGAACGCCAAACTTTGTCATTCAACTTAGTTATTCCGCAAACAATCATCCTACATGTTGCCCCTGCATTTTCAACCCAAATATATCCTTCATTTGTGTAGAAGGTTGTTCAGTATTCATGCTGACCCGTGAGGTTATGATTTCATGTTCAGTATTCGTGTTGACCCGTGAGATCATGATTTCATGTTCATACCATGCTTTGAAACGAGTATTTGATCTTAAGCTGTTATGTGGCCATACCATATTGGCGATGTACAGTATTTGAATGTTTGTCATACCAAAAAAGATGCTTTTTGGTCTTGGAAGTTTACGTGTTCAGTAGGAAACACATAATGATAGCTAGCTTGGATCCAATTCTAGCTAGTTAATTGACTAACTATAGGATGCTTAAGTCCAACTTTAAGTTAATTGGTGTATTGTTATAGAGCTTCTTATATAAAAGTTCATGTCTAGTTAGTCTTTTGATTAGCTACGGAAGGTGTACAATTATAGCTAAGTTGGTACTATTTACCTATTTGTTCAAAAAAGAATCCCCATTTACTTACTATGTTTTTAGCTTCATTATAGTTGTACTTTTTTGTATGTGAATGTGTTAATCCTAGAGAAAATGTCAAAGATCATGTCACAAAGAAGATGATGGTGGAGAAACTCGTCAAAGTCTTGGTTCATAGATGACCAGTAACTTCTAGACCTACGTCGTATACGCTCAAGTTAACCCCGTTTTATGTTTAAAAGAGTAAAGATACAAGCAGGGTGAGCCACCATACCTCTTAAAAGATGCTAAGCACATTAGCTGGTTATGCCAAAATGAGTTGTGTATTCAAACGTTTTTAAGATCAGGATTCTATCTAGAATCGTTTTCATTTTTGCAAGAACATGATCGTAAGATCGGATCGGGATCCTAAGATCCTACCATAATGTCATTCTTTAAATAGTTTTTGTAATATTATACAAATTTACAAATTATTATATATCATAAACACAAAATTATATTAATTTTTTATGAAAATGTTGTCCTAAATTATGAATATAGAATGCTTAAGAAGAATCACATGTTATTTTTTAAATTCTATTAAAACATAGGCTATGTATGGCGACATGTAGAAGTAGGCAGTAATAGTAGATGTTTGTTTTAAAAACGTGTTTGGTAACATAGTTGTATCAATAATTATAAAGTGTAAAATTACAAAAAGGTCATATACACATTAAAATAAAATAAATAATTAAAAAAAGGAGGGTATATATATGTAATTAACTAATTATGGAAACCAAATGCTTGAAGCAATTACGGAATGCTTATTCTAGAAACATTAAGATTGAAGCGGTAACACAATATTCAAACACTTGTTGAAGTGTTGCCAAACAAGTATTTCATCTAAAATGCCCGCTTGTCGCTCCTAAACGCTTTTAAATGCTTGTTGCCAAACATGACCTAATCTACAACTTTGTAATTTTTTAGTTTGTGTTTCGAGAAAAATAAAATCAAATCAGAATAGATTTTAAGATCCTCAGATCAAGATAAGGAACCGGATCGCTTTTGCTATGTGAAATTGTAAAATCGTAAGATCCTAATATCATAATTGAAATCTTAACTATGATTCAAACAATTGTTCTCATTAACTTTTGAAACATCGCACTCCTGACAAATGAACAGATCATAGCGCACAATTCGCATAGTGCAGAAAATTATATCGACACACAAGACCTGACGGCCAAAACCACATCACATATAAAGAAAAACTAACTCCAAGCACAAGAATTTAAAAGCAAAATAAAGCTAATGGCTAAGCAAAATGGTACCAAATATGGAGACAAAAGAGTCATAATTATAAGAAAGCCAAGGGCATGTAGCCATACACGGTTCATCTTAAAATTAACGCTCTTGCAAAACCACCACCGATAAAATTATAAATACCAACGATTTCTCAAAGTCGATTCAAGATCACTAATCAAAACCCCTAAATGACTGATAGGAAACAAGATAGAAAACCTCACTTCACACTCAAGGATGGGAACTGGCCAACATCCTCGATAGACGGTGCAACCAAGTTGAAATTGTTTATTCTGTTACCTCCAGTGTATCCACCTCTGGATCCACGGTCACGGCCCCTACCACGTCCACCTGAGTTGTACCTTTCTCCCCCAGCTGGCTTCAAAAACTCTTCAATGCTCACAGACTGCAAAACCATGAACAAATTGTTAAAATAATTGTTCATGAACCAAAAGAAGGCTTCTTATATGTGCCACAAAACTGAACAGACAAGCGTTGCATTGCTGCAAATCCTTTTCGGACCTTCTGATCTTTTAGGGCTAAATCAGTTAAAATTTTAAAAAAGAGCGAATATGTTGCAACATCTGTACAAAAACTAATTTATATTGAACATGTAAACAACTACTATCCTCAACTTATGTCTAACCTAAGCAGTTGCAGCAGTGAATGTGTACTTATGTCGCATACGTTTGATCTTTCTCTGAATTGTTCAACAACCATGAGACGTAAGTATTAAACAGCATGCATTATTGCAAGGAAAGTAGTGTCAACCCATTTATCTTGTAAATTTTATATTTAACTTCCTAAGCGGTGTCAACAGCATGCCTTATTAAGATTTTAATACTCTAATCATAGTAGAAAATTCTCGAGGGACAAACAAAATCATTGTGTCACTACTACATTAGATACTCACCTTCTTCGCCTTTTCTTCCTTGTCAGCAGCCTCTCTTTTTTTGTCCTTGTCAGTACCCTGTTTGTAAAAAAAATCAGGCGTGCATACACTTAACAGATCTTCAGTTGTTGTATATGTCCTTAGTTCTTAGTTTAACAAAATAAATACCAGTTTAACAAAGATGTCTTCTTCGCTCTTTTTGCTTGAGAGCAGCTGCATTTTTGCTAAATCCTTGTCCAACGCAACCTTACGTTCCTCACTCTTTAAAGCCACCAATGCTTTCCTCTTCTCTTCTAGCACTTTCTCATACTCTTCCAGAGTCATTTCCTGCAATGTGGACATGAACAAAAGCTCAAAAGTGACCCTTTATAAAATAATATGCCATCTACAGATCGCATAATCACAAAGCAGGTTAGACACGTAATTCCACGCACCTCCTTTTCAGGTTCTTTCACCTCAGCCACTTCAGCAGTGTTGTCTTTGTTGGTGTCAGCTGCCTCTTCTTGTTTCTCCGAGACAATAATCTTTTCAGTATCAGCAACTTCTTCGGTCTCTCTACAAACAATAAACACGTAATTTACTTGACGACTTCAAGTTCACTGTAGATATAAACATTGCCAAAATGACTACTTACGGGATGGCATCATCGACAGCTGATCCCCAGTTTCCACGACCTGCACCTTCACGTTTAACCTCATTTCTGCACAAATAATTAAAAAAAATACTAAGTTTAGTTGAGTGCCAACATTGGAGTTTCGGCTATCAAAAAGCACTTCATGAGATAGAGAAGTACTAACCCGCGGCCGGTTCCACTGTGGCGCTCATACATCCTCCTTGAGCGCTCACCACTTTCTGCGGAATCTCCATTGAAATAGTCACCTCGCTTGGGACGGTATCCACCACGTCTTTCAGGTTTCTCAGATTCACCATTCTCCAAAGGTTGTCTGTACCCTCCAGTAAAACCATTGTTGTTTCCATTGGTATTCTGGTTATCAGAAGAATCACGGTTGAAAGCACGTCCACCATGACCAGATCTCCCTGTTCCACGTCCACCAGAGCGCCCTCCTCCACGCTGCCCATTAGCCTCTCGCACTGCAAGTGGAAAAACATACCACAACATATTATAATAATAATAAAAAAAATAGTCAAACACTGGTATATTTTGTACTGATTAGTAAATACACCAACGTGAGTGTTTCTTCAATGTAATTCAAGATTCATAAAGGGATGTCTAAAGAAGAGTTTATCACTTCATATAACTTTCATTCTATCTCAGTAATTTTAAAAATTGAAAAAATAAAAAATCCCTGGTTGTACCAAACAAAAACTACAACCAAACAAAAACGAAATCATTTTTTCTTGGGGGACTTCTGATATACAAAACTACTTCTGCATATGATTATTTGTTACCATAGAACTGAAATTATCAGTTTAATATTAGCTGAAACAATACTTATACTCAAAGAGTGGAGTAATATCCTTATATACCCTTGCTTTATCCATTATTTCCTTGAGTAATCAGAAAACACAAAACAATGAGAAATTATAAAAAGTAATTTTTTTCAACAAAAGCAGCAAGAGTGCATTACAAAACTATCACCAGCTAATTTATAAATGCTTGATTGAACTGCATATTGATTTTCAAATAAGCAATCCCCAACAACCCCAAAATTGGTAAACTGAAACACAATTACAACTTTAAATAAGCAATCACAAATACGTCATGTTTATCAAGTATGTTACAGCCACTTTTTAACACATATCCAAACACCAGCTTAGCAATATTCTAATACAACTATACATATTTAAGAGCGGTATCTACTTACGACATTATTTCAAAACATATAACCAACCGTCAACACTCTATCAAAATCTTTTCACTCATGTATCACATATGTTAATTTCAAAACCAATACACTCACCTTAATGTACAAAATCCCAAACACCACTTAATCTTGTCAAAAACTTATTAAAATCTTTCGTCTAATAACCGGTTCAAACATACACTTAAATTTCTATTCAATACCAATTGAATCCAAACAAAGCACCAATATCTCACATTAAGGGTGTTTGTTTAAGCTTATTTGTGGTCTTAGATGCTTATTTGAGTGGCTTATGTTTAGATTCGAGACTTATGGGCGTATATGGGGGTGTTTGTTTAAGCTTATATGTAGGCTTATGAGTTTATTTGATTTCGGCTTATATAATTATATTTCATAAGCCTCAATTTTGTGGCTTATTTTGAGACTCAAGGGCTTATATAAGCATGTTATATCATAATAAGCTTATATAAACCCATAAGATTTAAAATAAGCGGGCTTATGAAATAAACTCATAAACCCACATATAAGCTTAAACAAACAACCCCTATATAACCCCATAAGTCACAAATCTCAACATAAGCCACTCAAATAAGCTTAACCAAACACCCCCTTAATATTAATAAATAAATCCAAAACAATCATCAATACCTCATTTATATATTCACTCACACATATACAAATAAAATATCAATACAAATAATAATATTAAAATCATAACAATAATAATATAAAAAATAAATATATATAAAAAAAATGAAAAAAAAAAAAAAAAAA
>BPTQ01000001.1:86658801-86809152 GCA_019973895.1 Chrysanthemum seticuspe | reverse complement strand
ACCATTCCTTAGGGGTCCCCTATTTTTTTTTCATTACATGTTGTAATGTAATCAAAATTACATAAAACTCCTTCATTAATTAACCACATTAAATAAACTTTCTATCATTAATGGGTATTTTAGTCTTTTTATTATCGATTCCATTACGTCTTATTATACAAACCAAACATATTAATAATTACAATGAATCATTACATTACATTATTCATTCCATTACATCGTTTATTCCATTCAGTAGACATTTCATTCTGTCCTACCAAACGAACCCTAAGAGTTTAAGAAAAAACAAAAGTAAGCAACATATGGAAGTAGGCGATAAGATTATATGTAGATTTAAGAAATGGTATAAAATACATCATTTATATATACTTGTCTATACCTCTTGAGCATTGATCAAAGATCTTGAATAAGGGGTGACAATTTAGGTCGTGTCAGGTTTGGTAGGTTCGGGTTGGTTGGTTGGTTGGCGGGTTTAAAAACCTCAACCCAAACCTGACTTGTTTAGTTAATCGTGTCGAAAAGTTCAACTTTAAACTTAACATGTTTAATAAACGGGTTAGTTGTGTCAATCCATTTATGATTTCTATATTATCTTAATACATGCTCATTAAAACTCAAAGTGCACAATATGTTTATGCTTGAGATACTACTCCTCTGTGCATACATGAAACAATTGAAACTAAAAGTACTTGTGATGGAGATTTTTGTGTAACTATTAAAAATAAGTACATATGTCAATGATAAACTTTCTCTTCTTACATCAATTCCATGCCTTATTTAATCATAGTTTTAGAGAACTGCATATACTATCGCATTCACAATCACAAAAGCTCTCAAGTCCTCATGAGTATCAATTTGGTTCTTAATGGTTACTAATATTATAAATGATAGTGTCCGGTATGCTAGTGAAACACATGTAATTCTTACTTGATGCTCATGCACCTCACTAATGGATCACACAGCTCAAGGCTAAAGAGTTGATCAGTGGATATGTACGGTTTGATGTACTAAGTAAGTCATGAGATTCTTCATTTTCGTGGATTTCTATGTTTGTGCAATAAATTTGCGATTTAAACAATTTAGGATTTAAGCAACTAAAGATTAAACTTATAAGGGTTATTATTATTTAGCCTATTTATACATAATTTGATGACATTGAATGTAATCAATGTTTAGGACCATCAGTGGACCTCTATAACTCTCATATGAATATACATATACATGTGTGTCAATGTGCGTTTATAAGTAACTCAAACATGGGTGAAGCTACCCAATCTTTCCATGGATAATCATGAAGGAGAGGCCACTAAAGTGTCCACAGTACAAGGCTAAATAATCGCTGATGGTGCTTATTCAGTTACCCTTTGAAGGCCACACCAACCCTATGCTTTAGTTGGCAAACATTCTTCATACTAAATACTTCCAAGATTACAATCATTCACCTTCAAACAATCTCAGATGGCTTACCTAGTTTCAAAGATGAGATTCTGAGTTTTCTTACTCGTAATAATATCGACAATTTCATAAAAAAAAGTTGCATTGACTCGTTCAAAGTCTGTTTAGCTAAGTTGTTAGAAGAGGAGTCTGTAACACACTTGCTCTCAGATGCAGCATGGCACTTCACTCAATTAGTTGCAGACAGACTGAAGCTCAAGGATTGTCTAAGAACTGGAATTTTTAAGGAAATCAAAACACCCCTTAAAACGACCCAATTTTCCCTTTAAAAATGATGTTTGGAAATCAGCCCCAAACACCACCTAAAATTCAACGGGTGACATTCATATATCATACTACGAATGTTTCATATCAACCAAACCCAACCCGTTTTAACATGCGAAATTGTTGTTGTAACCCAAACCATTTTGACCCGTACTTTCTACCAACTCTAACTTTCACTAACCATTTTTACCCAAACTATTATGACCCAAACCCAACGCATTGGAATACCAACATCTGTAAGGGCTAATGTTGCAGCATTTATGCAAGCAGATCTCGTTCCTAAAAACAAATATAAAAATATTGAGATTTGCAATATATCAGTTGCATTTTGTTCCATAGTCTTATGATGATTGGTACTCCGACGTAAAAAACCAACTGATTTAAAGAACTTGAACAAAGATGTCTATCTGGGAACAGGGCATTAGATGTGTAAATATGCAGAGGTGCAACATACGTGTTAATTCCCAAATGATTAGTACTTGTACACCATCTCTTATAACTATAAAGTTCGAACATTTATAACTTAACCCAATGGAAGTTAATTATCCAACTCAAGTGGGATTCAACTCAGACAAGAAATTCCAATAATTAATACCACAATGAGGCTTTGAGGGTATGCAAAATAGATAATTGAGAATACATTAAATGGTACAACTTGATAATGGGTCTCGTGACCATTTAAAAGAAACCATTTATATTTTATAAAATCAGCTATGAATTCAAATTTTAAAATATTTAGTTTTTATTCTACTACTTACACACAACAAATAGATAAAATTATGCATAGTACGTGTCTGAGGTCCTTATAACACATCGTTTTAGTTACCAATCCCCTAATGAGAACTTATTTGAGGATCAAATACAATAAACAAAGATTTGCAAAATTTGCGAAATATTGATCAGATGTACATTATATGACTAAAAAACTATTATAAAATTCCTTGGTAATAAAGCGATGGAGGAAGTTGTAAGAACGTGAAATCCCTTTGGTTGACTTATAAGACCCATTGCAACCGTTCCACAATCAACCAATGTTTACCTGCACGGGTAAAAATTGATTTGATACTATAAGAAGATAAATTGGCGTAATTTGGAACGTAACGAAGATGACCGCACAAAATAGACAATTTTACTTAAATGCACTGGTTTTTTACGTAATACTTGAAAGTTTTTGGCGCTCATTGTCAAAATGTAAGAAAGTTTACTTGTTAGGATCTTTCCAAGCTCATGTGCAACATGTCTTAAATTGTCATAATATCATAAACTATTGATCAAAGTATCATTTGAGAAATGTTTTTCTATAACATTTCAAAAATATTGATGATAAAACTATCGGTTGAGAAAGGTTATTTTTCTATATAACTTCACTTCAAAAATATTTATGAACAAAACTCATAGTGAAATTTTTATTTGTAAAGTTAAAAATTGGAAGAAAGATGGCAATAATTATTTTCAGCAATTATTATGAAAATTATCCAAAGAAGACTCATGTATGATAGTTGGCATTATTCTTTTATAACATAACATATGATAATCATTAAAAGAATTAGTGTAATGCAGTTGCATATCAATAGACCAATAACAAATTAGTACCTCAGACACTCAACTCTTATTCTATAACAACATCCATTTGCATAATTCTTTGGTTGTTATGTTTGATTTTACACTAAACATTCACCGTTGAGAGTACTACATCACACGAAACAAAATAAAAGCTATAATGTCATAACAACTCACCTCCAAAAGCTTTGCCAATGCACTGTAATCCCATCATACACCAGAAAGAGGTACCTCGTGTCCAAGTTCCAGAACTGTTTTTAATGGTATTCCTGAATCTTGTAGTGCATCACTGGAAAGAGAAATGTTCAATATGAATTTAAACTGATATTATAATTTCTGAAGGTATATTGTTAGACACAAATTAGGCACAACCATGATCTTACATGGTCCGGGAATAACATTAGATCAGGAATAGGTTGTAGATATCCGCTAATAGGCATGTCAAATCATACCTGCAATTTTATTAAGGAGTTTGTTACCACACAAACTATCAACATTTTTATCATATATTTAAGTTTTATAGATTAAAGTTCATACCAACCTGCACATAACAAAAATTGATTAGTTCTAAAGCTTGTGGCATTGCAACCATTTCAACTTTCCCAGTTGGCGAAGGCGCATTCTTTCCACCTATTATCTTAGGAGCAACAAAAGCATGCACATTTTTTTAACAAAAAGCATGTACATTCCGGTAATCAGTATGGGTATGGGTTTAATTGTATAGTTCTAAAATGAAAAAACTTATACACACCTTGATATAAAAGTATCTAGATATAAATTTGTGCATATAAAGCAAACTTACCATGTCATTTACATCAATCTTTACACGATTTGGGAGGTATGTTACCTTCAATATGTAGCATAAGCATTATGAAAGGAGTTGATATCAAGCCAATTACTTGCGTATACCCTCGTTTCCTACAGCCCCAAAACATAAAATTACATGAGCTGACGCATAATGACTATTTTAATCTCATTTCATGATTCATATTTATCGCTTACTATAAAATCTACATAACTCTAGCATAATGTTGGTCCTGATAGACATTTCGTCAAACACTTATAGAGCATTCAAACAACAGGTAAATAACGATTTCAAACCCAATTAAACTAATCATAGACACATTTTGTGTTCATAGACATACCATCAAACACTAAACATGCATAAGATCTCATCAATAGAAAACAAATCATGATTTAGAAACCAACACATATAAAAGAATAAATGCATTCCATAAACAAACAAATCATGGTAATAAAACAACCTGAAATATTTACAAAATTCTTGAAGGTTTAAACTAAACATATAGCATCTCTACAATTAAAAACAATAAAAAAAATAAACATATTTAAATAAATAATGAAAACAAAAATAAATCAAAGACAAAATGTAAATAAATAAATCAATTCAGAAAAATAGAAAAACCAATAGATCAATAAGAACACATTTAGAATCACAACCGAAATTCATGCCTTAGACTTTCAAATTCTTTTAGAATAAACTATCATACAAATTATAATGGATCATAACAAAATAAAAAAAAGCTTACAAATTATGTAGTAACTGTCACTGAGATATAAACCCAAAAAAGTATTTCACCAGAATCAAGATCATTATCAATTTTATGACATGTACATTAAGAAAAGAACTATGATGGTCTCGATTTGTTAGGATATTGTTAATGGCATAATCGAACGAAGGAATACAAAGATGTGATTTATTTTGAATGTTTTTTTTGGAAGGTTTATGACATTAATTATGATTGAATTATTATTGGAGTGTATAGAAGAGTATTGCAGAAGCTGTTACAATCATTTATTGCTTAACAAAAATAATGAGCGTATAAAAGAAGCAAACAATATTAGAAGAGTATTGCATTGGTGATGTACTTTACAAAGCAATGAGCCAATCATATCAAAGACACGTCAGCGCATTAATTTTTATAAGTGCTTCAAAGAGTGTTACAAAACTCTTGTTTATTATATTAGATAGACTAGCTACAGGCCCGCCCGCTGGGCGGCTAGCTTCAAGAAATCTTTAAGATAAAATTAGTAGAATAGTTTTCAAGTTATCGTTAAACTATAAAAAAGAATGACATGTTTACAGTTTATAAGTATAACAAAGAATGACATCAAAAATTTCTGGTTTATACTCTAAAAAACGCACATTCTTTTGCTTATTTTTAGCGGTGAAGTGGAAGTTATTTCTTACTACTGGCAGACTCTTGAGAGCCTTCTTGAGAATAGAACAAATGGCACTCTTCAAATCCATCTCGATATGTTGTTTTTACCTCTTACTTAACTCGTCAATATTGCCAAATACACTAAATTTATCATATATGCAAAGGATTTAGAGCTTAAATAAACTTAATGGAAGATCTCACAGTCAACTATATTGTGAGGTCAAGTCTTAAAAACTATTAGTACCAACAACTAAGTCATATTCAATTTATTTAAAAACTATTTGTCAAAAGGAGGTCGAAGATACATATTGACACGAATTGCATTATAAATCTTAAAGTCTTTAACAATATTTATTACATAAGCAAAAATTTGCGCCGAAATATACCAGCACTCCATGGTTATGATCCTTAACAGTTCCCATACTACCCATATATGCATTTCCCAAACACCCCTTATGTAACATACCAACCATTATCAGTAAAAAACCAACCTAAACAAACCATAACCCATCAATACTATACATTAAACTAACTCCACTGTTTTTACACATCGCAAAGCAAGCAATATAATCGTTAGCTGCCCATAAATAACTGCCATTATGCATTCTCCAAAATGACCACACCTTACAGTTCATTAGTTCAGCATGCTCCTGAATATGCAGCAACACCAAACATAAACCATATCAAACTTCCCAAAAATACTAACTACTACACCTTTGCTATTAGTATCAACTACAAAGATCAATTGAAATTTTCAAATAGCTCAATAAGACATGAAAACTTACCACAAAGATCAATTGCAATTTTCAAACCATTGTTTTCTCCATGCCTATAGTCTTCCTCAATCCTGATTGATTAATTTGGGTGTCTCGTCTTTGTTTTAGCATCATAAGTTCCAGCATCGTGCCATCTGGTGCAACCACAAAGTGTACGATATCAAAAACGTTAGAAAATCAAAATCAATATAAGAAAAAAAATGGAAACAGAGGAGTGTTTAATGTACCCGTCTAACACTAACTTTTGTGTTTATTAAGAACATATGAAGTATCATGTATGAAGAACTTGTTTTCATTGGATTTATATTAAATAATATATATGTATGTATGTATTCATGTATTGTTGAATAAAAGAAATGCAAGTCAGAAACTCACAAACTCTTTCCTTTCCTCAAGTAGGGTTGGATCTTCTTCTTCAAGTTGTTTAGTAGATGAGTAAATATATCAGGGGCTTTGCCTTGGTCTTTAAAAAAATTACAATTTAACAAATATGAAATGAGTTGTTATCATAACAATATTAGGATATATATAACATAGAAAAATCAATACAAAGTAGGAATATAAAATTATCTTAATAAACGCAGATCCAAGCCCTACTACTTAGCCCGAAATTTTATTGGTTTGATATGATGGGGGATGAACTCACAATTTTAAGTTTTACAGTACATTAGTAATATCACTACATGAAATAGGATAAAAACTATATTGACATGTTTTAAGAGAAGATTAAATGTTTTAGCTGAATACCCGAGTGCCCATAAATTCAGGTATGAGGGGTGTTTTTGATACTGCCCTAAGTACAAACTCTATTGTATGGATGAGTTGAGGAAGAAATACTTCACTGAACTCAAATTACTCATGACTGTGCGGATCATGAGTTGCCTCCACATGCACGGATTCATCTGTGCCCTCAAAGGGTGTGTACGCTTGACCTTGATGTGTCTGCAGAGACATAAAAACCATGGTGCAAGAAAAAAGTAAGTTAATATGATCGTCACGCACCAAGCCTAAAACTGATGTTTGAGATAATGGGGAAAATGGCATACCCTATTAATTATCTTTAAGCGAGTTTAATTATCACTTTTATTTTTAATTAAATGAAATGATGGATATTGTGAAAGTAGTATACCTGCTCAATAGGCCTTCTGTTAAGACAAGGTACAACCAGCACGTTCTGCTCATATATATGCTGCAAGTAATGAGTACTTACAACAATAAAGTAACAATTCTCTAAAAAGGATATTGCATTCACTCTCCAAACAGGCCCATCAAACCTTGCAACATTGGCCTATAGATAAAACAGAAGCAACACCAGACTTTGGTTCTGATAGAACAAAGTAAAATTCTCTCTCAGAATGGTATTCTCAATCCTCACACTTTGGTTAAATTTTTGGGACACATATTTTAAGGCATTATATTAAGTAATTTTTATGACTTTAAAATACTCCACAAAAAGCTTCTTCGTCAACCATTGCTTGAAATAGATATTGCTTGAAATAGATGATAGAAGCCACAAACTCCGGTGTAGAAGAATAACAATCCTGATTGCGTATTTCCTAATAAATTACCCACAAAATATCATCTTTAAGTAAATTACTGATTTGGTGAGTAACGAAAATTGTCTCTCATCAATACTCTCTGCCAAATGGTCCCTAATTCCACTATTTGCTTTTACTTCTAGTGAATCGTATGTTCCTTAAGGAACCAAAAATGAAATCAAACAATGGAAATAGGGACCATTTATTCAATAAGTATCTAGGATGAACAAATTTTATCATTTTTATCTAACCAAACAAACGGTTGATGTAACAAAATGCTATACCTGATTCTGCAAGTGAGATATATTAGATCGCCACCATAGCAATCCTGAAAGAGTTGAAACGGGTATAACCTGACAAATATTGAGAGGTGAAAATAATTTGTTACTCGTTTCTTTAACACCTCTTATAAGCAAAACTGTGACTGGTTGCCACCAAATCGTTCTCCATCTTTTCGGTTTATTGCTTTCTATAACAGCGTTCACGTGATCATCAACTTCTAATACTCCAGCTTTAAGATTCTCAACCAGATTAATCTGACAAGCCAAAGCCAACTTCTGCTTGACTACATTTTGACCCAAACAACTTGTTTCGACTGATGATATACTGAAAAAATATTATCGCCTTTTTCTTTTGAGCTATTAGATATACAAACAACTAGAATTGGACCTTTTTCTTTTACCTCTGGTGGTGTTTATTCTCCCTCATTAGGTTCTTCCTCCTTATCTACCTGAAAAAAAAGAAGTGCAACATTGTACATTAAGCAACATTTCCATTTTGCGAGTTCCTTTTGGGTGTATGAGTTTCCATTACGTCCTCATCCTTGAACAAAAACCAAAGTGGATGATTTCAAAGCTTCCATTTTAGATATATAATTTTTACCCGTTTGATTCATTTAGAGAAAGATCATAGGCCAAACGAACCCATTAATAAGTAAAATGGGTTACAAACTCCACATATCTTCTTCGTAAAATCGGTTTAAGTTTTGAGATTGAATTACAATTATATTTTTTGAACTTCTAAGAATGCTTGAAATCAGAGTCTCAAAAGCATAAGGAATCGTAAAAATGCCATCAGCCCTCTTTTCCCTTTTAATGTGTTGCACACTCTAATTAGCAAATAATTATCCTATAAAGGGTCGACTCAAGTTTTTTTATGGGTTAAATAGTTAAAAACATTATAGCTCTAACGAAAAGGAAGCTAAAAATGCTCTTGCAGCATCAAGCAGACATTGAACACGGGCTCCAAATTATACAACATGTAACCAAAAAGCGTCAGCAGTACTTAACAAAAACATTACCAGCTGGAGTGGCGCAGAAAGATCCAAAACCGTCTTAAGAATCTCCCCAACGGCATCTGATTCTCCTCCGAATATTTTGTTCAGAATTTTTGGTTTTCTGATAATCCCTGATAATTAGAAAAAAAATGTTAGTTTTGACATCTAAATATGACATAGAACTGCAAAGTAATCCACAATAACTAAAAAAATGCAGGGTGACTTGAAAAAAAATCGTAAATACATTTTATACATTTACATATATGGAGTACCTGCTTTATTTCATCATAACAACCTTTCTCATATACTCTAAAAGGTAGTGCCATGGAGGTAGGAATACCAACCGAAGACGGGATTTCATGGAGGATGTTTTCACCATTGGAATCGGATCTTGAATTCACCATGGCCGCCATTTCTGAAAAGTACTCCTGAAATGAGAATACTATCTGATTAATGCCAACATAAATACCATAGATGTCGGTGTTGTGTTTCTTCAGCCTCATCTATTATCATTGTAATTGAGAAAACAAAATTACATAGTTTGAGAGCAAAGAAAGCCAACTAAAGTAGAATAAAAAAAATGTATGACCTTTGCGAATAAAGGTTGAGCACCCGCAAATTTGTTGTCCCACCTGAACTTTGTAGCGGGTTGGATCCATTCTGTATGGCTTATTGTACTTTATGTATCGCCTCTATCGACTCGCTATAATCACATGTTCAATAGCATAACAATAAATGTTGTTGTCAAAGTTTAAGACTGACTGGATGTTTTCTACTCCATTTAGTATCAAATGATCACTTCATAAACGACTTGTATCATAGACAATTTAAAAGTGTTTTACCTGTTTCATTTTTAGCTATTAGACCCATTTGACCCATTCGATGGTAATGATTTTGTAGCATGATTTTGCTATCATATTTTGTAGGTTACCCATGATGTAAGGATATATCCTTCTAGGTCAGCGGCCAAACTTGCACATATGCAAATGTTTTCGGTTTCTCCTAACCTCTCCATCGACTAAAGGTCAATTAACCCTTAAGAAAGAATAGTGCACCATTCTTATGTGTGTCCTTGCTCTTGTAATCCCGATAGAGTTCTCTATCGTACCAAAGCAATATGAAGTCAATACGTAACTTAGCAACAGTTTGATCATGTCCTATTTGGCATCCTGAGACTTTATCAGTTACTACCATCTATTTTTTTTTAATCTGAAACAAACCGGCCAGGGATGCAAGGATATATCCTTCTGGGTGAGAGGGCCAAACTTGCACATATTCAAATGTTTCCGGTTACTCCTAACCTCTCCATCGACTAAAGGTCAATTAGCATTTTTGTGGTATTAGCATTTCCTTAAGAAGTTTTAGACGTCATGTATCTTATACAATTTATAATGCTACAAAGTCATGGTTCTAGCATTTGAAAGTTACGGGTTTGGCAAAGTGATAAAGTATTAAATATTTAGATACTTTGTTCATTATGAAAATCCAAACACCGTTGTCTTTTTTTGTTTGTAACATCTACATCCAGATGGAACGATTTTAGTATAGGTGATTTAAGTAGAGGAACAAAGTTAAGAAGTCATACTTTTACATCCTGACTTTCATGCTGAAATTAAACTTGTCATGTACAGAATCAAGTTTAGATATTAGTATGTTCTTTCTTTAGGTTTATTGAGTAAAAACGGACCTGATTGAATTGAATGTGGTTCGATTTTCTGTTTCTTCAATCTGGATTGAGTTTTTTCAATCTGGATTGAGTCCCATTTATGGTTCATATGTGTTATTAATCTCTTTAATAGTTGAAAATCAATTGCATTTTGCCGAAATTATACATGAAATCGTTTGTTTTATGAAATAATAAATGACTCAAACAAATAAGTACTCCTATTTAGTCAAGGACTTTATGTCCTATTAGCAGAAAAATTCAATAAAGAAGCCAACCTGCTCACTACAATACAATGACAAATGAAAAGGACTCCCATGCTTTCTCTTTGTGAAAAACTACACATTTGGACCCTATAAACCAGACAATTTTACAATCTAAATTTCTCAAACACGTGTATCCAAACTTGAACTTCAAAATCAGTAAATCACAAGTTTTTGACACTTTTTAAATCAGTAAATTTAACGGTATCCATGGTGAGAAATTTTTAAAATATGTGTATCCAAACTTGAACTTCAAAATCAGTAAATCACAAACTTGAACTTCAAAAATCAGTAAATCACATGAAATTTTCAAAAAGACTTTTATGCTCACCATGGATACGGTTAAAATCAGTAAATCACAAACTTGAACTTTGGTTGGGTCACCATGGTGAGACTTTTAAAAAAGACTACCATTTCTCAAACACGTGTATCCAAACTTGAACTTCAAAATCAGTAAATCACAAACTTGAACTTCAAAAAGTTCTTATTTCAGCTTATTTAAAAAGTCTCAAACTTGAACTTCAAAATCAGTAAATTTTCAAAAAGTAAAGTAATACTTACTCATAACTAGGGTTACTCTACATCCAGATGGAACGATTTTAGCGTTTCCAGCTGCACCAACAACAACTTGGAATGAGCTTTGGGCTCATGGGTTGATAACACGTCCGTTGCACCAATTTCCAAACTGCTGATTGTAAGGTGTTCCGAGTAGTAAATCAACAACCATTGGGGTGTTCTTGCAGTAATGTGGTGATGAACTTCTATATGTTCAACAGTCTCCTCATGCTCCATATCACCTTTCTCTTAGCCTATGTCCAACCTAAGGTCCATCCAGGAGGCGAGATGCAGTGGTATTGTTGCAAATTATACATTGTAACGAAGGCCTACGAAAAACAAATTATGATATGAGATCCCATTGTGACCCAACCCCCTTTTGACATGTTACCCAACCGGCACAACCCACTCATCGCACCACCTCTAAAGTAAAAAAATAAACAAATAAAACATCAATTACGAACCTAGGTTTATGAAAATAAGAAACTTACATCAGGTGCATTGGAGATTAATTCTCTCAAGAAAATATCCTTGTTGCTGTAAAGAGATCATACCATCACTACTTGATTTAGAGGGAGTTTATAATAGGCAGCAAGTGGACCACTCTGCAGTTTAAAAAACAACACCTTTTAGGTACCAAAGCTAAAACAATAAGCTTGTCATGTTATATCAATAAGTTTAATATATGAACTTACTGATTCACCACTTAAATTCATATGTATGTCTGAGGCTTTGCTAGTAAAATAGGAACACCATCGACAATACATGTTATGCCAATCCAAATATTAAATCTGGTATAACACAATAACTTGTGAATGTAAAATATATTAGAAAGTGAGAGAAGCTGACAAGCCTTTTCCGAAAATGGCTTTACAAAACATTGTATCCATAGCAATCGTTTCCGACTCCGCAAAAATATCAATCATGTTAAACCCGACCTGATTTCATAAAAACACAATTTAACGGATAAGATATAAAGCATATAAGTCTTAGTTGTGAGTTGTGACAGGTTAACTTAGGAACATACATTGTGTGTTGTTCCTTTAAACTTATCCCCTGGATTACCCAAACCGACAAACAACCATGGCTTTGGTGATTGAATTGATGTGCAGAAGCTGCGATTTGTACTAAAAAGCTTCCTTAGCATCCTTCAGTCACGCTTTTGCTAAGCTACATATTTTTCAATGTAAATAATTTGGAATTGCTTAACTCAACTGCTTACTTATCAGAGCTTACTTGCAATTCAAAAGTATCCCATATTCTCGTTTCATCATTCGCCGACAAGGGTTGTTTTGGATTTGCTTATTAGTGTTGTTGAATAAGTAGTTTGGAATAAGGGGGTGTCTGGGATTTGCTTATTTCAAACTGCAAAGTTTTAAAAAATACTCAAAACTGCTTATTTGCTTAAAAAATAATAAGACAAGCACTTAAATGTGCAAAACCTAAACAACCTTTAATCCTTTATAAGCTGCTTAATTCTAACAAAACAATCAGAACTGCTTATTTGCTTCAAATAACCAAACCAAAAACACCCTTTATAAACTGCTTAGTGAAATAAGCTTAATTCACTAAAAATAATCATATAAGCAATTTAAAAAAGCAATCTCAAAACTCAAAAAAGCAAATATCTTACCATTTAGTTTTTCTGGTTGCCGGAAATGAAAAAGTGGTGGCCGGAAAATGAGTTATGATGGATTTAGTAAAATAATAACCCCAAACACCAAAAGGATCAATATAATATTTTCATGATTACTCATTAATGCCCAATTAGGTTTCTTGATTTTTTTTCGTATCGTGCATAAAAATGATGATTCAACATAGGATTGGTTTTCGTTTTTGATTGATAAGGTGCTATTATCATTGATTAATTTTTTCGGGTGTTGATTTGAAGTATGAGATGAGGGAATTGTACAAAATTAGGTTGGGGATATGAATCTGATTTTGATAGGTTTCTCCAATTTGGTAACAGATTTTGAATTAGAGCAATTAATTTGATAGAGTTTTACTTCAAAAGATGTGTTGAAACGGTTTTGTGATAAATGCTGTCAGAATTATATTTGATCGGACGGTGCTCATAGTTTTGGGGAATAAAAATGCCACGTGTCATTTTTTCAGAATTTTGAGGGGAGATGTGATTCAAACAAAGCCGCCCTTATATAGAGGGGAGATTGTAAATTAATGTATAAAATAGGGTTAACAAAATCTACAAACGTTAAGTGTTTGTTAACGAACAAGCTTTTTATCCTAAATTTTAAACGTTAAACGCTCTAAATTACTACAAAACTATATATGCCAAACTAACTTGTATGATTATAAAGAGGTATCCTACACGTTTAGTGATAGAAACCGATTCGAGATGGTTATTCTCCTTCTAAACTATAACTAAACTAGGAACCAACTCTTAAACTATTTCATTCTTTTTCTTCTCTGCCTTCATTCATAAAACAAAACATGCTTATATAGGCAAATACAAATGCATGCTATCCTATTCTTCTGGTGCAAGACAAAACGTGGGTAAGTAAATGTAAACACGAGACTAATGCATTAAGTGGTGGACCACTTGCTATTCCTAAAATGATGCATGCAAAACTACTATTCCAACGTGTGCATGAGGAGTAAAACACGAGTGTTTCATCCCTTGACTTGGTCTTCTAACTCTTCAGCCACGTATCATTTAGCATAGAGTACGACTTCTCAATTCTCATGTAAGGTGACATATGCATCACAAGTCCACACATATTATAATTTAGTCTTGATTTATTTTATTTTATTTTATTTTATTTTATTTTAAATTAACTATTTCAATTAGTATTATGTTTTTAATTCAAAAATATTCGAAAAATATTCAAAAAATGTTAAAGATGTTCCAAAAAAACTTAACTTTTTTTTTACATAATTTTTTTTTAAATTCGAAAAGAAAGGTTCAAAATATATTCGTTTCTTTATGTTTTTGTTCGGATTTTTACGTTTTCGTCCGTTTTCTTATATATTCAACCGTTTTATTACGTTTTCGGCTGTTTTTTATGTTTTCGTCCATTTTTTTACGTTTTCATTCGGTTTTTTACGTTTTCGTCCGTTGTTTTCAACCGTTTATTTACGTTTTCTTCTGTTATTTACATTTTTGTCCGTTTTTACGTTTTTGTACCGGTTTGTACGTTTTCGTTCGTTTTTTAAGTTTTCAACCGTCTTTTACGTTTTCGTTCGTTCTTTTTACGTTTTCAACTTTTTTTTAATGTTTTCGTCCATTTTTTTACGTTTTCGTCTGTTCTTTTACGTTTTCGTCAGTTGTTTTGCATTTTCGGCCTTTTTTTTGTTTTTGTCTCTTTCTTTTACGTTCTCGTTTTTTTACGTTTCGTCTGTTTTTTTACGTTTTCACCCATTTTTACCGTTTCGTCACTTTTTTATGTTTTCATCCGTTTTTTTACGTTTTCAACCCTTTTTTATGTTTTCGTCTGTTTATTACGTTTTTGTCTGTTTTTTTATGTTTTCGTCCGTTTTTTACGTTTTTGCCCGTTTTTTATGTTTTCGCCCGAAAACGTAAAAAATCAGATGAAAACGTAAACGTAAAAAATAACGGTTGAAAACGTAAAAAAAATGAACAAAAAAGTAAAAAATCGAACGAAAACGTAAAAAAATGGACGAAAACGTAAAAAATAGACTAAAACATAAAAAAACGAATGAAAACGTAAAAAACAGACGAAAACGGGAAAAATGTAAAATAAAAAAACGTAAAAAAATGGACGAAAACGGGAAAAAACAGACAAAAACGTAAAAAACTGTTGAAAACCTTAAAAAATGGACGAAAATGTAAAAAAATGAGACCGAAAACGTAAAAAAACAGACGAAAATGTAAAAAACCGTCCGAAAACGTAAAAAAACGGCCGAAAACGTGAAAACCGGCCGAAAACGTAAAAAAAATGGACGAAAACGTAAAAGACGAACATGAACGTAAAAAAATGAACGAAAACATAAAAGAAGAACGAAAACGTAAAAAAACAGACGAAAACGTATTAATAATTCTATAGAAAAATATTAAAATTTAAAAAAAACTTATGTGATAAAAAACTAAATTTTTTTGGGAATATCTTTGAATATTTTTTGAATTAAAAAAATAATACTAATATTGAAAGTTAATTTAAAAAAAATAAATAAATAAAAATAAAAAAATCGGGACGAATTTTGTAAAACCTAGCACATGACAGGGACCATTTATGTAAAAAATATGAAAAGAAAATAGAAACAAAAGAAGGCAGGGGTATTTTTGTCATTTGATCTTTATCAGGGACCAAACATGCAGCAAACGTTTCAAAATGAGGACCACCGTTGCACTTTCGAAACTTTAGAGACTGAACCTGCAATTTGGCTAAACCTTAGGGGACCAAAAATGCAATTTACTCTAAATATATATATATAGGGGAGAGTTAACGTGAGATCAAGCTTAAAGTTGTAAAAATAAGATCAAGTCTAAAAAACCACTAAAACATTTATAAATAACAAATTTAGCAATAATACACATAAAGATAATATTTTAATATAAATTAACATTTTAGCAACTAATAACGAAATGATACATGAGTTTGGATTAGTGATACACCTGATACACGTTACAGTAATAAATATTCCAAAATCTGATACATATACAAAAACCTGATACACATTACACTTCTAATCAAAGTGTATCACCTAGGTTTTGTAAATTTTAAAAAGAAATCTATCGAAACTTTAACAATTTTATGTGTAGTTATTAAAAAAATTATTTTTATTGTAATGAGAGTGTCACTTGTCAAATTTTAGTTGGATCTTATTTTAACAACTTTAAGTTTGATCTTATTTGATCTAGATTCTATATATATATATATATATATATATATATATATATATATATATATATATATATATATATATATATATATATATATATATATATATATATATATATATATACACACGACACTTAAGTGGCGAAGTTAGAATTGGCGGGCTGCAGCAGTGTTGTGGCGAAAGTCCAACGGCGCCACTTCTTTAGCCACGTAAGAAGTGGCGGAGGGGGCGTCGTTATACCTAATGCTCTTAGAGCTTAAACTTATTATGAAAACAACTCTGCTAAAGATTTTTAAATTTTGTCAACTAAATTGAAACTTAATTTTAACAAGAAGTTAGTTCTTAAACAAAATTAGGATTTGCTTTTCATAATCAAAAGTTCAAGACAGATTATGAGTTTAGTATGACATGAAATGACACAATCTGGCATCATCATGTGGATTCAAGCTTCACTGATTATGAAATAACATTTTTAATGTAGCATCTAATAGTACGTCGCTACTTCATTTTTTTAGCAGTCATTACTTCATCTAAAAGAGTAAAATAATATGGTTAAAAGAATTCCGTGTAGTTTTTTTTATCCATAAGTCAACTGTTTGATAATTTATTTTAAACATGCTCGTATAACAAAAACAAAAAAATAGTTCTATCAAGTTCAACGACAATTTCCTTGGAGTTATCTGCCTATGCCACTATCTCCCATCACATGATTTCAGCTTGTTAAATTTCCATGTAAAGGGTTTATAGTTTCATTATCATTCGTGTTATTCCTTTCACCTGAAGCAGTGGAGCTCTTCAAGAGAGTCCAATGAATTATGCATAGCAATGTTATGATACCTAGATTCACAAATGTTATTTTCAAAAAAATTAATTTTGCAATTTAAAATGATAGCAGCGCAGCTTGTTACTTGTTTGTCTTCCACCTATATGTAAATCCAAATTGAGTATATAAAAATTATTAAAGTATTTAGCCCGTGTACGCTTTTCTATTTCGATCATAACCCTGTGTTCTTGCCATCGTTGTCACATTGCTTCATTTCTTTACGCCTCATCCGTTCTTATGACAAAACCCATATCATAGCAGCCTATACCCCATCATGACAACTCGTAAGAGAACTTTTCAAGCTCAACTCTAGCCAAGGTCGAGTAATGGTTATTGATTAATAGAAATAAAAAGAAGGGGGTTTGATTTCAATGAACAACCTCGACCAGACCTCCTTTACTAAATCAAATTTCCGATGCTTTATGTAATTATAGAAGTGTCTTGAAAATTCAAATAAAGAATGTAACTTCTTCTAGTCATATACAACAAAATGAACAAAGAATCAAAAGTTCTTTATTTACCAGCTAGCTTTTACAAATAATTTTCTTTTTATAAGTTAGGCCTCGAAAAACTATTTGTGTTCTAATAATTTGGAATTTATCATTTTCTAGTAAACGCTCATTGTATGATTGTTTTTTCTATCCATATTGCTTTGAGAAGACAGTATTTGACTCGGGTACAAAACGTCAAGGTTTTATCATGACCGTTTTTGATCTTTTCTCTGATGACCTCAAATGTGTACTTAGCAGGGTCGGTCTTGAGTATTTTGATGCCCTGGGCGGGACGAGAGAAAAATACCCCTACTAAATAATGTAAATTAACGACTATCTAAAGTTTAATTTCTGCTAAGTGCAAACAACCTTTAAGTGATCACGTCAATCTTATAAAAATTAAGAATTTTAACTGGTTTGAGTGTAATAAATGGGCTAATAAATGGGGTTGTACAACCTCTACACTACAAGTAAGAATCATCATTTAATTAAACATTTAATAAAAGCTTAGAGAAAGTAGAATTAATAAGGTGTGATATGATGATAGTTCATTATATTGGAAAACTAATTAGGGGCGTTTGGTTGGGGTAATTTGAAATTCCGGAATTTTAATTTTTAAAAAATTTAAATTCTTGAGAATTTAAAATTCCGGAATTTAAAATACCTTCGCATGTTTGGTTGACAGAAATTTATAAATATATATTTTTTTATTTTTTTCAATATAAATTTCATAAATATTCTACTTAAAAGTTTATAAAAAAAATTATAAAAAAAAGTTTATAAAAATTTATAAAAAAATTTTATAAAAAATTTCTAAAAAAAAGTTTATAAATAATTTATGAAAAAGTTTATAAAAAATTTATAAAAAAAGTTTATAAAAATTTTATAAGAAATTTATAAAAAAAATTATAAAAAAAAAGTTTATAAAAAATTTATAAAAAAAGTTTATAAAAAATTTATAAAAAAAGTTTATAAAAAAAATTCATAAATATTTTATTTAAAAGTTTATAAAAAAACAATAAGAAAAAAAGTTTATAAATTTTTTTTTCAAGTAAATTAAAATTTCTCACTTTTTGGAGGCATTTTGATTCTCTCCATTTTGGCAATTCGGGGAATTGTAAATTACTTCAAATGACTACATTTAAGTTACCAAACGGGACATTTGAAGGGAATTAAAATGCAAATGGCCCCAATATCCTCCAAATTGCCCCAACCAAACGCCCCCTTAACGTGTATTGCTTGGTTAAACTTCATTATAGTAAGACTATCTTTATCAACAACCCAACCCAACCTCATCTTTTATTAAAATATTATTTTCTCTTCCCTACACCTACACAAAATACATACAACCAATCCATACAATTTATCAACAAACCAACCTAAAATAATATAAGTATTAAAAATAAAAAAAAATAAAAAAGTAAAGAAAAAAAACAAATAGCCAATAAAATAAAAACATGTGGCAGATTGGGGTTGTGATCTTGAGTTGTCATATGACTTTAGGTTGGAAGGAAAGTTTGGATGGGAGTATTAAAAATTAGACTAAAATACACCGTTGGTCCCTAAACTTGTTGCTGTGCATCGCGATGGGACGGAACTCGGCATATTCATCGTGGTCGGCCTTTAAATGCCAAATCAGTCCCTTTGACCAATTCTCTGTTAGTCAAAGTCTGTTAAGGTTAGGGTGTGCCTTGCACATGAGGGTAAACTCGTCATTTCATTGTTTCGGTCTATTTTATTTCATCTTCATCTTCCTCATGGGCTAAACCCAGATTCCGGCGACCTTAAACCCAAAATCCGGCAAGGAATACATGTGCACAAGGATTAAAAATGAGGAAGATGAAGATGGGTTCTTGAACCAAGCGATGCTTACCTAAACAAAGTCATGTACAGAGGAACAACTAGGCACTGATGCTTACCTAAACAAAAATATCGCATGACTGATCATAATTCATAAAAGGTGATTCTATCTTAGATAGTAAAGGCATCTCATTGGTGTCAAAAGGCCGTGCAATATACTGAAGTGAAAGTAGATACCATTCCAATGAATCATTATCTCTTTAACCAATGTCGTATATGACTATGTGATACAATAAAGAAAGAAGTGACAAATAAGAGATCTTAAATATGATTTGTGATGTGAACACGCTCATCTCATAACCGGATGAGATCTTGAATTATAGAGCACTAACTAACCAAAAACGGTATCGACTACTAAAAATGGATGTATATGTAGAAGATGCATAAAAGAAAAACAACTTTTGCCGTTGGTGTCCGTTTGAAAGAATGGAAGGATTGAACTAAAACATGGTGTCATCTCTAACTATAACAAACAAAGATTTGTATAAACAAATATGGTAATCTACACAATACATTATTGTTGTTTGGATTGAGAAACATTAAAAAATCAAATTGACACAAAAGATGTACATTAAATAAATGGGTTCTTTCACCCCTTTCTATAAGCATTTTTTATGTTGTACTAAGAAGGTTGAGTGTTCTGTTTACATAGGTGGAAGACAATAGTCATGATACAAAGTCAAAGAGACAAACTTGGCCACCTTGTCCAAGGAGTCAAGCAAAAGAAGGGCTGGCAGAAAGATGAAAAAGACGAGGCTCAACCTCCATCTCCGGCAGGAATAATCAACATGGCAAGAGAAATCAATTTTTTATTCATTAAAAATTTCTTGTCCACTTTTATTAATGGCATCTACAAGGTAGGTATCTAAAATTCTGCCAGGATAGAGGAAGTTCTTAGGAATACAAAACACCTGTTGCCAGCTAAAGCTCCTTTAAGTGGATTTTTTGTTGAACGTTCATGACATGTTGGCCTAGTGAACCTAGAGCTTACATTGGGTAGCTACCCTCTATGCAGCTTTGTAACTCGAGAGTTTACAATTATCGAGTCTGCTTTGCAATATAATGTTGTATTTGGAACACCTGCCTTAATGCAATTACGGGCGATCATTTCCACTATTAATATCATGGTGAGGTACCCAACTAAAAGCTAGCCACCGTAAGATTTTAAAGATCATACCAGAAGAAACTTAGAGGTACACGTTAACGACATGGTTATTAAAAGCCATTTAGAAGAAAGCTTGCTCTCACTGACATTCCTAAATGTTAACACGCTAAGGCACAACGGCATTGATCTCAACATTCCCAAATGCACCTTGGAGGTGGGCAGAGGAAATTAAGTTTTTAGGCACATGGTGAGGCCCAGGGAATCAAAACCAACCCAAAGAAGATTAAGACTATTACAACAATCATTGTATGGTAGAAAAAAAAATAGATATGGAGTTTGAATGGCAAGATAGTTAGCTAGAAATCCAAAGCTAGAAATTTATGACAATATCAAGACTTATGTTCAAGACGTTACCAAATGAACATAGTCTGAACTCTCAAGCTATAAAGACTGAAAGAAGATTGAAGACAGAACATGCAAGATCCTATTAAGCATAAAACCAGAGATAACTAAAACATGAACCTATTCTGTAAACGTATGCATGAACCTACTAATTGCGCCGGATTCTGGGTTTAAGGTCGCCGGAATCTGGGTTTAGCCCATGAGGAAGATGAAGATGAAATAAAATAGACCAAAACAATGAAATGACGAGTTTACCCTCATGTGCAAGGCACACCCTAACCTTAACAGACTTTGACTAACAGAGAATTGGTCAAAGGGACTGATTTGGCATTTAAAGGCCAAGGTTTGGACTCACCACGGTGAATATGCCGAGTTCCGTCCCATCGCGATGCACAACAACAAGTTTAGGGACCAACGGTGTATTTTAGTTTAAAAATTATTAATTTGTATGAATAGTGTACTATTTGGGTTGGCAAGCTAATTGATAAACGTAGTCTAAAGAACTAGTTAATGTGCATTGTTGATGAAACTTCAACCATGTGGTTGAAAACGAAAGGAGTAGAATTTTATGCTACATGGTTCTTGTTTAACGACAATTGTTCAAAAGAGAAATGTATAAAGATACTATACATTACGTTAAAATTGTAAAGAACCACGAAAGTATTATACATATACAGGAACTAGATATATGGGTCTTAGGACCGGTGATCGGGTTTTAACAGGCTTATTCAAGTTGGTCTCGACGAGACCCTAGGTCACCCCAGGGACGGACCTACATTGGTGCCGGGTGTGGCACGGGCTACACTCGATTTTAGGTCATGAAGTATAAAAGTTATAAAAATAATGTCGATTTTTTGTATGGGCAACCCCCAATATTTTCATTTTGCTACTTTCATTTTTTATGGTGTAACTTAGTTAACCCAAATGTTAATTGTGCAATCTCAAAAATCCTGAGTCCGTTTCTGGTCACGTCATGGACTTGATTTTGCCCCTCAAAGTGCTTTCCTCATTGCTGTCAATCTTCCTTTACGCTCTTTAATACTGTGATAGTCTAAAGATTGGAAAGAAAAGACATATAATAACTTTAATCACTTCTTCATGCGTGATACCTTTGTGTTGTGGAAGTTGAAGCTCAAGACTAGGACATAAAAGCACAACAAAAACATGTAGACATGCCAAAACTAAATTTGAAGGAGTTCCAGTAAAAAAGGCTAAAATGCCATGTTTATTTGTAGTAGATCTAGCATTAAAAGTCATACCACAATGTTTTTCCAGAAAAGGAAGCCTTTTAATTGACGATTTCGTGCCAAAGGGGTAATACCCCAGCGGTATCTCCGAAGTCCCCATGTGATGGGTTTGGCCTGCCCACGCAGGTTCGAATCTTGATGGGGCAAAGGTTTTCTCCCAATTAAGTGTAGTGCCTTTGGGCTGCTTAGTTGGGGGTTTTCCCTCCCCCGTGGTTCCCAGACTTCATCGGTCGCTAGTCCCTTAAGCCCACCGCATACTGCCCAATTGGATGTCACTGTGGGTAAGATAAAGGGCTAGCCGTCCCGTTGAATGTTCAAAAAAAAAAAAAAAAAAAAAAAGAAGTCTCGTAGAAACCTTAATTCAACATTATGGGCTTTTTTATACTTTTAGGATACGTAAACTTTAGTTCATTTTCATGAAAAAACTATCGTTGATTTAAGCATCATGATAATGTTTCTTTTCAAGTAAACTTTTTATCACCAAACTTTATAAGTGATAAGTAGTCGTCCACTAAGATCCCACTAAACCACTACCAATATTTTTTGAAGATTCTGTTTGAGTAGTTATATTCCTTCTAACTTTTTAAGTAATTGACAAAGCTGCTTAAAGCCTTAAACACTTAACATACAAGTATACAACTAGCAGGGTACCCGTGCGATGCGGCGGCGGGTATCATGTGACTATATATCGAAGCGAGCAACTATTGTTTGACTATACGTTTTTTTTTTTTTTTTTTTTTTTTTAATAACAATTACCAATACAAATGAATGACAATTTAAATTAAAATAATGTTAAGCAATAATAATGATATATCATTTCTTAGCATTTTCTAGTAAGATAACCTCTAGATATGCTATACAATAAATTTGTTTTTTACTATGATAAATATATTAAATGTTCACATTTCAAAAAAAATATCCAAACAACTTATACAAACAATACCAACACAAGAAAATACTGATCCAAATAAACTAATCACATATTAAAAAAAGACTTGTACAATAAAAACATATCAGCTCATTTTCAAATAAATCTAAAAAAACAAACATTATAAATATATTATCAATAATTCTAGCGCAACAAACCATTACTTTTTGCGTAAAAATAATATATCTCAAGTCATTAACGCATAATCCTCTATTCGTTGATCAATATCACCCTTCGTAACTTCTTATCAACATTGCCTGTCAATCCCATTTCACAGCCCATATTAGTCCAAATTTTCGGATTGTATAGTCCAAACTAATCCAACAAGTTATAAAACTCATCACTTGATGAAACCATAATTTTTTAGGGTTATATAAATACCTCCACAACCCTAATCTATCACCTTATTTCATTCGCAGTCACAATACCTCCTTTATATCTCCAAAAACACATAATAATCTATGTTCTATCCCATCTCACTTCAAAAAAACGTAACACATGTCACACTTCTTTACATACACACAACCACACAAATTTATTTTTATTAACGTATGTATGTGTATACGTTAAAAGGGGTACCATTATTCCAACGAGCCTTAATTTTTTTTCCAATTGGTAAGCCTTGATGATACTTTTTTATATTTTTAGACTCTTTGAAGGTATCAATCGTGACTACGGAACAACAATTAATTATTTTGGAACACATAGATTGCACGACTACTCTCCATGAAGTGGAAATATAGAATAGCAACTCTAATTGGTGTTGGAAAGTCAAAATGCTTTAGAATGTTTTCATCTAATTGTTTTTGTTTAATACTTCAAAGAACATTATTTTTGCTAGTAGTTTAGTGGAAGATGTTATCATTTTCTTGTGTTTTGTTTTCTTTTTTCCGAAAAAGATCTATGATGGGCTATGGAGATATTTAAAGATTTATTCTTGTAACAAAACCTGAGGTCTTTTGTATTTTCTTCTTTGCTTCGAGTCTTGTAGCTGTTGGATCTCAGTTTTGTTTTGGGTTGCCGGATAGTTCAACATGGCCAACTTGACTTAAAAAATCCGTATTATCTATTTTAACATTACAAGTTTGATTTATTTGTACATTTTGTTTTATTAATTATACTTTTTATCAAAGGGGTGAATTAAATATGACATTAATTATAAATGTTGATCGGTCAATATGTGTAAGTGTTTATGCATAAATTAATTGTACATATAGCTTAAGTAGTTGTATTTGGCTAAAATCTATATATAAAAATCTTAAAAAATTAGAAGAGAGAGAGTGTTAAATGATTTATAAGTAGTATAAATAATTTCTCCAAATATCATCCTTTGGAACTTATTTTGGCTATGCCACAAAATCAAACAAAATTAATTCTCTTTGTTGTCGGGTTTTAAAATATCTATCATCCGTGATGATGGTGGTCGAAAATCTTAAATATCATATGAGCGTAAAATGTTTATCCGATTTGATACGATAATTTTCTGAACCATAGCATATTTAAAAAAATGATTGACCTCTAATGAGTATCTCACTATTATGTCCAAACCTTCAAATCTGTCATGAAAGTTGTGGTGCATAGAACACTACAAAACGTCTAGATCCTGATTACAACATTTGGGTATGATTTATAAATCCTTATTAGAAATACAATGCATTCATAATAAGATCCATATATTAGCAACCAAAACGACAATTTAGTTTAGGAAGAAGCCCCTCTTATGTAATATAAGCTAAGAGCTTCAGACCTTCAGTATCATGGCTCAAGTCATGACCCTTTTTGAGTACTACATCATGGCAACTCATCAAAACACTGTTTTATAGTCACGCAACTAAAAAAACCCAAACCTCATAACTCAAGCTAAAACATTATTTCAGGGCTCAAGCCAAGTAATTGGCGAACAGTTTGGGGCATTTGGGTTGGGGGGGGGGGGGGTCATGCAATGGATTTGGCTTGGCGCCACGTTGGATGGCTTGGGCACTCTAAGTGCAAACAACGAAAAAGGTTCTCAAGATTCTCGATTGCCCAGTTTTTAATGGGCAAGAACAATGCCATAAGGGAGCAACGCCAAGCTCAGCCACTAGTATAATAATTAATTTGATCAAAATTTTGATTTTACAGATTTAAAATGGTAAACCATGAATCAAACTAGATTGAAACATTAAGTTGTCAACGAAAATGCTATGCCAACACGTCGATCGCAAAACAAAAGATATCGAGACTCCATTTCTGAGGCCCAAAGGTCTAATCCCGTTCAACTCAACCAGAGAATTCAAAATCAGATCACCGTCTGCACCCCAACCTTTAAGACATGATTTTAACCGATGACATAATCCCTTGCAATTACGCTATATCTCCTTGATCACATTATATATAACAACTTAGCAAATTCACAAGAAAAAAGTTTCTACTTGATATGTTAGATTTATTTCCTTATCACTTCTTAAGTTGGGTGTAATGGGTAAAGAAGACGTGTCTTCCTCTCTCCCATCACATGTCCAAGCTAAAACACCCCTCCCCAGAGTGACGCGTCTTGGACAGATTCTGATCATAACTCGGTCGTCTACATGACTAATATATGTGTGTGATATTGGTTTTGTCAGGATATATTTGTGTATAAATGAAATATGTTTAAGTAATATAATTATGTTTGATGATTATGTTAATGACAAAATAAAATTGTGATATCACGTTAAGTTGAGAGTGATGACCTTAAAAGAGAAACCAAAAGATAACTACATTTAGGTAGAAACATTTAATAAAAAGTAATAATAATAATAAATTCGAAAAAAACGTGTCAACATTATTTCCAATTAATTACGTCACCCACATCTTCACGCCTACAAATCCCTCCATATAAAAACACCTCCATAACCAAAAAATCAAAATCGTTTACTTTCATAACAACTCATATATCTCCGGCGTATATTCCGGCGATCAGTCAACTCACCGGAATCTCACCTCATCAAACAATCATGAACCCTGAATAGTAAGTCAAACCGTATATATTGCAGTTGACTCATTGTGATCTCAATTTTGCTGTTTTTTGGTTGGATTGTGTTAGATCTGTGTTTGGTTGAGATTTTGTGATGCTTAGTTTTGGTTTGATTGGGATTTTAGCTGTTAAGTTGTTGATTTAGGGTTAAATTTGTGTTTTGATTTCGATGTTTAGCTGTTTATTTTAGTTGTTGTGATGCTAAATTTTGGTTTGATTGGGTGTTGAATTTGAGGATTTTAGGTCAAATCAAGTCAATTTTGGTAAAAGATAGGATCTGTTGAATTATTGTCTGATTATGTATATTAAGGAAGGTTGATTTGATTTGTTGAGAGTTTTGATGGTGTTTTATTGATAAAGTATGGGTTTTTTTTAGGGGATCGTACAAAAAGGTACTAAACTTTAGGTTAATTTGAATCAAAGGTATTTAGCTTTTTTTTTGTGTCTTGAACTTAATTTTGTGTTCAGTTTAAGGTTTTTTCGACTTTTCAATAGATTTTTTGACTCTTTCGGATAGTCAAAACACCTTAATTGTACAAAAAATTAATACCTTAGATTGAGAAAAGTTATTTGAGTTTATTGTAGGAAGTTTGATTTCGTTGGTGACTTGGTGTTTTCCTGAGTTGAGCTAAATTATGTATTTTGTTGCATCAAGTCGAAAATATTGTTTTGAAGTCAAACGTTTGGGATCAAGTTGACCTTGATTGAATTTGTAACTGAATAGGTAGTGTATGCCTGACCGGTTGGTTTTTAAACATAGATTTGGTTTTAACTATTTATGATTTTAGAGGGTTCGATTGGATTTTAGAGTTCTTATATGAATGTATAGATTTCTCAATATAACGCATACTTTAGGATGGTTCTAGTTACATTTGAATTATTTCAGTATTTTAAGAAGTCGGGGTAGGTTTGTGGGAAAACTGGAATATCTCCTGAAATACTTTTCATGCTTAGGAGCATTATTGGGTTGTTTCTAACCATACGCCGGTAATTTACATGTTATGAATGAAATCAATAGTACGTTCATGATAATATACATGTTAGTGGGATTCAATTGTCCTGTCATGTAACTTCTGAAAGGATGACTAGAAACAATTAGATGCTATTATTGTAAGGAGAGGGTTGTAGACTTGTAGAAATTTTTGCGAAATTTATGAGAAGAGGAAGGCTATTATGTGCTTGCATCGGTTATATTAGAGATAATGTTTGTGGCAGCCACCAATGTAGACGATATTTTTCCTTTATGGACATTCAAGTATTCATGCTACTTCAGGGGTCACCCAAGTATGTATCTCGTTTCATTTTCACCAATCCCATGCAAAAAGCGTAGCGGATAGCCAGGCTTTGTTTGAATCTATAAGAATCTCAACGTACAAAATGCTGTTAACTCATGAAATATATATGTATTTTCGAAATTTATGGCAGCTTACATGTTTTCTGGCTGGATTTGGTACAATGAGGCTTGATACATGACCTTGAGGTGACCCGTAAAGTAGTTCTCATGATTGGGCCGCCTTAATGAAAAAAACTGTATGCTTGGGTGGAATCTACATACATTAGCCCCATTGTTCAGTTATAACATGAATAATATGGTGTAACATTAATGCTGTTTTTAAATTTTGTATTCATTGTAGTAGTTTTTGGTTTGTTAAAACTTAAAAACTTAAAATTGATGGCTTCCTTTTACATGTAGCGACTATTTGTTCAAGCTATTACTCATTGGAGATTCAGGAGTTGGAAAATCATGCCTGCTATTGCGTTTTGCTGTAAGTTTTTTGCACTTTTTTTTTTCTTTAATGTTAAATCAGGCATCTTGTATTTGTATATCATTTACTGATAAATGAGTAATGTTGCTTATATTTCATTTACAAAAAGTGAAGTCAATAAACCCAATGGGTTTTCCCGGTATCCAAAGAAAATGTGCAGTCTCATTATACAGAGACTAACATATTAGGCAGTATCTATATGATACCACCTTAAGGTTGACAGTTTACATCAAAAATACAATAGGTCTCCGGATTTGTGTTTTAGCCGAGTCAGATATGTATGCTTAGCATGCCGTTGGTGTATGCGTTTGTCATTGTTTAGCACTTTGGCACTCATCTCTTTTACTTCTGTACTGCAGGATGATTCATACTTGGAAAGTTACATTAGCACCATCGGCGTGGACTTCGTAAGCAAATCTTGATTGGCTTTTAGTTTTTTATGAGTGCTGTATAGAGAGGCATCTTTTTTACTCAATTGTGATCTGTTTTGTAGAAAATCCGCACCGTGGAACAGGATGGAAAAACAATTAAGCTTCAAATTGTAAGCTTCTGAGTCTCTTGCTTTGCTAGAATTTATTAATTTTCTTCTAGTGCATCTGGATATTGCGTTATTTATGAGATATTTCATTATCTTCTCATATTATACCTTGGTGTGTTAGCATGCTGGTTTATGTTTATACGCTCACATTCTTATGTCGACATTCTTGTGCTTACAGTGGGATACTGCTGGGCAAGAACGTTTCAGGACAATCACCAGCAGCTACTACCGTGGAGCTCATGGCATTATTGTAAGTAATTCTTCATCTCATGTTCTGCAGATCAATTTTGCTGGGGCCTTGAAGGATAGAGGCTATAATACTTTTTTTACTGTACAGGTTGTTTATGACGTGACAGATCAAGAGAGTTTCAACAATGTGAAGCAATGGTTGAGTGAAATTGATCGTTATGCCAGTGAGAATGTAAACAAGCTTCTTGTTGGAAATAAGTGTGATTTGACAGCTCAGAAAGTTGTGTCCTATGAAACAGGAAAGGTAATCACTGAAAGACATTAAGCTTAAGATTATTTTAGAGAATGCATCTTGTATTTTACATGGACAGTTACAAATGGAAAGTTTTCAAGGACTTGGTATTGAATATTTTGTTTTGGTGTCCAGGCTTTTGCTGACGAGATCGGGATTCCGTTCCTAGAAACAAGTGCCAAAAGTTCCACCAATGTTGAAGAGGCTTTCATGGCTATGACTGCTGAAATTAAGAACAGGTTCGCTCTTAACTTCCTCACCTTTAATAAGCCCAACCGTTTAATTTAGAATTTATATTCAGAGTGGCATGATTTAGAACTAATGTTTTGGGTTATTTTAGGATGGCAAGCCAGCCGGCAATGAACAATGCTAGACCTCCAACTGTTCAAATCCGAGGACAACCAGTGAACCAGAGTTCAGGTTGCTGCTCTTCTTGAAGAGGGTAGTCATTTTGGTGGTCAGTGTCACCGTGATATGCATGTATGTTCACATACATGTAAAGGTTCGGTGATTTGTTGATGCGAAGAAAGAAGCTGTTGATGATCACCAATTGTGTCTTATCTGGTTTCCTTTGTTAAAAACTTCCATTCTTTTCGGTGTAAACTGAATTCAGGGAACTGCTTGTACAAAGTAGGATAAGATTGTTGAATGGCTATGTTATACTGTTTTGCAATTTGCATCCTGTTGCAAGTTGTTATTTGGTAAAGGTTTAAGCTACTTTTTACATTATATTTTAACAACTGCGTGTGTACAAGTTAATCTGATTTCTGTTTGGCTGTTGCTACATATAATTCAACTTTAATTTTTTATCCGATTCTTTTTTCGGAAATTGCAAGTCCTACTTTTTAGTGCTCGCAACATCGGGGTTTTGGTGTTTTGCTTCGAGGCTCTGGTTGCCGCTTTACCACGAAGAATCGTTGGGTTAATAGTCGATCGCTATCTTAACATCTTATAATGCAATTGTGGTTTTTATTCTTAAGCCAAAGGAGAGTTTGATGGTTACTTACACGAACCAGAATTTGACATTCTTACAACAGCTCATTTACGGGGCAAGTGGTTGAAAATAAGTCTGTTGATGAAATGTTGGAATTTTGGCGTAAGAATTACTATTAGCTATTTAAGCAGTCATTTCTGATTAAAACCATCAAAGTTTTTGTTTTTTCGTTGTTTACTTTGATAACAAGATCACTACAATTTCCAAAAGTGTATAAGTATAACATGTGGAAGTGATCTTTTGTATAGGATTGGCATGCCATTTTTTCGTGCTTTGAGGCGAGTATTTGATCTTAACCTGTTATGTAGCCATACCATTTTGGCGATATACAGTAGGAAACACATAATGACAGCTAGGTTGGATCCAATTCTAGCTTAGTTAATTGACTTAACTATAGGATGCTTAAGTCTAACTTGATGTTGATTGGTGACAGTGTATTGTTATCGAGCTTCTTATATAAAGTTCATGTCTAGTCAGTCATTTGATTAGCTACGGAAGGTGTACAATGATAGCTAGTTGGTAGTATTTACCTATTCTTTCGAAAAAGAAATCCCAATTTACTTGCTAAGCTTTTAGCTTCGTTATAGTTGCACTTTTTGTATGTGCAAGTGTTGATCCTAGAGAAAAAAGATCATGTCACATAAAAGATGATGGAGAAACTCGTCAATGTCTTGGTTCATAGATGACCAGTAACTTCTAGGCCTACGTCGTATACGCTCAAGTTAACCCCGTTTTATGTTTAAAAGAGCTGAGATACAAGCGAGCCACCGTACCTCTTAAAAGATGCTAAGCACATTAGCCGGTTATGCCTAAATGAGTTGTGTATTAAAACTAAGGTTTTTAAGATCAGGATTCTATATCTAGGATCGTTTTTATCTTTGTAAGAACATGATCGTAAGATCGGATCAGGATCCTAAAATCCTACCACAATGTCATTCTTTAAATAGTCTTTGTAATATTATATAAATTTACAAATTATTATACATAGGCTATGTATAGCGACACGTAGCAGTAGACAGTAGGCAAAAGCAGTAGTTGTTTGTTTAAAAAACATGTTTGGTAACGTAGCTGTATCAATAATTATAAAATGTAAAATTACGAAAAATGTCATATACATATTAAAATAAAATAAATGATTAAACATATGTAATTTTAGAAACCAAATGCTTGGGGCAATTGTGGAATGCTTATTCTAAAAGAATTAAGATTGGAGCGGTAACACATTATCATATTATCTTATAATGCATGATGGACTCTTTCTCTAATTAAATTTTAAGATTTCCTTAAATAAATTTTTAAGCATTTACACATTTTATTGCTTATTGTACATATTTATAACTAGCAGGGTACCCGCGCAATGCGGCGGCGAGTACTCGGTGACTTATTTTATGGCGAACAAATGCTTTTCATTTATATTGTGCGTTGCAGCGGGGCTGATTTATAGCCGACGTATGTGTTCTTTTTTTCTATTATTGTAGCTTTTTTGTTTAGTAATTTTTATTTTGTTTTAGTATGCATTTGTTTTTTTAAATCCTTAGATGATTGTTATTGTTATATTTTTTTATTGCTAAAAGTTGTACCATTTTTTTTTAGTCCATTCTTATTGTTATAATGTTACCGGACCAAACAATAGAAGCCCAAAAAGTGTTAGCTCCAAAGCTGTCTACCAGCAGCCCAGTATCAAAACGACATCAAACAGTACCGTTTTTGCACGCCTTGTAGTATTATGTATAATGGTTGTTAAAACAAAATAAATTATCAATTCAATCATATTCTTTTCACCTGCAGTGAGAGGAATATGCGTTCTTTTATTCAGATATATACGGACTAACTGTGATATCCATGTACTCGTTTCTGTCTATTTTTCTAGCCACTTTGCAATATTTGTTTAAATTTAAACCATAAGCCACTCGTAAAGCATCATATTCAATCAACATGTCACTTTGGTGGTGGTCGAACAATTTGATAATAGAACCTGTATAGAAGTATAAATGGAAATGAAATGAGAATGTCGAAAATAGTTCTTTTAATGTGTTCACAGGTGTTTATATAAAAAGAAAATAAAAGAAAAAACATGAATTAAAATCGCCAAATGACATTTGCGGTGCTGTTTGTGATAGCGGTGTGCGTATGCAAAAGTAACGTATATAAATGCATGTATAGTAGGTACAAATAGCTAATATGAATACATAATGTATATACTGTTGTCTATGCCTATATAAGATAATATAGTTGATTGTATATAGCCAAATTATTTTCTACAAGTAAGGCATGTAATTATTTAGTCACTTGCTTTTTACTATCAACTATTTTACTCATACAATTTATGTCAAAAGTTCAATATAGATCCAAAATTTACCATAGATCCAATGAACCAATAATAGTCATTCATTTTTTTATTATGATAAACTTTCACCCTTTTTTAAAAAATTAAATATTTCGCAAACCGTTAATCGTTACGCGATAAAAATTATACCGTCTCGACGGGAATTAAATTATCTTTCTATAGATATGCACTACTATATATTTTTAACAATTTTTTTTTCGAAATTTCGGTCAACAAAAATCATATATGATTTGTGAAAATCATATATGATTCGATTTTTACGAATCACATATGATTTTTGAGAATCATATATGATTGTAAAAATCATATATGATTCGTAAAAATCGAATCATACATGATTTTTTAAAATCATATATGATTCGTAAAAATCATATATGATTTTTTCGGACGGAATTTTTGAAAAAAAAATGTTTGTCGAAAATATATAAAAATGCATATCTATAGAAAGATAATTTAATTCTCGTCACGATGGTGTATTTTTTATATTTTGAAGATTTAACGTTTGTAAGATATGTTGTTTAAAAAAAATGTGAAAAATGATTTTGTGTTAATTTAGATAAAAAATTGAGGGTTATGATTGGTTCATTTGTTCTATGACAAATATGAGTTTTATATTGATCTCAACTCTACAATTTATTAACGCAAAAAATGGTATGTACTATGTAGTGTGATGAATGGCAGGCCCAATGTTAGTTTAAAAAACACATGAGCACAGGAAAAGAAGTAGACAAAAAATAAATAGGCTTTAGTATATAAGAGAATTAGGGTTTTAGCACCCACTTTTACAGCCACCCTAAAAGTGGTTTTCATCTTTCTCTCCATCCCACAGCAACAAGAAAGCATAATATCTCTCAAACACATCTGCAGCCACACAAATAAAAAAAAAGAAAATTATTTTTTTCTTTGCTGTGAAAATCAAACACCACAAGTTCTTTCCACTAAGATTCGGTATCTTAAAAGCAAAAAAACACATAACCCTTTCGCTTATTTCTACTTTTGATAAACGAATCATCAATGACGAACACTATCTTCTCGTTTAGGCTTCAAGATCTTGTTACAAGATCTCAGGTAGGTGTAGTTTTTGTCTTGTGTTTCTTTATTTTAAGTTTTTCTTAAAGATCAATGATGGCCGTCGTTTCAAACTCATACGATCTTTAAAGAAATTTGCATTGTTGAACGAATCGGAGGTCTTTAGATAACTTCTTTTTATTTTCGAGTCTTGATGGGTTGTTGTATGGAGTTGGATGTGTTATTTTGAGACGGGTTTGTTGTTGGCAGTGGTGGCGGCATATTTAGATGGTGTTAATGGCAACAATAGGTTCTAGAGAGTTTTGTTTTTATTAGCTTTGCCAGCGAGAGAAAATAAAGATGGAGATGAAAGTTCGAAGGGTTATTGTGTGTTGGGTGGGGGTTCTTATACTCGGTGTATGATTGTATATTTGTATGTTACAAGTCAATTAAAGACGTTTAATTTCAATGTGTGTATGCAAGAAGCTATGAAAATTTGTGTATGCAAGAAGCTATGATAATTAAAGACAATTAAGGGTATGTTTGAAAAACTAGCTGTAAACTGTAAGCTGTAAACTGCAAAGCTGTTAACATGAGCTACAAGCTGTATTTTTTTTTCAGTTAAAGTGTTTGTTAAATTAGCTGTTAAATATAATTATAAGATGTAAAATGACATAATAGGACAAATCTATAATTGTAAATAAATGTTTGGAGAGTATATCAGTAACTTAAAGTTTTAACAGCTCCAAGACATTTAAAAAGCTTCGTGAATCAGCTTTTCATTTTGGAGCTATTTGTTTGAAATAAAAGCTTGTAGTTAATGCATCCAAACGGAGCTACTTGGTTTATATGAGATTATTTTGTAACAAAAAGCTAACAGCTCCTCCAGAAAGCCCCTGCCAAACAGGCCCTAAGTTTTATTTTGGAGCTGTTACAAGTTGAATTGGTCAAGAAGAATGTTATACATGGTTTTTAGTTTTTATGTGAAGCAAATCTTGTACATCATGATTAAAGACATGTACTCTTGTGTGAAGGGGTGTTTTAAGCCGTGTATTAATTGTAGTTTAATTTGTATTTTTATTTGTGATTTAACTATTGTAACTAATGCTTTGTAACTTGTACATTTGCTTAAAATTCTAAATATGGAAATCTTAAAACATTTAATATGAGGGAAGTTCATCCCTCTATTATAAGATAGTTAGATACACAATAATATTATGAGTTACATTTTAGTCTAAGACATTTAATTCAAGAGTATCTATATCTCACTATTAAAATTTAACACATCTAGCTTCAATATAAATAATAAACATGAACTATATCCGAATGAATTTGTACATAAAACCATTATTCTTCAAAGCATATCTCACAGGTCATTGACTTAGGTTGCGTTTGTTTTTCTGAAAAACCTCTTATTAGCATCTTAATCTGACTCAGTCAGACGCAATCAGATGTTTACATAAAAAAATGTGTTTGTTTTTTTCCTGTCATTAAGAGGCAATAAGAGACAGTAAAGATTAAGAGTGTTCATATTAAGTTGGAATCAAATTCAGATTTTTCAATCACACATTCAGATTCAGATGTGCGAATCAGATTCAGACTCAGAGCCTCTTAACAAACAAACAACACCTTAGTCTATGACTTAAGGGTTGTTTACTTTCCTTTTAGTGGGGAGGAGTGTGGGCCAAAAATCCCTCTTAAAGTTATACGAAATTGTTTTCTACTATTACTTAAAGTTATACAACTTAAATTATCAATATCCTCCTTGCTCCCTCTTAAAGTTATACGAAACTGTTTTCTACTATTAGGTAAAGTTATACAACTTAAATTATCACTATCCTTAAATTTATGGTTACGAAAAATGTATAATTCGGAAACATTGTTTTTCAAAATTTAAGTTAAGGGGTACCAAACACCGCAACGCTCGGGTACCCTGCTAGTTAAAAGTTTAGAACGCTTGTTGAGGTGTTGCCAAACAAGTTTTTCATCTAAAATGCTTACCGTTTGTCGCTCATAAACGCTTCCAAATGCTTGTTGCCAAACATGACCTAATCTACAACTTTGTAATTTTTTAGTTTGTGGTTCGAGAAAAATAAGATCAAATCGAATAAGATCCTAAGGTAAGATCGAGATCCGGATCGCTTTTGCTATGTGAAAGGGATCCGGGTTGCTTTTGCTATGTGAAATTGTAAAATCATAAAATATCAAAATCGATATCTTAACTATGATTCAAACAATTGTTCTCATTGTATCTTAACTTTTGAAACATCGCACTCCTGACATATGAACAGATCATAGCGCACAGTTCGCATAGTGCAGAAAATTATATCGCCACACAAGAACTGAAGGCCAAAACCACATCATATATAAAGAAAAACTAACTTCACGCACAAGAACTTAAAAGCAAAATAAAGCTAAGCAAAATGGTAAATATGGAGACAAAGAGTCATAATTATAAGAAAGCCAAGGGCATGTAGCCATACACGGTTCATCTTAAAATTAACGCTCTTGCAAAACCACCACCGATAAAATTATAAATACCAACGATTTCTCAAATTCGATTCAAGATCACTAATCAAAACCCCTAAAAGAGTGATAGGAAACCAGATAAAAAACCTCACTTAACACTCAAGGATGGGAACTGGCCAACATCCTCGATAGACGGTGCAACCACATTGAAATTATTCATTCTGTTACCTCCAGTGTATCCACCTCTGGATCCACGGTCACGGCCCCTACCACGTCCACCTGAGTTGTACCTTTCTCCCCCAGCTGGCTTCAAAAACTCTTCAATGCTCACAGACTGCAAAACCAGACACAAATTGTAAAATAATTGATCATGAACCAAAAGAAGGCTTCTTAAATGTGCCACAAGACTGAACAGACAAGCGTTGTATTGCTGCAAATCCTATTCAGATCTTCTGATCTTTTAGGACCAAATCAGTTGAAATTTAAAAAAAGAGTGAATATGTTGCAATATCTGTACAAAAACTAATTTACATTGAACATGTAAAGCAACTACTATCTAATACTGTTTCTGATGCTTAAACACCAAATACTCACTTAAGAAACGCACGTCCTAACTTACTGTTTCAAAAAAAATCTAAACTTATGTCTAACCTAACCAGTGGCAGCAGTGAATGTGTACTTATGTAGCATACTTTTGATCTTTCTCTGAATTGTTCAACTACCATGAGACGTAAGTATTAAACAGCATGCATTATTGCAAGGAAGGCAGTGTCAACCCATTCATCTAGTAAAGTTTATATTTAACTTCCAAAGCAGTGTCAACAGCATGCATTATTAAGATTTTAATACTCTAATCATAGTAGAAAATTCTCGAGGGACAAACAAAATCATTGTGTCACTACTACATTAGATACTCACCTTCTTGGCCTTTTCTTCCTTGTCAGCAGCCTCTCTCTTTTTGTCCTTATCAGTACCCTGTTTGTAAAAAAAATCAGACATACTTACACTAAACATATCTTCAGTTGTTGTATATGTCCTTGGTGCTTAGTTTAACAAAATATATACCAGTTTAACAAAGATGTCTTCTTCGCTCTTTTTGCTTGAGAGCAGCTGCATTTTTGCTAAATCCTTGTCCAATGCAACCTTTCGTTCCTCACTCTTTAGAGCCACCAACGCTTTCCTCTTCTCTTCTAGCACTTTCTCATACTCTTCCAGAGTCATTTCCTGCAATGTGGACATGAAAAAAGGCTCAAGAGTGACTCTTTATAAAGTAATATGCCATCTACAGATAGCATAATCACAAAGCAGGTTAGACACGTAATTCCACGCACCTCCTTTTCAGGCTCTTTCACCTCAGCCACTTCAGCAGTGTTCTCTTTGTTGGTGTCAGCTGCCTCTTCTTGTTTCTCCGAGTCAATAATCTTTTCACTATCAGCAACTTCTTCGGTCTCTCTACAAACAATAAACACACAAGTTACTTGACAACTTCAAGTTCACTGTGGATATAAACATTGCCAAAATGATTACTTACGGGATGGCATCATCGACAGCTGATCCCCAGTTCCCACGACCTGCACCTTCACGTTTAACCTCATTTCTGCACAAATATTTTAAAAAAATACTAAGTTTAGTTGAGTGCCAACTTTGGAGTTACTGTTGTCAGAAGGCTAACTTGATGAGAGAGAGAAGTACTAACCCGCGGCCAGTTCCACTGTGGCGCTCATACATCCTCCTTGAGCGCTCACCGCCTTCTGCGGAATCTCCATTGAAATAGTCACCTCGCTTGGGACGGTATCCACCACGTCTTTCAGGTTTCTCAGCTTCACCATTCTCCAAAGGTTGTCTGTACCCTCCAGTAAAACCATTGTTGTTTCCATTGGTATTCTGGTTATCATAAGAATCACGGTTGAAAGCACGTCCACCATGACCAGCTCTCCCTGTTCCACGTCCACCAGAGCGCCCTCCTCCACGCTGCCCATTAGCCTCTCTCACTGCAAGTGGAAAAACATACCACAACATATTATAATAATAATAATAATAAAAAGAGTCAAACACCGGTATATTTTGTACCGATTAGTAAACACACCAATGTGAGTGTTTCTTTAATGTAATTCAGGTTTCATAAAGGGATGTCTAAAGAAGACTTTATCACATCATATAACTTTCATTCACTCTCAGTAGTTTAAAAAATTGCAAAAATTAAAAATAAAAAATCCCTGGTTGTACCAAACAAAAACGAATTCATCTTTTCTTGGAGGACTTCTGATATACATTTCTACTATTCAATTTCTAGTGTTCCTGTAGTCAGTGAACTACTTCTGCATATGATTATTTGTTACTATAGAACTGAAATTATCACTTTAGTATTAGCTGAAACAATACTTGTACTCAAATAGTAGAATAATATCCTTATATATCCAGGTTTTATCCATGATTCCTTGAGTAATCAGAATACACACAAAAAATCAGAAATTAGAAAAAGCAACTTTTTCAACAGAAGCAGCAAGAGTACATTACAAAACTATCACCAACTAATTATTTAAAATTCCAGGTATATTTATAAATTCTTGATTGAGCATATCGATTTTCAAATGAACATATCCCCAACAACCCCAAAATTGGTATATCGAAACACAATTACAACTTTAAATAAGTAGTCACAAATAAGTCGTGTTTATCAAGTATCTTACAGCCACTTTTTAGCACATGATCAAACATCACCTTAGCAATATTCTTATACAACTATACATGTTTAAGAGCGTATCTACTTACGATATAATTTTAAAACATATAACCAGCCGTCAACACTCGATCAACATCTTCTCACCTTAATGTAACAAAAACCCAAACACCACTTAATCTTCTCAAAAACAGATCATCTATAGTTCTATACGTAAACTAAACCACCAACTAAATCCAAACAAAGCACCAATATCTCACATTATGGGTGTTTGTTTAAGCTTATGTAATTTCAGTAAGCCCAAATTTTCGGCTTATTCTAAGGCTTATGCTAATAACAAGCTTATAGGGGTGTTTGTTTACGCTTAATTGTAGGCTTAAGAGCTTATTTGAGTTCTGCTTATATTTTATAAGCCTCACTTTGGGAGTTATTTTTTTAAACTTATGGCCTTTTATAAGCATGTTAATATCATAAAAAGCTTATATAAACCCATAATTTTCAAAATAAGCCACAAAGTTGGGGCTTACATAATATAAGCCAAAATTAAATAAGATCATAAGCCCACACATAATCATACACAAACAACCCCATATAACCTCATATATCTCAAATCTCAACATAAGCCACTCAAATAAGCTTAACCAAACACCCCCTTAATAAATAAATCCAAAACAATCATCAATACCTCATTTATATATTCACTCACACATATAGAAATAAAATATCAACACAAATTATAATATTAAAAATCATTAAATAATAAAAATATAAAAAAACAAATATAAAAAAATGAAAAAAAAAATATATTATACCAGCTTGAGCAGGAGGAAGTGGCTTGGTTGGAAGCTTAGCAGCAGCAGCCGTGGGCTTGGCGGCTGGAGTAGGGACAGGAAGCTTAGCAATAAGCTGAGTCATGTCATCATTGTCATCATCAATCAAAAGATCAAATGCATTCTTTGATTCCATTTTTTGGCAATTTAATCAAATGGGTTTTTGATTTAAGGGTTTTGTTTTACTGACTGCTGTTTGTTTGTGTCATTAATCGAGAATTCTGTGTGTGTGTGAAGAAGATAGTGTGGGTGTGGAAAAACCCTAATGGAAAATGAAGTGGGGTTTGGTGGGTTATAAACCTAAATGTTTTGGTGGAAAGCCCATTGTTTTCTTATTGGGTTGGGTTGGGTTTTTGGTTTTTTATATTTTTGGATTTTAAGTAATTATATGAGATATTGAGATTTAGGTAAGAAAATTGATTTTTTTTCGTTTTATAATAAGAGTTGCATAAGGTTTTAGTAAGAGCATATGGTGTCGGCTTTGCCATGGCTCGTTGTGTCAGCATGGCAGGCTCACCGTGACACCGGGGTGCTTCGCCATGGCTCGTCGTTGCTTCCCTCGCCACTTGCACGACGAAGATAAAACGTTTGCTTTTTCTGATTTTCTAACCGTTATGCAACGTTTAATTTTTTTTTCTTTTTTTGAAAAACACTTATTTAACGCACTTATAAACACTACACATTTCAATCAAAATCTACACATTTCAAAATCTACATATATAAACATGAGTGAATCATCTTTTTTCCGGTGAAAGTGACATTGAAGAGATAGCGGAGCTAGAGATGATTCTTCAAGAGTTTGAGTTCGAGCAATCGTTGCAACAACAACAAGTCGGCCCTTTATTACACCGTAGATACGTCCCCCGTGAACGTGAAATTGCTGAAGCACATCTACTTGTTGACTATTTTGGTGACAACCCAAAATATACGGAAGAAACTTTTAGGCGTCGCTTTCGTATGAGCCGTAAACTATTTTTAAAAATAGTACAAGGTATTAAAACATATATTGAAACTCATGATCCTCTTCCCAAGCATTTTGATTTCCATAGAGTCCGTTCCGATGCTAGAGGTGTAATGAGTTTTAGGGTGATTATGAAATGCACATGTGCCCTACACCAATTGGCTTACGGGATATCAGCTGATGCATTAGATGAGTATTTACATATAGGTGAACAATGTGCACGCGATTGCCTAGATTTTTTTACTATGTGCATAATCCATTTGTATGTGAAGGAGTTTTTAATAAAACCATATGAGAATGACATTTGCACCTTATACAACACACATAACATTGTTCATAAGCTACCGGGAATGTTGGGAAGCATCGATTGTATGCACTGGGAATGGAAAAATTGTCTGAAATAATGGCAAGGCCAATTTCACAGAGGTGATAAAAAGTATCCAACTATAATGCTTGAAGTTGTTGCTTCATACGATTTGTGAATTTGGCATGCATTTTTTGGGGTGGCAGGTTCGAATAACGATCTTACCGTTTTAAATAATTCTCCGTTATTCGACGACCTTCTTGATGACATCGCCCATGAGGTTGAGTTTGAAGTATACGAGCGTAAATTTAACCATGGGTATTATACAACTGACGGAATTTACCCGGTGTTGTTCCCGTTTCACAATTAGTAAAAAGACAATTTTGCACTAAGTGTGATACATGACTGAAGTAAAGTATTTGAAAAATCACAATTAAACAAGATAAGAAAAACTTAAACACACTGAGATTTTTCAACGTTTATATCCTTTATTAATAATGAATCAAAAATAATATATTACCCAAGTGCTTGCGGAACAGCACTTGGGATTGAATGACAAGTATGGTGTAACTCCTCACGAAGCTTAGGCTAAGTCTAAGCACAACTACTCAGGTACCACTGAGCAATCTCAGGGACATAGTTGTATTTGGAGTAGTGAAAGATTGCTTGTATGTGTTTTTCACAATTAATGCACAAGCTTAAAATCTTTCACTCCTACCTTATGGCTATTTATACAAGTGTGTTTTTTAACTCTATCCTAGAGGACAAACTGACAGGTTTATAGAAGACAAAATACCGATGTATTTTGGCTCTATTTATAATAGCTATATTGAGTGACAAGGTTGCTTTCTTCTTGTCAGTGATGACATTGATCCTGGATGTTAGTGTTTCAGGGAAAGTTTGACTTTGGGTTGATAAGGACTTCGTCTTATCTGTTCAAACTTATCCCGCCTTGTCCCGCTCATTCTTCAGTCTTGTTAGCCTTCAGTCTTGATCTTCTGTCTTGTCATCAGTGATAATAGTTGGTGAGGAGCTTTGGGATTCAGTGAGTTATTGTCATCACTCACTGAATCCACCATCTTCTTCTTGACTCGGTCTTCAACCCTTGAGTTTCGCCTTATTGAGTGGAGAGACTTTACTTCTTAGCCTCGTACTGAGTATCCTGAAGATAGCTCATTGAGTGGTTATGCGTTCAGTGACTTGTTAGTGTTTAAGGTTATAAATACTTAGGGTATTTTCTATTCAAATCTTAGAATTAAGGGGTTTGGGTATTTACTGAACCCAACAGTCTCCCCCTATTTGGATATACAAATAGCCTAAGTGTTTTGATCAGTGTAAGTGAGCAAGAGGCTTCTTTTTACACTGAATGTACTAGCAAACATAATAAGGAACAATGTGTTGGAATTATATAACATGACAATCAATAATTAATCACAAAACATCAAAGTATACATGCAGAAGCGTATAGGATTTATTAACGAATAATTAATTAACATAAGAAGAATATGCGTACCTTACTTGATTCTAGCCGAACAAGAATCAAATCCACAAACTAGCAATTAGGAAGAACCCTAATTTGATTTAATTAGGATTATGTGAATTACCCCTTACCCTTTTGTAATTCAATCCAAGAATACTAACAATATTGTGTTAGTACCACTTTCTTGTACACACGTACTAAACCGAATTAAAGTAATGCTAGTTTTGATTAAACAAATAACTTGATGTGGAAAAAGTTTGAGGATCGACACCCACAAGGTGTGGCCGATCATTTGGAGCAAAAACACACACAAAACACTTTTAGGTTTAGCTTAATGAATACAAGAGATAAATTACAAACACCCTTGGTTTTATATTTATACCCAAACAAACTTGGTGAACAAGTTTGAGTTGTAATTGGGTTGGGTTGGTGTTCCTTGGCCGATCGGTGCTATCAATCCCCAAGGGATTTCGGAACCTTCCCGTTATTTACAACTTAGTCCTTTTCCAAACACATTTAACGCCCGTTAGTCCATTACAACTAAATACTTAACGTTCGTTAGTTATTTCATTTAATTAATAAATAAATACAACATTTATATTTAATTATTAATTTTAATTCTCATACGTAAAGTGTGCAATCCCGTGGTCTCGAGTTCGATCCTAACTCACGTCTATTAATTTATATCCATAAAACTAACAGCTCCCACTTGGGTATATCTTAATAGAGTGATCACATCGGTTAGCGTCTAGCAACACTTCGATGCCTCTAGTACAACTAGAGTAAGGCTCCTGGAAACCTTTTAATGATTTCTCATTATTATTATCCTTTTGTTTCTAATACCACGTTAAATAAAGATATGGAATTAAGTCATTCTTTATTAAACTATTATGTTTCTCGTTGTAAGTGAGTGACCAAGACTACCAAATCTTCTAAACATATTTAGGGGAGATTTTGGGTGCGGCCGCACAAACATCTTGTCAACCCTACGAGGGGCCCAGCAGTATTAAACTCCAAATAAATTTGAAGGAACAAATTCTATCTTGACTACAAGAATAACCCACAAACTTTGTAACATTTCTGAAAACAACCCTTATGACTACCAGTTACGTATAGCGTTAAGTTGCTCCACAGAAACGCACTACATTCATGACACTTATCTGGTATCTCAAGTTTGAGGATAACTATTCATAATTTACTTATAACAATATCTACAAAGTAAATTATGTAGTTGGGGTAAGTCCTATATTCAATTCATTGAATATCATCTGAAATTGGTATGCATTATCATCAATATACTTTCAAGTATATTCTACCACATCTCTCAGATTTGTCTTAGTTTAATGATACTCCCATATCATTAATCGACAACGGACATTTAGAATAGCTTAGTTACTCATGGATTAAACATGCAAATATAGGACAACAATATTATAAATGAAAATAAACATAATCCAAACTTTATTTCATCAAAATAATAAATGTTTTACAATATCCTTTATCCAAATACTAATCACAATTATGCATGAAACTTTTAGCTAAACGAAGTCCAATTCCATTAGCAAGTCCAATAAGCTTGTCTTTAGCTAAAGCCTTAGTGAAAGGATCAGCTAAGTTATCATCTGTGTGAACTTTCAATAGATTAATTTCACCTTCACGGACTTGTTCCCGAACATAGTGATACTTCCGTAGAAACTGTCTGGTGCCCTTCATGACTCCGTGTTCATTGGCAAATATGATTGCAGCAGAATTGTCACAATGCATATCAATAGGTGATTCAATTGAAGGCATAACACCAAGCCCTGAAATGAATTTCCTAATCCAAACAGCCCCATTGCAGCTTCCAAAGCAGCTATGTATTCGGAGTCTGTCACAGACATCGCAATCGTACTCTGCTTCTTGCTCTTCTAGTCAACTGCTCCTCCATTGATGACAAAGACATAACTCGTCTGAGACTTCGTATCATCTTTATCACACTGCCAGGACGCATCACAGTAACCTGTAACACCAAGCTCTGTGTCTGGATTTCCACCATACACTAAAAACATATCTTTCGTATTCCTAAGATACTTGAGAATATGTTTAACAGCAATCCAGTGAAGATCACCCGGATTCTGTTGATATCGACTGGTCATGTTCTGAGTGAACGCCACATCTGGCCTTGTGCATCTCACAACATACATAATAGATCCTACTGCCGAAGCATAAGGAACTTTCTGCATGCGTGCCACCTCAGCAGGTGTTGAAGCACACATATCGCTACATAAGACATGTTTTACTTCCATCGGCAAATATCCTTTCTTGGAATTTTGCATATTGAATCTCTTCAATATTTTATCAATGTAAGCGCTTTGACTTAAACCAATTAACCGTTTTGACCTATCTCGGTAGATCTTGATTCCCAGAATGTATGCAGCTTCTCCTAAATCCTTCATGGAAAAACACTTCCTAAGATATGCCTTAACATTTTGCAAACTTGGAATGTCTTTTCCAATAATTAATATGTCATTGATGCAGGTTTTACTGACCAGGTATTAATATTTATAGTGTCTCGCTATACCTATGGTCTACCCTAATGCACTAACGGGCAGTGTACCCGGTCGTGTGTAGTGTAGTAAATGGTAAAGCCGAGGTCGTCCCAAGAGCTATGTATGTCGGATAATTACTAAGTCTAATTGTCACAGAATATAAATGGTTTGATAGGGTTTTGTGGAAAACTAAAAGGGGGGGGGGGAGGGGTTGAATAGTTTTACCAATTAAAACTTCCTTTTAAACTATTTAGATCGACTTATGTCAATCTATTTGGTTGTGTGTGTTGGATGTTGATAAACAAGCATATTAAGATATGTAAAGAAAAGATAAGAGTAAGAAGCACAAAACCACAACGCGAGTATTTATAGTGGTTCGGCTACAAGGACACCTTCCTTGCCCTACTCCACTCCTCGAGTCACCTACTCGAGAGTTCGTAAATACTACACCAATCTCCTTATGGCGGAGAAGCCTTCACAACATCGCTTAACCTTTTTCCCGTACAAAGCTAAATACCGAGTTCTTTCACACCAAGGCGAACCACACCTACACAACGTCGCCTACCCTTTATAAGGTACTAGGCTAAGTACCTAGTTCTTTCACACCTTAGGTGAACTACACCTTCACAACGTCGCCTACCCTTTATTAGGTACTAGGCTAAGCACCTAGTTCCATTGCAATGGAGGAACTACTACCACACTACACCAACGACTAATCCCAAAGGAGATCTACTCCTTTACAACATCATCAAGGACATCAGTATCCTTGGATCTAATGCTAGTCTATCTAGTACATCGAAACACACCATATCGAATGTACATCTAAGGCACCTTTCACTAATGCCTTTGACTAGATCTATAAGACACCTTTCACTAATGTCTTGTGTCTTTACTTCGAAGCACCTTTCACTAATGCTTCAAGTCTTGACTTCTAAGCACCTTTCACTAATGCTTCTTGTCTTGAATTCTAAGCACCTACCACAAGTGCTTATCCTATAGACGATAGATACCCTTCACTAATATCTTCATCTTGACACTTGAGACATCTTTCACTAATGTCTTCAACACTACACTTCTTTGAGGAATGAAAGAGATCATCAACAAGAGGACTTCAATAGCCTTGATGATGAGGAAGCATGGCAACTCATGGACTTGAGGTTGCTTGACTTCAAAGGTGGTGATCTTGCCTTTAAGAGGAACCTAAAAGATCACACAAAAACAAAACTACAAACATAGATCTCTTGGATCTAAGGTTAGTGAGATTTAACTCAGGGGAGAAAGTATATTGAAAGGGGGTTAGAAACAATGAAGATATGGCTCACTATTTATAGAGGAAAAATTCTAATGTTCCCCGGATCCCACAGATCCCTACCACAAGGGATCCGGCTAGCACAAAGCTAGGGATCCGTGGTACGCTCCTCTTTGCCCATGGGTATTTTTGGTAATGGGTCATGGGTCATGGGTTATGGGTTGATCCATGGTTTTCTTTCTAGATTCAATGAACTTGGTTAAGTGGTATATATAAAACCATGGGTTGTGGGTCAAAACCATTTGCTAGTATTTACCCATTTAGTATATACTTGTATTTACCTATTTTAGCATATACTTAGTTTTTACCCATTTTAGTATACTTAGTTTAAGTATATGTTTAACCCAATATGTAAACACTAGTTGTTGTACATATGTATCTAAGTCATAAAATCACTTATACTTGTTTTAGTGTTTTATGTGAAAGCGTACGTGTGTTAGAAAACTATTAGTCCAAACTATTTACGTATTCTATTTGTTTCGTTAAAATGATTTTACGTTTGTTATTGACAAAACATTAGAAGATCGTAAAATATAAATAAACGTTTTTACGGCTTATTTGTATTAACAATCTCCCCCTTTTTGTTGATGACAAAACATAAAATTATTTTAAGGAAAAGCTAAAATTCGTAAAAGTTTGAATTTGTAGTTTTTACTTTCTTCTCCCCTTTTTGTCGAAACAAAAAGTGTTTGAAGGAAGGCAACACATTGTTTTTAAGAAAAACATGTGAAAGAAAAAGTAAAAAAGAATAGAGAGCAAATAATGGGAAAGGATCTCGTCTTTTACTCCCCCTTGACGAGTCCATCCCTATGTAAGGGCGTCAAGTAAATGATACTAATCTAGTTTGTTTGCAAATAAGTTTGCAAAAGATATCGTCTACGAGACGAATGTGCTCCCCCTTGATTATTGCAAAGGGATGTCACGAAATGTAAACCTAGTATTGCAAGTAATTTGCAATGTATTGCTTTGACATAAAGCTCCCCTAGCTTTAGGATGTCAAAGTCTTCATATGTAAATTGAATAACTACAAAACAAAGGTTAGAAATCAAGTATAATTCACAATTTCCTGCAAATGTGATTCAAGTTAGTAGAAAGAAAGCTTTCTGTCTCACGGATCCCACGGTTCCTTCCTAGTAGGGATCCGTCTAGGCAAATATGAGGGATCCGTCTGGCTGATGAATAAAGTCAGCAAAGGTGATATAACAAGTAATATTATCACATAAATGAGATATGAATACATATGCTCAGAAAAATAACAAGTAGCATGTAATTCCATTTAATAAAACAAGAGTTATGATATACATGACTCTAAAAATAAGAAAATAGACAATACAAGACTAGGAATTTCTAGACTATCTAACGCTTGATGCTAGGACACCACTAAAATCTTCTAGCTCAAGTTTTGTTTAGGTTTGATCTCGTCAAAACGTTCGAGGAGATGATAGAACATGAAACGCTGGTCTTCTCGTACTTCATGTATCAAACTTTCAACATGTTGACAATGATAGCAATCTTTGTCATGGCTAGGTAGTGGTGGTGGATGAAATGAAATGGCTTGATTCAAAGGATCAAGTGAAGCGGCTTTTGGAGCTTCAAACGATGGAGGGATTGGTGGAGGTGCATTTAAGAATGGCTCAACCAAGAATGATGGTGGTGGTAGAGAAGTGTCAACTTCCATATGGTCGGGTGGTTGACTTTGATGATTTGTCATAATCCAAATGGGATTATATGATGAAAACACCGAGAAGGAAGCTGGAGCAAGTGTTGACTCAACACCTTGATTTTGAACCATTATTCCTCCTAATGAGGAGAATGTTGTCGGCGAAAGCGGATGAGACGGCCTAGGAGGAAAGTCCTCTAAATTGTAGAGGTGTGGTGATGATAGTGGGGATGTAAATGAAATAGCTCTAGGAACCAATGGTGATGGTTTGGTGGAGATGATATTATTTGGCCTAGGAGGTATGGTGGTGTTTAGCAAAGGTAGTTTTGTGGGTGCTATCCTTTTAGGAATTGATTTGATTGGATGATGAAGGATTCTATCATTTGTTGGCTTGACCGGAGATGATTCGGTTGAAGAAATTTCGTGTATAACACGAGCTCTTTTCATGGGTGGTTCTTTGGTGGATAAGTTACTACTTGGGGTTTCCCTCATGATGGGATGATTTCAAGAGCTGAAAGTTAGAGTGAGAGTGATGACTATGGAGGTCCTAACAAGGTGGTTTATAAACTAAGAGATTTGGCAAGTGCATTTAAGCTTTAAGCCACTAGGATTCATTGGAATGTGATGATTGACATGCACAAGAGTCAACTTCAGAGGTTGTACTGATCTAGGAACTCATTTAAGATGAGATGGAGTGTTTGAGTTAGGAAGATAAGTTGAAATGATTGTTTTAGCAAGATTTGACCTATACTGTCATCCGGATCCCACGGTTCCCTCCTCAGAGGGATCCGTCTAGGCTAATCCTAGGGATCCGTCTCTCAGCAGCTATGAAAGAGTGGAAATGATGTTTCTAAGATCTAAGACCTATATCATCTTGAGTGTTTCAGTCCTCCTAAGTGTTTTAAATGAAGGGATGCTTGAGTACTTGAAAGTAATGGGTGATGTAGCCAATGATTGTCATTTATGGAAGGATTTGGAACTTTCAAGAATACTAATGGATGAGCAAGGATGACACTAAAGATTTGGAGTGTCAATTGAAGCTAAATGATCCTAGAGATCAGGTTGTGTCTTAGGATTGTGTTTTGGAAAATATCCTAATGGTTTTGAGATGGGAAAACTAGGATTTGATCAACTTTGATCAATTTTGAGGTGAGGTTGATTTATGATCAATTTTGTCATAAAATATTTCTTAACCTAGATGTGAGGGGTCAAAATAAAAGAATGAAGTGTGAGTTTTGAGAGCGGAAGAGTGATGGATTAAAACAAAGTGATAGATCTATGAATATCTTAGAGTGTGATCTATCTGAGTTGGAATGAGTAGGAAAGATCAACTTATCTTGATAAGGACTTAATCGGCCTTAAGACACTATGTTTAGCTTAGTGTGAGGTGTTCTAAGGATGTGTTTGAGATACAATGCTTGCAATTTGCATTTTCTGTTTGCCGGATCCCACGGTTCCCTAGGTGTAGGGATCCGTTTAGTACAACATTTGGGATCCGTCTATCTGCTAGACAGAACCTTTACTAAAGGTATGCAATGATCTTGACAATGTATTATATTCCAAGTTTCGTTTAAAGGAGTTCTAAAAACTAATATATCAAATGTAAGAAGTTTTATTTCATGAAAGAAATAGGATTACATTGATAAATCACGAGTAGAGTAGAATTGATCCTATTTGACTACTAATAGGTTCCTTGAGTGTCTTCGCTAGGAGGATCAATATGTGATTGATGGGTATTGGTGGAATCAAGAATGAAGAAAGTCTTCATGAGAGAAATGTTCAGCGGTTCCATCATCTTGTTCACAAGTACGTACAACGGACTTTGAAATTGAGGATGAAAATGCATGACATTATGATAGAGGCGCGTTAAGAACATTCCATAAGGGATGAGTTTATTCTTGGAGCCTTGAAGATTTGCAATTCGCCTTGCGAAGAAGTAGGCGAGATTGTATGGTTGTTGTGTTAGCAAACAGTACAACATGTGAGCACAACAAGCGGGAAGAATATCTCGATTTCCCCTAAGACTCCAAACATTTTCACGTAGAACGAGAGCAAGAGGCTTGTACTCTTCTCGGATATCCCGTGTATGGATAATGTTTGGATTGGAGTAATATGGTCGAGGTTTGCATATTATGCGATTTAAATCTTCCGGAGAGGGTATGTGTGAACAATACGGACTATTTTCTTCACGAAAGTTGAAGAGAGAATCAAGAGACCAATCTTCGGTGAAGGCACATTGTCCATGATTTGGAATCCGGAGAATGTGAGCAAATTGCCCAAGGGTTAGAGTGAACTTTTGGTTTTTGATGTAAAACCAAAGAGATAGAGAGCGATCCTCGTTACGAACGAGTTCGACTTGACGGAAGAATTCCAATACAAACCTTGGACATATTTTCTCGTTAATTTCGAGAAGACATTCCAATCCTATGGTTCGGAAGGAGGTATTGATACCTTCTTCGAATTGTAGAGAGGTGTCTACAATACGTCCTTCATGGAAGTGACGGATTTCGAGATTATTGAACCCACGGACGTGATTGCCAGGTGTGTTGGGCTCAAGAGAGATGTTAGGAGTGTAGATGCTAGTGAGTGAAAAATCAAACTCGTATTCATGCGTCATAGTTGAACCTATAGAAGTGATGGGTTAATAAGAGGTGATGTTTATGGTCAACCTATAATAATCTAACGTTTTTACTATATTTTTATTAACAATGGTTTTTAGCATTTAGCTAACTCATGGTTTTGAAGTTCTAGTGGATTATTACTTTTAGAAAGATAGTGGTTTTTAATCTTGCATGAAAACTGTTTTCCAGTAGGACGGATCCCACGGTTCCTTTACAAAAGGGATCCGGCTAGTATATCTTCCGGGATCCGTGGATCTGTAGTAACAGAAACAGATTTGATAAAAACATAGGTTTTATATTTTTTATACCACGAAATATGTTTTATCCTACATTTTCTTTTAGCATGCATACATGACCTTTAATGTATCACGAAAAAATATAAAACATATAAATCAAAAGAAATGATAAACACATAATAGTAACCTAGATAAACTAGATTAATAATATTGCATTTCAATACTAAGGATGATACAAAGGATTGGGTATATGACCCCAATATAGATTAACAACACAAAGTAAATGTCTCCGTATGTGAACTTCATCATAGGGAACACAAGTGCGATGAGTGTTAGGGCGATGAGCACGAGTGCGATGTAAACCATGTTGATGACGGATCTTCTTGATTTCGATTGAGATGGAATGAGGAGGAAGATGAAGTTTTTGAATGAGAGGAAATTTTTGAAATTGGAAGATTTGAAAAAGTGAGGGTTTGATAAAGTGGTCGACGGTGGGAGTTTTTATGGGGAAGGAGGAATTTTTTGAAATTCGTGTTTTGTTTTATTGGATTAAAAGAAGCAAAACATAAGTATTGTATACCACGACTTTATATGAGAAATAAAACACGTATGTGAGAAAAAGGCTTCCTAATGAAGCTTCAAGTAAAACATGTAATTTGCACAAAAGATAATCATATAAATACCTAACTAGGTATACTTAATTATCAAGCAAAGTTAAAAGAAAATCATACCTTTAGCGCACTTAGGAATGTCTTTACAAATGACACAGCAAATGTCACTTAGACTATTCTCGCTCCTTTGCGTTTAAGATACCTTCTTAAGGAAGGTATTCTTGTTACCAAGCGACTCCTAAAGCTTGGTGGGTATGAGCTTTGACTAATCAACATGACAAGGAAGATTAGTGCAATTAAAAATAAATAAATAAGAAAAATGTTGTTATTAAATCAACATCCAAACATATAGTTTTAAAAGACATGGTGTTTGTTTTTATAAAAAACCTTCTTTGTAGTTTTCAATTAACCATGGATCGTATAAAGTTTTTAAAGTACAATATACTTCAAGAAACTTGGTAACGGAGCTCTGATACCAATTATGGAAAACTAGAAGGGGGGGGGGGGTTGAATAGTTTTACAAATTAAAACTTCCTTTTAAACTATTTAGATCGACTTATGTCAATCTATATGGTTGTGTGTGTTGGATGTTGATAAACAAGCATATTAAGATATGTAATGAAAAGATAAGAGTAAGAAGCACAAAACCACAACGCGAGTATTTATAGTGGTTCGGCTACAAGGACACCTTCCTTGCCCTACTCCACTCCTCGAGTCACCTACTCGAGAGTTCGTAAACACTACACCAATCTCCTTATGGCGGAGAAGCCTTCACAACGTCGCTTAACCTTTTTCCTGTACAAAGCTAAATACCGAGTTCTTTCACACCAAGGCGAACCACACCTACACAACGTCGCCTACCCTTTATAAGGTACTAGGCTAAGTACCTAGTTCTTTCACACCTTAGGTGAACTACACCTTCACAACGTCGCCTACCCTTTATTAGGTACTAGGCTAAGCACCTAGTTCCATTGCAATGGAGGAACTACTACCACACTACACCACCGACTAATCCCAAAGGAGATCTACTCCTTTACAACATCATCAAGGACATCAATATTCTTGGATCTAATGCTAGTCTATCTAGTACATCGAAACACACCATATCGAATGTACATCTAAGGCACCTTTCACTAATGCCTTTGACTAGATCTATAAGACACCTTTCACTAATGTCTTGTGTCTTTACTTCGAAGCACCTTTCACTAATGCTTCAAGTCTTGACTTCTAAGCACCTTTCACTAATGCTTCTTGTCTTGAATTCTAAGCACCTACCACAAGTGCTTATCCTATAGACGATAGATACCCTTCACTAATATCTTCATCTTGACACTTGAGACATCTTTCACTAATGTCTTCAACACTACACTTCTTTGAGGAATGAAAGAGATCATCAACAAGAGGACTTCAATAGCCTTGATGATGAGGAAGCATGGCAACTCATGGACTTGAGGTTGCTTGACTTCAAAGTTGGTGATCTTGCCTTTAAGAGGAACCTAAAAGATCACACAAAAACAAAACTACAAACATAGATCTCTTGGATCTAAGGTTAGTGAGATTTAACTCAGGGGAGAAAGTATATTGAAAGGGGGTTAGAAACAATGAAGACATGGCTCACTATTTATAGAGGAAAAATTCTACTGTTCCCCGGATCCCACGGATCCCTACCACAAGGGATCCGACTAGCACAAAGCTAGGGATCCGTGGTACGCTCCTCTTTTCCCATGGGTATTTTTGGTAATGGGTCATGGGTCATGGGTTATGGGTTGATCCATGGTTTTCTTTCTAGATTCAATGAACTTGGTTAAGTGGTATATATAAAACCATGGGTTGTGGGTCAAAACCATTTGCTAGTATTTACCCATTTAGTATATACTTGTATTTACCTATTTTAGCATATACTTAGTTTTTACCCATTTTAGTATACTTAGTTTAAGTATATGTTTAACCCAATATGTAAACACTAGTTGTTGTACATATGTATCTAAGTCATAAAATCACTTATACTTGTTTTAGTGTTTTATGTGAAAGCGTACGTGTGTTAGAAAACTATTAGTCCAAACTATTTACGTATTCTATTTGTTTCGTTAAAATGATTTTACGTTTGTTATTGACAAAACATTAGAAGATCGTAAAATATAAATAAACGTTTTTACGGCTTATTTGTATTAACAGTTTTAATTAATTAAACTACTAATGCAGAATATAAAAGCAAATAAATTGTAGAAAGGAAATCAATAGAGGAATAGTGGTGCTAACCTAGTTAATCCTCCTAACTAGTTATGTCTACGTCTACCTACTTCCAATTACTTCAGGTGGGGTCAAATTCGAGAGGACAACATTTGGTCAATTCGCCCTAACCTATCAGCAAAGATGCCACCACAGGAGAAAACAGGCACACCGTCATAAGTCCTGTTGTTCCTGGTCCCCTAAGCCGAGTCATTAAGTACCGCTACATGCTAGATTCTAAATAGTGAGTGCCCGGCAGTTAGGAACTTAGACACTACACCCCCCAATTCTTAAGTTCATCCAAACGATAGGTGATCAGTTGGTCAAATCGCACAAGTAGAAAGGGTCGTCAGTTGGTCATATCTTACCCTTCCTGTCTCAGTCCGCTCACCTAGGGTCAGTTGGTCATATCTCCTAGGCAATTGGCCTCTATCGCCATTCAAAACTACCGAACCAGGGGTGACTACCAAAGAACTATGCATGCATACACTTAGAAATAATTGTACGGAAGTAAAGGTAAACGCAAACAAAACAATTAAGGAATCATAACTAGGCTAGCACCAAAGGGTGCTTAGCCGCTCATATTAATCATGCACATCTGATGAGTGCTTATTCACTCATCATTTTAGGTCAAATCTGAGCTGCAAAACATCTAAAAACACTCCGAAATGCATCAAAATACTGAAAATATCTCAAAATTGTGTTTTATATGTTTCAGATGCAAAATTATTGAAAAACGAACAAAGTTTGCATAATTGGCAGTTTCAGTCCCCCGTCTTTCAAAAATTGACAGAAATAGTCCCTGAGCACGTATTTTAAAAAGAAAAGTCACCAAAGGTCCTTTTGAAATCATAAGTTGTCATAATTAATCCTTTGGTGAAAAATTTCAAAAGTTTGAGAAATTACAGTTTTGATCCCTGGATTTTTGAAATGATCAAGTTTAGTCCTTGGAATTTCACCATTGGCAAAAAATGACCCTTGGTTTATTTGAGATTCACAAGATTGGTCCTTGGATTACATTTTCAGAATTTCATGACTGGTCCCTGGATTTGCAGATTTTACACCTTTGGTCCCTTAAATACTTTATGGATTCCATGTTTAAAACCAAGGCCCAAAAATAAAACAACCAACCCAATCCTTACCCAATCCATGACCCGGTCATCTGATAAAAACCCAACACCCAACCTTCTTCCCCATTTTCCCGCCTAATACCCTGCTCCCAGAACCCTAGATACTCTCTTTCTCTGCTTCCCAGGTATCCCACCTCCCCAAGAACACTCCACCCCCACCTCACTCTTTTACCTACCTACATCAAAACCCAAGACCACCTTAATCCTTTTAACCAGTTTCTCCCAACTCCCAAACCCACTACCAATTCCCCCCCCCTCATTCCAACTGCCAAGCTGGCAATCCCTGCTACAAAAGACCTCAATGGATGGCTTGGATTCATTTTCTCTTGTACCTACTAAATCAAAGGCTTGGATTGAGTTAAAGAAGCACAAAGGATGGATTTTTGCTTTACTGCTCACACAAAACAAGCACAAGACTTGAAGAGTTGAAGACTTAGTTTTAGTATAAATAGGACATGTTGTAAGCCAGTGAAGGCACCCCTAGTTTTAGTTTTAAAAAAATTAGTTGTCTCTTTTTTTCAGTTGTACTAAGTACTTTTTTTTAATGAATGAAAATCTCTTTTACTTAACTGTTTTAGTTTCATGATTCATGTAGTTTCTGCTTTATCCTAATTTCAAGTTGTATAAGGTTCTGAGATAAGGTAGCAATGCAGTTTCCAAAAAGGGGTCAAGTCGATTAAGTTAAAATCAGTTTAAAGGAGTGTTTGGATTTAAAGTAGTACTTGGGTCAAAACCATTTTTTACCCATTTTGACCACTAAAGTCAAACTTATTTTGAGTAACCAAGATAAGTAATTTGAGTCTGAAAAGAATTTTACAAAGTTTCAAAAGAATTAAGTGTCATCTGTTTTTAAGGAAAAAGGAAAAATCTTGAGTTTCCTCAGTTTTGCATAGCTGATTAAGCAAAGTTAGGTGGAGATAGAAAATTGAAAAAAAATAAAAATCATAAGTTCACTAGGTTATCTAACTTCAGTCAAAAGAAAAAAAAATCACAAAAATGTTTTGATGGGTCTGCTTATGGGTCAAAATGGGGGGGCTAACTAATGCTCTGTCAACAGTTGTTTTACTTTTTTTTTGCAGCTTATTTTTAAGCTGTACTCAGCCTATATCAGAGTAGCTAAGGGGGGCAAAAGGCAGTTGGCCAGGTGGACTTTGAGTGGCCAGAAGCTCAGAGGTTGTTTTAATCTCTAGCTTATTTAGATTAAGCTCCAAAAGTGCCCCTTGGCACTGTTCTGTCTCAATGCACCAGCAGTAGATCTGCAGCTCATGCTTTTTCAGTGCTTATCAGGTTTTTGTTTCTGCTTATTTAGATCTTTTAAGTGTTCTTAGCTTGATTGGATTAAGATAGGTTAACCTTAGCTTAATTTAGCTTAGTTAATACTTTTGTAGCTTATTTGCTTAATTTCCATTTGTTAAGTTTAAGGCTCCCCCATAGTGTAGAACTTGTATGCCAACTGCTCCCCCTTAGTTTCATAGCTTATTGTGCTTAAGTTCAGCTCATTCACACCTTAGTTGATCAATTTCTCTTTGTCAAATGCTTACTGCTTCTCTTGGCCTATTTGGTACACATAAAAACTGTTAAAGGGGTGTTTGTTTTGTTGGTTTCCTAAACCGAGATCAATTAAGCAGTTTAAACTGCTTATTCAGAAGTTGTACTACAAAAAGTTTTCACAAAAAGTATCTGTTTTGGTTGAGTCTTTAAGTTCCAAAAGAAAATTTCAAAAAAAAAATAGAGTTTTCAAAAATAAGCAAGAGGTGGGATTCGAACCCCTGACCTCTTGCCTAATAAAGCACCAACACAGCAACACACAACCAACGCGCCCTTGGGACTTTATCAGTCATTCTCTGCAATATTTAATATATAAGGCTTCCTTGGCAGTTTAGCTCATAAGCTATTTTGAGCTTATTCCAGCTTATTTTCCAAAGCAACCCTGCGTTTTCTTATTTTTCTCTGACTAAGCACTGTCCAAAGTAGTTTTCTGTAAATTTTCAGATTTTTCTATATTAGTTTAGTATTTTTAATCATTTAATTAGATTAAAATAGTTTTTAATTCATAGTAATTAATCTAAAAGTCAAAAAAATATTCCACTTTTTCCTAAAATTATTTTTAGTCAAATAGAACGTAGGAAAATTGATTTCACACCCGTAGCCCTTAAATTGCAAAACTTTTACGTTTATGGTTCGGGTTGTTTGCCGGTTTTTACGTTTTTACGTTTTAGCACCCTAGGACTTAGTGTAGTTTCGTTTTATCATTTCTTAGGCTTAGTGTTAGTTTATTTTTAGTTTATTAGGGTTCCCTTGCCTTAATTACTTTCCCGTTCATTAATTTGTAGAATTCGTAATTCAAATCAAACAAATCATTAAAATCCAATTCAAGTTCAAATCACGAAACTCAACGAATCCTTCCATTCACACCTCGTTGGGACACGACCCGGGAAATCACTTTTCCGGTATCACTTTTATCACACCCGTGAGATTTGATATGTTGACCTTTTTCCTAAAGGGTTGATTTGTCGGATTTTACGGTTATTTTGATATACATTGATATTGTGTTTTTCACCACTCACTTCACATCGAATCAACATCAATTCAATATTCAAATGTACGAAATACATGAATTGAAAGTAAAAGAATAATAAACGCTAAAGCTTATCGTAATGGTGTGACTTCTCCCTTAGAAATAGCTCCGTATGCTTCCCTAGACCTCCCTTGAGCTTTTTCCCACATTCTCAAAGTGTTGTGTGTGGAATGGGATGCTTTGAAATGCTGGAATTCGTGGGGTATTTATAGGCCAGGTCTGGGTTACGGTGTAACCAATAGATGAGTTACGTCGTAACCTTCTATTTCTTTGTAAATGCACTAGATCTGCTAGTTACGGCGTAACCTAAGAAGTGGTTACGCCGTAGTCTTCAATAAACTCGGTTACGTCGTAAGTGTAGCAGTAGTTACGGCGTAAGTATCAGCGGCGTGGAACCTCTTTTGACCTAATGGAGTTACGTCGTAACCTTTGGGAGGAGTTACGCCGTAACCTCTTGATAAGTTGGACTTCTGGGTCACGCAATAGTTACGGCGTAATGTGAGAGATGAGTTACGCCGTAACTTCTTCAAAATAAGCATATTGTGATAAATCTTTAGTAACGTTTCCATTTCCGCGTCTCTTTAGCTCCAATGCTCGTAATTTACCTGAAAGTGTAAAACAATGGAAAACAAGCGTAAATCCATATAAATGATATAAATAACGAGCATTAACGGGGGAAATTGACACTTAATATTCAGGACTATTTGATGTTATCAAATATCCCCTTACTTGAACTCTACTTGCCCTCAAGTAGACCTTATTAGATAGATTCCTAAAAAGATATCTCCCAAAACCTGGAAAATATGAGTTTACAAATCCCTTATGCTAGAATAAAACAAAGCCGAACACCTCACGAAAGGGGAACAGACACTCAAATCTCTCAACTATTCTAAGTGTCAATTTCAGGGTGATCACTCAATCGAACAGTCATAACATGTATTCTATCATAAGCTTGGCGGTTACACAAATCTCCACCACTAGAGTTAAGGGCTAAACAATTCTCGAAGGCAATATGGGTAGACACGACAAAGGTTAAGGGGTGACTCGTCATTACTAACATGTCACGGCGAAGTGGACAAAATCAATGATACATGACCAAATCCATGGCCAAGACACCAAAGATTGCTCGCTGCATCACCTAGACACGCTTCATGACTAAAGGGTAGGATAAGACATGGGATATATAATTGGTGTAAAATGAAAAACAAGCAGGTAGTCTATATCTATAACTAAGTCATCACCACTTACCGTCCGCCCAAAGTTCAAGCTTAGAAGTCTAGAGACCAGATCATGAAATGCAAGGTAGATGTGTCATTAGAGGACGTCGTGATGGGCACACTACCTTTTCTTCTTCAGTTGGTATAAATCCAACTCCAATCTTTTAATGTGACCGAGGTGGCCTCCTCGATACTAAACAATAAAGCTCGTACTATAGTGCTTATAACATCGCACTTTACAAAATCATAACTCAATCAATTATTTTATTTTTTTATTATTTTTTTTGTGAACATAACATGATAACATAACATCCCCCCACTTGAGATGAACAATGGGAATTCGGGGGGGGGGTCTTTAATGATCTTCATAATTGTTGTCGATGAAAGCGTGATTTCCAAACCTTTCCACTCGAACCTTGAACTTAGGCAAATGATGACTTCCCAATTACAAATAAAGACTACAGGGTAGGCTAAGGTGTAAGGGTGTAACGAAACAGTATATTGGGGTGACAAAATGAAAGGAATGGCTCAGAAGGGTGTATCTAGGGGTATCTTGCACTAAAGGGGAGTGCAACAAAAGGGTTTCACATGGGGGTCGAAAAGTCGAGGTGACTAATCGATAGACTTACAATGGTAGGCTGTTTGGGTGATAATCCTATAATACTGCCTTCTAAAACTGAAAAGTCCAAATACATCGAGCTAACTCAACATACCTCGTCTATGGTCTCGAAATGATGCAAAGGCCAAGTTCTAAAGTTTACAAGCTACCGGCACACTCATAATTTGGTGGATTTGGGGTAAAATATTGGAAACGGATAAGGCTAATCTCGCCATGTAATATCAAGGGTTGTATGTGCTCGGCTAAGGTCTAATCTAGTTAGGTTCGGAAAAACATGTCAAAATTTTAAAAATGGCATAATTTTTCAAAATAAACTAGAAAAATGAGGGAGAAATAAAGTTCAAGAGATAATTCACTCCCGTCCCCCCACTTGAATTGTACAAAGTCCCTTTTGTACTAGGCATTAAAATAAAGGTGAAGAGAAAGGTAGAATTAGAGCGAGAACTTCCCTGAAATTTGCTCCAAAAAGAAGAAGGCCCACGAGAAAGGATCGTGCCTTCGTTTAAGCGTCATGAACAAACTTCAATCCCTGAAATCAAAATACCGGCAAGCATAATTCTAAAAAGAAAAAAAATGAAAAACAAACCTAACTCACTTTCGTAGGAATCACGGTTGCATTTAGCGAATGCAACAAGCCTTTTAAACCACTTGGTATCCCAAGTGGACGAGTGAAGTCTCGTGAGGGTTTACAGGGAACACACCCACAAAGTTCATTTAAAAACTAATACAAGGTTACTGTGTTTTAAAATGAAAGAATTAAGGCAGAGGAGAGTTACGTCGTAACTCCTATGAGAGAGTTACGCCGTAACTGGCAAAACCTGGTATGAGCTGTGAAGCGAATAGTTACGTCGTAACCACTGAGATGGTATTACGCCGTAACTGGCAAAACCTGCTAAAATGTTGGTTACGGCGTAATCACCAAGATGAGTTACGCCGTAACTCTGTTCAGATCAGCAACTGCAACAGTAATTTCTTCATTGTCTCCTGCAAAAATGGTTAGAAAACACAAAACCCAACAGAAATGAAATAAAAACAAAATGTTGGAATCACTCCTAAACAGTATTTCAAGTATTTATATTTCATATGTAATAGGTAGCTTTGTTATGGCCTTTATGTTTGTTTAAGGTCCAGCTTATGTAGAAGGCCCATAAGCTGAGGCCCAAGCCCAATAAGGAATAGGGAAGGAGAGGGAGTGTTGCCCTAGCTCCTTGCCTATAAATACATTGTAATAACCTTCATTTGAAGGTTGGTTGTTCAAGTTATTCTCTTTCACTCACTCCTTTGCATAACCGGTCATACTATTACGTGTGTGTGTGTGTGTTTAGCTTGTTCATCCGCCTTCATCTCTTTCTCTATAAGCTTGTGTTGTAAAACTAGTGACCTAACACAAAAGAAAGGGATAATTCGGGTTGTCTCCCGAAAGAGCACTTTTCTTTATTTACGAGTCTTTAAGTTAGACTCAGAGCCGTGGGCTACCAGTGTTTGTACGTCATCTCGTGGACTGGGCAATCTCCATGTTGAAGCCAGTTGATCAAATTCTCGTCCCGTTTGTATCCATCTCCAAGTTCTAAACACCCTAAATAAAAAAATTTAATCTTTTGGTAGGGGTGATCAAAACCTTTGGCCTTATCTTCTTCACTAATACCAAGCAGTGGTCTAGCATAACTCAACTGTCTTTTAGTCCAATTTTTAAAGTTTTTGACAGTCCTTGGTATTTTGAAAACAGTTTTATCATCGCCAATCTTTAACCAAACCAGTCCTTCCTTCTCGTTTTTATCAAGCCCAAATATTTCTTTAAAGGGTTTTCCGAAAATCACCCCAGTCAGCCCATCTGCCACGAATTCGCTAACATCATCCAAAACCACAAAGTCGACGAGAAACGAGTGTGTTCCTACAAAAACTCGTATGTTTGTTGCTATCCCGAGGAAGTTGTTTCCTTTGTAATCAAGCCCCTTTTCCATAACCTGGTTGTAGCATTCCTTAGAGATAATGTTGACTGGGGAATCTGTGTCGATAAATGGGTGAAAATCAATGAACCAAATTTTGCATGAGATCTTCAGATAGTGGGGGTTCCTATGATGGATTCGTGCCCCCATCTCATAAAATTGCGGTTGGTCCGATTGCAAAAATGTTTTTTCAGAGTTGTCTTGCCAATGGGTCATCTCGACATCACTAGAGAGGTCTTCAACACTTAATCCTAAGTTATCCTTCTCCTCAAAATTCACGAAAACATCAAATTCCTTCCCCGAGTCAACTTCTCCAGGATCCGGGGGGTCGCTAAGAAACTTTTCAAGGGCTTCACCAAAATTCCCCACTGGATCAATTGCACACACCTTCTCCGGGGTAGACAAATGTTCATTAGGTCCGAATGTGACTATCTCTCCATTAGCTTCCAGAGTCAATTTTCCGGCAAAGACATCCACTTTAGTGTGAGCAGTAGCAAGCATGGGTCTTCCTAAAATGACAGGTATCCTGTTGTCTTCAGGGATATCAAGAATCACAAAATCTACTAGGAAAACGAATCTCTTTATCTTCACTAATACATTTTTAACAGTTCCTAATGGCGATTGCATGGATCGATCGGCCATTTCAATTTTCATCTTGGCCGGTTTTAAGTTGCCAATTCCCATTCGCAAAAACATCGAATGAGGCATTATACTAATACTAGCTCCAAGATCTGCCAGGGTGTTACACATGTTTAGGCTCCCGATATAGCAAGGGAGAGTAAAGCATCCTGGATCTTTTTCTTTTTGTGGTAGCTCATTCCTCAAAACTGCTGAGCATATTTCGTTGAGGCGAATAGTCTCATCATAACTTAATTCCCGCGTAGTATCATGACGATCAGTATCATTAGGAGGGTTTACCAGCAAAGTTTGGTCCAAAAGTGATTGTTTCTCCATGCTGACCCGTCGCTTAACCTTTTATGAAAAGGTCAAAGGTTCTTCGAGGATAGTTTCTACAGTGTGGACAACTTCTTCCTCCCAAGCTGCTAGGTAATCAGAGATGGCTTCTGAACATGAACTAACACTTTTCTCTAATCTTTTTATCCTATCATTGTGAATTTTAATAGAAGAGGCTGTATTATCCACGAATGCTTTCATCATCTTTTCTATCCTATCGTCGCGCTCTCTTGATTCTTTGATGTGGTCGAGAATCTTTTTCTCAATATTGTTCCCGGTATTGGTCACAAATACACTTTTAACTTTCTCAACCCTACATGCTTCAGCTTCTCTTTCCAATCTTCATTTTTTGAAAATTTCCCCGTAATTGTATTCTTGCTTCGTTATTACCTTATGATCGAAGTTATCTCTCGGTCCGTATCCAGTATCCATGTGCCACTTGTAGCAATGTTCAGAAATCCGCTGAATACATTCCAAGGCCTGATCAGGAGTCATGCTAGGAATAGGTCTTGGTGAATTAAGTAGTTCTCGTGTTTGCGCATTAATCCCCCGATAGAAGACGTATACGATCTGATGTTTGTTTAAATCATGAGTAGGGCATCGATAGAGAAGTTCATTAAATCTTTCCCATGCTTGGTACAACGTTTCTTCTCCAATCTGCACGAATTGATAGATTTTCCCAAGAAGCCTAGCCATTTTTGAAGGAGGGCAAAATTGCTGGACGAACTCCTTTCTTAGTTTTTCCCATGCTTCTTTACTTTCACTAGGAAGTTTGTTATACCATCTTTTTTCTGTTCCAGTGAGAGTCATAGGAAAAATCCTTGCAGTGACTGAATAACTTGGAGTACCCCTGAAGTTGAAAAGAGAGGATAAGTGGAGAACTTCATCTACGTGATCCTGAACGCCTTCATCTTTGTCTCCAGAAAACTTAAGCTCATGTAACTCTCGAATAATATGATCTGGGATGGAGTATTTTTTGGTAGGAGAGTCCTTAGTGAAGCTTCGTTGGCAGTTATCGTTTGGTCGATCCAAATACTGCTCCATGGTAAGGTCATTGATATAATTTTCATTGATGACCTCTGGTTCTGTGTCCGACTGGTCCGATTCGTAAAATGAGAAGATGTTGTGAATAGGAACCGGAGAATAGATCCTCTTTTTCCAAAATTGCTTCTCCGGGTCAACAAATGGGGTAGCCAGAAAAGGCCTAGAGCTGCGAGTCTTGTATCCTGACATTATCAGAAAGAAAATTAAAAACAGACTTAATATGAAATCCTAAAATAGCTCCCGGCAGCCGCGCCAAAAACTTGATGCAGGTTTTACTGACCAGGTCTTAATATTTATAGTGTCTCACTATACCTATGGTCTACCCTAATGCACTAACGTGCAGTGTACCCGGTCGTGTGTAGTGTAGTAAATGGTAAAGCCGAGGTCGTCCCAAGAGCTATGTGTGTCGGATAATTACTAAGTCTAATTGTCACAAAATATATATGGTTTGATAGGGTTTTAATTAATTAAACTACTAATGCAGAATATAAAAGCAAATAAATGGTAGAAAGGAAATCAATAGAGGAATAGTGGTGCTAACCTAGTTAATCCTCCTAACTAGTTATGTCTACGTCTACCTACTTCCAATTACTTCAGGTGGGGTCAAATTCGAGAGGACAACATTTGGTCAATTCGCCATAACCTATCAGCAAAGATGCCACCACAGGAGAAATCAGGCGCACCGTCATAAGTCATGTTGTTCCTGGTCCCCTAAGCCGAGTCATTAAGTACCGCTACATGCTAGATTCTAAATAGTGAGTGCCCGGCCGTTAGGAACTTAGACACTACACCACCTAATTCTTAAGTTCATCTAAATGATAGGTGATCAGTTGGTCAAATCGCACAAGTAGAAAGGGTTGTCAGTTGGTCATATCTTACCCTTCCTGTCTCAGTCCGCTCACCTAGGGTCAGTTGGTCATATCTCCTAGGCAATTGGCCTCTATCGCCATTCAAAACTACCGAACCAGGGGTGACTACCAAAGAACTATGCATGCATACACTTAGAAATAATTGTACGGAAGTAAAGGTAAATGCAAACAAAACAATTAAGGAATCATAACTAGGCTAGCACCAAAGGGTGCTTAGCCGCTCATATTAATCATGCACATCAATTCAATATTCAAAGGTACGAAATACATGAATTGAAAGTAAAAGAAATAATAAACGCTAAAGCTTATCGTAATGGTGTGACTTCTCCCTTGGAAACAGCTCTGTATGCTTCCCTAGACCTCCCTTGAGCTTTTTCCCACGTTCTCAGTGTGTTGTGTGTAGAATGGGATGCTTTGAAATGCTGGAATTCGTGGGGTATTTATAGGCCAGGTTTGGGTTACGGCGTAACCAATAGATGAGTTACGTCGTAACCTTCTATTTCTTCGTAAATGCACTAGATCTGCTAGTTACGACGTAACCTAAGAAGTGGTTACGCCATAGTCTTCAATAAACTCGGTTACGTCGTAAGTGTAGCAGTAGTTACGGCATAAATATCAGCGACGTGGAACCTCTTTTGACCTAATGGAGTTACGTCGTAACCTTTGGGAGGAGTTACGCCGTAACCTTTTGATAAGTTGGACTTCTGGGTCACGCAATAGTTACGGCGTAATGTGAGAGATGAGTTACACCGTAACTTCTTCAAAATAAGCATACTGTGATAAATCTTTAGTAACGTTTCCATTTTCGCGTCTCTTTAGCTCCAATGCTCGTAATTTACCTGAAAGTGTAAAACAATGGAAAACAAGCGTAAATCCATATAAATGATATAAATAACGAGCATTAACGGGGGAAATTGACACTTAATATTCAGGACTATTTGATGTTATCAGTCATCGACATAAAGAATAAGGAAAATTACATCAGTCCCACTAACTTTGTGATATACACATGGCTCATCAAGATTTTGAATAAATCCATACCTTTAGATTTCTTCATCAAATCTCTTATTCCATTGCCTTGATGCTTGCTTCAATCCATAAATGGACCTTTGAAGTTTGCATACACGATTTGGAAATTGTGGATCATGAACCCCTCAGGTTGCTTCATATAGATGTCTTCATCTAAGCGACCATTTAAGAAGGCGGTTTTGACATCCATTTACCATATCTCATAGTCATAGTATGCCGCTATAGCTATGAGAATTCTAATAGCTCTAATGTCCGCTACAGGAGAAAAGGTCTCCTCGTAATCTATGCCATAAGTTTGAGTAAAACCTTGCGCAACTAGACGAGCTTTATAAACGTGTATATTGCCATCCATGTCAGTCTTAATTTTAGAGAGCCACTTACTTCCAACCACTTTGGCGTTTGGAGGTAAATCGACGTCTTCCCAGACTTCATTTTCTCTCATGGATTGCATTTCCCCATTCATTGCAACTTGCCATTTGTCCTTATCAGGACTTGCCATGGCAGCTTTATAACTAGTAGGCTCTCCAAGATCTCCTAACATAGTTTCCTCAACCTCTACGTTAAGACATAGACATTCAGGTGCACGCGTAGTCCTTACAGATCTACGAACGGGAATCACTTCAACTTCTGGTGGAGGACCCAGACTATCAGGTTCTACCGGAAGTACGTTAGTGTTTTCAGAAGGTAATGCATCTTCTTGATCATCTTCCAGATCATAAAATCTCCCACTGAATTCTTGAGATACGAGATCACTTTCAAGAAAATCTCCATACCTAGCAACAATTACTTTATTTTCAGTTGGATAGTAAAAGTAGTAACCCATAGTTTCCTTAGGGTATCCTACGAAGATACACTTTACAGATCTTTGTCGGAGTTTATCTGCTGAGTCACGTCTAACATACACCTCGCAACCCCAGACCTTTAAATAAGACAGGTTAGGAGCTTTACCATGCCATATTTCATATGGTGTCTTATCAACCCTCTTTGTGGGAACCATATTTAGAATGCGAACAGCTGATTCTAAAGCATAATCCCAAAAGGATAAAGGTAGAGTGGTAAGATTAAACATAGATCGTATCATGTCCAACAATGTACGATTTTTTCTCTCAGATACACCATTTTGTTGTGGAGTATATGGAGAAGTGAGATTCTGGACAATTCCATTCTCAGCTAAGTAATCTTTAAACTCTTGGCTTAGATACTCGCCTCCTCTATCGGATCGAAGAGCTTTAATCTTCTTTCCCAATTGCAGTTCTACTTCCGCTTTGAAAACCTTAAATGTTTCAAACACCTCATGTTTATGCTTAAGTAAATAAACATAACCATAACGGCTGAAATCATCAGTAAAGGTTAAGAAGTAGCTAGCACCTCTCTTTGACACATGTCTAAGTGGTCCACACTCATCAGTATGAATAAGACCAAGTAGATCAGAAGCCCTCTCCATATTGCTATGAAAAGGTTTCTTCGTCATCTTCCCAGATATGCATGACCCACATTTATCAAATGATTCATCATTGATATTTTGCAAAAGCCCTTCTTGTTGCAGCTTATGCATGCGAGCCTTGCCTATATGAGCAAGTCTACAATGCCAAAGATAAGAAGAACTCAAGTCCAACTTTATTTTCTTATTGATGCTAAACATCGAATTATTATATTTGTTAGATTCATTTCCAATCACATCAATTTCAAACACACCATTAACAGTAATCGCATTAAAATAAAATACTCCATTTAAAGAAACAGAAATTCCATTACGTGAAATAGTTTGAGTAAAACCATCATCCAACAAAACTGAAAAGGAAACAACACCTCTAATTATAGAAGATGCGTAATGACAATTGTTCAATAACAGTACTAAGCTCGAAGGCAATACTAAACTAAACGTTCCTATGGCTTCAACAGCTGCATGTACGCCATTTCCCACGTGCAGATATTGCTCCCCATAGGCTAGCTTCCTTTCCACTCTAAACCCCTGTAGTGTTTTACAAATGTGAATACCACATCCAGTATCATATACCCAGGAATTTTTATGATTTAGAGTAAATAATTCAATGACAAATAAATTACCTGAAGAACCGGCGCCCAAGGACCCTTCGTACTTCATTTTATTTGCCCACAATTCATCAAGATAGAGAGCACAGTTTCTCTTCCAATGCCCAACGCTCTTGCAATGGTGGCATGCTTGATCCTTTTTAGGATTTTCCTTCCTAGGAGTAGGGTACTTTTTGGGTTGTGGTTGATAGGCCATAACTTGTTTACCCTTATCAACTTTCCCTTTGCCCTTCACCTTCTTGTTGTTTGCACGCTGCGGTTTTGGCTTATTAATCCTTCCACCCTGAATAGCAAGTACCTGGGGAGTAGGAACCTTTTGAGGTAACCCTTTTTCATAATCAATAAGCAATGCGTGTAGGTCAGTAACTGTCTTCCCCACGCAGTGCATATTGAAGTTTCGAACAAAACCATTATAATCCTTGTTAAGGGATCTATTAATCAGATTCACAGTCATGTCATCATCATAAGTTTTGCCAAGTGCCCTTAATTGGTCCATGTAACCTTTCATTTCCAGTGCATGAGCACTTACGGGTTTACCCTCTCCCTGCCTAAAGCTGTGTAATGCATCGGTCAAGTCATAAATCTCGACAGCAGCTGGTTTCTCGAACATAGTTCGAAGTTCATTGAGCATGTTATATGGGAAATAATTTTCAAACTGCTTTTGAAGAGCAGATTCCATCGTTCCCAACATAAGACAAGCCACATCATTATGACACTTATACTCAATTTTCCAAGCGTCCTTTTCAGCTTGAGTAGCTTCAGGTCCGGTTGGTTCAGCAGGACAAGGTTCATAAAGATATTTCAACTGGTCAGCAACTCTACAGACAATTCTCAAAGAGCGGTGCCAATCATTGAAATTCTTAGAGCCAGTCAACTTTTCTTGATCAAAAAAACTTTTGAACGCAGAACTTAGTGCAGTGTTAGTGTTATCGTTGTTTTGAGCCATTTCTACAGAAAAATGTTCAAGTATTAGTATTTTCGATAATACAACTTTTCAAGAAAATAAAATATACCCAACGGTAATATAAACATATAACCATATAATTTTCTCGAAAACTAGGATCCAAATTATCATAGGTTCATTACATCAGTTGATCTGCTAGTAACGAAAGCATATAATAAGGTAATCTGTCGAACATTAATTGGCAAACAATTTCCAACTCCTAGATCATTATGGGATTTATATTTTCCAACGCTATTGCAAATATAAACATGTTTCATCCCATCTTATGCCATGAGTCCAGTTCTCACTTCCTACTCAACTTAAGTGTTTAACTTAAAGAATTGCAAATATGTCCATGTAAGGTCTGACTTTACATAGAGATTTACCTCTCCATCACAATCTTGCCAAGTATTGTCATGACGTAAATTGAAACTTCAAGTGTCCCTTTAATTAGATGGCATATAACTTAATTTAAAAGGGTACTAGTTTTGATTTTATGTGGTCAAATCAAATATGTACAAAGATGTCATGCATTCATCTTGTAGCATAAATTTAATAAACAACTTTTTATTACCAATTCATAAAGATCAAATTATAAAAGTTTTGATTGAGGTATTGGGTTCATCAATCAAGGAATTTAGCGTCAATTATCGCCCATTATACCGTACTTTTGCATAAGTGTAAACACCTAGTGTTTCGGGTAATTACCACCAAAGTGGCGCATGGAATTAAAACTAATTCGCCCTTAAGATGAGTTTGTACATTTATGGCGTACTCAGTAGCTCCAATTTGACTCGCAAGCAAGCGGAGAGTTTGGTCAGCGCTGAAGCAATAACCTTCCTCTTTAGGGTCACAATATTAATGCGCTCCCCTCCTAATACTTCCCACACAGTCCGTCAAATTGGGTGAGCCTTTCAGACCATTTGTACCAAAATCACCAATCAATTAAACTATAGAAAATTTAACTCTTCAAAAAACAAATCAAATTTCACCATTGTTTAGTCCGTATTATTTTTCTATTCAAAATTACCCTTTGCTTAAAACTGTCGTACATAATAAACAAACAAGTAAACAAATAAAAAATAAATAACTAAAAACAATGCGCACATAATAAACAATTTAATACGTGTAAACAAGTAGCCACATGCAACTTATTCGATAAAACCCTATTAATAATCAATGTCTACGTTAAATTAATGTGTATATTAATTAGGGCTTTCACTCTCTCAATTGAAAGTGAGCCACATACATCGATGAATCGATTGTGTAAACCCATAATTAATAATATACCGAATTGCACATAATTGATTCATTAATATATATAATTGGAGTCTTCCACAATTCAAGATTTATCGTAAATAAACATGTGATAAATATATCTTAACAATTAAATAATGTCAAAGCAACTATCCATGACAAACATGCATGTAATATCATGGATATATCATAACAATTATACAAATAGTCACAAGATCGCATATAAAAATTCCATGACACATAACAAATTATTCATGAATTAATCACGTAACATATATATTAATTCTAGGTTTCGATAAGGTTAGCAAACAATTTTCAAACCCTAAAAATAATTTAAGTGTGTCGACTAAAAAATTAAAAGGGGTACGCCCCATATTAAAAAAATAAATCGACCCATATAAAAAAATAATCAAACCCTAGATTAACCATATCAAACAACATACAATTATTTGTTTTATTATGCGTTTATATAATTAATTACTCATTAAAACCAATGGCTCTTATACCACTGTTGGAATTATATAACATGACAATCAATAAATAGTCACAAAACATCAAAGTATACATGCGAAAGCGTATAGGATTTATTAACGAATAATTAATTAACATAAGAAGAATATGCGTACCTTACTTGATTCTAGCCGAACAAGAATCAAATCCACAAACTAGCAATTAGAAGAACCCTAATTTGATTTAATTAGGATTATGTGAATTACCCCTTATCCTTTTGTAATTCAATCCAATAATACTAACAATATTGTGTTAATACCACTTTCTTGTACACACGTACTAAACCGAATTAAAGTAATGCTAGTTTTGATTAAACAAATAACTTGATGTGGAAAAAGTTTGAGGATCGACACCCACAAGGTGTGGCCGATCGTTTGGAGCAAAAACACACACAAAACACTTTTAGGTTTAGCTTAATGAATACAAGAGATAAATTACAAACACCCTTGGTTTTGTATTTATACCCAAACAAACTTGGTGAACAAGTTTGAGTTGTAATTGGGTTGGGTTGGTGTTCCTTGGCCGATCGGTGCTATCAATCCCCAAGGGATTCCGGAACCTTCCCGTTATTTACAACTTAGTCCTTTTCCAAACACATTTAACGCCCGTTAGTCCATTACAACTAATTACTTAACGTCCGTTAGTTATTTCATTTAATTAATAAATAAATACAACATTTATATTTAATTATTAACTTTAATTCTCATACGTAAAGTGTGCAATCCCGTGGTCTCGAGTTCGATCCTAACTCACGTCTATTAATTTATATCCATAAAACTAACACAATGATCTTAACAAAAACATACATCATTTATTAATAAGGATTACAAGTTCCTAACACTAGTACAAAATATCATAAGATAGATGTTTCAGTGATATTAGTCAATGTGGATTCCCAGGGCTTCAAGCTTAGGCTTCTTGGACAATAGAGTTGCTTTATCAGGATGATCTCTCACTTTGGCGTTTAGATCAGCACAAAACCTGATGTTTGCAGGAGTCTGAATTTGAGAGGCCACTGTCAAGTAACTCAGCATCGTAGCACGCCAGCCTGATCAATATCGCTCCACCTTTGAAATGTTGGGTTTCCATAAACATCAATGAATAAGAGTCCTCTTTCAGGCTCTTCTATGACCAAGCAGATTACAAACTTCACCCCTTCAGGAAGCTCTCTATTACAATCAAAACCAAGGACCTTGGCTTCAGGCTCTGATTCAACTCTCTTCCTTTTTCTTTGTGATGACTGAGGTTGAGATCCTTGAGCCTCAGAGAGAGCTGATTGTATTCCAAGCTGAGCTGGTGCATCTCTCAGTCTTTCATATCTTTTGCTGAGAGACTTCATCAAATCCTTGACCACCTGCTTTTTCTTATTTTCAATGATGGGACCAAGTTCATCGAGTTCAGTGATCCCGAAGTCAGTGAACTTCATAGGATCATGAACCTCAAAGTCCTTTTTGTCATCCCCCATGTAGATATTCATTGCAAGTGGTTTGGATCTGGGGATGATGTATACATCACTGATTTTCTCAGGGGCCCTCCTGCTTGTCATAGTCCAGTTGTAGTGATCGATCCTTGCTTGCCTTATTTCAGCAACCTTCTTGTTCTTTTCATCCAGTCTCTTTCTTAGGGCAGTCATTCAATATCTAAGACATTTTCGTTTATGCATAAGTTTAGTTTGTTATGTTTATTTTAGTAAGTCAAGGATTGTACTAAAATAGGGGATGAATGTTGGTGATTTTAGTGACATCATCTGTATTTTATGTAATTATGATTTACTTGAGATCAAGGCCTTAATCAGGTTCAACTTACAATCGAGTTAGGAGGTGCAGAGTGCACATTCGTTCTAGCTAGCTTGATGCCGCCACGAACAAAAAGCGGGGGTTAAGGGGGTCGCGCCCCCTTGCGGGGTCAAGCGGGGTTTACTTCCATAACGGTTTTCCCACCAAAATTCGCCTTTTTTCCCCAAACGTTGCAACCTTTCCTGACAACTGTTTTTAACCAATTTCAACTAACTTTCGGTTATGGTTTTTATTATTTATTGATCTCTTACAGAATATAACAAATATAACAACTTTATGTGTATTGCTATGATTTCTCATACCTTAGAAACAAAGTGTTATTCTCTGTCTTATCCAATTGAGGATTTCGTGATACCCGAGGCATATAGGGTCGAAATACTTCAATCTGAAAGTGATCTATAAACAATTCAGAGAACATATCAGGATTATTACCACCCGTACACACCCAAATTCTAACAATGATCATAGAACGGAGGGAGTAATAAAGTGTCATACAACGAATGTGTTTTTATTTATAGAGTTATTAATTCCGATGTATGTGGCTTACTGAGGTATCTATGGAAAACTAGAAGGGGGGGGGTTGAATAGTTTTACCAATTTAAAACTTCCTTTAAATATTTAGATCGACTTATGTCAATCTATTTAGATGTGTGTGTTGGATGTTGATAAACAAACATATAGATGTATGTAATGAAAAGATAAGAGTTAGAAGCACAAAACCACAACGCGAGTATTTATAGTGGTTCGGCTACAAGGACACCTTCCTTGCCCTACTCCACTCCCCGAGTCACCTACTCGAGAGTTTGTAATCACTACACGACACCAACTCCTTATGGCGGAGAAGCCTTCACAACGTTGCCTACTCTTTTTCCGGTACTAGGCTAACCACCGAGTTCTTTCACACCAAGGTGAACCACACCTACACAACGTCGCCTACCCTTTATCAGGTACTAGGCTAAGTACCTAGTTCTTTCACACCAAGGTGAACCACACCTACCACAACGTCGCTACCCTTTATTAGGTACTAGGCTAAGTACCTAGTTCCATTGCAATGGAGGAACTACTACCCAACACTACACCAACGACTAATCCCAAAGGATACCACTCTCCTTATTACAACATCATCAAGGATATCAATATCCTTGGATCTAGTACTAATCTATCTTGTACATCGAAACACACCATATCGAATGTACATCTAAGGCACCTTTCACTAATGCCTTTAACTAGATCTTCAAGACACCCTTCACTAATGTCTTGTGTCTTTACTTCTAAGCACCCTTCACTAATGCTTCTAGTCTTGACTTCTAAGCACCCACCACAAGTGCTTATGATATAGACGAAAGATACCCTTCACTAATATCTTCGTCTTGACACTTGAGACACCTTTCACAAATGTCTTCAACACTTCTTAGGAAGAGAAAAACAATCATCAACAAGAAGACTTCAGTGGTCTTGATGATGAGGAAGCATGGCAACTCATGGACTTGAGCTTGCTCGACTTCAAAGGTGGTAATCTTGCCTTTAAGAGGAACCTAAAAGATCACACAAAAATAAAACTACAAACATAGATCTCTTGGATCTAGGGTTAGAGAGTTTTTAACTCAAGGGGAAAGTATATTGGAAAGGGGTGAGCAACAATGAAGAAATGGCTCACTATTTATAGAGGAAAATGTTCACTGTTCCCCGGATCCCACGGATCCCTCCCACAAGGGATCCGTCTAGCGTAAAACTAGGGATCCGTGGGACGCTCCTCTTTACCCATGGGTATTTTGGTTATGGGTTTGATCCATGGGTCTTTAGCTAGATACAATGTATCTCTTGAGTGCAATGCACCTAGTCACATGGGTATGGGTCAATACCATGGGTTATGGATATTATCCATATATGATATAAGCATGATGTCATGCAATGGGTTATGGGTCAAGCTCTATGGGTTATGGACTTTGGGTTGTACCCAACTACATTCAATGTATTTGGTCAATGAGTTGTGATACTTAAGTTTCTACCCATTTATATTACCCAATATACTACATACTAGTTATGTGTATATTTTACCAAAATATGTAAACACTAGTTGTTGTACATATGTAATATTAAATCATAAAATCACTTATACTTGTTTTAGTGTTTTATGTGAAAACGTAAGTGTGTTAGAAACTATTAGTTCAAACTAATTACGTATTTTGTTTGTTTCGTTAAAATGATTTTACGTTTGTTATCGACAAAACATTAGAAGATCGTAAAATATAAATAAACGTTTTTATGGCTTATTTGTATTAACAATCTCCCCCTTTTTGTTGATGACAAAACATAAAATTATTCTAAGGAAAAGCTAAAAATTCGTAAAAGTTTGAATTTTTAGTTTTTACTTTCTTCTCCCCCTTTTTGTCGAAACAAAAAGAGCTTCGAAAGGAAACTAACACATTGTTTTTTTAGGAAAAACATGTGAAAGAAATAAAAAATAGAGAGCAAGTTACGGGAAAGGATCTCGTCTTTACTCCCCCTTGACGATTCCATCCCTATGTAAGGGCGTCAAGAAAATAATACTAAGCTAGTTCATTTGCAACTAAGTTTGCAAAAGATTTCGTCTATGTGACGAATGTGCTCCCCCTTGATGATTGCAATTTTGCAACGGGATGTCATGAAATGTAATCCAAATATTGCAATTAATTTGCAATGTATTGATTTGACACAAAGCTCCCCTAGCTTTAGGGTGTCTAAGTCTTCATGTGTAAATTGAATAACTACAAAACAAAGGTTAGAAAACAAGTATAATGCACAATTTCCTGCAAATATGATCCAAGTTAGAATAAAAATAGTTTTCTGTATCACGGATCCCACGGTTCCCTCCTGGTAGGGATCCGTTTAGGCAAATACAAGGGATCCGTCTGGCTGATGACCAATTTCAGCAATGGTGATATAACACATTATGTTAATATCAAAGTGAGATATGTATTATACAACATAGTCATATACTCAGAAATATAGCAAGTAGCATGTATTTTCATTTAATAAAACTAGAGATATGATATACATGACTCTAAAAACTAAGAAAATGATCGATGCATAACTTGGAATTACTAGACTTATCTAAGTAACGCTTGAAGCTAGGACACCACTAAAATCCTCTAGCTCAAGTTTGTTTAGGTTTAATCTCGTTGAAACGTTCGAGGAGGTGATAGAACATGAAACGTTGGTCTTCTCGTACTTCATGTATCAAACTTTCAACATGTTGACAATGATAGCAATCTTTGTCATGGCTAGGTAGTGGTGGTGGAAGAAAAGAGATTGCTTGATATAAAGGATCAAGTGAAGCGGGTTGGGGAGCCTCAAAAGACGGAGGGATTGGTGGAGGCGCATTTGAAGATGGCTCGACCAAGAATGATGGTGGTGGTAGAGAAGTGTCAACTTCCATATGGTCGGGTGGTTGACTTTGATGATTTCTCATAATCCAAATAGGATTATATGATGGAAACAGCGAAAAGGAAGCTGGAGCTAATGTTGACTCAACGCCTTGATTATGTACCATTATTCCTCCTAATGAGGAGAATGTTGCCGGCGGAGGTGGATGAGAAGGCCTAAGAGGTAAATCCTCTAAATTGTAGAGGTGTGGTGATGATAGTGGAGATGTAAACGAGATAGCTCTAGGAACCAATGGTGATGGTTTAGTGGAGATGATACTGTTTGGCCTAGGAGGTATGGTGGTGTTTGGCATAGGTAGTTTTGTGGGTACTATCCTTTTAGGAATTGGTTTGATTGGTTGAGAAGAGATCCTTGCATTTGTTGGCTTGACCAGAGATGATTCCGTTGAAGAAATTTCGTGTACAACACGAGCAATTTTCTTGGGTGGTTCTTTGATGGATAAGTTGCTACTTGGAGTTTCCCTCATGATGAGATCAAGAGGTTTGTAAAGGTTTCTTAAATGCTGAAAATGAGGATGAAGGTGATGACTTTAGAAGTCCTAACAATGTGGTTTATAAAGCAAGAGATTTGGCAAGTGCATTCAAGCCTTAAGCCACTAAAATTCTTTGGAATGTGATGATTAACATGCACAAGAGTCAACTTCAAAGTTTGTACTGATCTAGGAACTCATTTAAGATGAGATGGAGTGTTTAAGTTAGAAAGATGAGCTAGAAATGATTGTTTTAGCTAGTGTTGACATAATCTGTCACCCGGATCCCACGGTTCCCTCCAACTAGGGATACGTCTAGGCTAATCCTAGGGATCCGGCTCTCAGCAGCTATGAAAGAATGAAAATGATGTTTCTAAGGTCTAAGATCTATATCATCTTGAGTGTTTCAGTCCTCCTAAGTGTTTTAAATGAAGGGGTGCTTAAGTACTTGAGGGTAATGAGTGATGTAGCTAATGATTGCCTTTTATGGAAGAAATTAGAACTTTCATGAGTACCAATGAATGAACAAGGATGACACTAAAGATTTTAAGAGTGTGAAGTGAAGCTAAATGACCCTAGAGATCAGATAGTGACTTAGAGTAATGATTTGGAGAAGATCCTAAAGGCTTAAGAAGGGAAGACTAGAATTTGATCAATTTCGACCAATTTTGAGGTAAGGATGATTATGATCAACTTTGCTATAATCGAAAGATTTCTAAGGCTAGATGTGAGAGATTATGTGAAAAATGATGAGTGTTCTAGAGAGCGGAAGAGTAATGGGTTTAAGTGAAATGATAGATCAACAAGCGTCTTTGAGTGTGATCTATGTGTGAGTAGGAAGGATCTACTTAACTTGATACCGACTTAATTTTGCCTTAAGAAACTATGTATAGCTTAGTATGAGGTGTTCTAAGGACATGTTTGAAATACAATGTTTGCAATTGCATTTTCTTTTTGCCGGATCCCACGGTTCCCTAAGTGTAGGGATCCGTCTAGCACAAACTTTGGGATCCGTCTATCTGCTAAGCAGGACCTTTACTAAAGGTATGCAGTGATCTTGATAATGCATTATATTCCAAGGTTAGTTTGAGATGTTCTAACACTAAGATATCAAATGTAAGATGTTTTATTTCATGAAGGAAATTAGATTACATTGATAAAGCACGAGTATAAAAGAATTGATCCTAAATACTACTAAGTTCCTTGAGCGTTTTTGCTAGAGGGATCATCAAGTGGTTGATGAGTGTTGGTGGAATCAAGAATGAAGAAAGTCTTCATGAGTGATGTGTTTAGCGGTTCCATCATCTTGTTCACAAGTACGTACAACGAACTTTGAAATTGAGGATGAAAATGCATGACGTTATGATAGAGGCGCGTCAAGAACATTCCATAAGGGATGAGTTTATTCTTGGAGCCTTGAAGATTTACAATTCGCCTTGCGAAGAAGTAGGCGAGAATGTATGATTGTTGTGTTAGCAAACAATACATTATGTGAGCACAACAAGCGGGAAGGATTTCTCGATTTCCCCTAAGACTCCAAATATTTTCACGTAGAATGAGTGCAAGAGGTTTGTACTCTTCTCGAATGTCCCATGTGAAGATAATGTTTGGATCGGAGTAATATGGTCGAGGTTTGCATATTATGTGATTTAAATCTTCCGGGGAGGGTATGTGTGAACAATATGGAATATTTTGTACACGAAAATTGAAGAGAGAATCAAGAGACCAATCTTTGGTGAAGGCACATTGTCCATGATTTGGAATCCGGAGGATGTGAGCAAAATGCCCAAGGGTTAAAATGAACATTTGGTTTTTGATATAAAACCAAAGAGATAGAGAGCGATCCTCGTTACGAACGAGTTCAACTTGACGGAAGAATTCCATTATGAACCTTGGACATATCTTCTCGTTGATTTCAAGAAGACATTCTAGTCCTATGGCTCGGAAGGAGGTATTGATACCTTCTTCGAATTGTAGAGAGGTGTCTACAATACGTCCTTTGTGGAAGTGACGGTTTTCGAGATTATTGAACCCACGGACATGATTGCCAGGTGTGTTGGGCTCAAGGGAGATGTTCGGAGTGTAGACGCTTGTGAGAGAAAAATCAAACTCATATTCATGCGTCATAGTTGAACCTATATAAATGATGAGTTAATAGAAAGTGATGTTTGTGGTCAACCAATGATTATCTAACGTTTTTACTAGATTTTTATTAACAATGGTTTTTTAACAACAATGACACTTAACTCACTTATGGTTTTGACATTCTAGTGGAATATTATTTTTAGAAAGAGAGTGGTTTTTATTTTGCATGAAAAACAGTTCTCCAGTAGTACGGTTCCCACGGTTCCCTTTCAAAAGGGATCCGACTAGTCTTACTTTAAGGATCCGTGGATCTGGAGAAACAGAAACATATTTCTTTGATAAAAACATAGGTTTTTAGATCTTATAGTTTTATACCAAGATATGTGTTTTAGCCTACATTTTCTTTTAGCATGCATACATGACTTCTAATGTATCACGAGAGAATGAAATAAAATAAAAAGAAATGATAAACACATTATTATAATAACCTAGATAAACTAGACTATTAGTAATATTTCATTTCAATGCTAAGAATGATACAAAGGATTGGGTATATAACCCATATGTAGATTAACAAAACAAAGTAAATGTCTCCGTATGTGAACTTCATCATAAGGAACACAAGTGCGATGAGTGTTAAGGCGATGAGCACGAGAGCGATGTAAACCATGTTGATGACGAATCTTCTTGGTTTCGGTTGAGATGAAATGAAGAGGAAGATGAAGTTTTGAATGAGAGGAGATTTTTGAAATTGGAAGATTTGGAAAAGTGGGGATTTGATAGAGTTGAATGACGGATGAGTTATTTATGGGGAAGGAGGAATTTTTGAGATTTGTGTTTTGTTTTATTATTAAAAAGATTGATTTTTGGATTAAGTGAAATAAAACACAAGTTTTATAAACCATGATTTTTAGACGAAAGATTGACACGTATGTGAGAAAAAAGCTTCCTAATAAAGCTACATGTAAAGCATGTATATGCACACAAAAAAATCAAATAAATACCTAGGTAAGCATACTTATTTATCAAGCTAATGTCATTTAGAGATAAGTGGAAAGTCATACCTCGAATGCACTTAAGAATGTCTTTACAAATGACACAACAAATGTCAGAAGACAATTCCGGCTCCTTTGTGCTTAAGATACCTTCTTAGGGAAGATATTCTTGTTACCAAGCGATTCCTATGGCTTGGTATGTATGAGCTTTGACTAATCAACATGACAAAGAAGATTAGTGCATTTAAATAAAAAGTAGACAATAAGAAAAATGTTGTCATCTAATCAACATCCAAACAAAAGAGTTTTAAAAGACACGGTGTTTGTTTTTATGAAAAACCTTCTTTGTAGTTTGCAATTAACCATGGATCGTATCAAGTTTTTAAAGTACAATATACTTCAAGAAACTTGGTAACGAAGCTCTGATGCCAATTGTGGAAAACTAGAAGGGGGGGGGGTTGAATAGTTTTACTAATTTAAAACTTCCTTTTAAATATTTATATCGACTTATGTCAATCTATTTAGATGTGTGTGTTGGATGTTGATAAACAAACATATAGATGTATGTAATGAAAAGATAAGAGTTAGAAGCACAAAACCACGACACGTGTATTTATAGTGGTTCGGCTACAAGGACACCTTCCTTGCCCTACTCCACTCCCCGAGTCACCTACTCGAGAGTTTGTAATCACTACACGACACCAACTCCTTATGGCGGAGAAGCCTTCACAACGTTGCCTACTCTTTTTCCGGTACTAGGCTAACCACCGAGTTTTTTCACACCAAGGTGAACCATACCTACACAACGCCGCCTACCCTTTATCAGGTACTAGGCTAAGTACCTAGTTATTTCACACCAAGGTGAACCGAACCTACCACAACGTCGCCTACCCTTTATTAGGTACTAGGCTAAGTACCTAGTTCCACTGCAATGGAGGAACTACTACCCAACACTACACCAACGACTAATCCCAAAGGATACCACTCTCCTTATTACAACATCATCAAGGATATCAATATCCTTGGATCTAGTACTAATCTATCTTGTACATCGAAACACACCATATCGAATGTACATCTAAGGCACCTTTCACTAATGCCTTTAACTAGATCTTCAAGACACCCTTCACTAATGTCTTGTGTCTTTACTTTTAAGCACCCTTCACTAATGCTTCTAGTCTTGACTTCTAAGCACCCACCACAAGTGCTTATGATATGGACGAAAGATACCCTTCACTAATATCTTCGTCTTGACACTTGAGACACATTTCACAAATGTCTTCAACACTTCTTAGGAAAAGAAAAACAATCATCAACAAGAAGACTTCAGTGGTCTTGATGATGAGGAAGCATGGCAACTCATGGACTTGAGCTTGCTCGACTTCAAAGGTGGTGATCTTGCCTTTAAAAGGAACCTAGAAGATCACACAAAAACAAAACTACAAACATAGATCTCTTGGATCTGGGGTTAGAGAGTTTTTAACTCAAGGGGAAAGTATGTTGGAAACGGGTGAGCAACAAGGAAGAAATGGCTCACTATTTATAGAGGAAAATGTTCACTGTTCCCTGGATCCCTCCCACAAGGGATCTGTCTAGCGTAAAGCTAGGGATCCGTGGGACGCTCCTCTTTACCCATGGGTATTTTGGTTATGGGTCATGGGTTGATCCATGGGTCTTTAGCTAGATACAATGTATCTCTTGAGTGCAATGCACCTAGTCACATGAGTATGGGTCAATACCATGGGTTATAGATATTATCCATATATGATATAAGCATGATGTCATGCAATGGGTTGTGGGTCAAGCTCCATGGGTTATGGACTTTGGGTTGTACCCAACTACATTCAATGTATTTGGTCAATGGGTTGTGATAATTAAGTTTCTACCCATTTATATTACCCAATATACTACATACTAGTTATGTGTATATTTTACCCAAATATGTAAACACTAGTTGTTGTACATATGTAATATTAAATCATAAAATCACTTATACTTGTTTTAGTGTTTTATGTGAAAACGTAAGTGTGTTAGAAACTATTAGTTCAAACTAATTACGTATTTTGTTTGTTTTGTTAAAATGATTTTACGTTTGTTATCGACAAAACATTAGAAGATCGTAAAATATTTTTTACGGCTTATTTGTATTAACAGTATCCTTTAAATTATTGTCAACTACATGCTAGTGGTTATTGTAGGGTATTGTTGTTCACCCGCATGACCTATAAAACATGCACAATGAAAAATAAACAAGTAAAGGTCATGCAGACCAAACCTTGATAGACAAATCTCCTAATCAGTGATATAACCTAATCTAATACATATAAAGGGTGTTTATGGTTACTTACTTTATCATGTAGTAATGTAAGCTCTTATACCTTTTTGGTTTGCACATAATCACCTTCTTCTTGATCTTAATGTTTGATTTGCTTTCCTTAGGGGTTTTTTTAGAAGAATAACCACTTGAGTTACGCCAGTTATGTGCTGATATTGCACTGTTGAACTAGGGCTACGAACATATGAAAGTTGAAGAGTATGAAAATGGGTAACAAGTCGATCTAGTGATCGGCCAAAAGGATTTCAACCCTTTTGGCTTCTTGGTCAACCGATCGAACAACAGGGAGAGATAAGGGAGATTTTAGGGTTATGATGAATGTTATGAATCCTTCTAGGAAGTATTGGTATTTATAGGATACCGTGGGACATTCCTAATATAATTTGGATTCTTTACAATTACCCTTAGATTTTATGGTTTTGCCTTTTAAATACTTTATATAGATAAATATATACACCAATGATAATTATCACTTTACCCCTTTACAAGAATATTTTTATATTCTCATTTCTTTTTCATTTTAATTCATTTGTCACTCTTTTCTCACTACCAACTTACGTGTTCCGTTTAGTGTGTACGAGTGTGACCAATCGACATTTCTATGAGCACCAGTTATGAAAGACATTGTTCTTTGCACACTAATCCTTTTAGTTATATAGTCTCCAAATATGTTTAGTCTAAGATGGGATAAGTAAAGGCAAAAATTATAATTTTGGATTAAATTGTAGAGGATTTCTGTAAATTACTCTCGAGATGAATTAATCATGGCCGAAAACCAAACCAAAAATAAAAATCTAGGTTCTTATGATATGAAAGCAAGTTAGCTTTGGTTACAACCATCTTGGTATTTCAGGTTTGGTTTAAACAATTGATGGCGATACATGTATCTGGAATTGTACTTTAGGTTTTTGTTAAATAACCTTTGTACAAGTACTTGCGATTAAATTTTTAAGGTAATATTTGAAAAAAATAATGTATGGAAGAAGCCAATAGAGGGACTGGAAGACTCATACTTCTCCCATGTACATCTAGAGGAGCGTACAATGTTGGCCGAATTCGGTTTTGGACAGACACAAAAGAGCCCACGTCAGACTGCCTAAAAAGAAGACATCATTCAACTTGCCCACATATTGTCCATCTTTACACATGATTGCCATTTGTTATTAAATTTTAATCGTGGTGGAGTTTAGTTAATGCGGTTTGGTTTTGCACACTGTTAATACAAATATCGTCCAAAAATGTTATTTATATTTTATGATCTTACCTTGTTTTGTTAACGACAAAAGTAAATTTCATTTTTGCAAAGTATAAAGCTTGTCAAGATAAAGTCTTCATGTCACACCCCCAAATTACCTGTTTTGCAGCGGAATGGAATTCCTGGGGATTGACTGTCATAGCATCACAATCACAATTATATTGAACGACCTAAAGTGTCGTTTGGAAAATACATCGTTTGATTTAATAAAATAATCAGAGTTACAAAGTATAGGTCCCAAATGAAAGTTACTATGTGCGGAAAGTAAGTTTAGTACAAGTCAAACGATGTTTTTAAAGTGTATAAATCCTATGTGAGACGCGTCGTCACCGCGACTCTATGCTATGTCCACATGCATACCATGAAGTGAATGCCTTAGTTACCTGAAAATACATTGCTAAAAGTGTCAACACAATGGTTGAGTGAAATCCATAGGTTTAATTAATTCGTTTGAACACAATATTCGTAGTGTGAGTTACGTTGTTTCACACTCATCGTTGAAAACAAAACAACATTTATTTCACTAAGTTCATGACAACCAAAGCGTAAACCTCGTACCAATAGAAATTGGTAAAATCGTTTCATCGCAGCCCTAATATGGTAAACTTGCCAATTTACCTTAATGATTCAAATATAGTGCGTTCAATTTCCCCTAACTGGGTCAATAAGAACGGGAGTGTTAATTCCAATAGGCCTATTCACAATATTCGCGCTCACTCGCAAGTGACTAATGGTGCATGATGTAGGGACTTCAAACATGGCAATTGATTACTTAGTGACAATAAAACATTTGGATATAGCATACAGTTCAAAGCATTTGTGTTCGATTAAAAATATAGCATGTATCTCCCCCAAGAGTTTGTAAAACAATTAAGTAATAGAAAGTGGGGCTATGAACTCACTTGATGAATTGTTGCGATGACAAAAGTGAATACACCGAAATGTAGCGTGAATCTCGAAACTGACCTATTATGAATGATATGATATGTAATAAGTCATGATGTAATGTTATGCATGCAATTCGGATGATATTTATACCACTTATGTATTTTTGAAAACAATACTTCTCGTCAAAAATATAATCTATTAACGTCTTGACCATTTTTAAATTACTTCACATGTATTTACATTGAAATGATATCCGACGATAATCATTTAGTGATTTATTGTGAAATTATAACTTTTCGTCGTAAAAATAATGTCATTGAAATTTCCATGAAAGTGACTAAAACGGCCTCGAAAAGCTAGTCGTAAAATGGTGCACGTCGAGCGTTAGGAAACAAACTCAACGGTTTTGGAAAGCTTGTAACATTATCTCAAAGTTTTAGTACATAAGTTTTCATCCTAGAGGTCTCGAACATAAAGAAAATTAGAGGTTAAGTATGGTACTTTTAGTCCAAAATATAGTTTAAGGATGGTTTTTCGGCAAAGTTTAAGCGACCGTAATTAATTCATTACAACTCCGCTAATCAAACGATCGGACATTTTGGAAAGTATACTTGGCGATTTCACTTTTACTAGAAGACTTCACTTTATGAAAAGTTCTAAATCAATGTTAAAAACAACCTTTAACTTGGTAATTAGTTTTTGCCGCAAAAATTTGTCTATTAGAAACCAAGTTAGTTTTTCTTATATGATAAAAGTTACGGCAACTTTTGTAAACGTATATAATTTAGTCGTTACAAATCCGTTTTCTACGTTTTAAAGATCCTTAGCTTTGTATCGAAGTATACTAACATATTTTTAACAAGTCGACATAATATACAACGCCCAAGCTTCATTTTTGACTCGTACAAAATAAATAATGGTTGCTGAAATTTCCAGAAATTTATATTTTTCGTCGCCAAATTGAAAAATTCATAACTTATTCGTTATAACTCCGTTTTAATCCGTTCAAGCGGCCACGGTTTCGTTTTAAAGTATATTTTCTAAATATCTAGGCCAAAAATTTTTATCTACTGTCGGATTTTCCAGATTTTGAAAATAAGGACAGACCCTTTTCCAAACTTGTCGAAATGAGTTTTTCTCGCGCCAAACCTATTCTAACCCATTTAAAACAACTCCGAAGCTATTCTAATCCTACCATACACCTTCTTAGGGTGTCATGGGTTCCTAGACATCACCAAAAATTATATATATAACAAGGAGTAATTATAGGATGGATTATATATATTTAACACTTAAAAACCTTAAAAAGTTGTATAAACATCACATAACTTGCATGTTTCTCAAATAAATGATATGACCATAATAATGAATGTGAAATAAAAACATGAATATGAATGCTTACAAGAAATATGATGAGGTTTAAGGACAAAGGGTTTTTCCTAATCACTTGAGGTTTTTATTGCAAAACCTATGCAACAAGTGATACTAAATTGTTAAATAACTTGTCTTGAAAAATTTGAGGGCCCGTTTGGTTTGAGGTTGGTTTTGGATTTAGATTTGGATTAGGATTTGGATTAGGATTTGGGTTTAGATTTGATTTAAATATTATTTGTAATATAAATAGATTTAAAATTTAAAAATAAAATATGTCAACATAAATATTTTTAAAAAAATGATATGACTGAAAATGAGTGATTGCAATTGAAAGATGGCCCACTAATTCTTGAAAAGGCTAAAAGGAGGGTCCTTGTCCGGGGATGGAGGATAGCAAATTTTCATCTATTGTTCCCAATTTGAGGGCCCACCAATTTAAACCAAACAATCAAAATTTACTATAAGTCCTAAACCCCATGCCAAATGTTGTAAACCAAACGGGCCCTGAGATGATCCTCCTTTGGTCTCCTTGGCTGCCGAATTTTAGAGAGAAAGAGAGATATGGTTTTTGATTTTTGATCTTGCAAATGAAATGAATGAAATGGATAAGTGAAGTTGTGTTAGTAGTATTATACTAATTTACTAGAGATATTTGCAAATATTTTTGTGACTCATCCCTCCCTTGTCGACAAGGGAGGATAGTCATTCTTTTGATTGTATTTTTTTTTATTATGTATTAGTGTAAGATTTGTGAAGTTAAATGAGGTTAAATGATAAGTTGTAGTTACTTTTGAATATTTAGGGTAGCGTTGGATAGAAATAAATTTTCACGGGTCAATATAAAATATATTGAGGTCATAAAAATTATAAAAATGCATTTCTCGCAAAATTTGAGTGAAATAATAATAATCGTGTAGTATTTAAGAAAACCGTCGTAATTATATAAATATAACAATTTATATACAAAATAAATTTAAAACACTGGGTAAACTCATAATATTATTTTATAAACTTAATATGAGTATAAAAATATATCAGGATAATTTTTGGAGGTAACGGATCAATTGTTCAAAATAATTAGTTACGCGATAACGTTTATTTAATATGAAAATTATACGTTTAATGAAAAATGCAAAACCATGCATGAATTAATATGATGACAATGATGTTAATGAAATGTAGACTAAACTTAGTCTATATGAAATGTCCTCGATGATATGATCATGAATTCACAGCTAAACCATTACGGTTACGTGAATTTGATGCTCGTAAACCCAGTTTACAATAAACGATAAATGATGAAGCATGAATAATTTTTGAAGTATGACCTGAAAATACGAGTTGTCACATTCGCCCAACCAAAAAGGAATTCAGTCCTTGAATTCAGTTCGTGTTAGTCTATCGAATTTTTGAGTTTGTGCTGAATAACGAGGAGAGAAGACATGAGGAGGTGTCGTTATGATTATCGTTGATTAAGAGTGTATAAAAACATCATAGTAGAGAAAATATTGGATGAATCTCCCATGAGTAACACTTTGACTTTGGAATATGTGATAATTTTGCTTGCACTAAGATTTGTAAATAACTGCTCCCAACATAACATGATCCCTCCAGAATTAGACATAGTTAGCTAGGCTATGTATAATTAAGGAACGATAATGTGACGTTCGGTTTAGTTGTTATAACTCTCAATGTTTACAAAGATTTAAACCGTGTCGTTAAACTGGTCGTTAAAGAAAAAGGAAGTAAAATTCTCGTAAGTTATAACAAATCGAAAAGAAAATAAAGTACGATAGATGAGAATATTTTACAACGAGTGGTTTATCAAACAGTAAGACATCTTAAGTTATAAAGATTCGGATACGATGGGAGACACAAACTTAGTACGACATAGTACATAAAGAAAAATAAGACTGTTAGTTTCCGAATTTCTTCAGTCTTCCGCGTTGTTGAAATCCTGTTGAGCTTCACCTCCTTCTAACATGTATACATTCCCATGAGCACCTTCAACTTGTTGACCTCCATTTTGGGGACATTGGTTCCGATAGTGTCCTTGTTCCCCACATCCGAAGCATGTGACTACGGCTTTACCTTTACAATCCCTGGCTAGATGTCCCGATTTTTGGCATTTGTGGCACTTGGCAGGGCAAGGACCAGAGTGATGAAACTTACATCGATTACATAGTGGATGTGTTCCAATATATCCTTTTCCTTTGCAGTCCTTGGTAAGGTGTCCCACTTTGTGACAGCTAAAGCATATACCACATGGACCATCATGATGTAGCGTGCATTGGTGGCATCGTGGTAAATTTCCAGTATAAGCTCTTTCCTTTGTTGGTGCAGCAACATAGACCCTGGCGACTTCTTGTCTTCTATTAAGTTGTTGGTGATGGTTAGTGTTACGGTTTTGATTGTCATTACTATAACTTCCCTGGTTGTTTTCCCATTTCCTTTTGTTGTTGTTGGTTTGGTTATCGTCGTTGTTGTTGTTGTTGTTATTGTCGATAATGTTTTCCCTCTTCACAACTTGAGCCATGAGTATTTGAGTCATCCGGGAAGATTCTTTAATTTCTTGTGGATCGAAAGAAGTTACATCTCCTTGGATACTTTGTGGAAATCCTCCAATGAAATTTTCCAATAGTTTCTCTTTGTCCGAAACCATAGCTGGACAAAGAACAGCCAACTCTTGAAACCTTTTGATGTAAGCAAGTCTAGCAGTTTCAGCAGCAGTTGCGGCCTCGGCAGCAGCAGTTACCATTGCTCGTTCTTTCCTTAGTGCCTCGGATATACTATCCTCTACGTACTTTTGGATAGCAGCTGGTGTCATTTCTGGTGCAGCTTTCTTCGGCGCCATAACTCTTCAAAATAAGAGGAAAAATAAGACGTAGCAAGGTCCTATGATAAAAAAAATAAACGCTCTAAAGGGATGTGATATGAGGTGATAAGTTTGAGGTTATTTTTCAAAATAATCGATGGTTTCCTAAGAAATGGGTTATGAGATGTCGTAAGTGCTTCAAATGTATGATGGTTTAGTGACTTAATGTGTGAATAGCGTGTAACTCGACATGTTAGTGATGAAACAAAGGAGTGAGAGTGACTTCGCCTTACTTAAAGGTTTATCTCGGCATTCGACGTTATCGGTGATGAATCAGCTGATATTAAAAATTACGATAGGGAATGACAAAGCATTCTCCACTTTAGAGTATGAAGAAAGGATAATGGAATGGGTATTTGAAGGCATCCATGTGACAATCGTTTTGAAATGAAAGTAAATAACTCGAAAAATGTACGTATAAACCGCATGTAAAGTGAACATGCACTTATGATGAAATGATGAGATGCTATGATGATGTAGTTATAGTCTAGGGTCAATGATGCAACCTAGTTCTCTATAACCGAAGCTCTGATGCCAATCTGTCACACCCCCAAATTACATGTTTTGCAGCGGAATGGAATTCCTGGGGATTGACTGTCATAGCATCACAATCACAGTTATATTGAACGACCTAAAGTGTCATTTGGAAAATACATCGTTTGATTTAATAAAATAATCAGAGTTACAAAGTATAGGTCCCAAATGAAAGTTACTATGTGCGGAAAGTAAGTTTAGTACAAGTCAAACGATGTTTTTAAAGTGTATAAATCCCATGTGAGACGCGTCGTCACCGCGACTCTATGCTATGTCCACATGCATACCATGAAGTGAATGCCTTAGTTACCTGAAAATACATTGCTAAAAGTGTCAACACAATGGTTGAGTGAAATCCATAGGTTTAATTAATTCGTTTGAACACAATATTCGTAGTGTGAGTTACGTTGTTTCACACTCATCGTTGAAAACAAAACAACATTTATTTCACTAAGTTCATGACAACCAAAGCGTAAACCTCGTACCAATAGAAATTGGTAAAATCATTTCATCGCAGCCCTAATATGGTAAACTTGCCAATTTACCTTAATGATTCAAATATAGTGCGTTCGATTTCCCCTAACTGGGTCAATAAGAACGGGAGTGTTAATTCCAATAGGCCTATTCACAATATTCGCGCTCACTCGCAAGTGACTAATGGTGCATGATGTAGGGACTTCAAACATGGCAATTGATTACTTAGTGACAATAAAACATTTGGATATAGCATACAGTTCAAAGCATTTGTGTTCGATTAAAAATATAGCATGTATCTCCCCCAAGAGTTTGTAAAACAATTAAGTAATAGAAAGTGGGGCTATGAACTCACTTGATGAATTGTTGCGATGACAAAAGTGAATACACCGAAATGTAGCGTGAATCTCGAAACTGACCTATTATGAATGATATGATATGTAATAAGTCATGATGTAATGTTATGCATGCAATTCGGATGATATTTATACCACTTATGTATTTTTGAAAACAATACTTCTCGTCGAAAATATAATCTATTAACGTCTTGACCATTTTTAAATTACTTCACATGTATTTACATTGAAATGATATCCGACGATAATCATTTAGTGATTTATTGTGAAATTATAAATTTTCGTCGTAAAAATAATGTCATTGAAATTTCCATGAAAGTGACTAAAACGGCCTCGAAAAGCTAGTCGTAAAATGGTGCACGTCGAGCGTTAGGAAACAAACTCAACGGTTTTGGAAAGCTTGTATCATTATCTCAAAGTTTTAGTACATAAGTTTTCATCCTAGAGGTCTCGAACATAAAGAAAATTAGAGGTTAAGTATGGTACTTTTAGTCCAAAATATAGTTTAAGGATGGTTTTTCGGCAAAGTTTAAGCGACCGTAATTAATTCATTACAGCTCCGCTAATCAAACGATCGGACATTTTGGAAAGTATACTTGGCGATTTCACTTTTACTAGAAGACTTCACTTTATGAAAAGTTCTAAATCAATGTTAAAAACAACCTTTAACTTGGTAACTAGTTTTTGCTGCAAAAACTTGTCTATTAGAAACCAAGTTAGTTTTTCTTATATGATAAAAGTTACGGCAACTTTTGTAAACGTATATAATTTAGTCGTTACAAATCCGTTTTCTACGTTTTAAAGATCCTTAGCTTTGTATCGAAGTATACTAACATATTTTTGACAAGTCGACATAATATACAACGCCCAAGCTTCATTTTTGACTCGTACAAAATAAATAATGGTTGCTGAAATTTCCAGAAATTTATATTTTTCGTCGCCAAATTGAAAAATTCATAACTTCTTCGTTATAACTCCGTTTTAATCCGTTCAAGCGGCCACGGTTTCGTTTTAAAGTATATTTTCTAAATATCTAGGCCAAAAATTTTTATCTACTGTCGGATTTTCCAGATTTTGAAAATAAGGACAGACCCTTTTCCAAACTTGTCGAAATGAGTTTTTCTCGCGCCAAACCTATTCTAACCCATTCAAAACAACTCCGAAGCTATTCTAATCCTACCATACACATTCTTAGGGTGTCATGGGTTCCTAGACATCACCAAAAATTATATATATAATAAGGAGTAATTATAGGATGGATTATATATATTTAACACTTAAAAACCTTAAAAAGTGGTATAAACATCACATAACTTGCATGTTTCTCAAATAAAATGATATGACCATAATAATGAATGTTAAATAAAAACATGAATATGAATGCTTACAAGAAATATGATGAGGTTTAAGGACAAAGGGTTTTTCCTAATCACTTGAGGTTTTTATTGCAAAACCTATGCAACAAGTGATACTAAATTGTTAAATAACCTGTCTTGAAAAATTTGAGATGATCCTCCTTTGGTCTCCTTGGCTGCCGAATTTTAGAGAGAAAGAGAGATATGGTTTTTGATTTTTGATCTTGCAAATGAAATGAATGAAATGGATAAGTGAAGTTGTGTTAGTAGTAGTATACTAATTTACTAGAGATATTTGCAAATATTTTTGTGACTCATCCCTCCCTTGTCGACAAGGGAGGATAGTCATTCTTTTGATTGTATTTTTTTTATTATGTATTAGTGTAAGATTTGTGAAGTTAAATGAGGTTAAATGATAAGTTGTAGTTACTTTTGAATATTTAGGGTAGCGTTGGATAGAAATAAATTTTCACGGGTCAATATAAAATATATTGAGGTCATAAAAATTATAAAAATACATTTCTCGCAAAATTTGAGTGAAATAATAATAATCGTGTAGTATTTAAGAAAACCGTCGTAATTATATAAATATAACAATTTATATACAAAATAAATTTAAAACACTGGGTAAACTCATAATATTATTTTATAAACTTAATATGAGTATAAAAATATATCAGGATAATTTTTGGAAGTAACGGATCAATTGTTCAAAATAATTAGTTACGCGATAACGTTTATTTAATATGAAAATTATACGTTTAATGAAAAATGCAAAACCATGCATGAATTAATATGATAACAATGATGTTAATGAAATGTAGACTAAACTTAGTCTATATGAAATGTCCTCGATGATATGATCATGAATTCACAGCTAAACCATTACGGTTACGTGAATTTGATGCTCGTAAACCCAGTTTACAATAAACGATAAATGATGAAGCATGAATAATGTTTTGAAGTATGACCTGAAAATACGAGTTGTCACACTTCATCACTTAAGCATTCACATAAAGTCTTCATCACTTAAGCATTTACATCTTATCACATTTTGATTGGCTACATATCAATTGACATTGATAACCTTCTAAACTATAATGTGTATCAACATTTTTAGATCAAGTATGTTTAGTTTGTTAAACAAAACATTACATAAGTATTTACTTATATAACATATTAATTCTAAAAATGGAAAACTACATATTACATCATGGCTTGCATCACATTAGAAATGTTTAGAAGATTTTATAGAATATTTTGTTTAGATATTCACTCATCATATCTTACATAATCTTGGAGAGATTTGGATGATCTTTGAAAGATTTTTTTATGAGCTCCACTGTCAGACTGGCGGAACCAAAAATTATAAAGGGCGGACCCCTTTTTTTGGTTCCGTCTAGTCCGTGATCTGCTGATCACTTGGCCTATAAATAGCAAGCCAATCCCAGCTGTTTTCTCATCCCTCATTAGCATAAAACACATACATTCTCTCATTCTATTACATCTAACTCAGTTTCATTTCATTTTAGTGATCATCTTTTGTAGCAAAGAAGATCAAGGCATATTCAAGCTTCAACAAATAGTTGGAAGTCTTGTTTGTTTTGTTGTTGTGTGAATCATTATTGTTCATATATCATTGTTGTACCAAACCAACTTAAACCTCTGAGTGTGAGTGGTTAGTATTTTAGTCCTCAAAACACATAGTGTGTTGGGAGTGGTTGTACCCTTGTAAAAGAACTCGACATCTAGCTTTGTGTTGGAAATATTGTGTAAGCGACGTGTAAAGGTTTTCTCCGCCGGTTAAAGGAGCTTGTTGATTGGTGAAGATAACTCTCGAGTTGGAGACTCGGGGAGTCGAGTAGGACAAGGAAAAATAATCCCTATAGACCGAACCACTATAAACAACTTTGTCATAGTTTGATTGTTTCTTTCCTTACTTACATATTATCTATTGCTTGCATATTATTTATTCTTCAGTAACACATCATTTATCTATATTGATTGATCTCACAATAAGTTTTTTGAAACAATTAAGATTTTAAACGATAAAACTATTCAACCACCCTTCTAGTTTTCCACACGTTTACCTGCTAAAGTATCTTAGGATTGATATATGAAAAGGACACATATTTTGAAATAAACCAAAATAGAAAGATACATATTTATTTTGAGACTAATGAAACCCAATACTTTATATTCATTTCAACATTGGATATTAATAATGTATCAATATTAATGGCCCAAGCCCATTAAACACATTCTCAAATTAAGCCCATCACTAAGGCCCAATCAACACTTGATAAAGGCCCGACTTAAATCCCATGCCACGTAGGCATGGAAAGACCTCTCAGGCCTAGATAAGTAAGGACAAAGCTACTGCTCCCCAACTGTCACTAGCGGTTAAGATGTACCATTTGACATTGCATAGTAGGGATGCACGATAAGCACCGCTACGAGCTAAAGGACGAATGCCATATGTCTTCCTTATCTGCTCCTAGATGATTGGCGGCCGTCGATCACTCCTAAAGGGTTTATCTTTAAACCCTAAAAAGCCTCTATATATTAAAGGAGAGCAACACACAACATCACATAAGTTTTCACACACTTGAGCAAATACTGCCTCATAGCAATGAAGTATGGTTCTTGTTTAAGTGTTACCCGAGCTTCTTGATCTATATCAATCTCATCGGGTCCTTACGTTCAACACGAGAAACCAAACAACAAAACCATTCACATCTCATCTCTAAACCGATTTACATACCATACGTAAATATGGCACCATCCATGGGGACATGATACAAAACTAGCATGGTACCCGTGCAAAGCGGCGACGGATACCATGTGACTAAATATTACTACACTCGGCCTTATTGCTGATGTTTTAGATGTATGTGAGAGAGATATGAAATGATTTGTGTATATTTATAGAGTGGATGCGGTTATATATGTTTTTAACCATCATTATTGATAATAATGATTTTTAGCGATTACACGTTTTTAATAATGGGCTGGAAATGATTTAAAAACTGTATTTAATTTAATGAAAACGTCTGCATTTGAATTTTAATAATGGGATGTATTGAATTGTAAGCATTCCTTTTATAGTAAGTGTGTAGGCTTATTTTTTTTAAGACTTCCTTTTTAGGAATGACATAAATGCATTATAATGTAGTTAAGATAGCCACAAATTTTACGAAAAATATCGCCTATTTTCACTAAAAAAATCCAATTTTTTCCCTCAAAACCACTAGTTTCTTGGTTAAACATGGTTGATGACCAATACCCTAAGATTTCGGAAACAACAAGAAACCACCTCGAAACCACTTGAGTAGAAAACCTTTCTCTCAGGGAGAAAAACCAACAAAAACCCGAAAATGAGACTCACCAGCTACCTGGAAACAAGACAGAGAAACCTGTGAGGAAGACACGTGCAATAGAGGACGGTACAGTCCTGCGCGCGTCATCCTTTTCAAAGAAGGCAACATGGTTCTATGGGAGATACCACTCTCTCAGGTCGCTCACACAAGCTCGAAATTCACAAACACATGGGGTTCAAGGGGTAGTGAGAGATGCTGAAAGAGGTTAGGAAGGGGGTCCGAAAAACGTACAACCTAGGTCACGATACACACACTTATCAGGAAAAACTCAGGTAAACACATTCTAACTCACTTATCCTTATCCATATTACTTCATACATAGCAATCAGACCAAACCACGACATGGGAACCACCCCAGGTATAACATACAACAAGACACCCTGACATCTCCTCTAAGACCACTCATAGGCCATAACATGCAACCCACCTTAAACCTAGGGTATTTAGTTGGTTCACCCAGACCTACCTACCCTGGCATATAACTCCGAGTAGAGAACAATGCCCAAAAGGAACTAAAATCCCTCAGGGGACAGATAAAGAGTGTCAACATGATCAGTCATGGCACTCAGGCACGAAAAGAAGCAATGAGGTCATGGAGACCTAGTAACGTACCCCATTGAGAAGTAATATGTCATATTGTCATCCAATCTAGTTGTCATAACATCAATAATAGCCTCACATAGAGTGAGCATAATATACATGGATGGAGGAAGTTCATTAGACATAATATACGAACACTGTTTCAATAAGCTCCCAGAATACATCAGGTCAGACCTTAGACCCCCAACCACACCACAAATCGGTTTCTCAAGGGAAAGATCATACAATGAAGGAGTAGTTACTTTGGAGCTCACAGTGGGAATGTATCCGCTGTCGAGAACAATCTTGTTACAATTTCAGATAGTCAAATCTATGTCCAAGTATAATGTAATACTCGGAAGGACAACACAACAAAAGCTCAACATGGAAGTTTCTACCATTAAGTCGTTAGTAGAATTCCCAACACAAGGAGAAATAGCTATAATAAAAAGCGACTACCCGGGTAAAGACGCGAGTCTGGTAGCCGCAGTAGAAAGAAAGCAACATCAGAGAGATCGCATGGGCACCCATTCCGGGAGACAATCCCAAGCACGTAAAAGTTGTCATACATCCCGAATACCCATATCAACCAATCACAATCAGAGTCGACCTCTCACCCAAGTTCAGAACCAATTAGTACAACTATTAGCGAATAGCCTAGATGTATTCGTCTAGCAACCTTCAGACAAGACATGTATTGATAAGGATTTAAAACATACGTTTTTAGGGGGCCATTTTAGCCCTAAATCGACACATTTTATATCCATTACTACTTAAAATCATTCCTTTTCACATTTTATGTCTTTTGGAAGCAAAATGCTGGAATGAAGCATATTCGGATGAAAAGGAGCGAAAACATGAAGAAAATGACAAAGTCAAGATCAAAGGCCCTCCAGCAGACCTGACGGCGTCCCAAGCAAAGGGCGACGCCGTCCCTATATAGAAGTTTTGATCAAATTACACGCGATGGCTCAAGTGAAATTCTGGTTTTATAACCTGACGGCGTCACGCCTAACCTCTGGAAGGCGTCACTCTCAATTTCCACACCTGAAACCCAAGAACCAATCTCAGACGACGTCTTTCATGAAGACTGACGATGTCACACTCCTTAGATGACGTCGTCCCAACGATGACATGGCCCAAACGAAACCATAATGACGGTGACCTGACGGCGTCACTAGCAAAAGGTGACGCCGTCGCATTTGTAAATCTATATATAGAATTTGATTTTTCTATACAATAGGAGATAGAAATTTGGAGAGCAAACCATAATTCAGTTGTAGTCTGACTTGGACAGTATTTTAGGGTCCCATACCCTATTTTAAATCATAAGATAAGTTTTTTTATCCATTTTATCATTATGTCTACCCCATGTTCAATTGTATGTGTATATGCTTGCTTGTTTAACATGAGTAGCTAAATTATTCTTGTGTTTGCTTAGATCTATGAAACCTAGTTGTTAATTATTGTTAGGTTGTCTCTTGTCTTAATTGGTAGACGCTAGAGTAAGAAAACTGGCTTCTTATTTAATTGTTGTGAGCTTGAACGTCCTAAATAGCAATAAAGCTTAAGAGTACATTCGTTGTGTTTATTGCCTGAATTGTAGCTTAAGGATAATAGAGTACTTGGGGGAGATACCATTGTACTTACCGATCCCGAATAGTTTAGAGGAGAGTTGCAATTCATAGAACTAGGGAATTAGGCACCACCCTACGACTAAACGGAATACAACGCACCAATTAAGATGAGGATGTGACAATTCAACCGACCAATAAAAGATAACTAGAGAGTAAGAACATCTAAGTAAGCACATTTTTAATCATCATACGAGCACACTTCAATTAGAATAATATATCCATAGTTAAAGTAGTTAATTAGTTTAGTAATTAGTAAAAGTAGTTAAAATTGGTAGAAGTACCACCCCCACTCTTATACCCCGAGATATTTACCTTGCTTTCTAAAAAACATAAAAAAGACTAAAAAGAATATCCCTCAACCTCACTTTCTCGTCATATATCTCTCTCAAGCATTCTTATTCCCCTAGAGAACGAATCAATCCCCTGGGCTTACCCCATACTACACTACAACGATTAGGTTTACTGCCTAGAGGGTTGAAAAACTTGCTCGTAGAAAAGGAAGTATTCTCAACCCCGAACCCACGCATTAAGTTTTTGGTGCCGCTGCCGGGGAATAGAATAGCTAGTTAGATTTCTATCTCGTTTAGGTCTACTCGCTTGATTCCTATCAAGTGAGTTTTTTTTTTTTTTTTTTTTTTTTTTTTTTTTTTTTTTTTTTCATTAGCTTTCTTTTAGTCTTTCCCCTTTCTTTGCGTTTTTGTTCGTAGCCTCATAACTTTTCATCATGGAAGGTGATAACCCACCCAACAACGATCCACCACCACATCAACCACTTCCACTCAATCATCCACCACCAAACCATTCACCACAAAACCCGCCACTTGATCGAACCTACGCCAACCAACTGCGCGTTCTTATCTATAGTGAAATTGGGGAGCTTAGGAAATTGAATAGGATAACTGAAAACGCACTTGAGAAAGCACTTGAAGAAACAACTAGTACATTAGATAGCAATTCCATCATGAGTGATGATTATGATGAAGAGCTTGAGGAAGGAGATTATAGGGTGCTAGAAATTATAGAGGGTAATGAGGAAGAAGAACTTAATGAGTATTTTGAGTCATACCCCAATGGAAAAGAAATCCCCTATCATTATAACATAGTTAATAACCTGGGACCACCTTTCAACCCATGCATAAAAAAGGGTGACCCTAGAAACATTAAGATACCGTGCTTGATTGGCTACTTATATAGGTATCACACTTACATTGACTATAAGGATCCTATGAACATAATGTTTAGGCTCTATTACAATTGGATCATGAGTGAAAATCTAGGACCTAGGAAGGATCCTTGTTACCCTAATAAATTGAGTAACTTTGTTGGGAGAGCTAGAGGATTGCATGTCTTTGTAGGTAATTTCACATATATATGTGATTTCATGATCTTGGAAGATGTTAGAGGCATCATTGATGGATTCTTAGGGGATGTAATACTTGGAAAACCATTTATTGAGGAATCCATGATGATTTATGATCATGAGGAAGGGATAGTCAAGTTCTCAAATGGAACTGAATGTGTTAAATATGTGATGCCTTGCAAAAATAAAAAGTTTAAGGGCATTGATGAGTTAGAAGTGGATAATATTCTGGCTTTTGAGGTTGATTGTAAGGATAAGGTTTACTACACCGCTTGTCTAGAGCTAGGCCCTGAATATATTCGTGATGAATGAAGAGTCAAATCATTCGAATGGGCATTTAAGATATGCGGAAAATAAGAGCACGACTTCGAGTATAGCTACAAAACTCATAAATAAAGAAAAGCGCTTCGTGAGAGGCAACCCATGCTTAATTGTTTGCTTGTTTTGTTTTTCAATTTTTGTTTGTGTGTTTATATATCTTTTTCATTATTGTTTATTATCATTTTTGACTTTGTGAAAATGCTTTATTTTGTCTTTAACCTCTTCTTAATTGCATATAAAGGTATTTTACAAAAAGATAAGTGTTGGGAAGATCACATATGTTTTTAAGAACATGAACACGAGATTAACGATAATTGAAATTATATATATTTGTGTGTTTGTTATAGTCAAATGCTTGTATCGAGTCATAATGGGTGTTTTGCAGAAATTTTTTCAGGTTTTAATGAGGTAATTTTTCCAGAAAAATGCATCAGACCACTTTTTGTCAGGACAACCTGATGGCGTCAGGATTAACACCTGACGACGTCAGGAAATGTGGAAACATAATATCAGTTTCGTTTTTTGTGTAACTTGTGATTTTTGGAAATTCCCAATTCCTAATTTTCCAGAAAAACTGCAAACATCCATTCCACAAGCATTATATCTTACTAGCTTTCTAGTTTAGTTGTGTGTCATATATAGTTTTACCGGCGATTTTACGCGAAGGTTTCGTTTTATTTTCTTAGAAGTGTGCAGGTTATATTGGACAAGAAGAGAAACACATATTAGAGGAAGCAATGCTTATTACTCATTCATTCTTCTTTGAGGAGGATTTAACCGCAACTTCATACATATCCTACCGAGCTAATTAGGGGAGTATTAGTTTCTTTCTCTTGTAACTTACCATCCTTTATCATAACTTTGATACTTTTGGGGAACATTGGGGACAATGTTCAGTTTAAGTGTTGGGAGGGAGAATAAAAACGGGAACTTAGAAACTATTCACTAACTTGATTATTTGTCTTGTACTTGGTAATTTGTGTAATAAACTATGAGAAATATTTGTTAGGGAAATTTTAGCGCCAAATTTAAAATTTTTTATAGCATTTACAAGCTAAACTTTAGTCTTAATAAAGCGTCTCATGGATAAGAATTATATGACTAGCACAAAAACCGTATACCACTCAAATTCCACCCCAAAAATGTGAGGTTCGCCCCTAGATCTTTTGGAATAAAAGCATTCACCTTTAATGCTTAGTGAGTGTACCGGTAGTATAATAGATTCTAGAACTTATTTTGTGATGCATTCCAAGATCTCTAGTGAGACTACATTCATGTAGTTAGGATTAACTAAATGATAAAATAACATTAGGATAACCGTTGTTTGAAACCTGTAATATAATTACCTCTTCCACATCGGTTGAGTAATTTTCCCCACACTCTTGCGATGTACTCATATTTAGTACACGATACCCCTAGTTAACCCCTAAGAGCCTATCCTTTTCGAGGTTTTCATGATGTTTCGGTTTTCCGAAATATCAAAAAGAGCATTGTTTACAATCCACCCCCAAATGTTACACCCAAATCGCCTTAGCCTACCTTGTATGCACTCATCTTTAGTGCATTATTGTTATCAGTATTAAACCCTTAGTTCAATTATCTATTTACTTGCATGGTTGCTAAGTCGAGTCATATCATTTGTATACAGTTTTGGGATGATTGGGACTCATGGGTTAAAGTAATATTTTATGGAGTAACGGGAAAGAACGATAAATTCAAATTCCCTTTGTATACGTAATTAAATACTCCAAGTGTTTTGATTTTTTCAATTCGGGCCAATTAGTGTTCGTGAAATAAAAAACTCAAGTGTAGGGATGCTCCTATAAATCCCTTTATTTTGATGTTATCGTAGATGATGGTAGAGTAAAAAGGTATGTGAAAAAAAAAATCAAAAAAAAAAAAAAGAGTTGTTGAAAAAAAAATTGAAAAAATGAAAAAAAAACAAATATACGGGCTACCATCCTACATCTATATTTATGTTTATGTTTTTAAGTTTATGTTTGTGTTTTTTTTCAAGTTGTTTAGTGTTAGCGAGTCAAGTCTTGGCTTAGCAACGCCACGCTTTACATGCTTGTAACATAAGATTTTTTACTTGCCACCACTAAATATCCCCTATCCAACAAAACCCTTTACTTCCCTACCGTAAAGCCTAACGTTACAACCCTTTGTAAAGACCTCTTAGATAGTTATTCCTAAGTGCTTAAGCAGTGGAGGTTTGATCTATTATCAAGCCTATGGTAATCTATGTACTATGCCAGGTAATGAGTGTTTATCTTCCATTTCCATTCATATTATATTTCATACAAACCAGAGAGATGAGAGAATCCAAACACCAATTGTGAGGTGGTAGTATATAAATTTCATGCTTGTTATGACTATTCTGACGCTTGTACTTGTTGTAGACTATCTTAAACCAATACTTCATGCCCCCTAACTTATAAATTGATTGGCCAAAAACACATTTGCTTGAGGACAAGTAAATTTCAAGTGTAGGGATATTTGATAAGGATTTAAAACATACGTTTTTAGGGGGTCATTAAGCCCTAAAATCGACACACTTTATATCAGTTACTACTTAAAACCGTTTCTTTTCATATTTTATGTCTTTTGGAAGCAAAGTGCTGGAATGAAGCATATTCGGACGAAAAGGAGCGAAAACATGAAGAAAATGGCAAAGTCAAGATCAAAGGCCCTCCAACAGACCTGACGGCGTCCCAAGCAAAGGGCACGGCCATCCCTGTATAGAAGTTTTGATCAAATTACATGCGACGGCTCAGGTGAATTTCTGGTTCTACAACCTGACAGTGTCATGCCTAAACTCTGGAAGGCGTCACTCTCAATTTCACACCAGACGCCCAAGAACCAATCTCAGACGACGTCCTTCATAAAGACTAACGGCGTCACACTCCTCAACTGACGTCGTCCCAATGATGACTTGGCCCAAACGAAACCCTAATGACAGTGACCTGATGACGTCACTAGCAAAAGGTGACGCCGTCGCATTTGTAAATCTATATATAGAATTCGATTTTTTTGTACAATAGGAGGTAGAAATTTGGAGAGCAAACCCTAATTTAGTTGTAGTCCGACTTGGACAATATTCTAGGGTCCCATACCCTATTTTACATCATAAGATAAGTTTGTTTATCCATTTTATCATTATGTCTACCTCATGTTCAATTGTATGTGTGTATGCTTGCTTGTTTAACACGAGTAGCTAAATTATTCTTGTGTTTGCTTAGATCTATGAAACCTAGTTGTTAATTATTTTTAGGTTGTCTCTTGTCTTAATTGGTAGACGCTAGAGTAAGGAAAACTGGTTTCTTCTTTTATTGTTGCGAGCTTGAACGTCCTAAATAGCAAAAAAGCTTAAGAGTGCACTTAGGCCATTCGTTGTGTTTATTGTCTGAATTGTAGCTTAAGGATAATAGAGTATTTGGGGGATATACCATTGTACTCGCCGATCCTGAATAGTCTAGAGGAGAGTTGCAAATCATAGAACTAGGGAATTAGTTACCACCCTACGACCAAACGGAATACAACGAACCAATTAAGATGAGGATGTGACAATTCAACCAACCAATAAAAGATAACTAGGGAGTAAGAACATCTAAGTAAACACATTTTTAATCATCATACGAGCACACTTCAATTAGCATAATATATCCATAGTTAAAGTAGTTAATTAGTTTAGTAATTAGTAAAAGTAGTTAAAATTGGTAGAAGTACCACCCCCCACTCTTATACCCCGAGATATTTACCTTGCTTTCTAAAAAACATAAAAAAGACTAAAAAGAATCTCCCTCAACCTCACCTTCTCGTCATATATCTCTTTCTAGCATTCCTTTTACCCTAGAGAACGAATCAATCCCATGGGCTTACCCCATACTACACTACTCACTGCCGAGAGGGTTGAAAAACTTGCTCGTAGAAAAGGAAATCTTCTCGAACCCGAACCCACGCATCAGGTATCCACAGGGAACTTGCAGAACACAGCCTGGGTTTTACCAATATGCACCACCTATCAAACATAAAAGACGCAGTTTTTTTCTAGAGCGATCTTAGGCCATGGATTCCCGGGTCATGGACCTACTCCTGGTAGGCATATAAAGACCAGTCAAATATCAAACCTGGGTCTCAAACCCAGTCATGGTTAAGAATTTTAATGACACATGGTGCATGTGTGTACACTTCACAAGCTTAAACAAGGTGTGTCTAAAAGATAACTACCCTTTACCTCTCATCGATATGAAGGAAGAGTAGTTAGCTGATTTCAAATACAAGTGCTTCTTTAATGCATACAAGGGATACTACCAGATTCTAATGAAGGAATATGACAAAGACAAAAAAGTATTCTACACCAATCAGGGTCTCTACTGCTACAACAAAATGCCTTTCGGTCTAAAAAATACACGTGAGACCTACCAAGCATTGGAAGATCAAGAATTCAAATCTCATATAGGTGTTAACCTTGAGGCATACGGTGATGACACAGTTATCAAAAGAAATATAGAAGATGCCCTATTGCGCGACGTCATCGAAACCTTCCAAAATCTCTGGCGCATCAAATCCAACCAAATGCACATTCAGAGTAGAAGATGGTCAGTTCTTGGGCCACATAATCGACGCCACGGGAATTAGGGCTAACCCAAAAAAGATTCAGGAAGTACTAGACATGCCCCTCTCCCCAAGAACTTGAGAGAGCTAAAAAGCTTAAACGGGAAACTTGCAGATCTCAGCCGATTTCTCTCACAAGCATCAGAAAAGCAGTTGCCATTCTTCAAAGTATTAATCGAATGCAACAAGAAAAAGGTATAGGAGTGGACAAAAGAGGCTGAAGTAGCATTTCAAGACCTCTAGGTGTTCCTAAATGAACTACCCACCCTGACGGCTCCAATACCAGGTGAGACTCTCACCATGTACCTAGCAGCATCCCAAGAGGAAATTAGGTCAGGTCACTTAGCGGAACAAGACAAGGTTCAAAATCCAATATACTTCTTCAGAAAAATTCTGCAAGACGCACAAGTCAACTACCCTCCACTGGAAAAATTGGTGTTCACCCTACTACTATCATCCAGGAAATTCAAAAGGTATTTTCAAGCACATCTGATACACGTTCTGACAGGCAAGCCCCTGAAACAGGTTCTATCGAACCACGAGTACACATGCATAATGTCAAAGTGGGTGATCGAGCTAAGTCAACATGAAATCACCTTTGGATCCAGGCACTCAATCAAAAGGCAAATCATGGCAGACTGTCTAGCCGAAGTCGATACACCACCTCCAACAATGCCAGGAAAGAGGTAAAAAACACATCCAACACCCACGGGGCCACCAAAATGAAACCTGGACTTTATACACTGATAGAGCGTCATGTAAACAAGGTGCACGAGCAGAGTTAGTTCTTACAAGCCCATTAGGGCACGACTTTACATATGTGTTAGAAATTGGAAATTTCATAAGTAAAGTATCGGTCACCCCAAATATTATCTAGCATAAGTTAGCTCGTAGACATGTCGTTAGTTACGTTGTTTATCAGTTTATTAGTTAGTTTATAGCATAGTTTAGCGTAGTGTAACACCATGGAGGAAGGACGGGTCTTTACCCACTGTATACCTGATCCACAGGCCGTCAGGAGGTCATTTAGTTTGTAACCTATAAATACCCTCTACCTTCCAAGGTAGAGGGTTGGAAGTTCTAATCTAATATTCTACACTTTTTTTTATCTCTCTAGAATTCCCTCTCTACTCTCTTCATCTCTCTAACCATGGCATTCATATACTATCATCATCCTAGACCACCCGAATCATTAAACAACATAAATATCACGATCCTACAATTGGTACCAGAGCCAAGGTTTTGTTGTTTTGATGGTTTTTATGGTCTTTTACATGCGCTTAGTTGGATGGTATGATGCGGTTTGGTTTGTTGATATGGTTTTAGTGTATGTTTAAAACTGCTTTTTAACATGTTACTAAAACTGATCGTGGTCCATATTATGTTTTTAAGAAGTCATGAAACTTGTTTTAAAAGCTTACTGGTTTTAGTTGTAATGTTAAACTATTGTTGAAAATTTGTTTTAAAATCTGCTGGTGTTTCGATGTTCTTGATGCGAGTTGTCATTCTAATATGGTCCAAGTCAGTTTTTTTTGTTTCATCTCTTATATTGTTTTTGTACCAATCTATGATTTTTAAATGGTCAACTGGTCGTCAACATGGACAAACGGGTTTTAATGAAGAGTTTTTCTGCATAATATTTCTGGGTAATTCATCTATGCGAGTTGGGAAACTCTTGGATGCGTATTGACGCATTTTTGAATGCGTTTTATCATATTGTCCTGATTCAATGTGTAAGATGCGTGTTGCTATGGTCCATATGCGAGTTGCTCTCAACTCGCTTTTGAGCGTGTTGCTTTTGAGCGAGTTGGTACAGTTGCGAGTTGTGTTTGATGATAATATGCGAGTTGACTATTTAGTCAACTGCGAGTTGCTAACCATTTGCAGATGCGAGTTGGTAACTATTGTCTAATGCGAGTTGTCAAACTTATAAGTACGATGCGTGTTGACAGAAAGAGATGAAGATGAATGACAAAATGACCACACAACCTTATTAACAAGACTCACGACCTCTGCTGCTAATACAACATCATCAGTCTAGACTCTAGCAACGACAACTCAAACAACAGCCAACAATCACTAATCCACATCATCCATCTAATTACAAACATCAAGACTCATTACATCAAGACTCAAAAAGGACTGTTTCCACTAAACTTATTCATCACTGCTCAAAGGAACCTCAGTCTTATTATACATCATCAGTTATAACTCAAACCAAACAAAATCATTTTGAGTCTTCTCAATATTAATCTCTACTAACAGTAACGAAAATTAAATTTTGGTTTAATCTCAGAAACGATTCATGTCATTCATAGATTCACATGACCTCTAAGGTTCTTAACACGAAATTAATCATCATAGATCAAATCTTTTGTGATAATATTCGAATCTAAGAAATGAGTATAACAACCATGTTACTTCACTTTCTTTATTCGTTTATGACATTAATACATTAAGGAATGATAACCTACCCGTGTTCTTGTTTCTTTAAACGTATCCAAGCCTCACACCAACCCTGTGGCTGTGATGTCGTGCTCGAGCCATACCTGTGGCGAGCCCTATGATTGATTGTTCTCAGATTCGTTCTTAATGTTTCGTTGATATGAAGTGGAGGCAAATGGTGGCTGCATTTTTCTTGTGGAGTGATTAGGGTTAGATGGTGTGAGTAGACTTAGGAGATGAGGCGGATTGTTTGAGGTGAGAAAGAAACGTGTTTTGTGAGAGAGGCGGATGAGAAGAATTAGGGTTTGTTTAAGTGAGAAATTTTAGGGTTTGTGTGATATGTGAAGTGTTTTATACCCCACCATTTTAGGGTTAACTGATTTCGACATAGTAACGTTAAAATGAGCTTTGCTTGGATCGGATATGTTGCAATCTTTTTGTTGGGCCGTGAATCACTACTGCATGAATGGAGTGTGTTGTATTTTTGATTGGTTTGTGAAATACTCGGGCGTACGTGAGACTTGTTTTGCTGTTTTTTTTGAAGTGATTTTTGAGAATCGTTTTTTATTTTGGTTGACAATTCGTAAATGGGTTTGAACGAGATCTTTGTTTGGTGAGAATTGCTCAATGAACCAGTTATGATATATGGAACATGGGCCGATGGTGAGACTGATTCTGTTTGGGCCATACATCTCTAGAATGGACTTGGGCTTTGGAAGTGTTTAACTCATGGGTTGTGATTCCTTGGGCGTTCCAGCTTCTGCCTGTATTCATTTTAAGATTTGCAAACGGGTATCATTTGGGATGATTGATGTGCAATCTTTATTTAGACTATGTATAGTTGATATACACGTTTGATGGATTACTCATACATATGAGCTTGAATTGACACGGCTTGAATGAACATTTGATCATAAAATGACTACGGGGTTTATGTGTCTAAATAGTATTGCTTACGGTGAACCAATTGGTCAATATTGCTTTCGGAGTTCTTGTGTTTATTATATGGCCATTGGAGTATATGTATCACAAGATGGACTTCTCATGATTTTGAATTGATAAACTTTAATTATGAGATTTGTCGACGAGATTTGAATGTGAGATTTGATTGGTTATGAGTGTTGATGATGAGATTGGGTATGCTGATATGAGCTGTTAAGTTATGTGGATTGGCACTTTGGTTTATACATTCTCACGATGAATATTATGTCACGGCTTGATTTGATGGTTGAACAAAGTTGACTTCGGGGTTGTTGATATTTGGTATTTCTTATTTGGATTTGAAGTGAGGTTTTCCTGGCGCGTTTACTTATTTTGTCATCTTTCTTTCTACCCTTTCGCGAAGATGACTTGTTTGGGCATTTATGGAGTGTGATAAAGACTTGGCTATTTAGTTACGTTTGTGATTCTGTCTTGCTTAACCCACAAAGTAACTGTCACTTCGGTGTCTCACGCAGTTGAGAATGTCAAGAGGTTTGTACATTGGGTACACCGTTTCTTCTTTACAAGGATTTATACAAGTTTAAGTAACAAATCTGGGGATTTTCACTTCATCATCAAGTTTGGCATATCGGGTTTACTTCACCATGTGGTCACTTCAATAGCCGACAGAATGCGTGATTGATGTATTTACCAAAGTGTTTATTGGATGGTTGGTGATGTTGGATAATGAACCGTTGATGAACCACTGCATGTTCCCCTAAAACAGATATTCACCGAAACCAAAGTTGTCATAACTCATTCAAGCTAACATTGTTTACGGTTTTGTCTTGATTTTGTAAAATCCCGCGAAAGAAACTATTTCTCTGTTTAAACCATAGAATTGTAAAATCCCGTAATGATGGAACCATCTTGGAGAAAGGAAAGTGTATTTCGAGATCTCTTTTGATGCTGGTACTACGGTTTCTGTTTTAAAGAAGAGATAAAAGGGTGTACTTAATGAATTGGATGTGTGATTGGATATCGTCATGGCAGTTTGGTTATTACATGGTTTTACGGGGTTATGTGCTTTTAACCGTGGTCGGGATGAAAACCATTATCATTGTTCACTTAAAACGTCAAAGGAGGCTAGATTTGAGCTTTTAACCAGAAGATGTGACAACGGAGTTAATTAACTATTATTTATTTGAGGTTGAAGTGAATTATCACGGGCGAGTGTACTTAGTATCTGAAGGTATCGAGGATGGATGGATGAAGATTCTTCATGATCCTTGTTCGAGCTTATTATCAAAAATGAAGACTTGGAAATCTAGTTATTGTTGGGTGCCTTTTACCTTTTCTTTTACCACTTGGGGGAATTGGGCTCTTACCACTACAAAATAACTATCACTTTAAGGAGTTACGTTGTAGTGCTCAGTGTCACATTCAATTGTGGATTTTCAAGAGGTGATGTACGTCTTATACTTGATGGTTGGTTGGATGAAGAGTATAGAGTACTCAGAGATTCAATGGAGGATGAAGTCTCGGTACCACTCTTTGTTACATATGTGCAAGTTTAAGTCACGAGTTCGGGTTAGTTTACTTCAGGGTCAAATTTATCATATTGGGTTTTCTCCATCAACTGTCACGACAAAGAGCCTACTGAATGATAATGGGGTTGATTACATGTTTGCCAAGAGTAGATGAAAAGAGAGAGATTATGACGTATGAACACAACAGTTCATGCCTCGTTCTCTAAAGAAAAGAAAAGTGTACTTCTCGGTGCGCTTTATCTTGGAAAGAAGAGAAATCTTCTTATGACGTTTGAACACAACATTTCAAGCCTCGTTCTCTAAAGAAAAGAAAAGTGTACGTTTCAGTGCGCTTTATCTTCGGAAGAAGAGAAATCTTCTTATTATGACCATTCTCATCAACATGCTTCATGCTTTTTCCATGCGCTTCAGTCATCAAGTGAACCAGACTACTGTTGATTGTTTTCTTTTTCCACTTGCTCAACTATAATGACGATGGCGACATCATGTGCTAATTTTTCGGGGGAGAAGTGTGAATTGACTACATTTGGATGATTTTCACTTGTTTAATCAAGAATGGCATCTCCGTATGCAATTCTTGAGGGGGAGAAGAAGTGTGATAATTCTGCATGGTTGATTGACATCTGAGAATATATGGTCTTACGGCTCCTAACTCATGTAAGAACCGAGCTTCTTCTTATCGGGTCATCTTTACATGGAGTTTCTTCTAAGAGCCGTTGGTTGACATCTTCACTCGGATTGATGAGTTTATCGACAAAGTGCTTCCAGTTAATGCTTCACGTACACATCAACATGATGATTCCGAACAATCTCTCTGTTCTTGTTTGATGTGATTGGTAGTTTGGTGTTACCATCTCGTGTGTTCGTTGCGGGCTGATTGCTGATTTCCTTGATGAACATCTTTCTGTTCTTGTTTGATTGGGAGAGATTTTAGTTAAGGGGACTTGCAAGATGTAAGTTAATTGGGATGCTTTTTGGTGATGTTCTTGTTTTTTTTGGAGATATGAAGATGTTAACTATCTATTCCCCAACTGGACAATCTTGAAGAAGGTCGAGTCTACAGTCTGTTCTACATTTTCTGCTGCATGTTAGAAGACTAAAGACGAGTTGCATTTGATTATCCAAAGACTTCTTCTTAATCTGGGCATTTATCAAACATATTGTCGGTTTAGGGGAGAGCACTAATTGGGGGAGAGTGATATGTCGAATTTAATCCCCAATTAGACTTGCTCACATTATTCAGCATGTTGATTCTCACAAAGACTTCAAGCGATCTTCTCAACAGATTTCAACTATTTGGGCTTATAATGTTTTGCTGATTCTGAAGTGTCAAAACCAGCAAGGGGGAAGGAGACAAGCATCTAAACGCGAGTAAACTTGATGAACTTAATTCTTCTAAGTGATTGAAGATATCCCGGGAAGACAAATGTCATTACCGCAGAGAAACTCAAGGTTTGACTCATGGCGTTTAGTGTTCTTATTCCAACTATGTGGGGGAAGAGATGTTAGAGAACGTTTCTAAAGATAAAAGAGGTACACAAGTACGACATATTCAGGGGAGATAAATGTGTAACATGAGGGAGGTGTTATAAGTTATTCTCTCGTTGGGAATGTGTGTACTTCGGATTCTTGAGCTTCATACACATTCATCAGGGACGAAAGATGTGAACATAGGGGAGGTGTTCTTCATTACCCTCATGATGTGTATTCGGGAGAGTTCTTGGATATTGGTGTACTTCAGATTCTTGAGCTTCATACACATTTATCAGGGATGAAAGATGTGAACATAGGGGAGGTGTTCTTCATTACCCTCATGATGTGTATTCGGGAGAGTTCTTGAGCATTATTCAAAGAGACTGACTGCATCAATTCAACTACTTGGGGGAATTGCTCTCTTGACACCTTTTGGAATGGATCGCTTCAGACTTCAGTGGAAAAGGAATTTGAGAAGAGGTATTCTAATGTGTGATGATACGTTGCTATTCTTCTATTGGATGATATAACCCCGAACGGAGAATCTCGATTATCAGTCTTAAAAGGAGCAACGAGATTTATGATAATGGTGTGCTTATCGGTGCACCTGGCTAAGTCAAGCTTGAAATAGAGCTTCGAATCTGCTAATCACAAGGATTTTCGGTTTGGGGGGAAGCTACCAAAGTCTCACTTTCAGATGGTTCAATTTCTTTCTTCAATACAAGAGCATCGGAAGCTTTGGTGGTGAAAGTTTTAGGGATGATGACTTCTATCTTCTACGACTTGCTGCTCGATATCCTTATCTCGGTACTCATATCATCATTCTCTTAAACTATATCATCTACTCTATCTTTGTAAATATTTATCGAAAAGAAAATACAAAAATATAAAACCAGCAAAACAAAATAGAAAAATATAAAACCAACAAAAATCCATAAAAATCAGAAAATTTAAAAATACCTAAAATTTGTTTTTCTCAAGACATGTCTTCTGGTATCGATAACATCTACGGTCTTAGAAATGTCATTCAATAATGGCACGGGACCATAGATGAAGTTCGAGCAGGAGGTGTAAATATTTTTTCCTAAATCATGTCTCAAAATGATGGCTTACAGTTATTTCAGACTGTAACCCGGGCTTCAAATGATGGCTTGCTATTATTTCAGATAGCAACCCGTTCTTAAAAAAGGAAAGTGCTGCACTAATACATATTTTCAAAATATTTCGTGCACTTATCCTAAAACAAATGAGGAAAGTATGTCGAAGGACTGCTGTTCCTACTCAAATATTTTTCCTTCAAAAATTTTTCAGAAAAATATTTGTTTTAACAAAATGGTGGTAAATGAGTTGCTTTAAAAACAATCAGTTTCAGAGTTTTTATTAAATTTGCAAACTTAATCAATGACTTCAGCGCTTTTAAACCTTTAAAAAAAAATGAGTCATTGATTGAGGGGGAGAAGGTTTTCAAATTTATATCATCTATCGGACTTATCTAATTATCCTAATATGCTTAATTAAAAATGATGTTAACCTATGTTGAAGGACTAGGTGCCTAGGATAAGATTGTTAGGATTAGATGATTATAGATTGATGAACATATAATTCCCATGCCCATGTATGATCTGATTGATATGTTGAATTGACTTTTATTAGTCGATTGCTGTTTGGGTGATGTCGACCACCATATATTTGTATGTGTGTTCACTAACATATGCAGGTATATTGGTATATAAGAATGTTCCCGATCCGGATCCCACAAATGAAGATGATTGGATGCCGAAAGGAAAGGGTAAGTATATCTTGGGTTGACAAATGAAGAAACGGAGCTTAATTGGACTTCTATGGAGAGTTGGCATGAAAAAAATGCAACGTAAGAGGTCTCACTGCATCAGTAGATGATTTTCTTCATCAGCAAATGAAGAAACAGAGCTTAATTTGACCTCAGTTGGCATTAAAATGCAACGTAAGAAGTCTCACTGCATCAGCCTATGGTTTTCTTCAAAGCCCTACAGCAACATCAACAGAAGCAGCTCAACCACCTAACGTATCTTATGCAGGAAAAGTAGTGAATGATACCATTTTCAAACAATTTTTAATTAATATTGTTTTGAAAATGGAAAAATATTGGTTTTGAAAATAAATTGGACTTAATCTTGAAAATCACCGGACTTTACTTTATCAAAACTTAAGTCACTCAATCATCGACTACGGTCATCGATTGAGGGGGAGAGTGATTTAAAATAAAGTATTTTCAAACAATATATCTTCAAAAGAGTCCGTTTGTACGTTAAAATGTGGTGATCTAAAGATTTAATGTTATGTCATGGTATGATTTTTTCTTTTGAATCAAGGTCTTTCAAAATGAAATTTTTTCTGTTCTTGTTTGATTGTGAAATTGTTTTATTTTACTAAAAGATCTCTTAAAAACTATCATACCTGACACTAACAATCTTTAATGTCTTAAATTGGTCCTTATCTGTCATTCTTCAAAATTAAATCTTGCCACGTCTTTCCCCAAACTCTTTTAAATGATTTAAATCAATTGAGATCACAAATCTCAAAAGGTTTGAAATTTTTGATCGGGGGAGAGATCGTGATTTAAATCTCAAATATGTTTTAATGGAATCGGTTTTAGTCCTTTATAGGCACTCCTGCCTCCATGTGCCAAACGATTTCTAACACACAATGCACATGTTGAGGAGGAGGATTTATCCAAAAAACCAGATGAGTATTTAAACAAGGCCACATTTTCTCCCATGTTTTCTAAACCAAATTAAATCACTTGGGATCCAAAATCTCAAAGGGTTTGATATTTTTGATCGGGGGAGAATTTGTGATTTAATAATGAAATTTGATAAAAGATGATTGTTTTGATTTAATTGTGCAGGTCGCTCTCTCATATGTGCTAAACGCTTTCGAATCTCGAAGCACATATTGAGGGGGAGCAAATAAACTATCGAGGTACGAAAGCTTTTTAAAGTGATTTATAAAGTACCTTGACTGATTTTCGAATGGTTTCTTAATGGCTTGTGTGATCGTAAATGTGCTTCAAAAGAACTCTTTCCTCTATGTGATAAAATGATTTCAAATATCCTATGCACATATTGAGGGGGAGAATTTACCAAGAAAATCAAATGGCTTTTTCTATGAAAATTGTGATCAAAGAAAATATTTCAAAGTCCTCTTGCCTCCATGTGCTAAACAATTTCTAAATCATATGCACATGTTGAGGGGGAGGTTTTCTAAATGATCAAAACTATTAAGGTACAAAATGCTTTGATCTCGTATCACAAGTACCTTGATTGTTTTTCCAAATGATTTTTCAATTGGTTTCAAGGAAGAATGAACTGTACCAAAAGACCGACCATTTTACTTTATGTATGGAGTTATAAGGATGGTGAGGTTAGGTATTCGTTCCCACGATCCCGCCATAACCGGAGGGATCTACCCAGAGACAATCCACTAGATAGTGTAGAGTCCTTAGGTATGATGAAAAAAGGAGAAAAATGAGAATATGGGAAGAGTGCGGACTGAGACTGAGCTAGTACTGGAATAAACCCAACAAGGTTCTAGTTATGAAGTCTCGGTAAGCACTGAAGGGGTTGAAGAATGAAAAAGAATTAAATGTGAAAAGGGTGAAAAGAAATAGCCCTCCAATAATTCAACCTTAGGGCAGAAACAGGGTTCAATACATATGCTACTGGTGTTTACTAAGGTAACACTGGTATTGAAGACAAGACGTCATGGACCCAGTGACGCACTGCACTAAAACTTCCCAGCTACTCAAGTTCCTCTTAAAAGGGCTTGTTTCATTCTCACGGGGAATCGACATAATCTATCGACTTTCTCTTAGAGATTGTTGATATTGAAGAAGGAGACCCTTTCCCTAGTCTCCGGCATAGGAACCAAATGTGCACAATTGAGTCTAGAGCCAAGAGATCGTCCACAATATCTCATTAGGACACAAATTTAATGAAGACTTGCTGTTTCACACAATGTGGAAAGTAAGTATATATTGAGAGTCCTACGCATTATCCTTGTGGTATTGCCAGAACATCCGAGTGATATGAAAAAATATTCACGATGAAGATGGAAATCCTTCTAGAGCCAACATCAAACAAGCTCTTGGTGGGTAACATGTGAGATCTTCTCGTAAGATCAAGCTTGTGACAACTGGACAGAAACGATGGGGCGATTCACTCTTGAATCTACCTTGGTCGAGGAATGGAATTGACGAACACTTTTGGAAAAACCGTTCGATGTGCAAACCTTCTTTTCTCTAGCACGTCGAATGTGTATTCATGTTTTCAAACATAAAAAGTATCTCTGATTGAAAAATACTTTTAGAAAAACCGTTCGATGTGCGAATCTCTTCTTTTCACTAGCACATTGAATGTGTACTCATTCTCTAATACAAAAAGTATTTCTGATTGAAAATTGATCTTTCTTATAAAACCTTCGTCGTATTGCAAAACTCTTTCTTCAAGCAATACGCGATTGTTTTCAAATCAATTTTTCATCAATCAGTGAATCTCAATTCGCTGGTTCACTCACTCCGTGTTGTCTTCTTTGAGACGTTCCGGTTTGAGAACAGCTAGAACATCTGCGAAACCCTGTCAAGGAGATTCTTCGGAATTATACCTGATCACAGGCAGTACTTGTACTGATCAACGGGGAACCGTGGGCCGTGTACCTCAATTCAACGAAAGTGATCAAAGACACTTTTGTGTGTTTTATTGCTAACTTGTGTTTGCAGGTACATTTGGACGGTTGCAGCTGATCAGAATTGAGAAATCAATCCAAAGCCGCATGCTCACAGCATCCACACTTAATTGAAGAAATCATGACTGGTGCATATCTACATAACCTGGCTCTGATATTTTTATACTGTGCTTCTGCTACGCTGCTGCAAATATCATGAACCAGTAAAGCTTCCGCTACTCTGATGGAAAGATGTCATGATCCAGAAAGTGTGAGCATGTCGGTCCAAAAGTCACAACATCACATGAAGGCAACACAACTATGGATGATCCAGAGAGATTTGTTGTGGCTGATGATCTCAAAGAAAGCTCGAAGATCATCAAAGATGTGGATCAGTTAAAGGCCTCCACTAAAAGTACAAAATATGCGGACTATGAAGAGTCATTGCTAAAGCACAAAGATTGTGAAAGTGAAGAATTCAAGTCTACGAGCTCAAGAACAAAGTCAAGAATAGAATGCTAGGATTCAAAATGTAAATCATGGGGTGACCTCCCTTGGGGGGAGATTGTTAGGAATTGGAAATTCCATAAGTAAAGTATCGGTCACCCCAAATAATATCTAGCATAAGTTAGCTCGTAGACATGTCGTTAGTTACGTTGTTTATCAGTTTATTAGTTAGTTTATAGCATAGTTTAGCGTAGTGTAACACCGTGGAGGAAGGACGGGTCTTTACCCACTGTATACCTGATCCACAGGCCGTCAGGAGGTCGTTTAGTTTGTAACATATAAATACCCCCTACCTTCCAAGGTAGAGGGTTGGAAGTTCTAATCTAATATTCTACACTTTTGTTTATCTCTCTAGAATTCCCTCTCTACTCTCTTCATCTCTCTAACCATGGCATTCATATACTATCATCATCCTAGACCACCCGAATCATCAAACAACATAAATATCACGATCCTACAATATGCCCTGAAGTTCAATTTCAAAGCCTCGAACAACGAATCAGAATACGAAGCGCTACTAGCAGGCTTGTGAATAGCCAATACAATAGAAGTCAAAAGAATCAAGGTATTCACATATTCATTGTTAGTAGCCTCACAAGTACGCGCTGAATACACCACAAAGACGAGTCGATGAAGTTATACTTGGCACTAGTCAACCTGATCTTGCCATACTTCACATCCTTCTCCATCACTCAAATCCCAAGGGGATAGAACCAACGAGCAGACGCTCTAAGCAAACTGGCCGCCCTTACTTTCAAACATTTCGGAAAGGAGGTCCTAGTAGAAGTCATCAATGAGAAATCCATCCTCCAACCTGCGGAGGTATGCCAGGTTGAGACAGAGGACACATGGATGACTCCCATCTTCAACTGGATATCTCAAGGTATTTTGCCACCTGATAAAGTGGATGCACTGAGAATTAGGCGTAAGGCCATCATGTACTCCATCAGGGATGACACTTCATACCGCAAAACATTTAGGGGTCTAATGGCAAGATGTGTCAGACCAAAAGAGGCACAAACAATCGTTCAAGACATACATAATGGAATGTGTGACATATAAGGTACTAGCAGGGATGGCAATGGGGCGGGGAATGTCGGGGATCGTATTTACCATCCCCATCCCCGTTTTCACTCTCCATCCCCATCCCCGTCCCCTTCCCATCTAGGAATTACTTTACATCCTCATCCCCGCCTCCAATGGGGATCGGGGATCCCCGTAGGGATTCGGGGATTTTCAATCCTTATGAACTAACATAAATTTTCCGCCAACTCATAAAAAATATAAAGAATTTTAACTCATAAAGTGTTTCAAGAAACGTGCGTACATCACACATACTTGGATTCGTTACGATTTCAATTCAACTTTAAAGAATCCTCAACATTGTAACATCACATATAATATAAAAACAATATGTATGATGTCTCTATTCGGAAAAAATAATAAGTAATATGTAGTTGGTGCTTATGTTTCTAATTCTATAGGTATTTGATTCTATAAATATCACATATGCATATAAATATACATGTCGATACTCATAAACATATATACATATACATATACAAGTTAATCGAGTATGGATATAACATATAAATTTTAAATAATTATACACTAGAAAGATCGTAGTCGGGGTCAGATTCGGGGATTTATGTTATCCCCATCCCCGTCCCATCCCCGCTTTTATATTTTGGGGATTCCCCATCCCCGTCCCCATCCCCGGTCAACTCGGGGATTCCCCAGTCAAATTCGGGTTTGGGGATTGGGTCCCCATCGGGTACGGATTTTTTTGCCATCCCTAGGTACTATTGGCCAATAGTAAATTAAGGCGCGGAGGCCGAGCTTAAACATACCAAAAATGTTACGCTTACGCCAATGTTCAACGCTTGTTAAAGCATAACCTCATCCCTATTACTGAACCTTGGCCATTCCATCAATGGGGCATCGACATATGCGGACCATTCCCAGCCGCCTCTAGATATGTCAAACACATGATTCGAGCCGTAGATTACTTCACCAAGTTGGTCGAAGCAAAGACGCTAGCCTCCATCACTTCAAGAAAAGTCTTAACCTTTGTCTACGATCAAATAATCACTCGATTCGGCATGGCACAAACACTCACAACTGACAACGGAACCTAATTTTCGGCAAGCCATTCAAATCATGGTGCGGAAATTAGGATACCCTTAGAGATACCACATCTCCCTACCATTCTCAGGCTAATGGTCAGACAGAGGTAGCCAACAGATAGATCATGAAAGGCATCGAGAAAAGGATAAAGGAATACAAGACTTGTTGGGTGAACGAGCTCTCAAGCGTATTGTGGGTACATAGAACCACACCAAAGGAAAGCACACGTGAAACACCCTTCAGCCTGGTCTATGGCACCGAAGCCGTGATACCTGTTGAATTGCTCATCCAAATGGAAAAAGTTGTTATGGTCAACGAGGACGAAAACAAAGATTCCCTCAGGTTGGACCTAGCACTAGCAGAGGAAAAGTGCGACCTGGCAGCCATCCGCCTAGCACACTCTAAAAATAACATGACAAAGTGTTGCAACAAACGCGTTCGCCCAGAGTCCTTCAAGCCCGACGACCATGTAATGAGTATAAATGAGGTCAGCTAGGCCGCAAGTCAGGGTAAGCTTGCTCCCAACTGGGAAGGGCCATATATCATTCGTCAGGTAAACAACAATGGTTCCTACCTATTAACAACCCCTGAAGGGGATGACATCCACCTAGAATGGCACGCATCCAATCTCAAACGATGCTACATCTAATGACGGATTGATGCACTGGAAAAACAAGCCCTACCTGTTAGGCACCACCTAAGGGGGTCAAACTCCCCTTTAATGGAAATCATATAGCCTGATTGACATGCTACACTTAGGTGGATTTTTTATTTTCTATCTTTTCATTAAGGCTTCTAACAACCAGGATAGCTCATTTGTACTATTTCTATAAATATGTAAAGACAAATTTAGCACTTTTCTTACAAAGTGTTACATTTAACTGACTATTCATTCAAACAAACATTTACTAGAACATAAACTAACTTTCATGAACATGCTCATGAAAAAAAGGTGCATACAGGTAAAAAAGCAGGGAGTACACCAGACGACGCCTTGAATACGACTTCATGGCGTAAGCCTATTCCAAGGTACTCTCATACCCACAACTGGCCATGAGCGAGTTGTTGGAAGGTAGCTAATCAATAGTATTAGTTATAATGTACATGATGCGGGGGATGTAAGACCTCCCAAATAAGTTTTACAATCCTCCTAGGCAGTGTACCTAACTATTGTAGTGTAGTATAGGTAAGACTCGGGGGATTGATCGTTCTCTAGAGGAATAGTGTTGGGAAGGTCGAGATGTATGACGAATAGGTCTAATGTGAGAGATGATTCTTTTTATCTTTTTTATATTTTATAAAAGCAATTAAAATCTCGGTATTGGATTGGGGGTTTTGATTACCAACTACTTAAAATTACTAATTAAACTAATTAAAACTAGAATTAAATTATATTGAAAGTAGATTAAATGAGATTCTTATGATAGGTAAAAACGTGTTTACTTAGATTTCAATACTCCCTAGTTATCTCATGTTGATTAGCCGAATTGTCACATCATTGTTTAATTGGCGCGTTGTATTCCATGAGTCGTAGGGAGGTGCCAAATGCCCTCAGTCTATGAATGTATTGATCTCCTCTAAGAAACCAGGATTGCCAAGTAACCTAAGTTATCTCCCCCAAATCTCCTATTATCAACAATCGCAATCACGCAATAAACACAACAAAAAGTCTACTAGTGCACTCTAGGACATGAATACGTTGTTTAGGACGTTCAAGCTCGCAACACTAAAGGAAGAAGCAAGTTTTCATAACCTAACGTGTAACAACCACTTAAACAAGAGACGAAAATCAATAGTTAACAACTAGGTTTCATAAGATCTAAGCAAACACTATGTTAATTTAGCTAGAATGGATTAAGAGACTTATCTCTTAATGAATGAGGGTGTTAAAACCCTAAAAAGACTATAAAAATTGGACACAATTTGTACACAAAAGTTACTCTCCAAGTGTGCACAGTTAATGCAGAAAATTCTAAAAATATATATAAGATTACAGATGTGACGACGTCACCTTAGAATTGTGACGCCGTCAAGTCGCCGCCATTAGGGTTTCGTCTCTTCCAAGTCAGCCTTGTAACGGGGTCGCTTTATGCCTTCAGACGCCGTCCAGAATTCTATGACGCCGTCTCTCTTTGATTTTTTCAAGCCGTCACGTTGTAATTTTCATAGAATATTCCAGCTCTCTTATGAAGTGACGACGTCACTTGTTACTTCTTCAATTTTCCACTGAGTCTTCTCTAGTAAAACCTGGGCTATTTGAAAATTTCAGCTCTCTTAACAAGTGACGGCTTCACTTGTTACTTCTTCAATTTTCCACTGAGTCATCTCTAGTAAAATCTGGGCTGTTTTGGAATTTTCATTTGCAAGTGACGGCATCACCTTGTGGTTTGTAACGCTGTCTTGTGCCCTTTTCCATACTTTTCATGACTTGGTGGTTTTCCTAACATTTTCATCCATTTTCATGTAAATATGCATGATTTCCAGCTTTTGCTTCCAAAGTACCTAAAAAGTAAAAAGGAATGAATTTAGGCAATATTTGATCATAAATACATTATTTTAGGGCTTAAATGACCATTTAGAAATGTATGTTTTAAATCCTTATCAAATATCCATACATTTGGGATTTGCTTGTCCTCAAGCAATATCCAATCAATTTACAAGTTAGGGGTCATTTAACATTGATTTGAAATAGTTTACAACAAATAAAGCTCTACAATAACCAAGCAAGCACGGAGATTATACACTAACACCTCACATATAGTGTTTGGATTCTCTCATCTCTCGGGTGTATAATGAATATAACATGCATGAAATTGGAAGATAACACTCTCTACCTGTCATAGCACATAGATTACCATAGGATTGAGACTAGATCAAACCTCCACCGCTTTGCCGTAAGCACCTAAGATAAACTATTAAATAAGGATTTTAAAGGGTTGTAATGTTATGTGTAAGGGTATGGAAAAATACGGGTTTGTTGGATATGGGGGAATTTTACTAGTGGCAAGTCAAAAATCTAAGCCAATTACATGTAAAACGAGGCGTTGCTAAGCCAAGACTCGACTCACTAAACTAACTTATAACTTGACTTAAAACAAAAATAAGCGATAAAAGATAAATGATAGAGGCGATATGGTAGCCCGTTAGTGTTATTATGAAATGTACTTCCGCCATACCCCAATTGGCATACGACACAACACCTGATGCATTTGATGAATATCAACAAATGGGTGAACATTGTGCACACGATTGTCTAGATCATTTTATTAAGTGCATAATTGATTTGTACATGCTTGAGTTTTTAAGGAAACCTTGAAAGAATTGATTGTATGCATTGGGAATTGAAAAGTAACGACATTCAAAATTTATATGCAACACATAAGAGGGTTAATGGGTTTTCGGGAATGCTTGAAAGCTTTAATTGTATGCATTGAGGATTGAAGAAGTCTGAAAAAGTGCACGAACAATTTGGAAGAACTGATAAACCCCCCCCCCCCCCCAAACTATAATGCTTGAAGCTATTGCGTCGTATGATTTGTGAATTTGGCATGCATTTTTTAGGTAGCGGGTGCGAATAACGATATCAACATTTTAGATAACTCTGTTATTCGACGACCTTCTTGATGACATCGCCTTTGTGGTTCCGTTTGAAGTAAATGGAGTTACATATAAAAAAGGATATTATCTAGATGACGAAATATACCCATAGTGGGCAACTTTTGTCAAATCATTTACGGTGGCACGAGACGAGAAATATGGATCATTCAAAAGGCGACAAGAAGGTACACGAAAGGATGTCGAACGAGCTTTTAGTGTCCTACAAGGACGTTGGGGAATTTTACAATAACCGGCGCGTCAATACCATCAACAAGATACGAAGAATCACGTACATTTGCATAATATTCATAACATGATTTAAAAGATCAAAAGTTTGCAATAAGTGAATTCAATGAGTTGTAAATTAGTTCGCAACCAAATATATAACGTACTTGGATCGCAAATGAATTACGCAATAAAGAAACATACACAAGTCTTCAACGAAATATATTAGGGGGAATATTTGGCAACGACATCAACAAAAGTAAAAATTAGTTTATTGACAATTTGATGTATTTTTATCTTCTCGTATTTCTTTTAAATTTTTTTTCGTATTTTTTAAAATTTCATATTATTTTCTTGTTTTTATATTGTAATTTGTATTTTTATTTAATGAATGAAAATTAGTTTGTTTGGAAAAATGAAAATAAAAAATAAAAATATCTGTGTTAATGATGTATGAATGAGAAGGTATTTTAATGTGTTAGTATTAGATAAATGAAAATATGAGATAACGCTAAAATAACAACTCTTTATCATGTTAATGATGTTATTACACGTAGCGCTTTTAATAAGTTTTAAAACTTTTCGTGAAAATAATGTCAACCAATAAATAATACAATAACAGGGCCCTATAATAGTATCCCATGTGTTAGCTGTTAGGTGAGTAACGTAGCCATTACAAATTTAAGTTGGGCTAACCAACCTCCATAGTTGACTAAATGGTTCAGATTTTTGTTTATTGAAAGATCATTAATTATAAGTTTGAATCTAACAATATAAAATTAGCGAATAATATTGGTGCCTATAATGTCACAGTTATTTCATTTATGTCATCTTAAACTGGTGGATCAAGTCATCTTTAAGCAAACACAGTTGTGTTAATATTCACCATAACCATAAATTACAGTCACCAATATTAAAAAACCAATGTCTTCTTCAGGCTTACACCTTGAAAATTTTCGAATTCCACTAGAGGAGATCATCTTGGCCACCAAAAACTTCAGTCGAGAAACTCTGATTGGAGCAGGTGGATTTAGTAGAATTTACAAAGGAAAATTCTCAGAACGCTTACAAAACCGCACAGCTGCAATCAAACGTCACAAACACGATGGTTACCATGGAACGAACGAGTTCCTTAACCAGCTTAAGTTGTTAATAACGTTCCAGCATGAAAACATCATCCCTTTCATTGGTTACTGTGATGAAGGTGATGAGATGATTACGGTTATCGAGTATGCTATCAATGGCAGCCTTGATTATCATCTCAAAAACACTATTAAGAGACGTCAGTTAACATGGGTGCAACGCCTAAAGATTTGTATAGGTGTTGCACGAGGACTCAACTATCTTCACTCCGGTCTTGGGGAGGACAAGGTAGTAATACACAGAATGATCAACAGTGGAAGCATATTGTTAGACGAAAATATGGAAGCCAAAATTACTGGTTTTTCGTTGTTAATATCAGTTCCCAGAGACCAGCCAAAAGTCTATGAACCGTCGGCTGCGGGTATCTGGCATTACTTGGATCCCATTTACCACGAAAGTGGCATCCTAAAGGCAGAAGCCGATGTGTACTCATTTGGAATCGTGCTCTTTGAAATATTGACCGGGATGTCAGCTCATGATACAAAAGAAATTGGTGATGCTAAACCACAACATATGATAAATTTGGTCCGGCGTTACTATGATGATGGACTTGACAAGTTAATTGATCCCTTTATAAGAGATCAAATTGTTCGTCGTTCGTTACTTACTTTTGAAGAAATGGCTTATAAATGCATCAGCTTCAACACAAAGGATCGACCTACAATGGATAAGATCATCAAGACGACAGAGGAAGCATTAAATATTCAAGTAAGTCTTTTCATTTAATTATTTCAGAGCATATCTGGTACACAAACGGAGGAAAAACGTACATCATCTATACAAGAACATAATAGACAGGGTCCTCACATGGGGTTCGTTGGCTTGTGCCACAATTACTAATTAAGTAGGCTGTGTATTATGAAAGATATAAATGTATATATGTAAAAATAATTCATAATATTGTGAAAGTTATAGAGGTATAAAAATTTATAATACGTGAATTCAACTCTAAGAAATTAAAGGACACACAGAATTAGTTTTTGCTAACACTACAACAAATTGGTCACTTACTCACACTTTTTTCTTCGCACTTTTTAAACCGTGAACTTTTCTTTTAGCATATTCACGCTTATAAGTGTGCAAAAATTATTCACACTTGAAAGTGTGAGAAATTGTTTTAAAATCATATTGTTTCTAAATCTTCACTCTTAAAAGTGTGAACTTTTTCATAAATCTTCACACTTACAAGTGTGAAATTATTTGCTACACCCAATTGGTTCACACAAACTAAGTGTGAACTTTTCAACTCTACACACTATAAAGTGTGAACAAGTGCCTTAATAAATGTGAAAAATCAACTATTTTGTTGTAGTGTAAGTACTTGTTCGTTCTCTGAATTCCGAGAGTACTATGCTAAATGGAATTATATGACTTCAGTTTCATACTAGAAATCTACTCTAGTATTAAGTGAACCTATCTATGAAATAAGTCACATAACTAAACAGTCAAGAATTAGCAAATTTAAAAGGACACAACCAATCTATTCAATAAGTAATATAGTTCTGATATAAGTCAAGTAAATTATTCGACAACGGAAAAAAAATAAAAAATGAAAAACACTTGGATTGTGCCAATTGGGAATAGCAGGCATGATGTTGGGCTGATTGATTGTGGCCCTATAGAAATGGGGGCTCTGCACAACTGCACAGGCTGAACATCGCGCTTGATCACAGATGGCTCTAAATTTTCCATGATAGGCGAAGTCATACACATAAAGAAACACACATTTATATATGTCGCCAACTATGTTCAAGCCTATAACAAATGGTTCAAATGACTTGGAAGATGTTGTCATAAGATTGTGAATTCTATGAATTCGTAACTATAAGGGTATCTGACAAGTATATATAAAAAGAAAAAAACATACAACACACCGCATTTAGCAAAACACATCTCTAAAAAAAACTACAAGTACCTAAGTATTAGTCTAACTAATAAAAATAAGTGAACTCACGAATCAATTTATGTCTGGCTTGCTAAAACAAAGTGAGCATGATATAGTAACAAGTGAAGTACATTAAATTTATTTAAGGACTTTGTTTTAGTCATTGATAAAATATACGATAAGTCATCGGCAGAACCAATAGGCGCCTTAAGTTAAGTCATGTTTCTTTCTACAGAACCGCGGAACTGCTTCTGCCATTACCATACGAGCCCACCAATATCAAAACCTTCAGAAGTTTATCTTTCCACTTGAGAAGATCAAGTCAGCCACCTATAACTTCAGCCCAGAATTCCTGATTAAAGATGGTTCTACTAAGGTCTACAAAGGAGAAATATTTGTAGGCTTCCAACTCAATGTAGTTGCCTTCAAACGCTATGATCCGAACGGTGGCCGGGAAAATGAAGAGTTTCGTAACGAGCTTGAGGTGATTTCCCGTTCCCAACATGAAAACATCATCCCTTTCATTGGTTTCTGTGACGAAGGCGGTGAGATGATAACAATTTACGAGTATGCTGTCAATGGTAGCCTTAAACGTCATCTCCAAGACCCCGATAGAAGACGTTGCATAACATGGGCACAGCGCCTTAAGATTTGCATAGGGGCAGCAACAGGACTCAGCTACCTTCATTCAGGCCTTGGGTATGAGCGTGACAGAGTAATACACAGAAACTTCAATAGTGGAAATATATTGTTAGGCCACAATCTGGAAGCTAAAATTAGTGGTTTTGGTATGTCAATATTAGTCCCTAAAGATCAGAGACAAGTCTATGAACCTGTCGAGGGTACACAATTTTACATTGATCCAATTTACCAAGAATGCGGCATCCTTCAGACAGAATCAGACACATACTCATTAGGAATGGTGCTCTTTGAAATATTGAGTGGGATGTTGGCTTATCATAAAAGGAGCATTGGTGTTGAACAGCCCCAGAATTTGAGAAATTTGGTTCGGCGCTACTATGATGATGGGCCAGAAAATTTAATTGATCCACTTATACAAGATCAAATTGACGATCGTTCTCTCCGTTTGTTTACAGAAATTGCATATAAATGCATGAGTTTCAATATGGAGGATCGCCCTTCCATGAAAAGGGTCATTAAGCGGATTAAGGAAGCACTGGATATTCAAGTAAGTTTTTTTTATTTGATTATTCATTTAGTTACACACACAACCCTGGTGATACCGCCAAGGATCGCAAGTCTTTGTGCATAAAACTCCAACGGATGCGATCCATAGGGGTGGACAATGTAACACGCTCCAAAACTTTCTTTTGTTCCTAAGACTTGATCCATATAGTTGATCATAATTTGTTTATTATGAATTTTCTCCATCACCACGTTCTAGCAAAAATCTTGTTTATGTCATTGGTAAGAAGATTATAAACAAGAAATGTAACATGCGAAGCCGTTGGATTTAAGTCTCTAAGGACTCTGTTTTTGTCAACTATAAAGATAAGGGCAAACATACATGGCATCACTAAGCAAACTCTGTTCGTTGTATATTCACAGAACCAGAGAGATGCTTCTACTTTTAACATACGAAGCATACAACCTCAAAAGCAAGAAGACTTTCGAATTCCACTAGAGGAGATCAAGAAGGCAATCCAGAAATTCGGTGAACGTATTGGAAGCGGTGGATTTGGTACAGTTTATAAAGGACAACTCTCTGAACGCTGGAATAACCGCACAGCTGCCATCAAATGCCTTGATTTGGACAGCAAGCAAGGAAAGAAAGAGTTCTATAACGAGCTTAATTTGATTTCCAGGTTCCACCATGAAAATATCGTCACTTTCATTGGTTTTTGTGATGAAGACGACGAGATGATTTTCGTATACGAGTATGCTATGAATGGAAGCCTAGACAGTCATCTCGAACACCCCAAGAAAGACAGTCCCATAACATGGGCAGAGAGACTAAAGATTTGCATAGGGGCAGCGAGAGGCCTCAAATACCTTCACTTGGGTGGTGAAGATAACAAGACAGTAGTACACAGAGACGTCAAGAGCGGTAATATATTGTTGGACGAAAACTTTGGAGCCAAAATATGTGATTTTGGGTTGTCAAAATCAGGCCCGGATGATCAGCCACATAGCAAATTCTATACAAAGGCTGCGGGTACCAGATATTACATTGATCCCAGTTACCAAGAAAGTGGCATCCTACGGAAAGAGTCGGACGTGTACTCATTTGGTGTGGTAATGTTTGAACTGTTGACTGGGATACCGGCTTGGCACCAAAGAACATTTGGAGATGGTAAACCACAAATTCTAATAAATCTGGTCAGACGCTACTATGATAATGGACTGGACGAGTTAATCGATCCCCGTCTAAAATATCAAATTGATAACCGTTCTTCTCATAAGTTTATAGAAATTGCATATGAGTGCATTAATTTGACTATAGAGAAACGTCCTACTATGGACAGGATCATCGACAGGATTGAGGATGCACTGGAGCTTCAAGTAAGTCTTTTTAATTAATTATTTTGCACAAGTTTTGGTTGCATACGCAGCATGATAACGTTACGTAGCTCTATTTTTGGTAGCATGTATTTGTTGTTTGCGAGGCATATAAACACACCACAACCCGACATCAACATAAAACTAACTATTTTCACCCAATAAGTTTTACAACCACTTAATTACCACTTTATAATCTTAATATTGCCTGTAAGTTATGTTGGTAAAACCTTGTAAAGTTTCAAAACCAAACATATATTGTTTGTACTCTCATATATATATATATTTTAACAAATTTCGTATGATATTATCTGAAGTTATGTGTAATAACGGTATAAATAGAAACATATAGAGCAATACTAGAAATTTGGATACATTGGCATTTGGGTCAGTAACTCAGTACTAAGTCAGTTAGGATTATGTCAATGTGCAGAGTCTTAAACTCATCATATGGTCACAATAATTTACACGTTTAACTAAAAAAAAATTTTGTTAATCCAGGAAAATTATCTAGCGGACGCAGCAGTAAGGGTTATCGATAGCAGCAATTAACGTAAGGAAAAATAAGGATATAGAAACACAAGTGTAGCGGTGCAGATTTAATCCCTTAATAGCACATGAGCTTCCACCATGTAAATCACATTATTAGGCAATAAACACGTATCTGTTAATATTCAGTTCTCTTCGTTATCTTTGTGCAGTCTCCTTTATTTGCAGTGTGTTCTCATTATATACATCAGCACTTAGCATCAGTTATCCCCATTCTCAGTATGCAGTCTCCTCTACCGCTCTACAGGCAGTGCAGTTACATTAAACACAGCAACTCCTGACACATGAGCATACAATTTAATCAGCTAGAGACTGTTACATCTGCTATACTCAGAGTACTTGGATCACAAACACCGTATTACATGATATTTTATAGTACATAGTTTTTTCTCTCCCTCAATCAACAATTCAAAACCAATTAAATCAACAAAATATAAATGAACACTATTTGGTAACGAGAGGTTAGGCTGGGCGCACTAAGGGGGTCGAGCCTTCGGTCGACTTAAGTTGATGAAGGTCACCGTTGATGTGGCAATGAGGGTCAGCGATGGTCGTTTAGCTTTTGGGTCGAGAACTCGATCAAGGTCGGGTGTTTGTTTTGTGTGTGTTTTGTGTTTTAATTAATTAAAATGTATTTTTGTAGTGTAGGTCGCTTTGTTGTAATAAAAAGTCGTTTGTAGGTCATCGGAAAAAGAAAACTAACGTGACAAAAAGATGAAGGTCACGAGTGTGACAGCCTTACAACCATTAACTAAAGGGACCCTTAAATAAATCATATAATTAATAAAAAAAATGGACAGCACAAAGAGTAAGGTGGCTATATAGCACTATCAACTTACCTACTTGGACTTTGGTGTAACCATCTCAAGGTGACTAAATTGGTTTTTTTTTTTTATGATGCAGATAAATTATAATGTTGTAAAACAACAGATAACATGTGATCAGTAGTCGGGTTTAATAATTCATCACAATTGTGGTCCAAAAAATTTATAATATTTTTGTATGTCAAGAGTGATATAAGTAGATACAAGGGTGAATGTAAATATGTAATCATCTCTAAGCAAACACAGTTCTGTTTATTTTCACCAAACCATAACAATACACACTCACCATTATTACAAACCAATGTCTTCTCCAGGGTTATGCCTTGAAGATTTTCGAATCCCACTAGAGGAGATCATCTCGGCTACCAAAGACTTCAGTGAAGAAACTCTTATTGGAACAGGTGGATTTAGTAGAGTCTACAAAGGAACCTTGCCCGAACGCTTACAAAACCGCACAGCTGCAATCAAACGTCATGATCGCAAATGTTACCAAGGAAAGAACGAGTTCCTTGACCAGCTTAAGTTGATAATTACGTTCCAGCATGAAAACATCATCCCTTTCATTGGTTACTGTGATGAAGGTGATGAGATGATTACAGTTATCGAGTACGCTATAAATGGTAGCCTTGATTACCATCTCAAATACAACACTATTAAGAGACGTCAGTTAACATGGGTGCAACGCCTAAAGATTTGCATAGGGGTGGCAAAAGGACTCAACTATCTGCACTCTGGTCTTGGGGGATAAGGTAGTAATACACAGAATTATCAACAGTGGAAGCATATTGTTAGACGAATATATGGAAGCCAAAATTACTGGTTTTTCGTTGTTAATATCAGTTCCCAGAGACCAGCCAAAAATCTATGAACCGTCTGCAGGTTCCCGTTTTTACTTGGATCCTATTTACCACGAAAGTGGAATCCTAAAGGCAGAAGCCGATGTCTATTCATTTGGAATCGTACTCTTTGAAATATTGTGTGGGAGGGTGGCTTACGAAAGAAAAAGAATCGTTATGGATAAACCACAACATATGATAAGCTTGGTCCGACGATACTATGATAATGGACTCTACAAGATAATTGATCCCACTATAAGAGATTACATTGCACATCGTTCTTTACGTACTTTCCAAAAAATGGCTTATAAGTGCATCAGCTTCAACACAAACGATCGTCCTGCAATGGATAGGGTCATCAAGACGCTTGAAGAAGCATTGGATATTCAAGTAAGTCTTTTCATTTGATTATATTAAAAGGAAATCTAGTGTTGTACACACTAAAAAAACATATACATCAACATATTTAATTTATACTAGAACATAACAAACAGATGTATTTGGGAGGCCCCATTGATACGAAAGATATAGATATATATGCCAAAATAATTCACTATTAATACTGCAGACGTTGTTATAAGTATCCAAGAAATTAAAGTTGAATTCAAACTACTCCAGTAGACCCTTTTTCTTTTCTTTATTCTTAAAAGGGCAAAAAATTATTAGATGAATAACAGAACTAGCAAGAAGCTATAACTAAGTTACAACATTACAGCACGACACTACCGATCAACTTGAGCTTAAACTGACAACAAACACCCCTAAACTTTACGACTTTTCTAGACCAAACCGAGTCATAAGAAAGTAAAATCCATCACACTAAGGTAAAACCAGGCTACCAAAGCCGCCAAACGCACCATCACTAGGGCATTCACCAGTAGAAAGCATGGGAACGAGTTACAAACGACAACCGCCTTGACACATGAGGCATAGCCTGACGGGGCCGCCAGTTCAATCCAATAACACAGAAAGCTATGGAAAAAAATTAACATTCTACTTAACGTGTTATTCATGAATGACATGTACCATTTTGCTTTATTACATATAAAGATAAAGATGATTTAGACGTATATAGAAAATACTTACACCACACAACACTAAATACAACACATCTCTAGATTAATAATAGCCACTTAAGCCCCTAATTTAATTATTAGGAGAATTACAAAGAAGAAGAAAACAGAAGTTTTGAGCATTATTATTTTCATTCCTAGCTTTGCTAAAAACGTAAACGAAATGAAGTAACATGTGAAGTACACTAAATTTTTAAAAGATTTCATTCTAGTAGGAGTAGTTGATAACGTACACATAAATGATTGGGAAACCTAAGTGTTTTATTGGTTTGTGAAATAGTGAGCCGACTACAATCAACATGATATTGTTATGCATATTTAAGCATAAAATTAGGCACATTTTCAGGTCTCTTAATCATTTTATTAAAGTATATGCAATAATATATGTGATCATGTTAATGCTTTAATGTTTATACTTTATAAGACTATTTATATTTCGTATTAGTATGGGTCATAAAGGCATGTAATGTTTGGGCCAAAACTGTTAAACCAAACAGGCCTTTAAGTATGACAGTTAAGTTCGTTTAGGCAGTTATTTGACAGTTACCAAATGTTGTGAAACGACACAATGTATCATTGGTCAACCATCATGTCGTTTCACATGGTATAAATACTGCATTAGGACAAGTCAAACGTATTACCTTTTATTATTATCAAGAATACCTTTTACTGTTTTATTCATTTGTCTCTCATAAACAAGTTAACAATGGTTATTGCAAATCGACTGTTATGTTGTAATTGGTATGATAAACCTGTGACAAAGCACCAACAATGGTACCAGAGCCTATGTTCTGATCTTAGGAGAAGCCAACTACACAGGAACATTAACCATGTCCCAAACAGTTTCTACCAACAAGGAGAAACCTCCCAAACAAATCCAAACACTCCAAAATGGCCTAGACACAAAAAGTACATATCACCAGAAGGAAAACGGTTATTAAAAAAGAAAATGGAAGAAGTGGTGTCCTATAATTCTTCGCATTTAAAACCCCCCACTAGTTGCAGTTACAAACAAATAGGGGAACCAAGAAACCTATCCAAGAGGGACAAAAGGGCACGTTGCTATATATGTAAGGAAAGGGGCCACGTTTTTTGGAGATGCACAAACAAAGGAAAGAAAATCAGAAGAAAGATTGAATCAAGTATAATGGAAACAACACCAGCCAAGGTTTCACAAACTGATGATGTATTCAAATACGAACCAGAAACAGTGCATGTATCAACAGACTTTATGGTTGATGGTTCTGACATGGGAAATTGGGATGGAATCTGGTATGTTAGCAAAACATACAAAAAGCACATGAGCCCCATGAAGCACTTGTTCAAGAGAATGGTTCAGAGATTCAAGGTTGAAGGGACAGAAGAGAAGGAGAGAAAGTTCATTGTCTCTTATGGTATAGGAGAAGTGATTGTAGAGACAAAAGAGGGAAAGTTGATAATACCAAATGTAATTTACACCCCAGAAATTACATTAAACATTCTTAGTTTGGAGCAATTAGAAGAGCAAGGATATGTGGTGAATTATGATGGCAACAGATGTAGTCTAAGATACATGTTTGATTATATGTATGGAGATGCAGTTGAGGAACAGAACATCATTGAAGAACAAAGTGAAGACACCATAATTGAAAGTCACAACAAGCATTTGGATGACTACTACAGGACGTTGGATCCAGGGGATGATTGTTCTTTAGTCAAAGGCATGGAAGAACTAAGAATGGGGAAGGAAGAGAAGCATGATTATATGGACAGTGAGTACATAAGCATGAATGGAACTCTTTATCTCATGAAGGTAAACACTTATAAAAGGTTTATAGCATTCCTAGATTTGATAGATATAGATAAACTTGTCTATGGAAACTGGGATGTATTGAAAGGGAAGTTCATAGAGATGATCAGATGGTTCTATCTAGACTTTTTAGGACAACAAGTTTTAGGAGAATTGCCACCAACTATAGGAGCAATTAACATTGACTTGTTGGGTTTATACAAATTTGTTGATGCACTGGGTGGATACATGGACGTATCACTCAATGGAAATTGGCACCAAGTGGCTAAGATACTTGGTTTAGAATATGAACATCAAGGCACAGTTAAGGAATTGTATAGAGAATACATTGGGATGATCAAGGTGTATTATGAAAAGAGTGCAAGGAGAACCAGAAGCCATGGCAGGAAATAGCAGAGTTACTGCAGATGAGCCAGAGATGGATATGCAGGTTGATGCACAGGTTGATGACCAAGAAATGCATGAAGGATTCCCAAGAGAAACTGTGAAGGATGATGTACAAATGGAAGATGGAAGCAGTGGAAGCAAATTTGGAACAGGCACTGAAGAAAGTGGCAGCAGCAGTGATGATTTTATCATCATCACTTGAAGATGGAATCAAGAAGATCAAAGAAGCAGCATTCAAGCATTAGGAGGGAGAATGTGATCATGTTAATGCTTTAATGTTTATACTTTATAAGACTATTTATATTTCGTATTAGTATGGGTCATAAAGGCATGTAATGTTTGGGCCAAAACTGTTAAACCAAACAGGCCTTTAAGTATGACAGTTAAGTTCGTTTAGGCAGTTATTTGACAGTTACCAAATGTTGTGAAACGACACAATGTATCATTGGTCAACCATCATGTCGTTTCACATGGTATAAATACTGCATTAGGACAAGTCAAACGTATTACCTTTTATTATTATCAAGAATACCTTTTACTGTTTTATTCATTTGTCTCTCATAAACAAGTTAACAATGGTTATTGCAAATCGACTGTTATGTTGTAATTGGTATGATAAACATGTGACAAAGCACCAACAATATATACAATTGTATTGACTTTTACAGAACCGTGAAACTTCTTCTACCATTACTAAGCGAATCCGCCAAGATGGAAGCAGCCTTAAACAATTTCTATTTCCAATTGAGAAGATAAAGTCAGCCACTAATAGCTTCAGCCCAGAATTCCTGATTGGAGATGGTGTATTTACTAAGGTCTACAAAGGGGAAATCTTAGTAGGCACCCACATGCATGTAGCTGCCTTCAAGCGGTATGATCTGAATGGTAAACAAGGAAAGGGACAATTCTTAAACGAGCTTGAGTTGGTCTCCCGTTTCAAGCACGGAAACATGATCCATTTCATTGGTTATTGCGATGAAGACGGTGAGATGATTATAGTTTATGAGTATGCTATCAATGGTAGCCTTCATCGTTTTCTTCAAGACCCCGATAGAAGACGTTGCTTAAGATGGGAACGTCTTAAGATTTGCTTAGGGGCAGCAACAGCACTCAGCTACCTCCATTCAGATCTTACAGAAAATCGTGACAAAGTAATACTCAAAAACTTCAAGAGCGGAAAAATATTGTTAAATCACAAAATGGAAGCCAAAGTTAGTGGTCTTGATATGTCAGTATTCCTCCCAAAGGATCAAAGTCAAGTCTATGCAACTGTCAAAAAGGGTACCAAGTTTTACATTGATCCCATTTACCAAGAATGTGGCATCCTTCAGACAGAATCAGACACCTACTCATTTGGAATAGTACTTTTTGAAATATTGAGTGGGATGTTGGCTTATCGTAAACGGAGCATTCACTACAAGAAAAAGTGCCATTAGCAACAACTTAAATTTGTTGCAACATATGAAAAAATGGTTGCTAAACGTGTTTTGCAACGAAAATAGCAACTAACACCAATTGATGCTAATTCAATCTATGCTAATTTAGAAAAGCAATGAAATTGCTTATTGGTTGCTAAATTAGCAAGAACATTTAAAGTCATTGCTAATTTAAAAATGCAACGAGCATGCTTAGTCGTTGTTAAATTAGCAACACATTTTTAAGTCAATTGTTGCCATTTCTAAATAATTAGCATCAAAGATATATCACTTGCTAATTACATTATTAGTCAACAACATGCTTTTGGCCCAAATAATTCTATAAATACAACCTTGAAAGAGCACTTCTCTAAATATATAAAACCACAAGAAAAAGTTATACCAAATGTAACTTTATTGAAATCCAAATATTATTCATAAAATCTCTACAAAGTAAACCATCGTATGATTCGCCACAATTAACGATCAAATATCCAACTAGTTTGTAAGAACTAAAAGTACCAAAAACTTTGGTCATTATAGACTGAAGGTTTGCTAGACACTAAATGGATCACCAGAATGTAGGAATATAGTTTGCTAAGGACCAATGAATCACCAGAATGTAGGAACTCGATTTTGCAGCCCGGCGAAGAATTTCTTAACTTGTTCTTGCACTTGAGCCTGCACTTGTTCCTGCACTTGTTCTTGAACTCGCTGCTGCATGTCAACCTCAAATGCTTTCATTCGGATTTCTAGTCTGCTATTAACTTCTGATTCAATCCAAGCCTCATCAGCCATTCTTGAAGTGTATGTGCGAGATCTTTTAGCAGCTGATCTTTTTGCCTTCTTATATATCCGGTCTGCTTGTTTTGTAAGCCCAAATCTAGTGGTGCACATTCCGGTTAACCGGTTCGGTTTGACGGCTGGTCAAAACCGAACCGGTTTGGGTCAACGAAAAAAAACCCGGTTCGGGCGGTTAACCGGTTTGGAACCGAACCGGATGTGAGGAGAGAAAAACCCAACCGGTCCAAACCGGTTTGGGACCGGTCTAGACCGGTTAACCGGTTTTGACCGGTTCTAGTTTTTTTTTTTTTTTTTTTTTTTTTTTTTTTTTTTTTTTTTTTTCGTTTTCCGTCATCGTTTTCTTGTTTCGTGTATTAATAAACTAGAACTTTTATTTAATAGAACGGAGAATACATGACACATCACACATTACACATAAACTTAAAACATAACACATAATAACATAAACATAAAACATCACTCATTACTCAACGTCAACTCGAGGTCTCGAATCAGACATCAACTGCAAGTGCTTGGCGGCAATACTTCTGTGTGTGAGCCCTCAACGGCAGGTTGGAAGTGGGCTTGAATAAACAAAAACAATGCTTACATTGAGCCTTTCGCGTGCCATCCGACATTTCGACGTAGTTGTAGTGAGCCCAAATATTTGGTGCACGGTTTACCGGTAAAATACGAACAACCACCGGTGGCGGGGGTGGCGGAGGTGGTGCAGGATCAGCATCAGCCATTAGTGAAATGCTTCCGATTTTTATTTTTTAGTTTGTATTTTAATTGTATAAAAGCTGCAAAGAAATAAAAACACAATTTATCTATTTATACTAGTCTTACAATGTCAAACTTGTGAATATAAAAAAAGAACTCAAATTTTGAAAGTTTACCCGCCTTCCCGCCCAAAAAAATTCAAAATTTGAAATTTGAAATTTTTAATTTTTGGACCGGTTTGACCGGTTTTAACCGGTTAACCGGTTTTGAATTCAAAAAAAATTTGCCGCCGTTTTCAAAATTTTGAATTTTTAAAAATTTGTAACCGGTTTAACCGGTTAACCGGTTTTTTAACCGGTTTAACCGGTTAACCGGTTTTTTAACCGGTTTAACCGGTTAACCGGTTTTTTAACCGGTTAACCGGTTTTATTTTGAAATTTTTTTTGCCGCCAAGTCCAAAATTCAAAATTTTAAAATAGTTAACCGGTTTTAACCGATTTTTAACCGGTTAACCGTTTTTTTTTTTTTTTTTTTTTTTTTTTTTTTTTTTTTTTTTTTTTTTTTTTTTTTCGTTTTTCAAAATTTAAACAAACTTACACTCAATAAACTTCAACTTTTATTTATAACTTCGGAAATACATAAACTGAAAGGAAATACATCAAAGGAAATACATTAACTTAAAACATAATACGTAAGCATAAAAGTCCTAATAGTCGTCATCGGATCCCCTAGCTTCTTGAGCAGCTGCATCTTGTCTTAGTTCTTCATCGGAAAGCATATCGATTTCACCCGCTTGTGCCTCTTCCACGTAGACCTCCTCTTCGAATTCTCCGGCATCATCAAGACTACTTTTATGTTGCACTCGCTTCATTGCGTCCAAGTGATCTTTCAAACCCATACACATCTCCAAAGAAGCCGGTGTGAGTCTGTTTCTCCGATTTGATAAAACCCTTCCACTTGTTGAAAAAGCGGATTCAGAAGCTACCGAAGTAGCTTGTACACTTAGTACATCACGAGCCATTCGGGATAAAACGGGAAACATTGTTTCCTTTGCTTTCCAAAACGCCAACACATCAAAGTTTTCAACTTGTTCAGCCGGAATATGTGAGATAAAATCGGTTGTGATATATCTTTCATATTCACTGTTCGCTAAACCATCATTTCTTAACCGTTTGTTGGGATTATCTCTTATCTTTTTATGCAAAGCAAGTATCGGATTCCCTCTAAAAGCCCTTGATGATGATGAAGAAGACTCCGTCACAGTAGGAGGTGGGTTGCCATATTTTTCAAAATAATATTGCCACAAACTTTTAAAAGAATGGCCAAATGACTCTTTTGCATCATTAGCATAGTTCGGGTTTGACGCGAAACAACCCAAATCAGTCACAATCGAGTCAATAAGAACCTCTACCCCGTTTACATTATAACATGGATTTAATGCGGCCGCACAAGTAATTAACGGTGGCAAAGTTTCAAAATATTTCAACAGCTTTTCTTTCATCCCGGAAACCATGCTAGTATAAACACCACCATTAAATTCAAATGCGGCGATTTGTGAAGACATCAAGAATAGTTGCTCGAGTACCAAATGAGCCGTTGGATAATAAACCCCCGACAATTTTTTTGTTGCGTTGTAAAAAACTTCAAGTAGTCGGGTTATTTTTTCAATAGTATCCCAATTATCTTGACTAAATGGAGCACACCTACCCCTCCCCGACAATTTCTCATCATGAAAATATTGCAAGGTCACCTTTTGTCTTAAACCACTTATGAACATAAGATAAGTGGAGTTCCATCGTGTTTCAATATCCCAACAAGGTTGTAACCAATGTTTCCCCGCAGTTTCACACATCCGAATGTATGCATTATATCTTTTATTACCCTTTTTAAAAACATCGACTAACATTCTTTTAAAATCTTCTTTCACTTCACTCAATGCGGATCTTTTAATCCCGCTTGCACAGCCAAGTTAATGATGTGTGCAACACATCGACTATGAAAAAAATCGCCATTACAAGGTGGCTCGTATTCCATTTTTAGTCGACCCATTGCATTTGTGTTGTTACTAGCATTATCCAACGTTATTGAAATTTTTTTTTCCGTAAAGTTAAACTTATGAAACACTTTTCTCAACAAATTGTATAAAGCTTCTCCGGTGTGAGGAACCGGAAAGTTTTCAAATGCTACGACTCGCTTCATCATTTGCCAACTTTCGGGATCAACCCAATGTGCGGTAACACAAAGGTACGAAAATGGCAAATTATGAGGAGCGGCCCAAACATCGGTTGTTAAATTAACACAAGCATTCATATTTAAAAAATTATTTTTTAAATCTTGCTTAGCCGTTTTCCAGATTCTCATAGCATCGCGTTTAAGAGTCATACGACTTACATGATGGTACTGCGGTTGCATATAATTCTGGTACACCTCCGTCGTCAGCTCGTTGTCATAGTGGTTGAACGGCAAACCACGTTGAATCACCAAACCGGCCAGTTTTTCACGGAGTAAATCATGATCGTATGCAAAAATAGTCCCGTCTCGAGCCATGGAAGATTGACCGGCTTCCGGAACCGATTTGAGTGCCTTGCAATACTTTTGCTTGATGTGAGCCTTCAACGTCGAGTTGGAACCGCTAGACAATATACTCAAGCAATATTTGCATTGAGCCTTTTTCTTACCGTCCGACATTAGGACGTAGTTGAAGTGTTCCCATGGATCTTTTACACGGTCACACGGTAGAATTTTATGAACCGTCGCTGCACTTGTTGAACCAGCTTCGGTGTTGGTGGTGTTTGAACTTTCCATTAGTGTTTAGTGAAATACTTTCGGTTTTGATTTTTTTGGAGTGTTTTTTGATTGCTTGAAAGTGATAATTAACTAAATACATAACACATCTATTTATACTAACATTTGTATGGCAAAATCGTAAATATTTAACAACTTTTAATAAAATCCGCCCCCCCCCCCCCCCCCCACGCTCCTTCCCGCCCCTCTTTTAAAAATTCAAATTCAAAATTTCAAAATTCAAAAAAACCCAAAAAACCCGCCCAAGCCAAAAAAACCGGTTAGGAACCGGTTTCGGTTCGGCGGTTAAAAAAACCGGTCTTCAAACCGGTCGATTTCTCAAGTGTGGGAACCGGTTCCAAACCGCCGGTTTGGATATAAACCGGACCGGTTTGGGTCAAAACCGGTTTTGACCGGTTTGGTTTTTCGGTTTGACTTCGGATACGGTTCGGTTAACCGGTTTTTTTGTGCACCTCTACTGGCCAAATCCATACCCATTGCTGTTCTTGGTAAAACCAGTGGCCTCTACCCATGCTTCACCATCAAATGGAATATCAACTAAATCATCAACATTGTTCTTTTTCTTGACAATATCACGATACTTAGTTGCTGCCCTTTCTGCCCTTTCCGCCCTGAGATCGCACCAGTCACCTTTACCTTTGTCCTTTTTGTGCAACTTTTCAAACAACTCTAATTCTGTCAGCTCAACACCCAATTCAGTCTCCTGCACAAATTAACATAAAATAAACAGATAATCATCCTTCTGCCATTACAAAACAGAGATATCTACCAAATAAGTAGGGCTCCCCGGGTCTCATTAGACTTGCAATAATTGACTCGCACAAATATTATAACAAGTGTTTGGCTCTTATTCAACCGTCTAAATCATCCATCTGCCATGACAAAACAGAGATGAGGTTCTAAATAAACCTCTGAGTGCTCAAATAATACTCAGTCAATTTGAACTTTCTAAGTTTCAGAGTAGGAGCCCAAATCTAAGTTATTCAAGAAAGCTAAACCTTATAGCATACCTTTTACCTTTTCTAACAGCAATTAAAGGAAACTTGAGTTTAGATTAGTAATTAAAGTAAAAGCTCGGAGTAAATTAACAACTCTATCAATCAATAATTTTCAGAAACAAAACTGGCTTATAATTTTACGTACCCAGCGTGTACGGTGTATTTCAAAACTGAGACACCCTCCAGTGTGTCTAACATATGATCCTGCTTCATCCCCTGGAACTACTTTTCTGTTTGCAACACCAGCAGCAGAACGTTTCTTCCATTTGTCCGTCATCCATGATGCAAGAATCCCATCCCAATCTTCTTTGGTTACAAATTCAGGGCACGCCACTCTCCATTCAGCAGGGTTAGTACTGTTTGTCTTCTTTTTACAATTTTTTCTAACCAACGCCCACAAACCTCCAAATCTTATTTTAGCCCTTTCTTCCCAAACATGTCTAGCTGTTTCAGGATCAACATTGTCCTCGTATTGATATCGATCCTGCCATGAAATGAAAAATAATTACAATGTAGTGTTTACAATGACAATCACAAAAATATGTATCAATATTAATCACTTCACCTGAAAGCTTTTATAGAAGATTTCCACTAGATCTTCATCAAGTTGATGCCATTGAGTTTTTTCTCCACAAAAGAGTGCCTTAAAATCTTTAGTAATTGCTCGCACAACTTCATGCTCTAGGTAGCTACATGATTGAAAATATATGTTAATTAGTAAAAGGGCATAGATATTAGGTGTCACAGATTATCGTCCCAAAAATGCTAATTGAGAAATATGATAATTAACTTTGTATTGGGGACTCACATATGACACGGGACTGCATAATTTTTGCAACTTCCAATAGCAAAATCATATGTAGTTAGGTATTTTACAATATACTTTCATATCTTGTCTAGACTTGACATTATCTTTTTTCTTGCCTTTCACATCCATCACGGTATTGAATACATTTTCAAAGACATTCTTCTCAGTAAGCATCACATCTAAATTGTGGCGTAGCAAATTAGCACTCCAATAAGGCAACTCCCAAAAGATACTCTTCTTTGTCCAATTATGATCTTTTCCATAACCCAACCATTTTTGCGCTCCATTCATTTTCCCAAATATGATCTGAGGAAATTCATTCAGCCTAGATAGCAAGGTTTCACCCGACAAACGAGATGGAGGGTCATCTTTTTCAACTCTTTCAGCAAAGAAGTTATTTTTATCTTTCCTGTATGGATGATTATGAGGCAAGAATTGACGATGACAATAAAAAAAGCTTGGTTTTCCGCCATGTTTAAGAGTAAATGCCTTGGTGTTTTCCATACAGTACGGGCATGACAGTTTCCTATGAGTGCTCCAACCAGATACCATACCATATGCTGGGAAGTCATTAATAGTCCATAATAGAGCCGCTCTCATTTGGAAATTTTGTTCTGTTGAAACATCATATGTAGTAACACCATCCTTCCAAAGCATTTTTAATTCTTCAATTAGCGGCCTCAAATAAACATCAATATTCTTCCCAGGGTTGTTTGGACCAGGGATTATTAGTGTCAAAAATATAACCCCCTCCTTCATACACATCCAAGGTGGAAGATTGTATGGTGTAACAAATACTGGCCAACACGAATAAGGTATAGCTGAATGTCCAAAAGGATTAAAACCATCCGTAGAAAGACCTAACCTCACATTTCGCGCATCTGCAGCAAATGGTGGATCACTCCGATCAAGATGTTTCCATGCTTCTCCATCAGATGGATGAGTAAGAACACCTTCTGGACGACTTTTTTTATGCCAAGACATATGTTCAGCAGTCTTACTTGACATAAATAATCTTTGAAGCCTCGGTGTGAGTGGCAAATAACGTAGCACTTTGTAAGGCACTTCATTCTGTTTCCCTCTTCCTTTCATTCCATTCTTAAACCGATCATGACCACAAATGATGCACTTCTTCTTTTTGGCATGTTCTTTCCAATAGAACATACAGTCGTTTGGACATGCATGAATCTTCTCATATGCGAGTATTAGGTTTTTCAACATCTTTTTTGATTGATAAAAGTCATCAGGTAATGTCGCATCATCAGGCAACATGCTTCTTACGATCGAACATATACGATTGTAACAGCTTTCACTAATGTTGTACTCTGACTTGCAATTCATTAACTGAGAGACTGCTGATAACCGAGTGTGGTTCTCGCATCCGTCCCACAAAGGCTCTGCAGCATAACGGAGCAACTGAAAGAACTTTTCAGCTTGCGAGTTTGGCGCTTCCTTTATTGAGTTTTGTCTCAATTCAGGGTCTATAGCATCAATCACCATATCTCTATAATTGTTTCCGGTCTCTAATTGCAAATCATCAATATCAAAATGGTGTACATTGGTATGTGGTGCATGAATACTAGTGTGTGGTGCTAATGATTCCCCGTGTGCAAACCAAGTCTTATAGAATCTTCAAAAACCCCATCGATAAAGGTGTAATGTAACTGTTTCTTTGTCACAGAACTTCAATAACTCACATTTGCGGCATGGACACTTAATCATCTCACGATTCACAAATCGCGGATGGCTGTACGCAAATTCTAAGAATTCCTCAACCCCAAGTTTAAATTCTTCGGTCAATGAGCAACCATGAAATGCGATTCGACGTTCCATCCAACTACGGTCAGTGACGTACTTCTACATAATAGAAGTAATACTGACCAAATTAATGGTAACTTACAAAATCCAGAATACCAATTAGTCATCTCTTAGGCTCGTCTGTTTGCTTCAGATTTTACAAAAGTACTATTGTGTATATATACTAATGAAAACACAAAGATAAATGCAAAGTAGCTTAAAACACTCTTAAAAGACAAAGTATTATTTGCTTTCTTATGAATAAATTGCTTAAAAGCTAAATTGCACCAGTCACATTCTTCTCGATGTGTGTCTCCGCAATCATCAAAACGTTATCCTAACACTGCATTATCTACACACCATAAAAGCTAAATTGCACCAGTCACATTCTTCTCGATGACATAATAAAATTACATCAGTTTATTCAAAACTATTATCAGATTACTAGACCTTATATGCATTTCAGCATTTTTCTGCATACCAATACAATCACAACGTCCGACATCATCTATTAGAACATCTGTTCAAACTATTTATTTTCAAAGCACATAAAATGAATCATCGGATCAATACGCTTACACTTACAGTTAACTTTTCAAAGCATTTTCTAAACCACATCATCTAACAACTACTAAAGCGCATCAAATATCACTCCACTACATCGTAAAGTTTTCAAAACACATCAAACGTCTCATTATTTCGCTAGCTCTACACTTATCAAAAACGATCACAGATTCTGAACAACAATATACATTTCTAAATGCCGTCAAATTAAACTACTAGTACTAATCATATATCTCATCCGATCAACGCATCTACGCTTTTACAGTTACCTAATACTACTATAGATTAAACTAACCTCACAACTTCTAAACAGTGAACACAATTATCACTAATTAGCCCTAATTTACACAATTCAAAACTTAAATCACTTTTAACAACTTAAAATACAAAATTATCACTAATTAGCCCTAATTTACATCTAACAACTTATTTGACACATAAACAAAATATATATAAAATGATGCTTAATTCAATAAAAGTTCAGATTCTACCGATGGTGATGGAGTGTGGCGGAGCCGCCGTGAGGCGGTGATGGAGTGAAGAGGAGATTGCACGGATTTCTGACCACGAGACGTCGACGGAGCAGCGGAATGAGACGTCGACGGAGCAGTGGAGTGAGACGTCTTGAGTTTCCGACGAAGCGAGGTCGACGGACTTAGGTGAATACGCTGGGATTGAGCGATCGATTGAGGCGGTGACATGGTGAGCTGTTGATGAAGTATGGTAGATGCACGGCCGAGACGACGGCGTTGCGCGGCGGCGATGGCGAGCCGGAGACGTTGAGCGGTGAGTGGTTCACGTTTTTTGTGTTTTGAGGACTTCATTGTTGTTTTGATTTTGAGCAACTGATTTAAGAGCGGAATATTTAAAGTGGAATGTATTTAATTAGTTAGTTATATATATAAACTGACGGTAAATCTAAAGTGGAATATTTAATTATTGTTTAAAAATTTATTTAAGAGCAAATTACTAAAGTGGTTAATTACTTGTATATTTGGATGGGAAAGAGTAAATCTAAAGTGGTTAATTACTTGTTATTTAATTGTTGTCGACTTAAAAAAAAATACTAAATCTCACATGTTTTTGGTAAGATAATAGTAAAAATTATATGTCACACTTGTAAAAATAACAACTAATTTACTTGTTGCTGAAAAATTTGTAACCATGTTAACATTTTTCTTGCTAAAATTATATGCTTGTAAAAATATCAACTAATTTATTTGTTGCTAAAAAATTTGCAACTATGTTAACATTTTCCTTGCTAACATTAGATGCTAAATGCATAATTTAGCAACAATTTCTCTATTGTTGTTAAATAATTGTTGCTAATGGCACTTTTTTTAGTAGTGATTGGTGATGAAAAGCCACAAAATCTGACAAATTTGGTCTGTCGCTATTATGATGATGCGCCGAAATTTTTATTTGATCCACTTATAAGAGATCAAATTGACGACCGTTCTTTCAGCGTGTTCAAAGAAATTGCATATAAATGCATTAGTTATAATCTGAAGGACCGCCCTTCGATGAATAGGGTCATCAAAAGGATTAAGGAAGCACTGGATATTCAAGTAAGTCTTTAGTATTTATTTGTTTCCATTTACTTTCACTAGGCGACTACCCATACATAGTGACGATAATTAGTTATGATATTGTGGTTAAGATATAAGAATTGAGATTAAGATGAATATGAAGTGTATATATATAAAAAAAAGAGTAAGCATTGGTATGTAAAACATAAAAGCGCAATAAACAAAATACTACAATCTAAAAAAGAACCTATTTTATGTCTTGGTAAAAATGATATAAACAAGAAAAGTAATTATGTGAATTAGATGGATTTATGTTTCTAAGGACTTTTTGCTATTTGTTACGACACGGGTAAACTAACATGTCATCACTAAGCAAACTCGCTTCTTTGTATATTCACACAACCAGAGACATGCTTCAACTTTTCCCATACCAAGCATACAATCTCAAAAGCGAGAAATTGCTCAATTTTCGCTAGAGGAGATCAGGAAGGCCACCAATAACTTCAGTGAGCGTATTGGAAGCGGGGGATTTGGTACGGTCTACAAAGGAACACTCTCTGATCGCTGGAATAACCGCGTAGTTGCCATCAAACGCCTTGATTGGAATAGTAAACAAGGCAAGAATGACCATCCCATACCATGGGCAGAGAGACTTAAGATTTGTATAGGGACAGCAAGAGGACTTAGATACCGTCACTTAGGAGGTGAAGATAATAAGACAATTATACACAGAGATGTCAAGAGTGGTAACATATTGCTGAATGAAAATTTTGAAGCCAAAATCAGTGATTTTGGGCTGTCAAAATCAGGTCCGGATGATCAGCCACATAGCAAATTTTATACAAAGGCTGCAGGTACCCAATATTATATTGATCCCAGTTATCAAGAAAGTGGCATCCTCCGGAAAGAGTCGGATGTGTACTCATTCGGCGTGGTAATGTTTGAACTGTTAACTGGAATACCAGCTTGGCACCAAAGAAGCTTTGGAGATGGTAATCCACAACTTCTTATAAATCTGGTTACGAGCTACTATGATAATGGTCTGTACAAGTTCATTGATTCCAGTATAAAAGATAAAGTTGATAGCCGCTCTTCTCGTAAGTTTATCGAGATTGCATATGATTGCATCAGTTTGACATTAGAGAAACGTCCTACTATGGACAGGATCATCGATAGGATTGAAAATGCATTGGAGTTTCAAGTAAGTCTTTTTTATTTTATTATTTTGAAAAAAATTCTTGTGTCAAGCAACATGATAAAATTACTCTATTTTGGTGGTGCGTATTGTTTGCTTGTACGGCATATAAACACGCCACAATCCCACATCTACATAAAAGTGAAACCATTTCACAGTAAGGTTTTCTTTTAAATTTTGACTGTTACTAATACACAGTCCATGTCATCGAGAGATGTTTCGGCCTATAGCACTTAATCCAATGTACAAGATTTTGTCACTCATTCATGACACTTATATTTCTAGCACTGTTTTAATTGCATACAGTTCTATGTACTAAAATCAGGCCAGTGGTTAAACAATTTTCTTAATTCTTTTGTTTATCTATATATTGTCCTTTGAGTTATTGTGGCAAGACCTGATAAACTTCCAAAACCACACATAAATTACGTGTACTAATGGTATAAACAGAAACTAAACCTAAAATAGTGTTGTCAGATGGTTAACAACAGAAACTTTGATACATAAGTGTCATTGGGCAACATTCGGTTAGATTGTGACAGCATGCTGATCATAAACTTATCATAAAAATATATATGCTTAACTAACACTTATTTTGAATCTATTAACCCATGAAATTTTTTTAGCGGAAGCAGGAGTAATTGATACTTAGAATTGGGAAGATCAGATATGAAGTGCAGAGAGTGGCGGACCCAGGACCAAAAGTAATGAGGATCCAAAAATTAGAGACCAGGTTCATTTTAGAAAAAGCGGTATTTGACATAAATTTACACTGTGCAAGAAAACAGATCAAGTCTCATCTTAGTACTTGAGTTTTTTTTTATCAGTATTTATTTATTTGTGTATTTAAGATCAACCACAGATTTAAGTAGTGATGAACTACAATTCAATGGTTTTGCATGTGTTTATAAACGATATAATTGCTTGATGAACCAATCTTAATTGGGATGATTTTCATCTTCAAGAAACTGAATATGGGTGTTAACTTATGTTTCCAGAATGTAGATCACATTATTAGATAGTATAAATGAACCTGTTATTCTGTTACAATTCAGTTCTCCTCATTATCTATATGCAGCCTCCTGCATGTGCAGTGTTTTTGCATGATTTACTCATTTACAGCAACTCCTTTGTCTGTGACACGTCAGCATAAAATTTAGTCAGTAAGAGATTGTTACGAACATAGTTTTCAGTTACTACATCAGTAGGATCACCAACACCACATTATATAATAATTTTACACCGGCTTGGTACCAAAGAAGCTTTGGAGATGGTAATCCACAAACACTGATAAATCTTGTTAGACGCTACCATGATGAGGGACTGGGCAAATTAATTGATCCCTGTCTAAATATCAAACTGATAGCTGTTCTTCTCATAATTTTATAGAAATTGCATCTGAGTGCATTAATTTGACTATTGAGAAACGTCCTACTATATGGACAGGATCATCGATAGGAATATAGGATTGAGGATGCACTGGAGCTTCAAGTAAGTCTTTCTGAATTAATTATTTTGAACGAGTTTTGGTGTCAAACGCAACATGATAACATTGCTCTATTTTTGGTAACATGTATTTTTTGCTTGTGAGGCATATAAACACACCACAACCCGACATCAACATAAAACTGACTATTTTCACCGTTAAGTTTTACAACCACTTAATTACCACTTTATAATCTTAATATTAGCCTGTAAGTTATGTTAGTAAAACCTTGTAAAGTTTCAAAACCAAACATATATTGTTTACACTTTCATATATATAACTTTTTTAGCAAAGTTCGTATGATATTATCTAAAGTTATGTGTAATTACGGAATAAATAGAAACATATAGAGCAATAATAGAAATTTGGATATGTAAGTGGCATTTGGGTCAGTACTAAGTCAGTTAGGATTATGTCAAAGTGCAGAGTCTTAAACTCATGATATGATCACAATAATTTACACACGCTTAACTAATTTCTATAAATTTGTTAATCCAGGAAATTATCTAGTGGAGGCAGCAGTAAGGGTTATCTAGCAATTAACGCAAGGAGAAAGAAGGATATAGAAACACAAGTGCAGCGGTGCAGATTTAATCACCTAATAGCACATGAGCTTCCACCATGTAAATCACATTATTTTATTAGGCAATAATAAACATATACCTGTTAATGTTCAGTTCTCTTCGTTATCACTGTGCAGTCTCCTGTATGTGCAGTGTGTTCTCATTATATACGCCAGCACTTAGATTCAGTTATCCTCATCCTCGGTATGCAGTCTCTTCTACGCTTTACATGCAGTGCAATTACATTAAACACAGCAACTCCTGACACATCAACATACAATTTAATTAGTTAGAGACTGTTACATCTGCTATACTCAGAGTACTTGGATCACAAACACCGTATTACATGATATTTTATACATGGTTACATTGTTATATATTCGATCTCATCAATCAACAATTCAGAACCAATCACATCAACAAAATATAAATGAGCAAAGATTTCCGCAAGTGAATTTTCGGTAGAGCTCAAATATCACCTTTGGTTGCACTCTCGAAATAGTTCTTGACAAATTTTTCAAAAAAGCTCATGCGTTGAGACGAACGGGGGTGGGTCCCGCCGTCCCAAGACACCCATTGATTTTTGCGGCGTAGTGCTAATATTTGTAAAAAGTCTCGTTTGTTTTTAAATACACCCGGTAAAAAAAAAATATGTGTCTAGTGTCTTGTTTTGTTCCCTTCTATAACGGTTCAAACTTCTTTTGCACATCTGGTCACTTTTAGTTTAGGGGGTGTTTGTTTGGTCACTTTTAGTTTAGGGGGTGTTTGTTTAAGCATATATGTGGGCTTATGAGCTTATTTGATTTCGGCTTATATTATATAAGCCCAATTTTCTGGCTTATTTTGGAACCTATGATGGGCTTATATGAGTTTATTATATCATAAAAAACATATATAAGCCCACAAGTCTCAAAATAAACCAATAATTTAGGGCTTATGTAATATATGCCATAATACAAGTATACTCATAAGCCACTTATAAGCTTAAACAAACACCCTTCCGTCCCTTGAGTCATGGGGTAGATAATAGGCGGGCCAGGCGGGCACGGGCCACGGGCTCAGGTCAAACGGGCTCATGTTATACGAATCGCTTTATAAAAGACCCGCAATGACGAAATAAATTGCTCAAACGTAACACCTCTTTTATATTTAAAAAACTAAATATATTATATCTATAAGTTTAAAAAAAAAAAAAAAAAAAACAATTATATAATCATGCCCATTTCAAAAAAGCTGAGAAGAAAATGTGCCCAAATCTTTTAGAAATTTTGCTCAAATTAGCCAATCTTTTTTATTTTGGGCACAAATTGACACCTGTACATATTGCACAAGTGCTTTGAACATAGAACAAACAAAAGCACTGATAAATTGGAGAGCACGTTACTATATTGATATAAACTCAGTTTTTAATTATTGCATTTTAACAAACAGGTTAAGTGCACAGCCAATAATGAGGTCACTATTCCATTGATAAATTCCGAATGTATGAAGTTATCTAATGCGCATGCATTGCATACAAATGAAGATAATTAACCGTAAAGGATCAATCAGTAAAAAGAAATGTGAAAGGAGATTGAGATTAACCAGGTTAATGTTAAATCATCTTCTTTCTACCACCTTTACCAGACCAAATTTCCACCTTTACCGGACCCTCTAGTTGTACCAAATTACTATTATGCATGACGACGTCGTTTTGGGTGTAAAAACAATAAAACGACGTCTTTTGTGCACTGGCATGTCTAGGGGTGTTCACGGATCGGGTAATATCCACATTAACCGATAACCGAAACCGAACCGAACCGAAAATAACTGAACCGAATTTGTGACCGAACCGAATTGGTCAAAACCTAACCGAACCGAACTAAATATTTGGTTATCGGGTTGGATATGGTTTTGGCAATGAAAACCGAAAACCGAATTCATATAAAATATATATTTTTTCTATGTATATATATGGAAAAAAATCACTAAAACTCTTTTTTAGTATAAATATAACATGATTTAAGCATGAAAAAAATATTTTGTGCTAAAAATATATATAATTAAATAAAAAAATAATTAAAATTATGTAATTCGGGTTATTCGGTTCGGTTTTCGGTTATAGGGGTTCGGTTATTCGGTTCGGTTGAATCAAATTTAATTTCGGTTCGGTTCGGTTTTCGGTTATACCCAAAAAAAAATTAACCGAACTAACCGAACCGAATAAACCGAATAACCGAACCGATGAACACCCCTAGGCATGTCCCTTTTTTTTTTTTTTTTTTTTTTTTTTTTTTTTTTTTTTTTTTTGAATGTTGTTTTGGGTTTTATAGCCATAACAACGGGTTCTTTTTCCTGGTCCCCGGGCCGCTCCTTTTATTGTTGCTTTTTCTAGGTATTTTTTTCACTTACTTTTATACGCATAAACTTTTCTTTCACCTACATGCATACTGCTGTTTGCTGTTACTAAAGAATTGATTTATGGGTAACTAGCTAAAAGACCCGTGAAACCATAAGTATTTTTAGGTAACGTTGAAGAATTTTGTAAATGACATTACGTATTTTGAAGTTATAAGTTAGAAAGTACCACATATGGATAAACAAACGTAAAGTGTATAGTTGGTAATCATCAAACATACTTCATATGAAACACAAGAGTCAAAAACTCCCAAAAGATAAAATAAGCATCTACAATCTTTTATTCTAAGAAAGTGATATACGCATACATGTAGATGTGATCATAAATTGTGTAACACTTCTTTGTAGACCACGTTAGTGGTGGTATTAGTTAGATTTCCTTCTTCGTCGCGAATAACCATCTACAATCCTTTTTAATCTTAACGCGAGAGACAGCTTCATATAATTGGCCATGTGTAAAAACAGGTCGTGGCAAATATAAACCGACTTGACCGAGTGATTGTCACTGACTTTTGTTGATCGTACACGCGAAAGAGACGGACACGAGGAACTGCTTCCTTACAATATTTAACGTCAAACATTTATTTTCATCCGTGCGATAAGCACTCGTTTACCAAAATGGCTTTCGTTGATTATAGTGGCGTCAATGCAACTTTTCATCAACCGATCCACAGGAAGTCATATTCCATTGCATAAACCATTGGATTGATCAATGTTTCGTAACAACATGATCGGAACACCCACTTTCAATTTAAATTTGTAACAACAGAAGAATCCCAATTCCAAGATTTTCACAAAAGTAGATCCTTTTCATGTTCAATATAGGTACTTTGACATGTAAAAATTGCTTGCTTTGTGTCTTCTTAAATGTTGACACTTGACAGCCATACCTCAAACAAGACATATGGCTCATTTGCACAAGCATGAGTCCACTTGAAACAATATACTTTGATTACCCTTATGAGCTAATTGAAAACATATACTTTCATTACCACGTTGAACTCCTTGCTACATACAGTAACTAACAAATTGATCATAAGTAAAATACATAAAGCAAATGAGTATTAGTAACATACAAATCCATATATAAGCAAACATACATGGATAGAAAGTGCACGAGTTAAAGAAAACATGAATATTGAAGTGAACTTTTTAGTATGTACATGTAATAAGGCAATCACCAACCTTTGAATCTTTATATTGATATAATCACAACACAAAATTTGTAAAGTTTGAAAGCAAGGTTGTAAAAATCGCTAGGCGGTGGTAAGGCGGTCGGGTAGGGCCTAGCGATTAATCGGTTAGGCGGGGATTAGTCGGGGATTAATCGGATTGGAATTTTTATGCACAAAATTGTAATTTTAGATATTATATGCATCAAAGTTCAAATATTTCAAGTGTTCAAATATAAACATAATGCATAATTTTTCAAAGTTCAAAGTCAAACATAGATATTACTCGGTTTATTGACCAATTTTAAGCGATCTTTGACCAATTAATCGGTTTGTTGACTTATTTTTAAGGGATTTTGTTTACCCAATTTTAAGCGATTTTGTTTGATTGATCCGATTAGACCGATTTTGTCTGATTAATCGGTTTGTTGTACGATTTTTAAGCGATCTTTGACCAAACCGATTAAATAGGCCGATTATGATAAATCAAAATGTTTAGCGAGCGATCAGCGATTATGCGGGGATTAATCGACCGTCTGGACCGATTTTTACAATAGAGTTTGAAAGTAGAAGCTAGCAATTGATAAAGTAAGAAAGATTAGATAAGAGAGCAATTGGCCACTATGTGGGTCAGCACCTCCGAAAGAAAAGGAGTTTCATTTTGTAGAATATGAAAAAACGACGTCAACTTACATGCCCCAACCGCCATACTATCAAATTCAACACCTACAACTTGAAAATTTTGCACTCTCTGTATTTGGGATCCGCCCCTGCAATCAACAAAATTTGTTCAGTCCTACAACAACAAATGAAGAATGTAAGCAATTAATGAGGATATGCACATTATTGTAAAATATTTTGTAGTAAGATAAAATAATTTACTTCATTTGCGTACTTTTTGGTACCTTTTTTGCGCCATCCTATCTTTTCACCAGCTATAGCACATGTATTCATTTGTATCAATCACAAAATTTATGGATGTACTCTACTAAGTAGTTTATTAATTTAACTAAATTAAGATGAACCAAGTTTGTTTGTCAATGCAATGTTATGCCTCTGCCCTCTAGATTTCTTGCACCAGGGATATCTTTTCATCGTAATAACTCTGCAATTATAGTTCACATAAATCAGTCTTAAGAAGGTTTACTAAAATCCTGATTCTGACTATTTTGTTGCAAATTGCAAGAAAAAGTAATTATTAAAAGAAATCAACAATACTTATTTACCACACTTTTTACAATCAATAAAATTAGTTTCAAACTAAACTAACAACCAAATAAAGAAGAGTACCATAAATTAATTAAAACCATCAGCATGTTGTACTCTAATAAGTGTAAAGAAACTTCATTGAACAAAAACTAAGTCAATGACTAATTAAATTGTTAATTGATCATTGAAGAAAGAAAATAAGAAACCTATAAATTATATCAAACTTTCCTTACCCACGCTAAACAAAATTTCTCGTATACAAGTGTTAGTTTAATGGACATAAAATAATAGTCGTAAGTTAGAATCGGACTCGAGACCACGAGATTGCACAATTTACGTATGAGAATTAAAGTTTTAATAATTAAATACAAAAGGAACACTTGAAGTTGCAATTTAAGTCATGTGAGAACTTGTCGAGATTGTAATGGAAAGGTAAATCTCCATGTTGTGTGAGACCTCAACCGGACACATTTGCATTTTTTTAAATTAGACGACTTAAATTGAGTTGTAAGTGAGAACTTGGACCAATGGCGCAAGATGGGGATAAAACATGTTTACATTGCAATATTGATTGGTAATGTAAATCTCATAATGATCTAGGAATTGGAAATTGTTTGCCAGTTATTGCTCGACAGATTACCTTATTTTGGACTTTCATTGCTAGCAGATCAACTGATGTAATGGAACTATGATAATTTGGGTCTTAGTTTTCGAGAAAATTCTATTGTTATATGAATATTACCTTGGGTATTTCATACAACAATTACTCGTTTCCTATTGATGATCCACATTCAAATCTAAATGAATTACATAAGCTCTAAAAAGAAATTGAAAAGTCG